>JAZDUH010000136.1:46717500-47317500 GCA_036419115.1 Scarus forsteni
GAGGTTTCACCGAGTTCCCAGTAGGAAATTCTGACTTCGGGGGACTTTCTAGTTGCAGTTTCCTACTCGGAACTCGGAAATTCCTACTTCTGACTACAACTGGAACACACCAAAAGACGTGACCCAAGCCAAAATGTGTGTTTGTTGTGATGCTAATGAATGTAGCTCGGACCTTCCCCAGAACTCTGCATTGCTTTACAACTTCTTTTTTCAACAACTTACAGGATGCAAAGCGACGAGGTAATGTATCTCTTTCTCGTAACATAGCGGTAGTTTTTGATGTGACATCAAGCAATTTTTGGAAAACTTAGTATCATAGTTTTGTAGCCGGCTATATATCGCTACTTACAGCCTGGTGCTCTAAGACGTGTCTGAATACTATAAATTTGCTCTTTGACAGGCCCAGCCCTGTCCGACCCGACCGCGAAGCTAAGGAATAGCATTTATAGATCACCTATTTTGATGCTATAAAACTCATCTTTAAGTGTGTATTTTGATCAGGCATATATCTAAAAGTGAAACTTTTTTGTAATTACTTAGAAACTCCTCACAGTCCCTTTATTTTATTCACTTTAATAAAATATTGCTGATTCTGATTCTAAACGCAGTGTCAAAAAAAAAGTGACGGTACAATTTCCATCTAGAAATCTAAGAAGAAAAAATGCCACCATTTGACATCCATGTTGCTTTAATTCCTGAACTGCTAAGCGCCAAGCCTTCTTGTTCCTGGCTTCCTAACCTCATATGTTTCATTGTGAGACTGCAGTATATATTTTTAATGCTTTCATCCCACAAAATGGGAGACTGGAGTCGATCGGGTCTGCAGCATGAAAAACCCCTTGCATTAAGGACAGTCAGAGGATATAAAACTGCCTTAAAATCAGCTCACATGTTCATCACCGTGTCATCCGTCCAGGGCACGACTTTGGAATCGACAAGACATCACTGAACCGCGGCTTAACTCCCCGTAGAAATCATCTGCCACAGTGCTCAGACAGTTCATCAGTCTGTGGACCCACGGGTGGCTGCGAGACAGTCTAAGCCTGAACGATGACTACTCAAACAGAGCGACCGACAACATGGGGAGGGAAGAGCACTCTCACCTTTTAACCTCACCTCAAAATAATGAGGGAGAACGAATCCAGAGGGAGACTGAGAGAGAGAGAGAGAGTGAAACAGGACTAAAATAAACCCTGATGTGACGGAGTGACAGGTAAAGTATAGATGATGAAGACCTTAGCCCTCCACTCATCTGTCAGAACATAAACACATGCACTCCTCCATCCATCAGTCAGCTGAAGAACAGATGGTCCGGTTGATGCCGCTCAGGGATGAACGACAACATAATGACAGAGGAACAGGAAGAGAGGCTGAAGCTCAAAGATGAAAATTACAATGACGGACACATTCCTGCGTCCGTCCAAACATCACTCTCTGATGAAATGACCAGTGTTGGATCAGATCACTTCAGGTACAGATCCAGCTGCTTTAGGTTTCCCCTCCTTGCCAGTTGCCTGTCAACTCCCAGCCAGTTACCAGCAAACATCCATCCATTGTCTCTGAGGCTGATGCATGCATTTGCAGGGTGCCTCCATGAGATGGTGCTTCCCTAAAAGAGGACATGGCCTCGACCTTTTCCACATTTAGTAAATCAGACGTCAAATCAACTGAGAGCAAACTTGACACCACAATAGGGATGTAACAGTTACCGGTAAAATGGTAAACCGCGGTAAAATTTCCCACGGTAATCATTTCTGGTCCTATAAAAATTATCGTTATACCGTGTTTGATCACCACACTGTGTCAATAACTCATGGTGATGCTGCTCTTTATTGCTTTATTGCTCTGTATGCTTACTTTTGGCCATCTCAAAACTTTTAACGTGTTCATTGACAATTGTTTACCTGTTTAAAGTACACATCTGTTTTTTCTTCTCTTGTAGGCAAATTACACACAGTTTAATTATTTATAACATAATAATGACTAATACTTGCCAGAATTGTTTACTTTTATTTCAAATGAAAAAAATTGTAAACAAATTTACTTATGGGACGTTTCCTGACAAAATTATTGACAAAAAAGACAAAAGAACTGTTAAAATTATAATATTAAAGGGGCTAAATGACTTCAAGACTGTGTTAAAGTACTTTTTGAACATTTTGAGCTCACTGCAACAACACCACGATAATAATGATAACCGTGATAATTTTGGTCACAATAACCGTGATTTGAAATTTTCATACCGTTACATCCCTACACCACAAATTCAAGTATATATGGCTGAGAGAATATAATCTATGACTGCCACAGACCTGTCAGCGACAAGCCAAAACCCTATCAAGGAAAATGGAAGTCTTAAAGGGACCACAAACTTTTTACTTTTCTTGTCTTGCCTCACTCCTGAGTCCATGATGAGCAAAAAGACACCATTCTTTCACCTGTGCCTGCAGCAACAAGGAAGAGACAGAGCTCAGCACTGCTAATTAGCATAGCTCAAACACTAGGAGTCAATGGGTCACATTAGCCTGCCTCTGCCTACAGTAATCATAAAACAACTTTACACCGTCCTGTGTGCTTTTTGTAACTCATCTTTTAAAACTAAAAGCAAAATAAAAAGTTCAAATCTTCTATGCCTGTGCATATTAAAGGCCTTATGTCAGGCATCTATCAGGAGAGCTTCTCTAATTTCTCATACATTTTTGGGCCTGGAAGCCATAATACCAAAGTGCAGCTTTTACAATTGCACCAGTCTAAAGCTTCTCAACTTACAATCATACTGAAGTTTTTCTCCCTTCACCCTAATATCCAGCATATAAGATATTGCATTGTAGACTTCTTTGTCTTCTCTTGGGCTATTAAGACTTTATTTCTGCATATATGCAGGTCTGATCTGCAGTGACAACAAGGTGGGAGAGAAACAGAGACAATGTTGTTTTCTTCTGGGGCATTGAAAGGGAAAATCAAATAAAACATTTTTTTTAAGTTTCAAGTTTATTTTTAGATCAAATGGTAATTGTGCTTGTGAAACTACTGCATCACGTTACTCATATCACCAAACAAGTAACAGGTTTGTAACAGGTAACCCCCAACACTTATTACAGCTGGTTAAAACTGGCTCTATGCAGACAAACAAAACACTTTGAAATAAATTAAGGCAGTTCTTAAGGCAAAAAAGGTCCAAGCCATTGCTCGGTGTTCAGGTTGAGCTACTTAAATTTGAGTCTTGACTGGCCCCTAACTTGAACTTGCTGTGAAGTGCCCTCTGTCTTGGTTGTGGCGCATTTATAGTGATGACTTGCCAAACACTTAGGCCCACTTGTTTCGAACTGTGCTTGATTCACAATTGCAACATCGAATCGTGCCCCGGCCAACTTGCGTATTTACTCAGTTTGAAACAGCAGGGGGCGATGTGCACATAACTGGTTACCAAACCTGCTACGGAAGAGAACAAAGAAGAGGCTACCATGGTAACCATTTCCCACACCAAACAACCAATGTTTACGTTTCCCTCTGTTCTTCATTTTTTTCCTTCTAATGTGTTTTCTGTATCGTGTTTGAGACCCTCATTGTAAATCAAAACAAAGAAAAACGCATATAGAAAAGTTTTGAAGGTGTTTTTTTATTTTTAAACATGTAGGTTTATTGCTTTTTGTGTATTCAAATAATGCAGCAGAACAACAACAGCAACAAAAGTCAAGGTACAATACAAAACAAACCCAGTAAGACATCATCTCATTATACAACTCTAAATTTCTAGAATGTTATTTGAAGGTGTTTTTATATTAGCGAAGACCGTGTTTAAGGACCTTTAATGGAGTCCTTAGTGCTTGGGTGTTTTTGCATTGTTTGAGACGCAAGCAACTATCTTCCTCCCACTCCCACATTTATTGTGCAGCTCGGAGGATGAAATGGGCCGGTTCTGCACGGATGAGATGGTTTCTGAAGAGGCAAGAGACAATGGAACTTGCCTTTATATCAATTTTTCTACACGTCAACTCGCAGTCTTCTGTAAGGTGAGTGATAACAGACCACTCGCCGACTAGGGTCTAATAATTTTTACAAGGCATTCCAAAAAAGTGCGGACAACCTGTAGTTGTTAGAAGTTACAGTGACCACAACCCAGGCAGAGCTATATACTCAGGGAGTCGTACAACCGTGACGTCACACAGCAGCGGTCCCGTATCCTGACGCGCTTGCATTCACATCTGAACCGAACCGTGACTGAGTCCTCTTTAATCGCGATAGAGACCACCTTCCGACTTTGGGCTCAATCGCACCTGGATCTGGAACAGGGCCCCTAGTGGGAAAGTACCCTGATGGCCCTTTTCCATTAGCCTTACTCTACTCTACTCGACTCTACCCGGCTCTACTCTACTCGCCTTGTGCTGCCTTTCCATTAGCCCCAGTCGCCTGCCCGACGGGGTGCAGTGCCTCTGCAGTGACGTCATTTTGAGCGCGACACAACAATCTGTGGCTTTTTGTCACAAACCGAGTAAAAAAGAAAAGCAGAAGAAGGCTGCAGGTGGCAAGAAGAAATACCCCTCGAGAAGCACAGGAGAGTTTTGGAAGCTTTACAACAGAATGAAGCCGAGGACGAGAGCAATCGAGCTGCAAAGAAAAGATGTATGAGGGTTAGCTAACGGTACCTACCACTAGCATGCTAGGTCGCCGCGCTCATGACTCATTGATGATGACATTGTCTGACCAATCAGGCAGTCGGTGACGTCATCTTTTAGTATCAACTCTGCTCGCTTGGAACCAGAGTGGAGTAGGTTCTAAAACTAGCTTGTTTTAGGAGGTACCGGGCTAGTGGAAACACGCTGTAAATTGGGTAGGGCTGAGTAGAGTAGGGCCAAGGCGTACTAGTGGAAAAGGGCCATTAGTGGCTAACTCCATTCCAATAAGGGCAGAAGTTGAAGCCCACAGAATGGGTTCTTGTTAGGGAAGCATCATTTCACCGGGACACTCTGCAATTTCAAGTTCGCTGGTAATCAGCTGGAACTTGCCAGGCATGTAGCTGGTAGGAGAAACTGAAGTGGCTGTATCTGTACCTAATAAAGTGTCCAGTGAATATACAACAAGGATACATATGACTTCATGGGATCAGAGGCAGATTAACTTGTCTCGTCATTCTTTTGTAAGAATTAGAAAATGCTCCCTTTTTAAATGAAAAGTCAATATTTTGATTTCTCTGCGGAGGTCCTTTAATTGAAACAATCTAGGTCCTTTAATTGAAACAATCTGTAGCTTCGTCCCCTCATCAAGACGCTCGACAATCTCCAATTAGAGCTTTAATCAAAGCGCTGTCATCATGAGAACAAAAGCAGGTGGAAACCCCGGTGATTTCTGAGGAGCTCTCGCAGCATCCTCAGTTCACTGAATAAAGAACTTCATTCTTATTACAGCAAATCAGTGCTGAAGAGGCTGACGGGGCTTAATTAAAGAGTCTGCAGCAGAAAAAAAAAGATAAATTGACATCCTCCAGAGTGTTTTGTCTCTTTCTCAGCAGAGACTAATCAACATAAGGAGACGTGGAAGAAGTAAACAGCTGCCAGAATATTACAACTGTTCATTCACTACTGTACACCGCTTTGCTAATGAGGAGGAATATTCATGAATGAAAATGTGTTCTTTCAACTTTGAATTAGTCAGCGGGCCCTGAGTGCAAACAGGAAAAGCTAAGACCTTCAACGCTGAATGAGAATGAAGATGAAAAACAAACTGTAGTGAACAAAGTGGGATGTAAAAAAACAAGACATCAGAAAAATTTCACTGCAGTCTGAGTGATTCATACTCCCTCAGCTTAATGTTTCCAAACAGTCACAATGGATGATCCTCAGCAGGAAAGAAGCCTTAAACACCTCCCCGATCTGATTTTAACTAATCTGTTTGCCCTGAAGGAGCTCCGGCTGGCGGAAAAGACTTTGTGAGCAGGTCAGTGTGTGATGAAACACTAAAACCTTTTTAAAGGCGGGAGAACATTTATTAAAAATGGGTCATGGGTCCTTCAAAGTATTACAGAAGAAAACAGAAGTTGCTGTGTTTCATGTAGAGCTCCCTGCATGGTTCATGGGAAAATTTACTGTTGCTTATTAGAGCAAGAAACAGAACTGTAGTGAACAAAGTGGGATGTTATATAAAGAAGAAATCTCAGAAATCCTGAAGTTAAAAAACTTATAAAGCTTTTATGTGGTGCAGCGTCTACCCTCTAACCAAACCAGTGCAGTTCAGCATTTTCAGTTTCAGTAGGTCAATCAATTCATCTTTGTTTGCAGAGTACCGTTAAGGGCAGCAAAGTGGGACACATAATTTCATTTTCACTGCTAACTATTGGAGTGTATATGTATATATTTTTTTCTTATTAATTTTAACTTTATTTACCAGGAAGTCCAATTAAGATTCAAAGTCTCTTTTACAAGAGAGAGCAGAGAGATGCAGCAGCTAATGCAACATTACAAAATAAAAAAACAAGACATCAGAAAACTCACATTTTAAAAACAGCAATATTAAACAAGCTAAGTCCAACACTGAAGCCAAAATTAAGCCTATCAATTCAATAACAGGATAGCAAGGACTTTTAAAGAATATTACTCCTTACTTTTTCTAAGATGCATTTAACAATGTTTCATAAAGTGTTTTTTAAAAAGCTATCATGGCTAAAATGTTTAATCTGTCATGAAGTTCAAAAAAGAACAAAGTATCTGTGATTTCAAATGTTTGGTTTCTGGTATACTTTACAATAACATCCCAATCTGGCACAAACCTTCAGTACTTTCTTAAGGAAATGCCTTTTTTAATTAAAAAATATGAAATTAAAAAGAACAAATAAAAAGGAGATAGGAAGTTTGTTCCTGACAGCGATGGTTTGTGGCCTCAGTGAGAAAAAATGTATAAAATATATATATATACATATACATAAAGAAATATTCCAGTATTTTTAAAGCTGGGTTGTATCAGGTACTTGACGGCAGTGAAGTAGCTAATAGAGCCCAAAGCAGTGCTGTACCTTGAAGAAGAACGAGCTGAGACTCAAAGTAAAGGCCACTGCTGGTGGCTGGTAGAGTTATTTTGCATCCTGCAGTGAAATCTTGTGCAGAACACTGGAATATAGTGGGCTCACTTAACAAGAGCTTGGCATCATCTGCCATCTCCATCCTGGAACAAGACAACCCACTGTCAAATGGGCGTAATGGAAAAATGCATGCTCTATGGTTTTCTTTGGTTTTCTATGGTTTTTACATGTCGTATCAGTTTCCTTAACTGTATGTTTTTCTTGATGTATATGTCCTTCTTGTTTGGCAGGCTGTGAAAAAGAATTTCCCATCAGGACAATAAAGTTATCTATCTAAATCAACAATCAATCTTTTTATTTAGATAGGGAACCAATTCACAAATAAGTGTTACCTCAGGATACTTTTGCTAATAGAGCATATAAGTTTATTTTATGGATACATATATATGCATAGATACATATATATATAAAGACACATATACATATATACATATACAACATATATACATCCAAACACCCAACATGAATCATTTGGCTAATCATGAATCCCTCCATCATGGCGGCAAGAAAAAAACCTTCTGTTAAGCAGAATCTTGAATGTGGATCCTACATCTTCAAGGGCTCTGATTAAGGTCTGCATCCATCTTCCTGCAGTGAAATCTTGCAGGATGATATTCTTTACCAGAGTTAGCATAATGCTCAGCAGCCAGGCCAACCCTTCTTCAATGGGGAATACCCATGCTCAAAGCGCCAGAGATACCCCTTTTGTCAATATTTTAGAAATACTGGGCCTTAGGTGTCTTGGTCCACTTTGGCTAAAACCTGGTTGCTCCACACACCAGACTAAAACCAAAGGCAGACTGTGTGCTTTTAGTGTCATGCCGCTCCCAGCCTGTGAACTCGCCCCTTGGGTTTAAGATTGGCTGAATCACAGTTGGATTCTTTAAAAAACAAACTTAAGACCATACCTGTCTGCCCAGCCTTTGCTTAATATGTCTTATGCTGTGTTCTCCAACACTAAATTTGATTGTACCTTTTAAAACTGCTTGCTTTTGTAGCTTGTTTTTCTTGTTGTATATGTCCTTCTTGTTTGGCAGGCTGTGAAAAAGAATTTCCCATTAGGACAATAAAGTTATCTATCTAAATCAATCAATCAATCTAGCGCGATAGAGAGACTGACAACCATGAATGCTCATATTCAAACCTGAGGGCAGTTTGAGGCTGCCTGCTGCACCACCATGACGCTCCTCACAGACTTTCTGGTGTAAAAATAAGCACTCTGAAACTTTTCACTTAATCAAACATTCAGTCCAACAAAATACCCTTTAATATCTCCACTATGATCTTCTTTTTCTGTTCTCTTAGAAGTTCTCCAACACTAAATTTGATATTAAATCAAACAAAATGATTCATAAAACTGCAGCTGTGATGCTCTTTTTGAGTGATACACTTCTTGCATCAACAGATTTACTGATGTAGTGCATAAAACATGCCGGGTAGATCTCTGACAGAGGAATTAAACAGCACAATCTCTTCGTCGACTTCCTGTCCAGACTCATTTACAGCGCCTGTAGGGGAGAGGACTGACCCTGCGACTCTACGGGCGAGCTCATTAAAGCATCATTTCGCTTCATGTTCAACCAGATTAGACGGTCATTTGACAAATTATGCCTTCTCCCTGCCCACGCGGTCCGACTGCAAATCTGGGTTACCCCCAAAATCTGCATATATTTGCTGGAGCTGAATTCTCGAACATTAAAACCATGGTAACCGCAAACTTGGGTGTCTTTGTGCGAGGCTTATAGGAAAATACTAGGAAGCCTATTTTACAGAAACCCACTGTAAAAACTGCCCCAGGTAGAAGTACACTAATGGACACTTTATTAGGTACATCTCTTCATCTGCTTGTTCACATAAATAGCCAACAAGCCAATCAAAGGGCAGTATCTCAATGCATTTAGGCATGTAGGTATGCTGTAGTCCAAACTCTACCTTCATTCAGGCTCCTCATCAGGTATAGTTACCTCCACCAAGGAGGTTATGTTTAGCAACATTACAGAAAAAAACAACTGTATGGATTAACATTAAACTTGTCCCAGCGGTCTGGTTTGTCCAAGGAAGAAGCCTTTAAATTTTGGTGGCGGTAGGGATATTGGACTGGACGCAATAAATTCCCCAAATTTCCAAAAATCCCACAGGTTAACATTGGGCGAAATTTTAAAAATTATATCCATACTATTTCTAAACAGATTCATTTCCAGTTTCACAGGATAATATGGGCTCTATATCCATATCATCGAGGTAAATTTCATCTAGAGCCAATCTAGACTGATACCACAAATAACACTGAACTTTAAAACGGGAAAACCCATTGATGACATCCAATTATTCATACAAAATCCAAATATAAAGTTGTGTCCCAAAACTTGTTGTGTTCATACAGGATAACAACCTCCATGTATGTGCTGGGTTTGGTCTGGATCCTGACTCTGATCTGGATCTGGTGGTCCAAAACTGTATCTTTTACAGCAGCTGTGGTAAAGCCACTGCAGGAACTGAGCTGCTTGGTGGAGACCCGTGCTCTCTGAGTGCTTTTCTACAGTGATTCTCAAGTGGTGGGTTGTGACCCAAAGTAGATCCCAGACCCTTTACTGAGACAAAGAAAGAGTTTGGAAAAAGTCGTAAGCTTTTTAACAACAGGTGGTGGTAAACCCTATGAGACTGACTAACACCTAATTCAGAAAAGCGTTTATCACCTCCGCCTATTGGGTTATGTTGTTGCTGTGTATGATGGTTTGTTCATTAGCAAGATTACTTAGAGACTATTGTATGGATTTTACTGAAATTTTCAGGAGATGTTGGTGGTGATCTAGATAATCGCATTAGCAAACAGTCATTTTTACTCAATAACTACTTAAAGGTGCAATGAGGAGATCTATTTCCGGCGACATAAAGACTCTGCTATCCATGAGCACATGCGGCGTCTGTCGTAAAGACGTGACCCAAGCCAAAGCTTGCGTTTGTTGTGATGCTAATGGATGCAGCTCAGTCCTTCCTCAGAACTCTGCATTGCTTTACAACTTTTTTCAACAACTTACAGGATGCAAAGCGACGAGGTAATGTATCTCTTTCTAATTACGTAGCGGTAGTCAACAAGCAATTTTTGGAAGACTTAGTATCGTAGTTTTGTAGCCGGCTATATATCGCTACTTACAGCCCGGTGCTCTAAGACGTGTCCAAATAATATAAATTTGCTCTAGTTTTAATTGTCTTGTTCCCGAAGTTGAGTATCCAGGCCAGTCCAGCCCTGTCCGACCCCACCGCTAAGGAATAGCATTTATAGATAACCTATTTTGATGCTATAAAACTCATCTTAAAGTGTGTATTTTGATCAGGCATATATCTAAAAGTGAGACTTTTTTGTGATTACTTAGAAACTCCTCATAGCATCTTTAACTAATAATGATATCAACATGATTCTGAGTGCTAGGTGTGGGTTTTCAGGATCAATGAATCAAATTATGACTGTCACATCATGGAACTATGGCTTGTAGATGTAACAGCAATATGTGAGCTTTTCTAGTTTAGTACAGTAATTCTCAACTGGTGGGTGGTGACACAAAAGTTGGTCACAGACCCTTTTACAGAGACAATAATAGAGTTTGGTAAAAAAAAAAAAATCATAGGCTTCAGTTTTGAAGGGATTTTTTAATGCACTAGGGGTGTTATTTGTTCACTCCTTAAGAACAGGAGGCGATAAACCCTGTGATAATGACTGACACCTGATTGAGAAAAGTGTTTGTTATTACCTCAGCAAAATAGGTTATGTTGTTGCCGTGTATGTTTGTTAGTTTGTCGGCAAGATTACTTAGAGACTACTGGATGGATTTTTGCTGAAATTTTCAGGAGATGTTGGTAATGGTAATTATCATTTTTGCTCAATAACTGTGTTACTTACAACAATATGAGTATGACTCTGAGTGCTTGGTGTGGGTTTCAGGTCAAGGAAGCATGTTATGAGGGAATTTTATCATGGAACTATTGCTTGTAGATGTAACAGCAATGTGAGAGCTACCTTGGTGAAGGTTAAAGCTCTCAGAGTATATTCATTAAGTAGGTACTCAGCTATAGCTACATGGTTTCAAGACTTTTTAAAACTACTTCTCAGTAGTGGAACTTTTGCATTTCATGTTTGTAACTCAAAGCTCTGCTGAGTCTGTTACTAAAGTTAATGAAGTGTTTTGCGTATCTCATGAAAAACAGCTTATTTAATGCTCCTGCTCAGTATGTGTCCACTGATGCAGGTCACCACAGCTACAGGAACATTTATAATCTTTAAACCATGTATACCTGAGATGCACTTTTTGGTTGTAGCTTAAAAGCAGTTAATTAAGTGGTGCCACCTGCAGGTCATTTTGGTTTCTCATCAGACTCGTTTTTGTTGTGTGGTAGCTAGGGATGTATATCGTTATTATTTTATCGATACTGATACAGATACCGATACTCCTTATCAGTATCGATACTTACTGATACTCATCGATACTACAACACGTAATTTTGTGTAAAAAATAAAGACTTTACAAGATATTAAAAGATTCAACCTTTTTTTATTACCACAAGGTAATAATTCAGCTTTAACAGAATAGAAGTAATGCATTACAAATGCTTCTCAGAGGCAAAAAGAAAGCTAAGGAGATGGCAAAACCCCTTCATGCCGCCCAACAGACTGCATGTACAGGCAGACCCAAATATCTTGTGGTGCTAAAATCGTTGCTGTAATGATGACTAACAGGGCTCTCGCTTTATATTCAATATTTGAATAACCATTCGAATATGGGGATAAATATCCAGAACAGAATAGTAACTAAATATTCGAATGTAAAATACAGAGTATGAGTGTAGCGGCACATCAGGGCGCCTGGAGCAGTGGACCGTTTCATCCAACAGAGGGCGCTGAGTGCAGCTTGACCATCAGTCACATCCGGTGCTCTCTTGACCTCAGTAAACAAAGAGTTTCCGCTCTGAGCGGGTATTAATAGGTCTGACTCACCTGAGAAGCTGTGCCGTTGGCTTTTTATCCAAGTTATACGGCTGAGTGCAGCGGCGCTTCGTCAAGAGTTTAACCCCGTGTGACTGTGTTGTTTTCGGCAGGGTCTTTACCGAAGGGGCGGATAATAGAGTCTCTGTCGGTGCTGCAGTCTTTAGTGTTAGCCGGGCTGCTAACTCTACTCGTTTTGCTATAGCAATCAAACAGCCCGCACTCCTTTAGCTTTATACTATGCGCGCGTGCTCCAAGTGTTTGGTGATGTTGCTAGTATTTCCACCCTTGGACGCAACTTCTCTCTGACAAAGATTGCATCGGGCTGAGTTTTCATTAACTTTGCAAAAGTGAGCCCAAACCTTTGAGGGCTTAGCCCTGAAAAAATTTTCCTCGATTTGGGTTATGAAGCGGTGCCGGTGGGTCCCAAGGCCAGACCAGTTGGGAACCATTGGTTTAGTACAACTGATACAGAGTGATAGACACAGCCGTGAGGATTTTAGTCTGTATGTATCATGCTTAAGAAGCATACTGAGTGAACATTTACTTCATGCTAAGATGTGGTTACTGCAGCTTAGTTTTCATGATTGGATGTTATCTCACAGGGATTGTTTTACAGGTAACGCCGTGTCACATAAGGATAAAAGCAACGAAACAACATCTGTGGGAATGTAAGTATATTACCTTTTAATCCCAGCAGGACGACATAATGCAGAGTGACGTCAAATGAAAGTCAGTACACGCAGTCCTGTGTTGATGTTTGAGTAAGAATTGTTTTGTCTCCGTGTCTGTGTGGGTGAGAGGGGACACTCGGGTGAGCGGGGGTCACAGAGTCAGCCGGGAAGCCATGTTGTTTTCACAGGAATAATCCCCAGAAAGATTACACAGCAGTTTGAAAGATGATTTTAACAGGAAAGGGGATTATGTGTTAAAACAAACCCTATCAGTTTGCATTGTAAACTGCCGGCCTAATCTCAGAGGACGGAGGGAAAATTAATTTCAGATGACCTGTTTGGTTTACATCTGTGCACGGCCAGCCGAGCTGCACGGGAGCAAAGGATTGGCTGAGAGGAAAAACCCCAGGGCGATTCACATCTGTATGCCACTGCCTGAGCGAGTTAGACTGAGAAATGTGGATCAAATGGTTTGCATCATGGGCAGACAGACTGACAATCTGTCTGCAGTTTTATGGAGACACACACACACACACACATTCTGGACAAGCTATGTGCATTCATATGGACTGACTATGACGTTTAAATGTCAGATTACATATATAAGGAGGCGGAATATGCGCCTCCATTTACAAAACTATGCAGTGAAACCCACTAACACTTCTTTTATTGACATCCTTAAAGCTAGGGTTGGTGATTTGAATTGGACAAACTTTTTGTTATACTGGTTAAAATGATTGTTCTGTCCCAGTTGTAATCAGCCACTGTCTACAGCAGGGCTAAAACAGGGAAAGCACCAACCAATCACAGCGACTCATTCTAAATCTATCTAACCAATCAAATCCCATAATGCCGTTCTGCCCGCCTTCTGCGTGTACATTTTTCTGGCATGCACAGACTCCATGCGCATAGCCGAGCTGAGAGGGATCCAAACGCTCTGAAGAATATCAAGTTTTGGCTTTAAAAATAAAGGAAGCCCTCTGTGAGCCGTTCCACAACCCAAACTAAGCTTGGTTGCTTGGTTCAGTTGTCGTGCTTTGTCGAGCAAAAACAGACCTGTGACTCTGGTCAAAATAGCGATTAAGGTGATCAGAGTGCAGCAATCTCAGCTAAAGCATATGAGCAGATGTATCATTAACAGGGTCCAACAAATTTGTAACTGCCCCGATCATCCACTGTTTGCTGAACTTGATCTTATCCCTTCAGGCAGCCGTTACAGAATGCCTAGAACCAAGACAAGGCACGCCAGAACTTTTTTTTCCCCCCAGTTGCCACTGACAACCTTAATTCACCATTCACATTGTGGATAAGATTGATTTTTAGATTGCACTCCTTGCCTATTTATTGATTTTGTTATCGATTCTCTGTCTATCCGCTTTACCTCGACAATTCATCATTATTGTTTATTATATCGACTACATAGCTCTGAATGCTCTTTATGGAGCTCTGTCTAATTCTTTAGCCTTTGGCTTTTCGTGGTTAAATGCCTTTCCAGGAGTGTTCAGGATGCTCCTGGTATCACTAATGCCAGTATGTATTAAGTTTTGTCATATACTGGTTCCCTGATGCCTGCTGCAAAACAAATTTCCCATGGGATGATAATAAAGTTGAAGTTGAGAATTGATACAATTTCATTGATACAAAGTCCTTTAATGATTCTACTAATCTATTTGATTGGTTTATGGATTTGCGATGATTCCTTCTCATGTTCTGTGAGGGCAGAAGCTGCTTCAAGGGTTTTCAGTGGAAACAATGTCAAACACATGGCAACCCCGGTACCTAATTATGTATGCTTATGCCAGTTGCTGGTGTTTTACTGACTGAAAGCTGTCTTTTTGATGAAATTTAAGATCACTTCTGTCCCCTGTCTACCATGATTTTTGACTTCTGTATTATTTCTGTAGACTTCCTCTGATGGAAGTGTGACATCTTTACAAGGCATGCTGGTCAATGAGAAAGGAACTGATAAGAACTGATAAGCAAGTAGACCAACGATAATTAATATAAAATGATTTTTAAACAACAGTGCCGGCACTGTTGTTTAAATCCGACACCAACCAGCAAATGTCATGTTTTCTCCATAAGTCTGCTTATTGTCATCGTTTTACTTGACACGTTTCTTCTGTTTGTGCAACTAGATCAACTTAAAGCTCAAAGTTATAGTTTGAATTTTTTCAAAATATGCATGTTTGGTGGCATAATGTTTGCAGACAAAAGGACAAAACCCACAAAAAACTCCCTTTTTTAAAAGTGAAAAGACAGAAAAGTGCCTACACTTGGATATTACGTGACACTCTTGATGGACCGTTCAATGTAGTTCACCAGTCCATCTGGCAGGGCAGAACTGTTTAGAAACATATCCAGCAGGTGATTGGACAACTGTTTATCACTGGCCAACCAAGATGATGTAGGAACTGAGAATGTGAGCCGCTTTGTAAAACAAACTCTCGTCAAAACATGTTGGAAGTGAAGTGAAACTATCCTTACTATAGAGAAGATTGTAGTGTTGTTTTTTTTATTTTTAAATGGGCTCCATATCTGATAAAACTGTTACTAAAACTGTTAGCATCTATGCTAATGGCTGTATGAGCAGTCACTTCTTGCTGTCCTTGCTTATAGTTCATTCCTTTTCCTGCTCTAAAGGACTCTGATTGGGCCGTCCTGTTTCGGACTGCTCACAATCCTTGTGGACTGGAGCTTGGTAAGATTGATCTGTCAAATTACAGACACTGAATTGGGTAGATCCAGATATAGTGCGAGTTAATGTGGACACGGCCTCAGAGGATTACACAGGATATGAGTGATGACATATTTCAGTGCATATTTACAGTAAGCCCAAGTCTGAAGTCTTTGAGGGGAACCAAGTCAAGTCTCAAAAGTCATAACTGGGTGGAAGTCTCAAACCTGAGTCCCCAACTCTGAGTTTAATTAGTATCTAAATGTCATGAAATCAAACAGATGAAGCTTCAATCGACAGACACTCAGGTAACTATACACAGCATGTTTAGCACACAGAAACACTCCTGTACTCTCCGACTTGCCCTCATGCCGCTCCCACTGACTCACTGACACACTCACCCACAGCACCCAGACTGGGAGCACCCACCACACCGAAGCTACAGGCCAAATGTGTTTAGTGACTCCTTTTACACAGACGCCTTCACGCGTGATATGGCGGCTAATGTGGTATAATTAAGACTGCAGTGGGCAGACACATTCAGAGGGCTGACACACAACCAGGGGGCAAAAAGTCATGAGGGGAGCGAGACAGAACAGGATGCAGAGCTTCTCAGGAAAATGTTGTCTATGCAAATCAGAGCTGAAAGTAGGTGTGAGTGTGGAGCAGGGTAATGTATAGGAGCCAGAGTGCCTGCTTCAAAGAGATAAAGCCAAAAAAAGTCAAAGTTAAACACACTTTTCCGTCGGTTTTGATGCAGATGCTACTTTAGCTGTGATATATCTTTTTGGGCAGACGTCATGGCTGGGTGTTTGCAGCTTTGAAATTTAAATGTGGTTGAAAATGCAACACTTAGAAGTTTCCTTCTTAAAGCCCACTCTATAGCTTGGCTACAACAGTCTCTTTGAAAATCATGAAGAGTGGGCTGCAGTGCTAAAAATGAATATATACAGTGTGTAGTGCTGCTGTCATCTCTTCTTCACACTTCAACCACGGCCTCTCATCTGAGCTGGCAGCATTTTGAAGATCCCATAAAGGTACTCTTGACCTTCTGCATCATTTAGATCAATCTGCACTATGATGTTCGGTTCATTTATGAGTCAACAGTTGAGCTTTTATTATAACATGCATCAGAGTATTGTGGAGTGGTATCTCAAGAACTATTCATTATGCATGTTTCAGAAGTTTTTCCCTTCTCATCTGCGAATGAAGAGATTCTGCTACGAGATGGAAACAGAAAATAGTGCAGTTCACTGGCAGAAAATGGATAACTAAGCTCCACAAGGGCCGATTTCCCACAAGAAACGGGATAAAAACTCAGTAAATTTTACTGTATATGCCTCTTGTGGCCTGCAGGTGAATTGTACTCCATTGGAAGGACAGAAAACCTCCATTTCCTTATTCTTGGAATCTAATTTATCTAATTTATTTCTTTTATTTCAAGAAAACTGACTAATACAGCTAATTTAATGAGATATGGGGTCCTTTTCTGTCCTTTGTTGACTAATGCAATGTTCAATTGTAACATAGAGCAAATAATACCATTCCTGTGCTCAGGTGTGCTGTATAGCAGTATTTGCAATGGAAATTACTACTAATAGTAATATTTATTTACTTATTTTGAACGTTTTTCATATCTCGGGTGGGGTGGGGGTCACACTGTTTGGTTGTTAGGTATGTCTAAGTGTAAAAGTGGGTAATTTGTACATTGTTACGGACATGCAATGTTGATAATCCAACAACAACAAAAATTACAGTTGATTTATTTACTTTAACTTGTATTCAATTGTCTTGTATCCTGCAACTGCTGTAAATTTGGATTTTAGCTGTGTGGGAGTCATAATATCCAATCCAATCCCATCCCATCCCATCCCATCCCATCCCATCCCATCTCATCCCATCTCATCCCATCCCATCTCATCTCATCTCATCTCATCTCATCTCATCTCATCTCATCTCATCTCATCTCATCTCATCTCATCTCATCTCATCTCATCTCATCTCATCTCATCTCATCTCATCTCATCTCATCTCATCTCATCTCATCTCATCTCATCTCATCCAATCCAATCCAATCCAATCCCATCCCATCTCATCTCATCTCATCTCATCTCATCTCATCTCATCTCATCTCATCTCATCTCATCTCATCTCATCTCATCCAATCCAATCCAATCCAATCATATATTTGAGTTTCTTGACTCTTAAACAGTTTTAACAATGGCTAATGTTCAGAAAACCTGCTAGCCTTCGCACACTGCATACCCCTGATCTTCCTGTATTCTCACTTTGTCCATGACGCTTTGCTGTTAATCTGGCACAGCAGATGGGCTGCTCGATATATTTAACTATCACAAGGCTCTTATTTCATATTGATTAAATGAGTCAGATATTCCTAATACCAATAGATAAAGTCCATGACAAATGGTGACCTTATCGTGCCTTACAAATACAAACGAAAAACATTTTTAACATTTAACAACTAATGGAATCATAAATGTGTTAAAGCTGTGTTTTCATAGTTTTACATACCAGATGGACCATTCAATATATTTCACTTGTCCATCTGGGAAAGAGCCAACGGAGAGAATCTGGGGAGGGCAGAGACTTTTGGAAGCATATAACAAACTCTCCTCAAAACATGTCAGAAGAGGAGTGAAAATATTCTGACTAAGGAGAAGTTTTTAATTCTGGTTCTTTTTTGTGGTTTAATAAAGAAAGTGGTCTAGATCTGATAAAACAGCTACTTAAGCTGCTAGCATCTTTGCTGATGGCTGTATCGCTCACAATCATTGTAGATTAAGGCTTTCACTTTTCCAAAATCACAGTCGAACGGTTTTCGAACATGCACCTAAATAATCGGAGATATTCGATTATGTCCCCCCCCCCCCCGTGTAAGGGACAGAGACTCTCTTATGCTGCGGCCACACCGGACGCGAATTTGCGTCGAGGCTCGTCGAGATTACATAAAAAGTCAATGCAAAGGTGCGTCTTGATGCAAATTCGCCCCGGGCGGCGCGTTGGACGCGTTTGGCGCGGCGCGTCCGGAGCGTTGGACGCGTTTGGTGCGGCGCGTTTAGAGCGTCAAGGCGTTTTGACGCCCCAAACGCCTCGATGCTCGAGTTGAAAATATTGAACTTTCGACGCCAGTTCGCGGCGCGGCAGCCAATCAGCGATGACATTCCCCCCGACGTCATTGATTTGATGACGTGTGACGCCCGCATGCCCCTGCTCCCGCTCAAGCCCCTCTCAAAGATGGAGGAGAGGTTTATCGGCACTGTATGCTATCATTCGGAGCTATACTATTCGGCGTGTATACTCTACAGAGACCGGAACAAAAAGGAGCAGGCTTGGGTGAAAGTCGCTGAGGAGACAGGTTTGATTTAATGATGTGTGACGCCCCGGCCTCCTGCTCCTGCTTAAACCCCCTCTCAAAGATGGAGGAGAGGTTTATCTGCGCTGTTTGCTATCATCCGGAGCTACACTACTCGGCGTGTGTCCTCTACAGAGACTGGAACAAAAGGAGCAGGCTTGGCCGAAAGTCGCTGAGGAGACAGGTTTTGAAAGTAAGTTCTTTAAATATTCGTTTCCAGCTGGATTTGCCTGCACGGGTCATCACTGAGTCCGACCGGCTCCGGCTCTCTACTGCGCATGCACCCGGACGCGCGTCGTCCCACAGCTTGTCAAAATGTCCAGCGTCCAGCTTCGGGCGTTAAGCGCGCCGCGTTACAGGCTTTATGCGCGTTAAAATTCGCCAATTCGCGTCCGGTGTGGCCGTAGCATTACCCAAATAAAACAGTCACACGGGGTTAAACTCTTGACAAAGCACCGCAGCGTATAGCTTAGATGAAAAGCTCAAAAGTTGACAGCTGAGCGTGCACATTTGATGTGGAGGACGAGTGACTAAACTGTATTTCACAGAACATACAGCCTGGTCTTTGATTTTTAAGTTTGCCATCTACGGTGCAGAACCAAAACTACTCCCACACAGCCCTCCTTGGATGATTTGGAGCTGTTAATGTCCGCTCCGAGTGGAAACTCTTTATTTACTGGGGGTCAAGAGAGCAGCGGATGTGTCTGACAGTCAAGCTGCGCTAACAGCGCCCTCTGTTGGACAGAATGGTCCACTGCTCCAGGCGCCCTGATGTGTGCCACACTCAATATTTTACATTTGAATATTTATTTACAATTCGGTTACAGATATTTAACCCCATATTTCATCGGTTATTCGAATATGGAATATAAAGCGACAGCCTTATTGTAGATTGGAGCTTGGCTAGATAAATATTCCTTTTTACAGACACTGAATCAGGCTGATCCAGCTGCTGTGCAAGGTCATGTTGTAGCTCCTGTCATTTTTAAGACCACCATGCTTGAGTGGGAAGCATAAATGACTCTTCAAAGTACAGCTGCACAACGCTTGACCTCGTTTCTTACTATCAGTTTTTTGTTTATTTTAGCAGTGACCTCATGTAACAGGAGCAGTCATGAAGCAGTGAGTAAAGTCACATGATGTGAAATGAAAAGAGAAATGCAAATACCAGACACTCCTCCACACAGAGTCATTATGTTGTGCAAACTGACACTGGTGAGTTACGTCACTCATGTGGTGACACAACTGCCCTTTTCCACATAGTCCATAGGCCTTTGGAGCATTTTCTACATGTTGCACACTCTACTGGAGAGCTCCCTTTAACCAGTGGTGTCCCACAGCCTATTCTTGATCCATCCACAGAGTGTGCTAGTAATAAATAGATTTATAAATATGCTTATTATGGGCAAGGATACATGTCATTGGTCAGAGCAAAGTCACTGGAAATTTGGAGTTAGCCAGCAAACAGCCTCAAACGGTTGCACATCTAGTTCTCTCAAAAGACCGTACTTGTCATGTTGAAGCAGCATGTTATTTTAAGAATTAAACAAGAGCTAGACTTCACCATCTAGGTTAGAAGGCATGTAAGGTGTTTATCAGCCGACCCTGAGGTTAAGTGGACTCTTGAGTCCTGAAAGACTTTGAGAGAGTCTGAGGCCAGCATCACCTCCCGGATGATAAACCACCTCTGATCTCTGGATGTGTTTATCCTCTTTAGCTCTGACCGAACAGGAGTTCAGTTTTAAGCTGTTCACTCAAAATAGAGCGATGGTTGATGAAATAATATCACGGAGATTAAAGTTTATTTTGGAGGTTATTTCAAAGCATTGCAGACTTGTACATTGGGAAACATCCAAAAGAAGTTTGCATGAGTCACAAAGTCTGTCTCTTATTTAGTTTTCTCTTATTTAGTCAGTGGCAGAGCTCCAGGCTTTCAGATGAAAGCAGTGGATGATGCATGTCTAACTTTAGTGGAAAATTGTTTTTATTCATACATCCTGAGCTATGCGTTTAATAAAAATGTATGCTAATTCAAGGGAACTGTAATTTTCCCGTCGAGGTTTGGCATGCACACTGCCACTATCTACATAAGCGAAGAAAACAGATGTAAATAAGTCTCTCCAGGTCACTCTGTGTCATCTCCTATTTTATTACTCCATTCATTCATTCATTCATTCATTTCCCAAACTTACATTTTAGAAATTATTTCCTCCCTTTACCAATATCTTTTCTCGTACCCTATAATTTGTTTTATATATTCCCTTCCATTACTTATTTCTACTTGTAAACAGATGGTCCATGCCATTTCTACCCAACACATTAATCCCTAACATACGGACCTTCTCACCTGTATCTGTTGCTCCATGTGGTCTTATTATCATACCAAAGGCGGACAGTACGCCGTTCCTCAAAGCAGCCCCTCCATGAAATAACATTTGGCTCTTGGATCAGATACTGGTTAACAAAAGCCTGGTTCATGAAATATTCAATCGTCGAACATACAGAACACACGTTGGTCACTTTGGAGGAGAGCAAAATGGTTCCAAGGTAAGACCCATTGTGGGGAAAAAGGTCAAATTACATCTAGATATGTGGCAATGGAGGTATTGGGAATATACAGTACTTGTTGTACCGTGCAAAATGTCTTCTTATTTTTCACCATGGCAGAGGGGACTTTTTTGCAGCTTAGGTTTTTTTGTCCTAACCATTTAACAAATCACTATCATCAATCTTTTTCTTCATCCATCCAAAAACAACTTTCTTTCCTTTCAACCATCCAGAGACTCACAAATCTGTTTAGCAAATCATAATTATTCATTTATTACTCCACCATCTATCCATCAGCCCATCAGCTATCCATCTGTTAAAAGTGCTGATCAAATGATCTGTCTGTCCATCCATCCCTCCATCCATTGAATCATCTGTTTGTCCATCCATCACTCCTACTACTCAAATACAGGGGCCAATCATCCATCCATCCTTCAATCCATCTACCCATGCATCCAATCATCTTTCCAACCACTGCACTGAGGAGCTCTGTCAGTGACAGGATGCTCCACCTGTCAAGTGTGTGACAGAGAGGTATCGCAGGTCCTTCCTTCCTGCAGCTGTTAGACTCTACAACAAAAACCTCTCCAGTGTGCAATAATCTCTATCGTTTTTTTTTACTGTAAGGGCTCCAAATTCATCCTTCTTTGTTCTAGTTTTTTCAAATTCTCTGATTGTCCTCTATGACATTTTTAGTGCACTAAATAAATAATATTGTTTAAGTGTAATACTGTATATACATTGATTTTCTTATATATTGTAAATACTGTTAATAACATTGCAGACAGGCAAATGCTCTTTCATTATTTTTATTTTAATTTCACTTATTCTCATTCAGATCTTTTTATATATTGTTAATATTGTTAAGATTGCTGGAAGGTTCATGCTCTTTCACTTATTTCATTTTCATTTCAATTATTCTCATTCAGATCTTCTATAAACGTTATATGTTAATATTGTAAATACTGCTGAAAGGCTCATGCTCTTTCATTTATTTTCATTGAATTGTATTTATGCTATTGTCTATTTTATTCTAATTACTTATAGTTTCATTTGTAAATCTTTCTGATGTTTCTCTTGTATCCTGCTGCTGCTGTAAATCTGAAATTTCCCCCTGTGGGACTAATAAAGGTTTATCCTATCTTATCTTCCATTTATCAAATCACCATAATCAATCAATTTATTAATCAGTCCCAAAACATCCAACCATCCATCCATCCAGAGACTCACAAATTTGTTTATCAAATTACCATTATCCATTTATTACCCAACCATCTATCCATCCATTCATCAGCCATCCATCTGTTAAAAGTGCTGATCAAATGATCTGTCTGTCCATCCATCCATCCATTGAAACATTTGTTTGTCCATCCATCTATCAGTCCTACCACTCAAATCCAAGGGTCAATCATCCATCCATCCATCCATCCATCCTTTAATCCATCTACCCATGCATCCAATCATCTTTCCATTTATCAAATAACCATAATCAATCAATTTATTAATCAGTCCCAAAACCAGATGTAAGTTCTAAAAGAAACAGAAGCAGTAAAGCTTTAAATCCCTCTGTCGCTGGAAAGAACATTTTCACTTTATTTGATCTTGCTGTTATCAAGGATAAATGAAGCAGATGTCTTGCATAAGGCAGAAAAAACTCACACCAAGCAGCACATAAATCCATCACATTATCATCCACACAGAAGTACTGCTGGGGTTTGTACCCACACATGAATATACACAGTATATGTCTAAATTGATGGTCCTTAAGGGATGTCAGTGACATCCTCTCAGGCTGTGTCTCTATCGTGACTTATTTGCATCTTTAGATTGTGTGACCCCATTTTTTCCCAGTAACTGATGGTTTTGATCTTGACAGCATGAATGTGTTCCTGGCATGTGCGGGCCCTGAGGTTAGCATTATGACCTTGTCCCTTGTCACATCTTTGTTGTCCCCGACAGCATGATGTTTGTATTCATTGGAATACATGAAATGCTCCAATGTCATTGTGTGTACAACAGAGAATACGTCTCCCATCAGTCTGCCTCAGAACAAACTGTACAGCGTTTAGAGGCGATGCCAGCACGCCATGACAGCAGGCAGAACTTTAATAGGAGGACTTTTTCCTCTTGGTTTTTTTCAGTTATGTTGTTCCGTTGACTTCACAGACATCTGTATTGGCTTCAAGGGAAAAAGAAGAACTCTGCTCCAGCTACACAAACACCGACTGACAGACTGCTGTGCAGGTATAGGTCGACGAGTAAACAACTTTGGGATCTTTTCACGTCACATCAGAGTGACAGGCACAAAGGACACGTCAGTGGCGTCTGCATCCGTCAGGGAGTGACATTTAAGTGAGACGCAGACGAATTGGGATGACCTGAACTCTGCATGCGTACCACACCTTTGGCAACCAAATGACACACACAAAGCACAGCACTGTCCTCCTGTGACCTATTTTATTCACAGTTCCTCCACCTATCCCTTTTTATGTTTCCCAAAACCAACTCTGCATTTCTATGAAAAAAAACTTCTACTGTTTCTTCATTTTGGCTTTTTCTATCACTCTTATCATGTATAGGTAACAAGGGTTTCATAGAGTATGCATAGGAGATAAGAAAGTCTCTGAACTAACTCTCAGGCTTCTTTGAGCTTCATTCTGCAGGAGTATAAAGCATCTGTATTATCTAAAAATACCTGAATGATGAAACTTCATGCTTCAGGGGGGCATTGATGTACTTCCAGGGTGCACACAAATCATCTGAGGGGTTGATACTGTAAGAAGAAAAGGAGATTTGCCAATTATTTCACTCCTACTATGCATAAGTTGGTGAAAACACAAGTAGATTTAGATCAGTACTCAAAACACAGAGCAGGGAATCACTAATGTTCTTTGATTTCAAATTTATAGGCCAAATATGAAGGTGTAACAAGCAGCAGTAGTTTCCCAGAACATCTAACCTTTTCATCATACTACAGATGGGATGGAACCAAGACACACTGGAGCAGAAATTCATTGAAGGATCATATGTGTGAAGAAAGGAGCCGATTGATAATGGTGGCACCCCTGACCTGAATTTTTGGTGTTTAGTTTGACCAGTCTTTGTAACCAGTTCCTTTTTTGGACTCTAAAATGAAACATTTTGTCAAAGGATGCAAAGACACTATTCAAAATGCCACTCATATCCAAAGAAGAACTGACACCAAGCATTCATCAATGCAGATATTAGAAAGAAGATGTCTTATCCCTCGTTTTCAGGTGATTTGTACATTTATGAAATGTCCCCTTGTGGATCAGAAAGCACCCTGCTAATGTAGACAGTAATACTGATGTTCTCGTTTTCCACCATTCACGTGAAGACAGTATATTCATTCAACTGGTGACAGTGAACATCGGTGACCTTGGTGTTGACACCATTGTTGACTGTTTGTGCTGATGCTAGCTTAGTTTCTATGAGCTTTAAACTACAATTGGTATTTCTGATACAGTTATACACATAAAAATACACTTTGCAATAATGCACTGGATAATACAACCTCGAGTTGAAGTCTGCTGCAAGTCATCAGTTAACACGGTCAATCATAAAACCATAACATATATTTGATACCTCTATCTAATCAATATGATCAACAAATAACTAAAAAAAAAACACCTGAATACAATCAGATAAATGAAAAAAAGTCCTCAGATGGATTATCAGTTGTCCAAAACACCCAATGCATCAAATGAGACAAAAAATCTTTTTTGGAAATTTAGATATTTTTTGGATTTCAGCAGAAAGTGAAATAAACAATTCAGCTCCAAAAAATAGAATTTTCTGGCTATAATTTGTGTTTCTTGGCATTAAAGTGTTAAACAAAAGTGATAAAAAGACGCAAACTAAGGACAAACGGCAAGTATTTCTCGAGCTCAAAGGGCTGTACGCTAGCTTGTCTCTTCTGTAGGTATCCCCACTCAGCTGCCCATTAACACAAATAGCTAATTAGTAAATCACAGGACAGCAACCTAATGCATGAAGGCACATAGCCACAGTCAAGACGACCTACTGACTTTCAAGTCCAGCATCAGAATTTAAGTGACTTTGAACATGGTATGTTTGACCAGATATGCTGGTCTGAGAACTTAAGGACAGCGTAATCTACTGGGAACATCACACAACACTGAATTCATCAAGTTCGATTACTTTACAGCTGAAGAAATGGACATGAATTGCTAACTTTTGATGAGGGGTGGCCTCAAAAGCTTATCAATACTCAGCTCTCTGTGAACTAAAGTTTCTACCTCACTGTTGAAGTGAAAGTAAATCATTTTACTCACGGAAATAAATGATTGTCCACAACATCAGCATTACTACACAGATGAATGAGCTCTGCCATGTGAGAAAAGTCAGAGAAACCAAAAAGAATTCCTCCTGCACCTCGTCAAAAACCCTCTTATAGAAGACCATGACAGAGAGAAAAATAGACAGGCGTCAGGGCAAAAATGTTGGCCTCGTGTTGTGCAGCTTTGCACAGTAACAGCTGAATTGCTAGCGGGCAGTTAGTTCACTTTATTATGACTCTTACAATAAGTCTCATTTTGCCACTGACGTTTATTTGTGTTATGTTCAGTTCGGACATTGTGTTAGGGTTAGGCATGCTCCTATTGATGGGTTTGGACTAAACGTAATCCTGACGCTCCTGATTCCCGTCCGACCCTGCCACCTGAATCATCTGAGGTCCAACTGACTTTTTCTTCATGTCTCCTTCCCAATCTTCCAAACATTTCCTCCCTTTTAGACGTCCCAAACAAATTATGGCAGAATATGGTCCAAAAATTACCCATCATCTGTTCCTTTTTTATGCCCTGGGGCCTTGCTTTAAAATTGAATATTATTCCAGTGAAGTGTTGAAAGTCTAACTCCTACTCTCAGCAGATGTGAAATCTGATTCTGTTTGTGCTCTTGAAAGGATTTGATTTACTTTGAAGGGCTCTTCTGACAGATTTGATGCAAACTGACAGCCACTCATCACCCAGTCGAGAATCTTAAAACTCTATAACTTTCTGTGACTTCTGTTTTGTTTGGATGTCGCTGAAGGCAGCAAAACACTCCTGACAATAACAGGAATTTGCTTTAAATAAATAATGTGCAACAAAATAGCAGACTTTTCCTCTTTCCTATTCTTTTCTGACATTTTTATTTTCTGTCTGCATCCCAGGAAAAATAACACATCCTGGGTGAAGAGTATTTATAGCAGCATCTTAGAGAATGGAGGTGTGTTGAGCAAGAATTGTAAAGAATTCTGTCACATATAAGAAAAGTGAAATGTATAATGGAAGAAAAATCCATTTATTTACTATGTTTACAGGCTGTGGAAGAGACAGGAACAACCTACATGTTAGACAGAGATCAAATCTTGTTACAAAAAGGCCTTTGGAAAACCAAATAAAATCAAAATCAGACTCTCTGAATGTGAACATTGACAATCTGTCAAACTAAAATCAGAGTTAAAATAGTTTTAAAGCCTATGGTAAAGATATAAAGCTGAAATTTAGCTTGTCACCAGCATAAGGGAAACAACAACCTTCTACACCTGGCACAATATGTTTTGATTGCAGCGCAGGTGTCCTTCATGTTTTCCACCTGACACAGTTGTCATCTTGGCTTTGTAAAATAGAAAGTATTGCTCTTCCCTGCTGAAACCTTTGGCATGACGAAGGGACCCCTCTTTGTTCCATCTCCAGAGATACTAGAGAAGAATGATATCAGAGGGAAGGGGGCACGAGGATTCAGTGGGAGACAGGAGTGGTGTGATTTTGCAATTCTGCCGAGCCGTATTGTAGCGTAAATCAACACCAGTGTTACACTCTTGTGGATTTAATATGATTGTCATAAGGTGTAAATGTAATGGAGCTTTGTTGCAGTACTTTTTTGTAAAGGCACTGTGAATTGGGCTTGTGTCACTGGATTGTCGGGAGGGCAGTTTCTGGATTTTTCTTTTAAAATATTAATTTGACAAAGGTGTTTAAAGGCAGAAATGCTGATTTTGTGGCTATTTTGCTGAGCTGTCACATAATTTTCTTCACAAGTTGATATTTTGTTGTTGCTTTATTCGTATTTGCCATTATTAGTTGTGTTTATAGGCTTTGCTTTCCTAATTCTTGTTTGTATATACGAAACAATTATTAAGTTGTATTGATAGGCCCATCCCAAATTATGTGACCCCATCTGATGTTGTGTTTTGATCTGGCACTAAACCTGTTCGGACAAACGCTACACAAGCTTTTGTTTGCTCTTTAATACACAAACAGGAAACTTAACCCAAGCTAATTTTTCTCTGTCATAGTTAATGACATCAAACCCCGGCTGATGACTGGTGTCAGCAGCCCACTCCATCAGAAGTGTCACTCTGGG
The DNA here is from genome assembly GCA_036419115.1 of Scarus forsteni. NCBI lineage: Eukaryota > Metazoa > Chordata > Actinopteri > Labriformes > Labridae > Scarus > Scarus forsteni. The sequence goes on from JAZDUH010000136.1 coordinate 46,745,215, forward strand.
TCCAGGGGCTTTCAACAAAGCTACTATGGAAAGCATTTAGGCATAAAATTGATATCAGTGATATCAACTGTAGTGAAACTCAGCTAGTACTCAAATTTGGAGTACATGTAATAAAAATAATAACAATACATTTTATTAAAAAGCGCCTTTCAAAACACCCAAGCACACTGTACAGGATAAAACAACAGCAATAAAATCAACAAAAAATACAACTATAAAATCAGAAAAATACAACAGACAGTGATGGATAAGTGGATGACAGTGGAATATTCATGGTAAGGAGTATGCAGCTCGAAACAGGTGGGTTTTGAGTCTGGATTCAAAAAGAGACAGGGAGGTCAGGTTTCGAATGTCTGGTGGGAGAGAGTTCCAGAGCTGGGGAGCAGAGCAACTGAAGGCCCTGCTCCCCATGGTGCTGAGGCGGGCAGAGGGTACGGTGAGGTGGGTGGAGGAGGAGGATCTGAGGGAGCGGGCAGGAGTGGCGATGTGGAGGAGGTCAGACAGATATGGAGGGGCGAGGTTGTGGATGCCTTAAAGGTGTACAGGAGCAGTTTGAATTCTTTCCTGTGCTTGACCGGGAGCCAGTGGAGCTGCTGCAGGATGGGAGTGTCTCTAGTACTTCTAGTAGACGGTTTTGGGTCTACTAGTAGTACTAGTATACTTAAAAATGTTCACTAGTACTACTAGTAAGCCTTATTGGCTAAAAAGAGGGCGAGGAAAGGCAAATTCAGGATTCCCATTGGCATTAAAAAATATAACAATAAATCATGGCAATGGATTTGGTTAGAACCCCTCCTACCTCATTTGCATTGAGTCTAATGTACTGCCACTGAATCTTTTGGCTTTACTAGTAGACTATAAACAGTCTACTAGAACTGCTAGTGAGATATTTTGAGTTTAGTAGTAGTACTAGAAAAAAAAAGGTTTACTAGTAAAGATTTTGGAGCACTAGTGTGCAAGTAGACCTTACTAATAATGTGAAATCGCCTACACATGGACAATTTTATGATACTAGTAAATTTTTGAGTTACAAGTAACACTTTTTAAGTCTCTTAGTTTTACAAACTGCTTTCCATATGTTTTGTGATCACATTAGCCTCTGAGGAAACTTTAGAAGACTTGGTGTTAAGTTCAGAGCAGAGGAGAGTTTTATCTGGCCTGACTTTAAACAACAGTTATCTATCACAGTCTTATCCTTTTCCAAATTTGATGTTCTGCCACAAGCCTCAAAGTATGTCATGATTGAGACACAGCAGCTGAGATGGGATTATTTTAAAAGAAGAACTAACAGCACATGTCAGACAAAACATCAGAAGAGGTCTTGATTTAGAAGAGCAGCAGGAAGACAGGTTTTTTCTTTATCCTGTGGAGTTATGTGAAAACTTTTTAGAAGATTTGTTTTAAAAGATGACACTTTCCTTTCAGCAGTGTTAATACATAAAATCTTTGAACACAATAAATCAAAACGGAGAGTGTAGCAGCACTGAAAACTGTCTGAAGTGATAAAGAAATGATCGGTGATGATGAGCTGGTCTTTGCTGAGCTCAATAAAAGTGATACAAATTGTCACGCCACTGTTCTTGTTTCAACAGAACAGAAGTACCAAGAAATCATCTTTCTCTTCAGGACAAAAGGGGAGCATGACACGTAAGCAGAAATAAAGAGAAAAACAGTCTGAAGGCAGAGCCGCGGAGCGTCCTATATGATCCTTATTTGAAATGACATGACCGCCACAACTGTCTGATAGGATTGATTTTCTCTATCTCAATTTATTTCTCCATCTGTTCTGCCGCTGCCCTCTCAGATATGTACGCGCCAGTGCCACGGGTTCATCTCCAACCTCAACAAGTCCTAAATCGGCTTAGGCCTTGGCCAATCTGTGCACCGCAGCTCACAATCCTGTTTTTTTCTGTCTGCGTCAGACACTGCAGACACTCTCTATGTAGTTTCTTTTTTTACTCTTATATATTTAGACTCAGACTCATGTCAAGCTTCAACTAATTAAGCATTACAATGACAAATCATAGGCTATATGATCATCACCTTAAACAGGAAAGTCAGTTCTTGGATAAAAAATGTTGCACCATATTTCAAAGTCTCAATGACACTTTTCATTTTATTTTTCATGTATCTTAAAATGTTTTCATTCATGTAGTTCACCTTTATATTGCAAAGGATTAGGGGATCCACTTGTAAAGAAAATGCATGTTTCTGAAAGGAATTGGATAAATTAAATCCTGAGATGCTTAATTTGCTTCTCAAAGAGGTCATTTGAGTATTTAAGGAAGTTTTTTGTGTTTGTTTCATGTCTATTTAACACTATGCAGTACTTCAATCAATTCAAGCAATCCAAATCAAACAAGGCAATTGAACCAAAAGAGAATGAAATATGACTTGGTTTCGTCCAAATCCTGATTTACAAGGCTACACTTGGCCTCTTTTCATCATACTTGAGTAACTGTAATCATGTGAATCGTTCTGGATGCTATAGTCTTCATTCTGTGACTGAATTGCTAAATTTACCTTTTCCATCCGCCCTCAAAGCTCACGCTGGAGGAAGATGAAGCAGGCTGTAGATGCTTTGACTGATGATTTTCTGCTGTGGCTGACTGAATTCGTTGATATGACTGTATCTGTGCCAGTAATAATCTCATGTCTGTAACTTTGTAAATGTTACTGACTGTTACTGAATGCCACTGATGCCTGTCTATCCCAGAGCACTCTTTAATTTTTTTTTATTTCAGTGATGTTTTTCTAGTTAAATAAAGTTTGTCATCCCAACAGAAAAGCTTACCTAGTGTGGCTAACATTAGCGTTGCTAGCATTACCAGCCTCCACTCTTCTTTCACAAGCCAACGGCTTCAAGTTCTGTGAGGAAGATGACATACGTAGCCGCAGTCAATATGCAATTAACACCTAATGTAGCCTAAATGCAAGTTTATCTTTATTTTATGGCAAAGAATATTTGTGAACTGCTTCAAACTTAATAATGTTATTGCTTGTAGTAACATTTCCAACTCATAACCAGTGTTGGGAGTAACGGCATTAGAAATAACAGCGTTACTAACACTGTTATTTTTTCCCAGTAACGGGTAATCTAATTGATTACTTCTTCATGCGTTACAACGCTGTTACCGTTACTGACAGTGAAATGTGGCGCGTTACTTTACACCGACGTCAAGCAGCTGTGATCTGACCTGCCAGACACTGCCAGGGGCTGCATCGCTAACAGACAGACGAGAGAATGCGATGCCAGAGTTGCCAGGTCCGCCTATTTATAAGCTACTTTCAGCTTCTTCTTTTTCTAACTTGCATGTGTATATTTGGAGTTGTGGGTTGCACTTTTTTGGGCTTGTTCCAATAGTGCAGTTGCTCATTTGGGCTTGTTGAGCCCTCAAACCCAGAAGGAATCTGCTGCATGATCTACCATCAATATAAACCCAATTCAGAAGTTATTACACTTATTTTACCCCACCCTAACACAAATGTAAAATTACAGTAATAGGTGTTTCCGTCTAAAATAAGTCCTTATAGCCAGATTTAAATGTATTTCTAATGTAGCTACTACTGTTTTCACCATAATAAAGCTGTAGATGATTTAGATAAAACTTAGATAAAAAACCTGACATGTCTGTTTGGTTACAAATATCAAGGTTAGACAGACTGTTTAGCAATAAATGAGTTATAAATAACAGCAGCCCCTCGCTTCACTTCTGTAGAAAGAAATGGATGTTCCACCTCTAAACAAAAGGATGTTTAATAAGTAAATTAAGATACAAAAAAAAAGAAATATGACTTTGAAATTGAAATTTAACATGGCTTCATGTAGGTTTCGTTCTTTAAAAATGCTTATTTCCATCGCAAAATCTGGCGACACAGCTCGCTGCAGCAACTGCGAGTCCGAAGCGGTCTGCGGAGTTAATACTAGTGTTTTCAGGATGGAAATACAAGAAGTAAAAGGCAAGAACACACATGTGAAGTGTACATTATGTCCTAAAGCAAAGTGTTTGTCTGTTGTAAGTAAATCTAAAAGCTAGTGAGGAAGAACACCGAGTACTCAGCTGATGAGGTCAGAGCTGCTGTAGCAGGTAACAACAAGGAGGGAGAGAGAGATGGAGCCACATGAAAGCCACAAAAAAATAACACATCAATGACTTTACCTGGTAACTATTTAATTACTTTTTGGGGAAAGTAACAAGTAACTATAACTAATTACTTTTTTAAAGTGACATGCCCAACACTGCTCATAAGGCAACAATGCAAACGACAACCAAAGCTACAGCCCCAACTAGTGGCAGGAGGCTATATTACACAACATACTTGACTATATGCAGTGTAAAAGTAAACCAAACCAAGAGAAAGACGATTTATGTTGCAAATTCACCCCAAACCGAACCAGGTCCTTCTAACTTAATGTGTAAATGTGACGTAAGTGGCTGGTCAAAGAAATAACACATCCCAAAGCCACCTACCACCATGCCAGAGCAAATTCAAACTTTAATCTGACCCACCCACTAATGGCCGTAACAGCCTGAACAGCATCATCAAAAGGCCCAAGTTGCATATGACAGCTCCAGGTACAGACATGCTGAGAAAACAGCTGTCACAGAGCGTCAGACTTCCATTCATGTGAGTGTGACAGCAAAATGCCACAGCAGAGCACGAGCTGAGACAAAGGGCCGCGGGACTGGAACTGCAGATCTCCCTAAATGTTTGCTGTGGCTGCAGGGGGATTTGAATGAACCGCAGGAGGAGATTCAGCAGATTTAATGGGAGAGGGAGTTTAAACACGCGCTCTTTGGTGAGAAATTTATGCTTCCTACCCCCAAAAGGCACATGGGAACCAAAAATTAAAAGAGCTTACAGTGCAAAAGTTATTCACAGTGACTGAGAGAAATGCAGAGATTTAGAGAAAGGGATAGAACGGGGGCGGAAATGAAGATATTTGCAGATTTAAGGGAATTAAAAAGGGATGTGGATGCTTTTTTAGACCGCGCTTGCATAATTATCACTTGAATTTTCACTCCTATTGAAGCAGTATGTAGAGTGAACACTTGATCATGCACAATAACTCTATGCACATTCACACTACGGCAAATAAGATGTAAGACACACACGTTAGTGCCCATATACTCATTCACTGCCCTCATATATACTGTAAACTGTGGCTCCCTGTCATCCACATTATTACTAATTAACATCACTCTCATTTCTCCATTAAAGAGGCACCAATAAAAATTGAATGCATTGAAATCCTCCCCGAGGCTGCAGCAGGACTCTGGTGTATTGTCACAAAGAGACGGGGACGAGCGAGGCTGCAGAGCACATCGTGTTGTTGTTATTACGATTAACATGTTTGCTCACAGCAGCGAACGACTGCACCATCACGATCAATGATTACTCACACTAAGTGAATTAATAGGCACGCTTTCTAAAAACAGGATTTGGACTCATTAGATGGCATTGATAATTGGCTTTGTGCAGGCAGATGTATTGTTTTGGGGAATTTTATTCTCTGGTGATTGATTTTATTTTCATTGGCCCCCATTTCAGCAGATTTTTGTCATACACTATTGTATGGCTATCCCATTTTATCATACTATTATTTTATCTAATTAATGCTATTAATTAATGCTGGAGATATTGGGGCCTATAGATTATTGTTTATTTATTTATTACCTCCACCAAGAAGGTTTTGTTTTTGCGGATTTGTTTGTCTGTTTGTTCACAACATCATGAAAAACCCTACTTGGCAAATTTAGATGAAAAGTTTCCCAGAGGTGTGGGTTGGTCTAGGAAGAAGCCACTACATTTTGCAGTGATATGGATAAATATCTGGATGCAAAACTTCCCCAAATTCAAATGATCCCATAAGTAAACTTGGGCAGAATAAAAAAAAACATATCTGCCATTCATTTTACAGATTCACCTCCAATTTTACAGGATAATATGGGGTTCATGTCTCTATCATCAAGGTAAATGTCTTCTGAATCTAATTCTACTGGCATTGCAAACGAAAATATTGAAGTTCATAATGGGAAATCCCATCAATAACATTCAACAATTCATATAAAATCTAAATATTAAGTGATGTACCCAGAACTTGTTGTGTCTATACACAATGATGACCCCCATGTGTCTGATGAGCTTGGTTCAGATCCTGGCACTACTCTGGATCTGGAGGGTTTTATCTTATTTTTTTTAAATTCAACTTTATTAATCTGTTTTATTTCTCCATTTCAGTTCAGATTTATTGTTTTGGGAATTTTATTCTCTGGTGATTGATTTTATTTTCATTGCCCTACTTTAGCAGATTTTATTACACACTCATTGTATGGCTATCCCATTTTATCATACTATTATTTTCAATTTTATTTTATGTATTTTACCATGTTGTATATTTGTTTTGTTTTTTTATAGTTGTATTTTTTAATCTAATTTTTCATCATTACCATTAGGGTGGATGTGGCCTCGTATTTTCATTGTATTCAATTTTCTGCATTATATTTATTTATTTATTTATTTATTGTACTTTAGTTAATTCCTTTTCTTTTTATGTCCAGCACTTTGTGTTACAAGATTTTCTTTTGACTTTGGGTTTGGTGTGTGCATGTTTCTTAATGGTGACTACCTGTTTTGTATTTTGTTTCTTTTTTTCTGCACTTTCGAAATAAACACATTCATTCCTGCATTTGTGCTGCAAGACTTAGTATAAAAAGTCCAATACATATAAAGTTTGATTAATTGAGACCAGCAAAATCATCTGGAACAATAATGAAATCAGATTCTTGACACTATTTGAGTTGCACAATATTGTATGTTGGCAACCTTTGGCACAGAACATTAACAAACTTTGCCAACATATTTATGGAGTATATAAAATATGAAGTAGATTAACTTTAGATTCCACTTCATATTTGATGCCTCTCTTCAGCGACTATACCATAAGGCCCCTGCAGCTGTCTCCCTCTGCTGAAGGATCAAACCTCCTATACTGAGGGCGCTGGAGTCTGACTTTGCTCTGGCACGTTCCCTTATGTCCTATTCTTCTTCTTCTGCTTCTCCCTTGACCATTTGTACAAGCTGTACAGAGAGTCAGCTGTCCACGAGTCCGTGTTTTGATGAATAATTAACTCATATGTATAAAACTAAATCAGGGGATGCTAAGGGGAAAAATCACTAATGCATACTGCTTAACCTTCTGAGCTCGGCAGAAATGTTTATGCCTGCAGAAAGCTGCTTTACATTCAGAGTTTAGAGTATAGAAAACCCTTAGCTCAGTGAAATCTTCTGTTTACTAAAAGGTTTAATTATTGCAATTTAAGTCTGGGGGAATCGTAAAGGGGATTAATTTCACTCTGCAGTGATACAGAAGTTTGTGGAGGGGATTTTTGACTAAACGGTTATTTTATTCTTCTGGTATTGAGGCCAAAATGAATGATTCATGATCTGAATAAAACCATTTTAGTATGTGGAGAATAGCAATTATGTAAAGAGGAACAAACAATAAGCAGGGACAGGTATCAAAAACATTTCCAGTTGATAATTAATAACCTCTCCCTCTTGGTCTTTTTGCTTATGCCATTTCCTTCAACTTTGCTCTGCTCTCATCTGAGGCAGTCAGCAGAAATGACAAAGAGGTCAGATATCATGGACAACGTGGGAAGAAGTGGTCAGAATAGTCTCTTAATATTCAACAGAAAGTTTCTCACTAGCCAGGTTTGCAAGCAGACTTTTTTTCATTCTGATTAAAATCATTCTGATTGAAGATCTCAGGTGAACTGTTTACATGTGATGTGATCTATTCTGATCTGGTGTTTACATGTGCCACAACATTTAATCAGAACAGCTGTTTTACAGACACGTGATACACGCAGATCTATTTAAGCATCCCATAATTTATCAAACATGGCAGTAAGTCGGTGTTTCAATGAATTATTTGAGAGTTGTGCTGTTAAGCCTTATGGTAACCAGCCTTCAGAGTTTCCCAGCGGTTCCTTATTTGTTCGACGTTTTGGTCCATCCCGGCTTCGCTGAGTTTTCGTGGACTTTTTAAAATAGTCCAGTATTTATTGTATTCCCTTCGTCTAAACGTGTGATAATGTTTAGTTTTTCGAGAGTTTGTATTAAAAACAAACTCTCCGACGCAGACCAGTGCTGTGTGCTCTGTTTGTAAGCCGCCATGTCTCCAAGTGAGTAAACGTCACTGCTCGTTTACGTCCAGACTGAGCATGCGCAGACAGAACCCAGCCTGACAGCTTTCTGATTCACATGACAGGATTTTACTTTTAATCGGTTTGGCAAAAGGAATATACTACCCCTGTGCAACCAAATGAAATTCCATTAGGATTTGGCCTGTTTATTCTGATTGAGGTGTTTATATGGAACATTTTTATTCGGTTTGGGCTTCTAACCCGATTCTAATCGGAATATTAGGCTCCATGTAAACCTGGCTGTTTGACTTTTACAGAGTAGAAATGCAGCATCAATAACAGTGAGTTATCTCTGCAGTACAGCTTTGAATATCAAAAGAGCAAAGTGTTTGGTGTTGTTACTAAAGTTTTCAGCTGAAAATCTTAGTAGATCCACACAGAAGATCAGCAGGAATGGATATGGGAATCATTAACTGATTAGCAGAATCATTAATGGCACTGATATCAATAAAGTCTGAGCATATCCCATCCCTTAAGAACTGTGAGGAGAATCTATTACCAGCGACATTAAGACTCTGCTACCCATTAGCATGCGCGGCGACTGTCGTAATGCTGCGTTCCAGTAGCCTCGGAACTGGGAGTGACATCATCTCCGACTTATCGGCGTTCCAGTTGAAGTCGGAAAAAAACATGCCGATCTACCAGGCTATTGTTAGCTGTTGTTAGCATGCCCTGCGTTGTTGTTCACAAATATAACATGAAGAATGTGATTATCACTATGGCAGCATTTTTGTAAATATAAGTCCAACAATACTATGTATACAGCTGATCTAGAGCAACACACCCCAGTCAGAAGTACAAATAAATTGATTATTACAGGAGCTAAATAACTGTTCACACTGGGGGCATCCATCTTTGATTATCAACTCGGGGGTGGCGAGGTTTCAACGAGTTCCCAGTAGGAAATTCTGACTTAGGGGGACGTTCCAGTTGCAGTTTCCTACTCAGAACTCGGAACTTCCTACTTCTGACTACAACTGGAACGCACCAAAAGACGTTACCGAAGCCAAAGCATGTGTTTGTTGTGTTGTAGCTCTGACCTTCCTCAGAACTCTGCATTGATTTACAACTTCTTTTTTCAACAACTTACAGGATGCAAAGCGACAAGGTAATGTATCTCTTTCTAGTAACGTAGCGCTAGTTTTTGATGTGTGACTACAAGCAATTTTTGGAAAACTTAGTATCATAGTTTTGTAGCCGGCTATATATCGCTACTTACAGCCCGGTGCTCTGAGACAAGTCTGAATAATATAAATTTACTCTAGTTTTAATTGTCTTGTTCCCAAAGTTGAGTATCCAGGCCAGTCCAGCCCTGTCCAACCCGACCGGAAGGCTAAGGAATAGCATGTATAGACAACCTATTTTAAAGCTATAAAACTCATCTTAAAGTGTATTTCGATCAGGCATATATCTAAAAGTGAGACTTTTTAGTAATTACTTAGAAACTCCTCACAGTCCCTTTAACATAAGCGAAGTGATACTGAACTATAGACCGTTGCCCAGATGGATTTTAAGCTCTTCTGATTGACATGTTTACACGTCGTGTTTTTATTCTGTTAAAGCCTTTATTTTGATACTGTTGTCCAGGATTGGAGATGCCTTGACGGAGATAACTTCAGGCTGCCTCTCTTATTTGCAAGTGTGCCTTAAAATCAGATTTTTTTTCAAAGCCTTTGAGTCTTTCCAGATCTAGGAATCTCAATTTTGCTCCCGGCAACATGGCCTTCTTTGTCAAGGCAATGCTCTTCCTCTAAACTGTCTCCCATTTAGACCCCTTGGATTCAGTTCAGGCCTTTTTTGTCTCCCCTTTGTTGTAATAAATACTTCTGCCAGCCTATGATTACAGCAGACTTGAGAGGAGCTGGAGAAGGACTGACAGAGAGGGAGGAGGAGGGAGACAAACGCAGACGGAGACAAATAGAGCGATGTGAACGAACGCTTGAGAGCCAGGAGGGAATATCCATTTCACTTGACACCAGACAGTCACACGAGCTCCGGCCAATGGGAAACCAACACATGCTAATTGCCAGTTAGAGGACCTGTCAGTCATCGGAAAATGCCGCCTGAACCTCATCTGCATAATTTCCCATCTTTCCTGGCAGGCGGCTCGGGATCACGCTCAGCGGCTGGAGTGTGGGGGGAGTTTTCTGATGCACATTTGACTTTGTTGGACAGCGATTCCCCTCCAATCACACTTTCCCGCTTTGGAAGGCTCTCATTTTCTTGCGTCTGGTTTGCATGAGCGAATAAGCAGGCATGTGTGTGTCAGAGTGTGATGCCCCATTTGACTGGTGGCTGGTAATTGAGAGGAGGGGGCTAATAACAAAGCTGTCAGACAGGCCTGAGCGGGAACCATTATTAGAGCCTTGTTACACAGGCTAAATGCCGGACAAAACAATCTCACAGACAGTCGATTTTATGTTATTGTTATGTTGTGGGGGGAGGCGGGTGGACAGCGAGGGAAGTGAACAAACTGAGTGAGTAAATGACTCGGGGCATGTCGTGTGCAGGTGCGAATGTTCTTGAATTATGCGTCTCCTGTCGACTCGTGTGCCTGCAGATGCAAATGTGCCCTATGCTGTTTTTATGATTTGACAACTGCAACAAAAGCAGCCCCCTCGTCTGCCTATCAAGTAATGTCACCTCATTCTTCCCTCCTGACCTCCTAAATGTTAAATCCCTGTCAGCCCCCCACCATAATAACTGCTTTATTTAGTCGTTCAACAATAGCTTACTGTGACAGGAGCACACACGACATTAAGTCAAACAAACCAATCAAAAAGCACTTTGGTTGGGGAGGAGCCCTGATACATAGAAGAGGAGGGGGGTGGAGAAATTCTCAGTTTTCACAACTGCTGGGGCTCCTGTGGTGGTCTTTGTTTGTCCTGTCAGACATTTTATTGTATAGATATGTTTCTTTTGCAATGTTGTGAGCTTAAAGGTGCTATGAGGAGAATCTATTACCGGCGACATTAAGCATCTGCTACCCATGAACACGCGCGGCGACTGTCGTTGTGCTGTGTTCCAGTAACCCCGGAACTGGGAGTGACATCATCTCCGACTTATCAACATTACAGTTGAAGTCGGAAAAAAACATCCCGATCTACCAGGCTATTGTTAGCTGTTGTTAGCACGCCCTGCGTTGTTGTTCACAAATATCACATGAAGAATGTGATTATCACTGTGGCAGCATTTTTGTAAATATAAGTCTAACAATACTATGTATACAGCTGATCTAGAGCGACACACCCCAGTCAGAAGTGCAAATACATGGATTATTACAGGAGCTAAATAACTGTTCACACTGGGGGCATCCATCTTCCATTGTCAACTCGGGGGTGGCGAGGTTTCACTGAGTTCCCAGTAGGAAATTCTGACTTCAAGGGGCATTCCAGTTGCAGTTTCCTACTCGGAACTTCCTACTTCTGACTACAACTGGAAAGCACCAAAAAACGTGACCCAAGCCAAAGCGTGTGTTTGTTGTGATGCTAATGAATGCAGCTCGGACCTTCCTCAGAACTCTGCATTGCTTTACAACTTCTTTTTTTAACAACTTACAGGATGCAAAGCCACGAGGTAATGTATCTATTTCTAGTTACGTAGCGGTAGTTTTTGATGTGTGACAACAAGCAAATTTTGGAAAACTTATTATCGTAGTTTTGTAGCCGGCTATATATCGTTACTTAAAGCCTGGTGCTCTAAGACGTGTCCGAATAATATAAATTTGCTCTAGTTGAGTATCCAGGCCATCCAACCGCGAAGCTAAGGAACAGCATTTCTAGATAACCTATTTTGATGCTATAAAACTCATCTTAAAGTGTGTATTTCGATCAGGCATATATCTAAAAGTGAGACTTTTTTGTAATTACGTAGACACTCCTCACAGTCCCTTTAACACCTCTGATCACTCTGGTAAGAATTTTTCTATTAGAGAGTCTGATGATCTTCATGTAACGTGACTCTACCAGTTCATAACAGAGCGCCGTTTGATGGCTGCTGCAAATAAAGTTTGGATAGTCTCAGTCTAAGCGATTCAAAGACTTGTGGTTACATTGGTGGCAGAGATGCCGGCGTTCATTTTGACAGCACTTCTTCATTTAGTTGTAGTTAATGTCTTTTGCCTAAAATATCTTTAAGTTTTAGTCATGATTTAGTCTCTTAACTGTTTTATTTTAGTCTTGTTTTAGTTGATGAAATTTTTTGTAAATTTAGTCCACAAAAAAATGAAGTGTAAGGTATTTTTTTAATGTTTTCTTGAATTTCTGAAGTCATGTTTTACACTTGGACAAAATGACATAGCTAAAAAGGCTTTACTGAATGCTAGTAAAGTTTGAATGTTTAAATTAATAGAAACAAATTGAACCTTATGTGTGAAATGCAGTCTCCTTTATTTAGGCTACCTGGCAGAGCATCTCAGTTACAATACCAGAACTGACAACAAACATTGAACCTGCTCTACCTGAATATATCAGTTCATAAAGAGAGCAGCTCTGATTGGATCGCTCCACAACTTAAACCACCACCACCAAGCTAAGGCAGCTGTGATTGGATGTCCCTCTTAACTCATCCAACCTTTCCACACAACCAAGGCAGCTGTGATTGGATATATTTCTAACTCGTCCTTACTTTCTACATGACCAAATTAGGTCTGATTGGATTAAGTCTCTGTTAAATATTTTCTCTAGTTTTTATTTGTTTATTGAAATGTCAGTTAATTCAGTTTTCACTTTTTTTCCAAGTGCACTTGTTTTTATAATTTACTGTCTAGTTTTTGTCAGAGGAAAAAAGGTTGCTAACAGAATGTGTCAGTCGAGACATTTTGCTAAAGTACTAGCTAATCACTTGAAAATTGCAGAACCTACTTGTAGAATTTGACCTGTTTTTATTGCAATTGGTCTTTAAAAGTCATGACAGCAAAATCTCCCCACATAGCCTAAAGTAATTGAAAAGCTAGAGTGATTAAAAACACCTGTATGGATGACCAGGTCTTTAACCTTTTGAATGCCAGGTTTTTGTTTTTGTATGATTTAAGATGAAAAAGAAATGAAAAAATTAATTATACTTCATGCGAAGTAGATTTTTGTCATTTTTGACTATGACATCCTAGGACATGTGATATGATTGAATATCACTCCTTGTGCAGAATCAAAAGCCCAGTTTCCACCAGAGGATTCAGTTCGGTTCATCTCAGTACAGCTCGCTTTTTGTGGTGTTTCCATAGCCTAAAACCAGGACAGGACTCCTTACAAGCAAACCGTACCATCCTACTTTTGGGACCCTTCTGTTGGGGTGCCAAGCATACCGATCCGGCCCCAGAAGGTGGAGTTAGAAACACTGCAGTCCATTGATTGGTTGGAGGAGACGTCACTTCCACTACCCCGCCATGTTTAAATCTCTGCTCGTCTTCAGTAAGATAACTCTCGTGGCACACAGCCTTCTCTGATACAAAGCTTAGTTGCGCTTCATAACACAAAACCACATGCTGATCACAAAAAGGAATTGCTGGATATCTTCCATTGTTTGTTTGCTGTTTTCTTCTTCATTGTATTTAATAGCCAGGTACACAGTTTCGCGCTGCTATGACATCATGCTATCTGCATCCGCCTTAGACGCCGCCTACCAAGTAGGGTTCTGTTGGCTGGGGAACTGAAACAGGATCAGGCTTTACCGATCTGGCCTGAGCCAAACCGTGCCGATCCAGACCACTTGGTGGAAACGGGGCTAAATACACACTCTTTTTCATTTGGTTAAATTGACTCCATCTGGTGGAGAAAGTAAAAAATATCAATTGCAAAGCAAAAGCCCAGATTGACACCCAGAAATAATTTAATGCATGTGTTATACCTGAATGAGAGTGAAAATAAACACTGAAGTTCTACTGGGGTTCAATGGCACATTTTGGAAAGACAGAAACAAGTGTTCTATGAATTTTAAAGCACTGATAGGTGAACTACCTCCTTACCTGGCTACACTACTTTGAATTTATATTTCAAATTACACAACCAAGTCTCAAAACTGTGTTATTTGAAAAAACAGAGGTTTACAACTCAATGGGGGAAGAAGCTTCTATCAAAGCTGCACCTATTATGTGGATTGATTTCTTTATGATTGCTAAGCACTGGGTTTATGCTGGTTTCTTCAAGACTGAGTTTCAAGTGCACATTTTGGAAAGATGATTTGCTGTATGAATCATCAAGCGCTGATAGGTAAACTACCCACTTCAACATACTGTGTATTCACACACATCCAAGTCCCAAAGCTATGTTGTTGGAAAATACAGAGGTTTACAACTGAATGGGGAAAAGATAACTTTTTAGCAGAGCTGATTTTTAATGGTAGCTAAGCTCCCCTTTGTGGTTTTATTTGGTGTTTTTCAAAAGCCAGCAACAGAAAGATTCGAGGAGGAGATTGTTATTGCTTTAATATCTGAAAAACTTTAAGAGAACTGCTTTGCAAATGTAACTATGTGATGTGTGCCAGATTCAATAATTGCATCTCAGTTTATTATTTTGATTAGCTATGTTTCATTTGTACTGCTGCAAGGCACCCCTGGAAAACAGACCTTGGTCTCAGTGGGACCTGCTCAAGCAGAGGCTAAATGAAAACATTTTTTTGCTCTCATTCAAGCGTAGCAATTGTTTGTACACAGAGTATTTTAGTCTTACACTGCAAAAAACAGGATTTCTAAGAAAGAAAATAAAAGCTTGTTTCTAGAAATTTGTTCTTATATTTTACCTAAAAAGAAAAATGATCTTGACAAGCAAGATGTGTGTTAGAAAAAAAAATCTTATTTCAAGAGAATATGTCCAACAAAATCTTAATAAGAAAGTATAGCTAAAATTAAGCAAGTATTGCTGGTAATTAGCCACAACTGTGGTTTGAATGAAGTCCCAACTGAAGAACATTATTTTACTTATTTTAAGATTAAGATCAGTTACACAATTTCTCAGTTTAAGAAATCACAAAAATGTAAGTTGAATCCATCTGACCGTCTGGAGTTATCTGATATGCCTGTACCCAGAGGCCGGCTGGAGTGTACCCGTACACTTCCTGTGTGGAGCCAAGCTAAGCTAGCAGCTTTGGTTGGAAGTCTCTCAAAATAATTGGTACTGGAGGTACAGTCAAGAGAATGGTCTCTACCTGCTTGTTATGGACTGGGGACTGAGGTAAGGCACCGAAACAAAGAAAATGTCGGAATATTCCTTTAAAGAAGCACAAAAAACTGCATTTTCTGAGGATGATGGCTGAGTTGTTGAGAATTATGCTTTTGGAACTGTCAGCTGATTTGACTGTTTTAATTAATGGCTAGCAAACAGGTTTCTTTCTGGTGTCTTGATTTTAGATAAAAACACTTCTATTTGTGTTTTATTTTTAAGAAGTTATGTCTTATTCTAAGTTAATTTTGCTTATTGTTTTTCTTGGAGTTGGAGGATAATTTCTTTAAACCAGCTAAATCAGAAAGACATTGTCTTGTTATAAGAAAATATCATATTCCAAGATTTTTTTACTCAATGAAAAACATGTTAATTCTTAAATTAAGTAAAAAACATTCTTGAAATAAGATAAATCAAAAAGCAGAACACAAATTTAAGTGAACTTTTCTTAAAAAATAACTTTTCTATGCTTGTAATAAGCAAACTTTTCTCAAATTCAGGGCAATTTTATCTAGTTTCAAGACAGATTCAATCTAGATTTATAAGCTAGTTTTAAGAATTCTCGCCAAGCAAAATTTGCCTACCTCATTGGCAGATTTTTTTGCTCAAAGCAAGAGAATTGTATTTTGCTTATTTTTAGTAGGGCTGTTTTTGCAGTGTACTGTGAAAGGTGAGCTGTACGGAAGCCCTAAAAGGCCATGGTTTTTCCATGTTTTTTAAGCACCATTTTCTCGTGATAACGACTTAATTGCAGTCCTTTTCCCGAGATCTCGAGGTTATTTATGTCGTTATCTTGGGAAAATGAAGCTTGTTTTCTCGAGATCTCGACATAAATAAGTCGTTATCATGGGATAACGACAAAAATAAGTCGAGATCTCGGAAAAGATAAGTTGTTATCCAGTCATTAAAAACATGAGAAAACTAACTGAAACTCAAATAAAACACACAAAAATTACCATAAGCATCAGCACAGTCAAAACTGTCAAAAACTTGAGAATTAATAGCATTTCAAATGCATGTATAAAGGGTATAAAGGTTTAAATATACATTGCTCCTCAGTGATTTTTTTTTTGGAGAGAGAAGTCAAGTTTAACAAATCCAAGCTTAACTCTTCTGTTTCTCTCCACCATCCTCTCCTGTGTTTATTCTCTGCCTTTTAATACTACGTCATCAGACTTTCACCTACGCTGTGGCCTTTTCATAATTACTACAGCTACCAGGAATTGTTGCTTTTACATAATCATGACTCATCCTATTAAACGATGCGTGACACAGCATATTGAGCAGCGTGGAGACAGTCTAGCGCTCCACAGCTTCATGCCTTCACTTTAGTGTCAACTGAAAACATCCATTCAACACAAATACCAACTATGTGGGATGTTAGTAACTATTAAGCCGAATGCTTCACATTTAAACATCTGCATTGCTCAATACAGCCTCTATTACGCTGTTGCAGCTTTATTGATTCATCTTTATGTACTAAGGAAACTACCGGCATCTTTTTCGTCGGTTTTATTGCATGTGTTCATCCTCACGGCTTTCGATTATAACATCATCACACTCCATTCATCCTTTGCTTTGGCAGCAGTGATCGATAAAAACGAAGCTCTCAAGTGTGTCTCAGTCAAAAGTGTGCATAAATATGAAGTTTGTGGATAAGAATATGACAGAAAGCTTGTGTTGGTGGTGCAGCCATTACAATGCAACAACTGATTTAATATACAAGTGACAGCACGCTGGTCATAAATGTCCCGGAGGATATCGCATCTCAAAGTACGAGCGCCGGAGCTTTGTCTCATAGATCACAGTCAGACATAATCTCACGCTCTGCTCAGGAGTAATCGCGTTGTGGAAAACAGCTCGTTCTTCTTTCCTTCTCCAGTAACTCTGTTTTTATTTACCATTTTCACAGAGAAGTTGTTGAGACTTTAAGTTCTTCCAGTGTGTCGGGATAATGTGTTTGTGCTATATCCTGCCTGTGGGGGTCTGTGTTGAACATGACCCACTGCTGGAGTGGAAAATGAGTCACCTTGTACGAACATACGGCTTGTATACTCACAGTCATGGATGTGCTTGCAAACTCGTGATTTAGTCATTTATGCATGGATTTCTGTTTTCCTCTTCTTCAAATATAAACAAACAAAAACAAACAATCTCCCCTCCTTATGTTCACCCTCACATCACCCTCTCGTCCCAATTTTACCCCGCATCTTGTTCTTTGTTTCTTCTTCAGGAAACTCTTCATTCAAATCCTCTTTCCTTTCTGTCATGAGTGAAATGGCATATTGTCTTGGTATTCTGATACATGTCATAAACATGAGGAAATATTGGCAACCGGATGGTTCAGATTCTTGAAGGTGTTTCCTTCAGCTCGAACAGTTGACTAGAAAAAAGGAAAAGCTAAAAACTCAAATTCCAATGAAGTTGGGACAGTGTATCAAACAAAAATTAAACAAAGTACAATGATTTGCAAATCCCTGTCAATATTTAATGTTCAAACTGTCACTTTAGTCCATTAATTAGATTAACTAATTACAACGCAAATTAATGTGTTATAAAAATTAATCACAGATTAATCATAGCACACAAACATTTTGATATTGGCCAGCTGGAGAACCCGTACATGGCAGTGGCACGTCACTTGTGAGGGGCCTGGCTGCAGACCTGCACTGAGAGGACCCAACGTCACGTTACGCCGACGTCACGTTACGTTTCCTGCACTGACAGGACCCTACGTTGCAGACCTGCACTGAGTAGACCCGCTGCACTGAGGACCGGAAGTTGATTCGTAGTCTTTCAAAATAAAAGCGAATATACCGGAAGTACGTATTTTCCTCCAAATTTTATTTAAACCTTTCAGATTAAAAGCCATTAGATCGGGAAGAACGTATTTTTTATCGTCTGCGAATATACTTAATTCCTTTGGGCTTTATTTTGTGCATAGAATGTTACTATTTGTATTTATGTGTTCAACTACAAATAAATATGTTTCTAGCTTAATACCTGGGAAAACGCATGAAGGCTAAATGTTAAGATTTTAATGTAAACTAAATGTACAGCTATTGTCATGATCCCTTTAAAACTTCTCAAACGTTTATTTTACTCCAGTATCTTAATTTAATCAGAAAAACAGTCAGCTGTTTGTGTGTTAAGCACTCGGACTTTAACTCACCTTCTCTCTAAGCGGGAAAACCACACACTGGGGGATCTGGAAAAAAAACGTAACGTCACGTCGGAGGTCTGCAACGTAGGGTCCTGTCAGTGCAGGAAACGTAACGTGACGTCGGCGTAATGTGACGTCGGGTCCTCTCAGTGCAGCCGGTCCTCTCAGTGCAGGTCTGCAACGTAGGGTCCTGTCAGTGCAGGTCTGCAGCCAGACTGTCTTGCGTCACTTCACACATGCGTCTCTAGTCAAACCAAACAAAGCCCAGGTGACAACAGGAACGGCATATTTAAGACTTAGTCTTATTCTATTTTTGAATTTATTTATCTATATTTGTACTACATTCTTTAATGATTCATCAGGCCTAATTGTTTTGCTGGATGTCCTCGACCTTTTTCTTATATTGAATTTGATTTATGAAACACACTTAAAGTGTAATTTGAGTTGCCTGATTGAGCTTAGAATTTTCTGGAAAAGTTGCCCTGACTTTGGTTTTATTCTGTCATCAATAAAAATGTGGATTTACAAATCTTCACTTCTTAGTGTATTCATTTGATTAGTCCTGCACTACAATTTTATAATATCCTAGAATTCAAATTATTTATTTGGGTACTTTAAGCAGATATGAGATTGAAATGCGATTAATTAATTATAAATCCAGTAATTTATTAGATTATTTTTTTAATCGTCTGACAGCACTAGTTCAAACTGATAAAAGTTATTTTTTTTGTTGCAAATTTTCTCTCATTTTGAATATAATGCCTTAACATGTTCCAAAATGCTGGGAAAGGGAAACAAAAGACTTGGACAATAGATGAAAACGAAGAAAACATCAGTTTGAAACATCCCACAGGTTGACTGGAAACAGGTGACTGTCAACATTAAATTGCAAGAAATTTCGGGATTTCATCATCGACAATCTACAACATCATCAAAAGATTCAAAGAATCCAGAGAAATCTCTACATATAAGCAGCATGACCAAAAAATGACATTGAATGCCCATGACCTCCAGTCCCTCAGGTAGCAGTGCATTACAAACTGACATCTTTATGTAAAGGATATCAACATGTGGGCTCGGGAACAATTTGTCTTTGTTTCAACTGTGTTTCTTTGTTTCAACTGTTTCCATCACAACAACTACAAGTTCAAGTCATAACTCTACCATGCAAAGACAAAGACAAATTTCCACAACACAGAGAGACACCACCTGCTTCTCTAGACCTCAGCTCATCTGAGATGGACTGAGGCAAAATGGAAAAGTCTGCTTTGGCCTGAGTCCACATTTCAGACTGGTTCTGGACATCATGGACGTGGTGTCCTCCAGGCTAAAGAGGAAAAGGACCATCCAGACTGTTTTCAGAGTTCAAAAGTCAGCATCTGGGATGGTATGGTGTGTTAGTGCCCATGGCATGGGTAACTTGCACATCTATGAAGGCACCATCTATGCCCAAAGGCACACACAGGCTTTGGAGAATTATGCTGCTGCCAAGTGAGGTCTGTTTCAGGGATAAAGTCAGTTGACCACATGCATCCTATGACAACCTTTGGGCTTTTTTTTAGTTGTTTAAAGTTGCTATGAGGAGTATCTATTTCCGGCGACATAAAGACTCTGCTACCCATGAGTACGCGCGGCGCCTGTCATAAAGACGTGACCCAAGCATGGATGTATTATGGTGCGTTCCAGTTGTAGTCAGAAGTAGGAAGTTCCAAGTTTTGAGTAGGAAACTGCAACTGGAACATCCCCCGAGGTCAGAATTTCCTACTGGGAACTCGGGGGAACCTCGCCACCCCCGAGTTAACAATCGAAGATGGATGCCCCGAGTGTAAAAAGTTATTTAGCAACTAAAATAATCAATTTATTTGCACTTTGGACTAGTGTGTGTCTCAAGATCAGCTGTATACATAGTATTGTTAGACTTATATTTACAAAAATGCTGCCATAGTGATAATCACATTCTTCATGTGATATTTGTGAATAACAACGCAGGGTATGCTAACAATAGCCTCGTAGACTGGCATGTTTTATTCCAACTTCAACTGGAACGCCGATAAGTCGGAGATGTCATTCCAAGTTCCCGGTTCCCACCAGTTCCAAGGTTAATGGAAAGCAGCATTAGAATACATCCATGGACCTAAGCCAAAGCGTGCGTTTGTTGTGATGCTGATGAATGCAGCTCGGACCTTCCTCAGAACTCTGATCATGATGCCAGGCAGGATGTTATCTGTGACTGCTGGCTTAACATTGTCATTGGGCTTAATGTTCATCCCTTACTTCCAGAATTTCTACCAACCACACACCACATCATCACCTTAGCCATCCTGCTTGACTCACCAGGGCCTTTTCAATGTTGTAGCTTGTAAGCCTGGATAAAAACACAAACTCTATTACTTTTAAGCTCCATTTCCCTCCCTTTACCCACATGATCGTACTCAGTCTTTTCTGTATATTTAACATTATTTATTCATCCATATCATGTTGCTGCCTCCTTCTCTAGCTCCCTCGAATCTACCAGAAAGTGGTCTTATTTCCCTTCACCCATATTTCCACTCGTCTGAGTTATTAGAAGTCCACTTCAGCTTCCTCCTCGAGCCGTTCATCCTCCAGCCTCGGCCTCAAACCCCTTCATCTCTCAATTCTTATCATTTATGTCCCCTGCGGTTATCCCGCACTCTGTTTTATAGCCCTCGTCTTATTTTTTATTACTTTGTTCTTTGCACTTTAAAGATGAAACAGAAAGTCTGTGACGGGATCTAGACTGAAATATCAGCTGATCCACCCTCCCGTCTGAGGAAACATCAGCTCATAAATACTTTATCGCATATACATAAAAACACAGTCAGACGATTAGCTTATGAGAGTATGTAATGTTTAAACACTGAACAATAAAGAAAACAACAAAATAACAGAACGCATATTTGATTTGACTCTGTCATACTCCCCCTCAGAGGGGAACGCTGCAATTTAACTCTGTGTAGTTATGGGCTGAATATTAATAGTAAATGAATAGTTTATGAGACAGGACTGTAGAAAATAAAAGAATATAGAAGACAGTGAGTGGTGTGAATGTATTAAATTGGGCCACTGGTTATAAATGTAACATGGATGACTGATCAGGTTCATCATATTTAATTAGTCTTGTCAATTGTATATCTATTTATATCATATTTATACTGTCTTAAAAAAGTCTAAAGCTCAGCTGTACAGCTCCTTCACTGCACCTTCTATATATATTGTTGGGTTGTGTTTTGGATTTTTTGCACCTATTGTATATTTTTTGTATCCAAGTCAATTTTGCACTATTTTCTACACATTTTTGTATTTTTTGGACCAAAGGTTGATATCACTGACATCAATTTTATGCCCAAAAGGCTTTCCATGACCACCGACATGAAAAATTCAATATCTGAGTGAATTTTTAAGAAACTAACCCCTATTATAATGTTTGTTTATTGTTAGAAAGAGTACAATTTGGGACCCTTAAAGTAGACATGCTAAACAGTCTGCATAATAGATTAAAACACACACTCTCATGCCAAGAATAATAGGCTGTGGTGTCTCTCCTGATGAAGAGCTGCTTCCCCTTCCTGCTGCGTCTCAGATAAAACTAAGACACATCTATCATATAAAATATCTTCCTGAATGGCAGCGTAAACTTTATTTAAATGCTAATGTCTGCGTGACAGATTAGCAAACGTACACAGGTGCTGTTTATTTTCTGCTGCTGGACTGAGCTCACAGCAGGAGGGTTTCAGCCTCAGAGGAGTCACTCAGTGGAGGCTTCAAGGCTTCATTTGAATAAAATGACAACAATGTGTTGTGTTATGTTTTGTTGTGTTGTGTCAATGCCTGTGGGACTACTTCATTCATTTAACCCACCACAGCAGAAGGAAGGTCAGGGTCACTCGATGACAATAAACAAAAACGTGTACAACAATTACTGTCATATATGGTTATTCACCAGTTCTTTAGGCATGCATGTTTGATTTCAGCCAATCACATGGCAGTGACTCAATGCATTCAGACATGGTCAAAGTGACCTGCAATCTGCTAAAGTTCAAACGGAGGATCAGAATATGGAAGAAAGGTGATTTAAGTGACTTTGAACACGGTCTGGTAGTTGGTGCCAGAGACTAGGTTGAGCATTTTAGAAAGTGCTTACACACCAGGATTTTACAACCATTCCTAGGGTGCGTAGAGAATGGTCCAGAAAAGAGAAAATATCAAGACAGCAGCAGTTCTTAAGGTCAAAATACCTTGTTGATGCCAGAACACAGCGGAGGATGGATCCAGGTGACAGAAGAGCAATCTCAAGTAACCAAATTTAACCCAAGGTAAGAAAAAAATTAATTTCTGACACCAGAACGCATCAAATATCGAAGAAGAAGGGCTACAGCAGCAGGAAACCACACAGGGTGCCACCCCTGTTTGCAAAGACCGGAAAACTAAGGCCACAATTTCCACAGGCTCTAGAAACTTGGACAACAGAAGATTTAGGACCTTAACCCTTTAAGGCCCAAGACCATAGATTATAGTCAGAAAATTCGAATTTTTTTGTAGCTGAAATGTTTGTTTCACTTTCTGCTAAAATCCTAAAAAAAGAAAAAATATCCATTAAATTCAACATGTAGATTTTTTTGAATCTCATTTGATACATTAGGTTTTTTGGCAACTGATAATCCATTTGAGGACATTTTTATCATTTATCTGACTGTATTCAGATGTTTTTTTGTAATTTGTTGATCATATTGGGTAGATAGAGGTATGATAAAAGTATGTATCAAATACGTTTGACACAATTGGCCTTATAGGGTTAATTTCCTGGCACAGTGCAGGGTGGCACAGGGTGGCAGAGCCTGGCGCATCCTACTCAGTGACAATTTCGTCTGGTGCACTACTGTGCACAGCCAGTTTGGTAGACCAGCTGCGCTGAGATGGGTGTGACGGAGCACCAGGGGGGTGCCGACAGATTCAGGTTGATACAGTGATAATTTCATGCCAAAAAACTTTGCGGAAGGTGCGCTGAAAGCTTGCCTGCTCAAACCTGGTCTATTCTTGGCGCATGCAAAGCGCACCCTCCGCAGCTGTAATTTAGTTGACAGGGGCACATGTGCGTACTAGGATGTGTTAAACCAACTCACGCCTTCTCTCCTCCCTCGCGCCAGTGGAAGGGATGGAGCTGTGAATGCGCCTCTGTGCTCCGCGCTGCGCTATGCACGAAACTTGCAAAGTGCGCTGGACACACCTCTCTGGTGCGGCGCAGGTGCAGCATAGAGTAGATGCAACACACCTGCACCTGGTCTATGAAATTAGAGCCCTTAGTCTCCATTTTCTTCAATTTAGGACATTCATGATTTCACTGTAAACAGAAGCAGAGTCTAGGAGTAAACATTAGCAGCAAATTTTGAACTGGAATATAACGTTTTACCCCAAAATAGCCAAATTAAGACTTACTTTATGACTTTATGGAGAATTTTTGCTGATCTTGGCTGCTAGCTTGCCAAGTTTTCATTGTTATTTGTGTGGTTGGCTTGAGGTGGTGAAATAGGAAGAAACATGAAAGGGTTAGTTCAGGTTTTTGAAGTGGGGCTGCTCAAGGCTCATGCCACTGGTACGTATAAGTGCCAATAACTTTATAGCTTTGTTTATTTTATTTTTTCATGTACTTTTTTGGGCATTTTGTGCCTTTATTGCTAAGAGAGAGACAGTGGATAGGCTTGTGAGAGGGGTGAGAAGTATGTACATGGGACATGCATGGTTGCTAACCACTCTGCCAAACCAGCACCCAAAGCTTTGTTATTTTTATTCAACCAAAACTTAACTTTTTTGTTTTTAGTGAGAGGCTGCTTTTTCTCAGCTCTACTTTTCAACTAAACGTCCAGGCAGGCTTGATTCTTTCGGGCCTCTGCAGGAGAGAAAATTTACTGATGGGCAGATTGTAAAAATTAAGTCATGTTCAACTGGGTAAGACAGTATGGAACTGATTATGTGTAAACCACAAACTGATCACCATACTAAGTCGCCATTCAACCACGTATACATACACGCAGAAGCAATCTACTACATGTTTTACGGTAGCAGAGAGTTCATGAAGTGATGAATGTCACTCCTGTTGTACAACAACTGCACAAAATGCTTTAGCTCTGTTTTCATCGATGAATGCGCTCTGCTTGTGCCACCCATCCACTCAACCAAAGTCGAGGACGTCAGACGGAAGTGTGTTGATGCGAGGAGCCTGGAGAAAAGGGTGAGAGCTGAGATAACTGGCCACAGTTGTGGAAAGTTGTCTTGATTTGACAAAGTCCCAAGTGAATTGAAAATGAAAGTGAACTGAATTTGTGAGGATTACCTGAATATTCGTTGATTTTTGCAAACACGAAATTGTGATTTCCTGGTAGGACTGTCAATATAGGTTTTTTGTTTTTTTTACAGAATAATACTGGTCAATGCTACCTGATGATATCTTAAAGTGTGCAGAACTTGAGCAAGTTTGGACAAGTATGGAATATAAATCTGAGATCAAATAGAGTTTTTGATCTCCACCTTCAGGTTCACTCTGAGGCAGTTTAAGAGTCCTTAGAGATCATTTATGTTCATCTCTTCCACTTCAAACATTTTGAAACTGTGATGAAAGATACTATTCTTTTATTTTTAAGAAACTGGATCATCCCATATTATCCACTCTGAGAAATAGTCTTCAGAGGAGGATTCATCAAAGACCTCAGACGGTCTGCTGAAGTGCTCGAGGTAAGGAGAGGGTCAGAGGAGAGGGGAGTAAACACCAGAGCTGAACAGCCTTTCCTTGGCTATTCTCTTGTCACATCATATTAAAGATGCTATGAGGAGTTTCTCAGTAATTACAAAAAAGTCTCACTTTTAGATATTTGCCTGATCGAAATACACACTTTAAGATGAGTTTTATAGCATCTAAATAGGTTATCTATAAATGCTATTCCTTAGCTTCACAGTCGGATCGGACAGGGCTGGACTGGCCTGGATACTCAACTTCGGAAACAAGACAATTAAACCGAGAGCAAATTTATATTATTCAGACACGTCTTAGAGCACCGGGCTTACGTAGTGATATATAGCCGGCTACAAAACTAGGATACTAAGTTTTCCAAAAATTGCCAGTTGTAACACATCAAAAACTACCGCTACGTAACTAGAAAGAGATACATTACCTCGTCTCTTTGCATCCTGTAAGTTGTTGAAAAAATAAGTTGTAAAGCAATGCAGAGTTCTGAGGAAGGTCCGAGCTGCACGCTTTATTAGCATCACAACAAACACATGCTTTGGCTTGAGTCAAGTCTTTTGGTGCGTTTCAGTTCCGCGTAGGAAATCGCAACTAGAACGTTCCCCGAAGTTGGAATTTCCTACTGGGAACTCGGTGAAACCTCGCCACTCCTGAGTTGACAATTGAAGATGGATGCCCCCAGTGTGAACAGTTATTTAGCTCCTGTAATAATCAATTTATTTGCACTTCTGACTGGGGTGTGTCGCTCTAGATCAGCTGTATACATCGTATTGTTAGACTTATATTTACAAAAATGCTGCCATAGTGATAATCACATTCTTCATGTGATATTTGTGAACAACAACACAGGGCATGCTAACAACAGCTAACAATAGCCTGGTAGATCAGCATGTTTTTTCTGACTTCAACTGGAACACTGATAAGTCGGAGATGATGTCACTCCCAGTTCCGAGGTTACTGGAACGCAGCATTACGACAGTGGCCACATGTGCTCATGGGTAGCAGAGTCTTAATGTCTCCGGTAATAGATTCTCCTCACAGCACCTTTAAGACTCTTAAGCTCTTTACAATAATGTTTGCAACCAACCATTAAGTCAAGGTGCATCTCCATCACAGACTTGCTCAAGAAGGTCAAGAAAGTGCAGTTGTAAAATGTCTTCCAGGACAATTATTGAAAGGCGGTTTCACAAATGCACCTCTAAGAAAAAAAAATCCGGATAGTCTTCCTCTGATACTTTATGGAGTTAATATTTTTAACTCTGCTAAGGGGGTTGTTTTTGCTGGCATTGGTTTGTTTCTTTCTTTCTTAGTTTTCGAAAAGAATTACTCAAAATCTATCAAAAAGGATTTTTTGGCGTGATTGAACATTTTCAGGACATGTTGGTCATGAGACAAGGAGGAAGTGTTACAATTGTGGGGATTGGATATCCAGATGCTGATCCTGAAATTTTTTGAAGGAACTGTCATTGTAATGTAGGAAAGTTTTAGCCCATAAGTCAAATAGTTCTTGATGGATATTGAGGACATTTTTGAACATGCTGGTCAAGGCACAAGAAAGAAATAAAAAACTTTTGTGGAAATGTGGATCCAGATTATTATTTCTTTGTTTAACAGTGTGTGATGGGCCATATTATACATTTTTGACAGGAACTCTGCCAACAAATTTGGAAATGAAGATGGGAGTTTTGTGCACAGGATCACTCAATACTAATCTATGGATTTTGATGACATTTTCAGAAAATGTTGGCAAGGAAGAACTTATCAGATTTTGGTTGTGATCCGAATCTGGATGCAGATCCAGGAAACACAAAGTGATTTATTAGCACTGCAAGGTTTCCACTTTTTTCTAATAACTTCTCAAGTTCTCAAGAGAATTGGATGATATTTTCAGAGAACGTGGATCATGACACAAGAAAGAGGTGTTTACATTTTGGTGTTAATCCAAACCTGGATGTGGATCCAGGATTTTTTTTTTTTTTTAAAAAGTGCAAAATAGTAAAGTTTTACATTTTTGATAACTCACCCAATAAGGTTAGAAATACTTTGGTAAATGTTTGTAGCCTTGGAGCACTTCCAGTTTAAGATTTGATTTTGTTTTGGGTAGTTTTTAACAACATTTTTATGGTTGTGCTTAGATTATTTTAACAATAGTATTGTTTTATTTGCTGTTACCCTAATATCATATTTTAATTAATCTCTGTGTTTCATTGCGTAGTTTCTTGTTTGTATTTCCCCCCTTTTAACTTAAGCTCTATAGCCCCTTTTGTTGCAGAGCAGTTAATTTAAATTTTTTATTGGAGGTACTCTAGGAATAAATCAGACTTTATTATAGAATAATATGACTTTGAACTTAAAGGTGCTATGAGGAGAATCTATTTCCGGCGACGTCAAGACTCTGCTCCCCGTGAGCACGCGCAACAACTGTTGAAAGACGTGACCCAAGCCAAAGCGTCCGTTTGTTGTGATGCTAATAAATGCAGCTCGGACCTTCCTCAGAACTCTGCATTGCTTTACAACTTCTTTTTTTAACAACTTACAGGATGCAATGCAAAGAGGTAATGTATCTCTTTCTAGTGACATAGCGGTAGTTTTTGATGTGTGACAACAAGCAATTTTTGGAAAACTTTAGTATCGTAGTTCTGTAGCCAGCTATATATCTCTACTTATAGCCTGGTGGTCTAAGACGTGTCCGAATAATATAAATTTGCTCTGAGTATCCAGGCCAGTCCAGCCCTGTCTGACCCGACTGTGAAGCTAAGGAATAGCATTTATAGATTACCTATTTTGATGCTATGAAACTCATCTTAAAGTGTGTATTTCGATCAGGCATATATCTAAAAGTGAGACTTTTTTGTAATTACTTAGAAACTCCTCATAGCATCTATAAAAGTAATTATACCTTGAATGCAATTTCAAAGTCAAATTCTCTGCTTTCCTTTCATTTCTTAAAGCACAAATTTGTTCTTTCTTGTTTTTTTATGGCTTAAATCTTCATTATTAATGCAGAAGAGCTTCACGGTAAGGTGAACACCCCAAATTATTTTCTGATTGATGAACAAGGCTCTGAAGTAACTAACAAAGAGCAATAATTGCTGAGCTTAGTTTACCATTAAGATGAAAAAAGGAGGCTTCAGACATCAGGTAGAACATTTCCAGACAAAGAAAGCGTCTCGGAATAAGAGGTAAGAGAATCTTTAGACGCAGACTTATCAAAGATACATTAAAGCCTGCAGTGGCTCTCTTTGTAGTGCTGCTGCATACAGCGTTGTTTGGCTTGGTTGACACCTATCATATATTTATTACCTTATTTCTTTTGAAGTTGGAAGAACTCCAGCTTCAAAGTAAAAAGCTGGAATGTCCAATCCTCTTCGTCTTACACCATATTTATTCAATTTTGTCTCCCCTTCTCCCGCTTGCTCTCTGGAGACGGGATGCACGTTGTTTTTGTAGCTGTCAGAAAAAAGACAGCGGAGGGGGGTGGGTGGTGGTTCACTTCTTTATAGCCTTTTTCTCAGCGTCTTCCCTCTTTCTCGCTCCGTCTCTCACTCGCTCTCACATATGGAGGATAGTATGGCATCATTATCCGAGGGAAGGCAGCCATCCAGTCGAAGAAATCAACAATTAGGATCCAATAAAGTGGAAAGTCTTATTTCTTTATGCTAATGCTTCCTGCAGCAGCCACACTCGACGCTGATTAGGCACCACCAAATATCCCTGCTATTATTATTATTATTTATTCCATTTATGTAAAACTCCACTTATTCTCTCCATCATTGCATTTATCGGGGCCACCGTGCAGGGCCGGCTCCAGAGGGAAGAAGAAGTGACAGGCGAGGGAAAGAGGGCTAATTTGATTCATGAGTAGATTTAATGGAAGAAACAGTGAAGCGTGAGAGCGGCTATAACGTACCCCCACCCCCCGCCAACTGTTCCCCATACATTCCTCCAAGCTGTCATAGCCAGTCAGCGCACAGCACAGACAAGAACATACTTTTTAAGGAGGAAGAAGCGAGCCTGTGCGTTGATGTTACGTTGGAGAAGATCTCGACTTTTTGTTCCCGCTAACCAAGGGCAGCCATGGGTGGGGAAAAAGGAGGAACCTTGTGCAGGAGGTAAATTAAAGGTGTAGTCAGCGATGTGGGAGAAAACGATTGGAGAGGTTGTTGATAAACGAATTTAGACCCGCCTCTCCCTTCATACTTCACCCCTGGCTCCACCCCTGAAAGCTGATGGACGTGCATCGTCATGGAAACGGGCGTAGAAACTGCGTAGCTGACCAAAGTAGGTAAGGTAACCCCAACTCGTCAGACAACTCGACTTCCATTATTGATAACATCACAACAACAGTACATTTTGGCAGATTAGACAATAAGATGAATGCCCGATGGCTGTTATTGTTATGTGAAGCACCACAAAGCTAATGTTACTTACCTATCCAGTAGAAAGACGGCAACATCCGCGTCCATTTTCAGGTCTTTAAATTCACGGGGTTCCCTCCACCGTCGGAAAGCAACACCAATGTTGACCCGGGTCTTCGCTCTTTCATGGTCATAGCCCTTCTTTTTCACTTGAGACTCCTCTGACCTTTTTCTTTTGGGCTATTTTCAGCCATTGCTACTGCACCTATTGTATCTCTCTCTTACGCTAACTACGCACGTTACGCAACCTACTACTCCCCCTCCCCCCTCTTTCTGATCTGTGCATAAGTATGATCGCCCCCTGGATGTGGGGGGCTGTACCCTGTTTTGGTGACTCGGCCCGAGCCACAGTATTTACCTGCTGAAATTCAGAGCCAAGGCCAGACTTTTTTTCAACATGCTGTCAGTGATGACATCTTGCGGATGGAGAGGAGAAATAAGGTGATTTTGACAAATAGTGCATTAGATTAGAAGATTAGAAGATCGCTGACTACACCTTTAAGAAATGTGGTCCAACTTGATAACAATAACAGCTATGACGATGACCCTGAATGTAAGCTGTGTTCCACCTCGTGGATGTCGGAGGTACTGCAGATGGGCTATGAAGTGTCATAAATGAAACAGTGGCTTTGTATGTTCATCACAGTTTCTGTAAATTAACCAACATGGCAGGCATTATAAGATTTATGCTTTATCAACTAACTCATTCAAGCGAAATAGAAGCAAGGAAATGGTGCATAAGGTAACAGAAGCTTATACTTTACAGTGTTTGTCATTATTAAGAGGCTGCCTTATTGGTTAGGCAGTGATGTGACATCACAAGTTGTAGCTCGGAGTACATCGATCTGGTACGAGTTCATGGGTCAGCTGTTACGAGTTCGACTGCCGTTCCGGTGCACTTTCACGAGTTACAGGTGGGAAAAACACGAGTTACGGGTTGCCTGGAACGCAGCATAACTTTGGACTTACTATTTTGTAAAGTTGCCTGTAAATATTGGCAGTTGTGGGTTGCCAATTTTTGGGCTTCTTCCAAAACTGCAGTTACTTGTTTGGCTTGTTGTGAGTAAAGCAGCTTGTTACAGGTTACAGATATTTGTTTTGTGACTGTAATGTGTTGATTAACTGAGTCAGACAGACAGGCAGCTTTTGAACTGTCGTAAACATTGTACAAGACCCATAGAAAACAAAGGCAAGCATTAACATACAGTATATATTAACAACGTCTGAAATTCCTGATCTGATTAAATCATCAGAGCTGATGATTTAATCAAATACAAATGTATGTAACAAAACATACAACTTACTATTGTGACCAGAATAAAACCTGCTTAGTCTGAAAGTCAAACAGTTAATTTTGGACCCTGCCCATAGAATAGACCATTGTTTCCCTACCTTCGTATCTCGGCGCTCTTCTTGTTGTTCTTAAGAAGAGCCAACCCCTTTCGGACTCTATGGAAACAAACAAACAGAAAAAAAAAGATTAATTGCTGTGCTAAATAAACACAAAATTTCTTGTTTTCATGGCTAAAATATAGATAAAATGGTTGAACTTGTTTATTAATCTGCAAAGTCCCTTGAGGATACCATGCTCTTGCTGTGTTCTTATTGTTAACGGATAGTGGTCATAAAATAACATGCAAGATTTTGCAAGATCTGACAAAACTCTTGCAAAGGTTAAGGAGTATGTCCTCCTTTCTTTCCTTTTCGCTTTGTGTAGAGAGGCTGAAGACTGGTAATATTTAATGACTCCTTATATCTGTATGTCTCCTTATTTAAAGTTTGCCAAAAAGGTCAATAAAATGTGTTTTAAAAAAAGACATTTTTTATTTGAGACCAAATTTTCAGTTAAAATTTATTAACCTCACCCCAACCTGTGTTTTCTTAATTGTTTTCGTTACACCAACCCAAGAAAAGTATATTATTTTGTTACAACTAATAAGAATAGAGACAAGGACGGGAAATATGGGAGAAAGAAATACTTGTGTTACTGAAAAAAAGGACAGACTTTTGCAAAATCGCACAAAGTTTTTCCCTAATTTTTGTATTTCCCTATAGCTCAGCATTGTTTGAGACATTTTTTTAATGAGACCAACACAGAGTCTTGCCTTAGTCTTAGAAAAGGGTCCTTTCTGGTTCATTTTAGGGACACAGACATGCCTGACGTCAGACCTGCTCCACAAAAAGAAGAAGAGGCTTAACATGCACTCACATGCATGGCCTCTCTGTTCCCAATCCCTGTGTTTGTTAAAACCAAAAGTCATTTAATATTCTCTAATTAGTATCTGACGACATTTTCTGTGCAGAATTCCATTAAGACCATCTGTTTGTGAATATCTTTGATGCTGTGGACTGCTGTTTTTCTCCCCTTTAAAGCCCACCGAGCTGTGATTATCTTCATTAGATTGTGTGTATTTGTGTTGTTTGTGCATCCCGCCTGAATTAAATGACATTACAAGCCATTAAATACAGCTCCCTGGTGCCGACAGACATCCAAGAATAATCTCACATTTTGTCATAATGACATGATCTGCATTGCAAAGCATCTGTCAGAGACCCCAGCTGAACCTGAGCACCTCTGCAGAGCAAAAGTTCACGGCTTGTAAATAAGTTCTACTCAGAAATACAGATCTGCCTTTTGCTATTTTAAGTGACACAGAGTGTGTCTGCTGTTTCCTTCAAGGCAGCTATAAATGTATGAAAAGAGTGAATATTTTAATATTTGCCTGCCAGGCTTCAAAACATGAGGCTTCATTTGATCCGAATTCAATCAAGAGTGCTTTTGCTTGTGCAGGTGACTAAAACATTCCTGTTAATGAGATAATGCATACATTTTATAAATTATACACAACAGTGTCACCCTTAAACGTCAACGAGGACAAAAAATGGATCGTTAGAAAACAAGCCTTTCAGCATTGACTAGACTTTTAACATAATTTCTTCTAATAACTATATTTCTATGCCTTGGATTGTAACTGAGTGTCTTCTTCTGTTTAAATGTCTGCACTATAATTGCATGTTTGCAGTTTCTATAAACAAACATTTATTTTTCTTTGCTTTTATGCACTTTTATTGCGAATGCATTTCATATTTATACCTTTATTTCTCTCCTGCCTGCCACAGGGACTGCAGATGGAAATTAGGTAGAAAGCTTTAATGTGGTGCAGAGCATTTCTACACTGTTTGTTTTTCTGTGCATGGTCCTTGAAAAGTAAAATAAAATAAATGTTATCCCAAAATTGTTGCCAGCTTATTGACTGTTGTCTAGACTTCTTCTCCCTGCCAAAGGGTTGTAATGTAAAAGTGAATGCCTTCTCTCTGTTATCACCACATTATCTGACTTCTACAACAAAATTGGGATACTTGAGAAACTCTGTTAACAACTATACATCTCCGACTGCACTAAATGCACAAAGACCTTTAAGTTCAAGAAAACACACTTTTAAAGATTAAAAATGTCCCTTTTGGCTGACTTTTTTGGGTTTAGGCAGGTCAAAAGACATTTAAGGATACTGCACAATCCTATATTCATCTAAGTCAGTATAGTTATGCAATTTCCGCTTTACTTTTATTTAATTTGGGGGATTTTTGCCTTCATTGATACAGTAGCAGACCATGGATAGAGCCAAAAAAAGGAATGAGAGGGCAGGGGTAGACATGCAGCACAAAAGCCTTGAACAGGAGTTGAACCCAGGCTGCACTGCACAAGGTCAGAGCCTCATCATTCAGCAGTCTGTGCACAGGCATAACCACAAATCCTGCAATGTTTTGATCAATTAAGGGCCGTCCACAAGGACACCAGTTTAGGACTATTCAAAAGAGTGTTTTATCGTATTGCCATCCACAAGGAACCAACAGACTCCCTAAAAATACTTCACTGACTCATTTACGAAGCCAAATTTCAAAGAAACAACTGGAGCACACAAGTACCCTCAATGTTAAATGGTCTTGAGCTTAAAAAACGTCTTGCTGCTCTTTGAGTACTTAAAGCTGCATTAAACTGCAGGTCACATCTACCCATTTATACAAGATAAAAGACACAAGAAAGTTTGTCATTGTGCAACAAGTTGCAATGAAATCAAAAATTCATACACACATTTCACACTGGTAGCATACAGTTTGTGTGCATTTGCCACCACAGCTTTCACACCAGGTGTGTGAACGTCATGCAGCCTCAATGTGTCTCCCTGGTGTCACAGCTCTTTCCCCCATAAACATCACTCCAGCAAAAACAGGCTTGTGAATCTGGTCAAAATAATGAGCAAATTGATCAGAAGGCAGCTGCAGATCTACAGCCAGAGGTGGGAGAAAGTCACTGCTTTGCAAGTCTCAAGTAAAGACTAAAGTCAGAGTCAAGTCCCGAGTCACTGATGTCAAAGTCCAAGTCGAGTTGCAAGTCTTTGATGATATTTTCAAGTCGAGTCAAGAGTCATCAAAATTGTGACTTGAGTCTCCAGTCTAAGTCCCATGACTCGAGTCCACACCTCTGTCTATAGCTAATGTGTTGTTAGCAGAGCCCAACAAATTCTGAACTGCCATGATCACCCACTGTTAGCTGAATTTGATCTTCTCCCTTCTAGATGATGTTACAGAATACCTAGAACCAAAAGGTGAGCTAGAACTTCTTTTAATCCAGCTGCTATTGACAACCTTAATTCATTTGCCTGATTTTTTTTTTCTTGTGAGTGCTTTATGCATTTTGTGAAAAGAACTGATTGTTGACTTTTAGACTGTAATCCTTGACTATTAAAGGGACTGTGAGGAGTTTCTAAGTAATTACAAAAAAGTCTCACTTTTAGATATATTCCTGATCGAAATACACACTTTAAGGTGAGTTTTATGGCATCAAAATAGGTTATCTATAAATGCTATTCCTTAGCTTTGGGTTGGACAGGGCTGGACTGGCCTGGATACTCAACTTCGGGAACAAGAGAATTAAAACTGTAGCAAATTTATATTATTCGGACACGTCTTAGTGCACCGGGTTGTAAGTAGCGATATATAGCCGGCTACAAAACTATGATAATAAGTTTTTCAAAACTTGCTTGTTGTCATACATCAAAACTACCGCTACGTAACTAGAAAGAGATACATTACCTCGTCGCTTTGCATCCTGTAAGTTGTTTGACATTGTAATTGTAATTGTAATGAATGGTTTGTAGGATGTCAAGAGGATTTGGAGACTAATGCACACCACAGAAGCTCAATTAAAATGATAAAATTTATAACAGATACAAGAAAAAGCAAAGCAATAAAACTAAGAAACATCTAAGAGAGTAAAGAATAAAACTAAGAGACATCTAAATAAGACACTAAAAATATAATTAAAACAAATAAAAGTATTTTTAAAGATTAAAATTAACCTAAAATAATTATATGTAAAAAGATAAGAACTATATCAAAATATATAAGCAAAAAGTAAAAATTGAATAAAATATCAGAAAATAAAATATTAAACTAAAAATAATAAGAATTGCTACTCAAAAATAAACCATTATAATAGTCATTAAAATAATAAAGTTCTACATAGAAGCCAGGCTGAATATGTGAGTTTTTTGATTGCATTTAAAAATTTCTACACTTGCAGCAGTATAGCATATTTGATTTTGCCCTGACCTCTGATTTGTTCCCACATGTCAGGATTATTGTCTGAAGACAGCACAGAGCCCTCAACAAAGAACACGAGAAAAACAAGATATTATCACACAAGCAAGTTTGCAAAACCCTGAAAGCAAATTTAAAAAGTCCCTGTTTAAGGTTGATGTTCGTCCCCAAGAGACAAGACATTGGGTTTTAGTCTTTACAAAGACAGGCATCATCCTGTAAAAATAATCAGAGCTCTTATTATTTCTAAACATTTAATCCATTTTTTGCTTTATTTCGCGGGACTCTCATTACACAACAGTCATTACACATCATCGATTGCTTTCCTTTGTGTCTCAGGGGTTATTGCTCACTACTCATATAAATACACCTGCAGAGAGACGGCCCAGGACAAACGGAGAGACAAAAGAGCCAATAAAGCTGCAGAAACAGATCAAATCTGATGCAGGAGGTGGAGGGAGCGTTTAAATTGGGAAGCTGGTGTGTTGTTGTTATTGCAGCACTGGTATCATCATCATCTCTGGGAGAGAGGGGTGTCTTTGGATCTCACGCCAGTCAGGAAGGCAGTGGATCAGAGGGGGGAAGACTGGAAAGAGGAGGGGGAAAACCTCACATTGGCAGTTATGACAAAAGAAGGAAAGGCCCAGGTTGGTGATTTTTAAACCTGTGAAGCCCAAAGCATACCTATTTTATTACTTTACTTTTATCAATTTAACGAATGCATCAACATGCTCCTGCCTTTAATGAGCTTCTACCTTTTAAGGCTCTTTAGAAATGTAATTTTAATTTCCAACCTTATGTGTGTTTGTTTTTTCATCCCCTGATGATTTTAATGCCCTTTTGTGAAGTTTGCCTGTTTTTATTGTTTTGTATTCTCTCAATTTCTTTGCATGTTATTAACTCGACATCATTGTAAATGAGGATGCCCCTCAATGATTTCTCGAGTAGAAATAACAGTTGATTGATTGATTATTAATTAATTTATTTTATACAGCTATAGAAACACAACAATGCATATAAAAAAGCATGGGTGTGGGATTGGTGGAGACCTACAAAATGCTTTTAAAAAATCACACACCAGAGACAACAAATACTTAACCACCAGAAATAAATATATCATATCATACCTGTGATCATACCAAAATCTCAAAGCAGCACATCTTTCATCCATTGAAATGTGCCCCTTCATCATCTACAAGCAATTGACAGTTGGAAATGCTGGACAAATAGTAGGTCCGAACATTTCCAAATATTGTCAACATGTGTCCAATTTAGGCAGTGCTCACCTATAGCCTTGCAGAGCAGACAGACCTGCCTGATTCTGAAATCCTGCAGGCCCGTCTTGCCAGCCTCCGTTGTCCAACAAATTCATGCAACTGAATTCTTAACGGCCCAACCAGGGAAAAGAGGCGGAAGCTGCAGAATGTGGACGTGACGACAACTGGAAGTTGAGAACGGACATGCCAATTAGCCTATTGTCCTCGTGGCTACTCAGCGAATTTTGGCGAAACCTGCCCCCCTCAGAGGTTTACTTGTAGGGATTGTCTTTGACGAGGTTCATGTCACATAGAAGTTATAAATGAATCATCTGTGTGGTACAATTCAGTGTAAGATAATAGTAAAAGGCTGTTAGCAGCTAAGTTAGCGGCTAACGGTCAGTAACTGTTGTTAGCTGTTAGCGGCTAAGTTAGCCGCTATGGCTAACATCCATGAACTGTTATTAACTGTTGTTAGCCATTAGCTGCTACATTAGCCGCTATGTATGCTACATTATAGGAGGCAACCCTGCTTGATGTGGACTGGTCTGTGATGAATGTGACGAGCCAAACGATTGTCCAATCACAAGCTTGTGGTTTTGTTTTTTTTTTCCCGAACATTCTGCCCCTGAAAACAAATTTAAAGGGCTCCTACCCAGATGGACTAGTGAAATATTTCTGTGGCAGATATATGGAGCTGTCCATCTGGCTTTCAGGTTCGTGCTCACCTCCTCTAAGGTAAAAGTGGCTCGAAAAGAATTAAAAAAAAAACTGAAAATAGTTATTTCAATACATAACTGTTCTGCTAAGTGTTAAGGGGCCTCACAAGTGGCCATTATCATATTGAAATTTTATGAATTTTATGTTTCAGGTCGGCCATGCTTGTTTTTATTAATGCCTGCTTCCTCAGTCAGCTTGCTTCTTGATTGGCTACAGTCACGTCACAATTCAGAGTCAGAAGTCATCAGCTTTCCTCACACACACAAGGATTTTTAGTCATAAATTTCGAACAAGTTTCACAACTGATTATCGGTCAAAAACACTTAACACACCTCAGACCACAGGATGATTTAATAGGATAATCTTATAATACAAAAGGTAATCTGGTGTTTGCAGTCCTCGGTCAGGAAGGGGGAAAGTTGGGACAAAAACAGTCAATAATCTTTGTGTGTGTACCCCCATTAACTCTGATGCTCTGATGTGCAAACAACACAAATGTGATGAAACAAAAAGAGGAGGGTGATAATGATGAAGGGAGGGCGGTAGAGAAAGAAACAAACATAAAAACAAGGAGTGAGCCAGCAGGAGGTGCTGCATATGGCGCTGCTGTGTCTGCATTATTTAAAAGCTCTCATTAAACCTGAAAAAGACAAAAATCAATAGTCACCGCTGGAACTCAAAGCGTCTTAGGGTGCATGGTTCAGGATCACAGAGAGGTATAATTGCAAAGACGGGGTTAAATTCATTCAGCAGAGATAACAGAGTGCTGCGTGCAGGTCAGGGATCACCTGTCCGCCATCGATTCGGCCTGAAACCAGACATGTTAAATACAGCATTGATCCTGGAGCTGGAGTTTGTGATGCTGCATGTCCCCTGGTCATTGACGGTCCCCTGGGTGTTTTGTTCGTGCAAGAAAAGTCACCTTAAGGAAGACTGTTTGTTAATCTCACTCACAGGATATATAATTTACTTTGGGTTTATTTTTCCTCGAGGTCAGTTTCTCTTCACTGCCTCATTGCTCTTCGTTTAAGCTCATGAGATAATGACAAACCTGCCATATTTGATTAGCATCATTTTCTTCAATTTGAGCTCAGTAAGCAGCAGTGATTTATTCTGACAGAGTGGAATACAGTATATTTAATAAATGACAGATGGATGATGAGCTCAGGGCCGATTATTCTCAGCTACAGTCAAGGCCTTTTTATTTACGAACCCAAATATTTTAAGAGAAATTAAAATAACTGAGCATACCAGCTGACCCGTTATCACTTTAAATCACTCCTTCTTTTAGAGCTCTTTTAAGTTCAGTCCACTTGTGACTCAAAACAAGCAACAAATAAAACATCACAAAAATATTTAGAAATTCACCTAATATTTTTAACGCAACATGTAAGCAATATTTGAGTTTATGGACATGCTTAACCCTCTGAAAACTGCAAAAGAAATGGTTCACCATTGCTTACATTTGTATTTTTGCTTAACCCTTACCAGGGCCGTAGCCAGGATTTTGGAATAGGTGAGGTCCATGAAAAAATTTTCAATGGTTTTTTTTTTTTTTTTTTAGGCGACAAGTCACACAAGACACGAGACCCTCCTCTCTGTGCTCCACTTTACTTTCCCTATTCTCTCTTCCATCCTCCTTGGTTTCATGTTCCTCTTTGTCCATTTCTTTCTTTTTCTCTCCCAGAAATGCATCCAGTGTATTCTGTTTTAATCTCTTGGACATGTTTGCCCTGCTCTCTGTGACTTGTTTTCTGTGGAACGGGTGTATTAGAATTAATATGAGCTGAAAACAAAGCAACAAAGCAACTCGAGGTCCTTGAGTAGTTGCATCATCGTGACACGTGCTCAGCCAGCTGATGAGCCAGGCGCTCAAAAAAAAAAAAAAAAAAAGCGCCAGGCACGCTGTCTGCTGTGGATAAAAGTAAATAAACTGGCTTTGATCAGATGATTTGACAGGCCCAACTAGTGCCGAATTATCTAAAAAATATGTATTGTGGTCACCTAGGTGTAGATGGACGGGGATGTGGTCTACAAAGTGCTAATAACTCCAGTTTTTGAATGGGGTTTGGCCCGATGCTGCGCGTCTGGGGCGATTTATGGTACGTGCATCAGCTGATCAAACAGCTGTTCACCGCAACACGCACACAGGCACAAACAGAACACAAAGCCCATGGATGTTTACCACAATTTACAATTTACAAGCACGTTTCACAGAGAGGTTTCAAGTTTTTATGAGTTTATGTTTTATTCAGTTGGGCATATTTGGCGAAAAAAAAAAAAAACTCGGAAAATAAGGTGAGGTCCGGACCTCCCTGACCTCATACCTGGCTACGGCCATGACTCTTACATGCATGAATTATTAAATCACAGAGGAATTATTTTTTAAATGATTTTTTTCTTCAAATAAGTTAAAAATCATGTTCATTTTTTTCAGTGTTATATTTGAAAGGAGTTAATACAGTGGGCACCATGCATTAACGTTATAAATGGTATTTTAGTGGAACTTTATAAAAATCGACAAAAATGTGAACATTTGTTTAAAGTAAATTAAAGCAAAAGATTTTGAAAAAATCTTATATTTTCTAATATTCTAATGAAACTTAAACAAGGGATTAGGAATTGACCACCTGATAGTTGGTCATCATGCGGCATTCTAAAGGTTATAAAAATTTATTCCAAGTATCTGTCTACTGTAGTGAACATCATGCATGAAAGGGTTAATGTGATGTCATTTTTTTGGATTGTCTTTAAATGCTTTATATCCCTGGAATCTACACAACCTAAACTAAAAGTTGAATTAAAGAGACTGTGAGGAGTTTCTAAGTAATTACAAAAAAGTCTCACTTTTAGATATATGCCTGATGGAAATACACACTTTAAGATGAGTTTTATTGCATCTAAATAGGTTATCTATAAATGCTATTCCTTAGCTTCATGGTCGGGTCGGACTGGGCTGGACTGGCCTGAATACTCAACTTCAGGAACAAGACAATTAAAACTAGAGCAAATTTATATTATTCAGACACGTCTTAGAGCACCGGGCTGTAAATAGCGATATATAGCCGGCTACAAAACTATGATACTAAGTTTTTCAAAACTTGCTTGTTGTCACACATCAAAAACTACCGCTACGTAATGAGAAAGAGATACATTACCTCGTTGCTTTGCATGCTGTAAGTTGTTGAAAAAAGAAGTTGTAAAGCAATGTAGAGTTCTGAGGAAGGTCTGAGCTGCATTTATTAGCATCACAATAAACACACGCTTTGGATTGCAGACGTCTTTTGGTGAGTTTCAGTTGTAGTCAGAAGTAGGAATTTCCGAGTTCCGAGTAGGAAACTGCAACTGGAACGTCCCCCGAAGTCGGAATTTCCTACTGGGAACTTGATGAAACCTTGCCACCACTTCTGACTGGGGTGTGTCGCTCTAGATCAGCTGTATACATCGTATTGTTAGACTTATATTTACAAAAATGCTGCCATCGTGATGATCACATTTTTCATGTGATATTTGTGAACAACAACGCAGGGCGTGCTAACAACAGCTAACAATAGCCTGGTAGATCGGCATGTTTTTTTCCGACTTCAACTGGAACGTCGATAAGTCGGAGATGATGTCACTCCCAGT
This sequence comes from Scarus forsteni, assembly GCA_036419115.1. Lineage (NCBI taxonomy): Eukaryota > Metazoa > Chordata > Actinopteri > Labriformes > Labridae > Scarus > Scarus forsteni. The sequence goes on from JAZDUH010000136.1 coordinate 46,786,124, forward strand.
TCCGAGGTTACTGGAACGCAGCATTACGACAGTCGCTGCGTGTGCTCATGGGTAGCAGAGTCTTTATTTCGCTGGTAATAGATTCTCCTCATAGCACCTTTAATTAATATTTTTGTGTGTTTAAAAGCCAAGACCAGAAAAGTTGCTTTGTAGTGATTAGTGAATTTGTATGGCTGCCTATGTGAGAGTTAAGTGATAAAAAGGCGCCATTAAAGGGTCATGACACCTTTTATTTTGTCTGTTATTTAAAAGACAAAGGTAAATGCATTTGTTTTATAGATAAATGCAAGTATTATGTGAAGAAATAGAAACAACAGAATGAAACAACACTAAAAAAAAATGGATTGACTTAAATATAAATTGAAGTTCATATGTTTATGCGAAACTAGAAAGTTTCATGTTAAAAAAATGTTTATAACAAGTTCATGTTTTATTTTATTATATTTTTACATGTCACAAAAAAAGGACTCAAGTTAATTTTATATGGAATATGTTTTGAAAAGACTGTTGTCATGATTTAAATAGTCTTAACTGAAACTTTGTAAAGTTAATTAAATTGTTATGAGATGGAAACTGTTCTTGTACAGAGAAATTAAAGCCATGTGATGTGAATGAAACTGAAGCAAATGGTCATTTGTTTATTCCTAATGAATGATACCTGAAGAGGAGGAATAAATCTTCCTGCAGTGGAGATAACATCAGCTCAACATGTGTGCCTCCGACTGTGAAGTTAGGAGGGCGACACATAGATGGAGTCTGAACACTTTGTCTTTTCAGGGAAACCCCCAAATTAGACTGCCATATATGTACAGATGTAATTTAATTTCAGATTAACCATGCATGAGATTTATTTAACTTGGCATTTTAAAGACTGGAAGTAAAAATTTGCTTATGCTTCAATACAAAAGCCAATGAGACATAAAAGCTGGTTATTTAAGATCACTTATGAAACAGAAAAGAACAAAGAAAAGCAGAAAAAAAGCAGAGAAAAGACGAAAGGACATGACGGACTGTAGGGCAGAGTGAGACGTCCAAGCCAACAGCACTGAAGTGTCGGCTCTAATGGACCGTGAGGAGGGAACTTCTGGCTCCTGGAGGATTTTCTTCAGGTCATCAAGCATCACATCATGGAGACGCAAATGCAACTGTGGCTACAGATACGGCCAAAGCTCAAACACACACACATACACGCACACACCAAAACCTCACTATCTTCTCTCTCATGCTGTTCATGACTCATTCTCAACACAAAGTAGCTTCTCCTCCATTTTTTCCAACTCCTAAAAATATCTCACACCCACATTAAACTGCAGTGCGTCCATTAGCGTGACCACAATGGCCAACATTTTTCATTAACTAGACGCAGGGGTTGCATGGGGGCCATCATGTATGCGTCCATGTTGTTAACAGCAAGCATATCTCCAGTTTTACAGAACGTAGACATCACCAAAGTGAAGCTCTTCTTAAGACTTTGCTCTTTCAGTGAGCCATACCGGAGTGAATTATAGGAGGTTTGTCTGTATTTTCTGTGGGAAGAATTTATAAAGGTTGTAAATAACAGCATTAGTATCATTCTGGAGTGTGTTACTGCTGTCTTACGCCGTTTATTTGCCGTGTTTCACCATATTTCATTGTAATAGATCCGTCTTTTTTCCGTCATAGTTCGTGTTTTATGGATGTAACCAATCGTAATTCAAAATATTAAAGAAGGAGATGTCGAGGACATCTGCCATGGAAAGGGGGGATCAGAGGAGAGTCATTAAGGGGGCTAATTGCTCCAGGGACTAATGTTGGTAAAACAAATAATAATTAAAAAAGGCCTGTACATGGTCTAATATAACAATCTGTGGCATGGACACTAAAACTGCAGGAAAACTAAAATGTTTGAGTGTTTGTAAAATAGGTTAAATTATTTTTGACTACATATTGGACACTTGTTTGTAACGAAATTAGAGAAGTCCTAAAACACGAGTTAGCAATTGACTATGAATTTATCCTGTTAGGCAAGTTCCATGGTGGAACAATGAATTCAGATGATAATTACCTCATTAGAATAATGAGAGCTGCTGCATTAAAACTTATTACTAAGAACTGGCTGCGGAAAGTCAGCCCAGGGTTAGTTAAATGAAGAGAACTGATGGAACAAATAAAAGAAATGGAGATGTTAACGTATAAAATCAGGGGGAATCCAAGAAATGGTAAAAGGCCTTCTTTCTCAGCTGCATTCATTAGCATCACAACAAACGCACGCTTTGGCTTGAGCCACGTCTTTACGACAGTCGCTGTGCGTGCTCATGGGGAGCAGAGTCTTTATGTCGCATCAATAGATTCTCCTCATAGCACCTTTAACTGTCAAGATATTTACAAACTTTAGTTTCAAACAATGATGCAAAAAATAATAAAAAAAAAACATCATGGATGCACAGGGAAAGAAAGAAAAGACGAAACTAGAAGATTATTAAGAGCACAAACCTCCACCAAGGCATTTCCAAAATTGCTGAACAAGTTTTTGTAAAAACAAAATGTGGAAAACTGCCTTTTCTCCAAAGTTAACAAATCCTCAAAAAATCTGGATCCAAATCAATTAGGATCATCTCAAAAACCAAATAGCTTCTCTCGTATCATGACCAACATTCACTGAAAATGTCATCAAACTCTGCTGAGAACTTATTGAATTATTATGGAATATGTGGAAAACTTTCCCTACAGAGCTGGCCATGTCAGTTTTCCCCTTCCAGCCAGCTACCAGCCAGCTACCAGGCAGAAGAGACTTCCCCCCTCTCCACACCTCTCTGATATAATGCAACAATTCCACTAAAGGGTGTCCGTTCACAAAAGAAACAGAGAACAAACTTCATAAGACACCCTGGGCTCTAATTTCGTAGACTAGGCGCAAGCGCAGGCGCACCTGCCCTGCGCCGGCCTTCGCCTCACGGACAGGGTGTGACCAGCGCACTTTGCAAGTTTCCTGCAGCTCCAAGAGAGGCGCACTCCAGGAGCAGAGAGGCGAATCCACGCCTCCGTCCCTGCCCCTCAGCGCAAGTGGCAGAGAGGGAGGACAAAAGGGGTGAGTGAGTTTAACACAGCCAAGTGTTGTCTCCACCAATCAAATGACCGCCTCTCCTTGCCTTTAAATGCGCTGCGGCCGATTGGTCTGAATGATCCCCGCTGGAAACCTGCCTCTGAGGCTTTGTTGATGTGTGCGCACATGTGCCCCTGTCACCAAATTACAGCTGCGGAGGGGGCGCTCCGCTTGCGCTGATAATAGACCAGGTTGGAGCTGGCGAGCTTTCAGCGCACTTTCTGCACTGTTTTTGGCACAAAATTGTCACTGCGCCAACCTGAATCTGCCGGCACCTCCCCCTGGTGCGCCGTCACTGCCATCTCTGCGCAGATGGCCTACCAAATTGTCAAATTGGCAGCGCACGGTGATGCGCCGGACGAAATTAACACTGCGCAGAGTGCGCCAGGCTTGCGCTCCCTGCGCTGCGCCACGAAATTAGGGCCCCCAGAGTTTACAATTGATAGCCATCAGGGTGGGAAAATCCCATCATGGAGCTGCCAGGGTTGATGCATCTGTATCTCATGATGTTAATAAATCCTTCAAAATATTACATTCAGTAATCCAATTACATCTTCCTCAGGCCAAGACCAACATTCTTAATAATTAATTGTAATCCATTCATAACTTTCTGAGTTATCTTTCAAACAGAAACAAATCAAAACTCCATTGGTTGAGCTAATACGACTCCACAAATATTCAACATGAATAAAAAGCAGCATTGATGGTGTATAAAAAGGTTCATGTCCTCTCAACAGCTTTTGGAGATGTTCTGTCTAAATGTGAGTCTAATGGAGCTGTTGGGTCATCGTGATCTTTTCCTCTAAGTGCTGCCTCTCAGAGATGCTCCTGGATCCTCAGTCCACATATCGGAAAAGGAAAAAGCTGAAATTCTCTCAGTATGTTCAGCTGCTCAACACTTGGCAGCCCACTTAAAAATAAAGCCTGAGGCAAGGACACCGACTATTTATAAGTCATTAAACTTTGTCTGAAAACAAGTGCTGGGGCACATTATCATTTGAAAGGCCGTGACATTCATTTGGACCATTTTCACATTTAAATGACTGAAAAAATGCTGCTGTGCCCCGGCTTATTCAGCAGTTATTACTGTTACTGAAGGTGTATGTTTTGGAGTTATTTCACTGCTCTACTCTTTAAAAAAACACTGATTCCAATGAAATTGGGACATTGTTTAACATAAATATGACAAAGTACATTGGTTTGCAAAACTTATTGACCTATATGCAATCAAATACACTACAAAGACAAGATATTTAATGGCCAAGTTGATAAACTTCGTTGTTCCTTTGCAATATTTATGCATCTTTAATGTGATGCTCCCAGATTCAATACAGAGGTTCTTTTTAATTCAGGACAGTCCGGATAATCTCAGAGAGGTTTGCAAATTTACTCTTCAAAAAGCTAAAAAAGGTATAAAAAGCAGATGTGTCTCCATTATTGGAGTTAAATTCTGAAATAATGCCAACATAAATTTAATTTAATTTGTGTTTTTAAAAAATGGTCTGTAAAATTATTTTTGAAGCTTATAAGTTTGATTAATTATCTGTGTTGTTGCTTCTTTGCTTTTTTGGAGGTTGGTAGCCTAAAAAAAAGTTTACAATATAGGATAAGCCTTAATAAGCAATTTGCTTCTGCCTATGCCTTTCAGTCATTATTCAACTCATGATTCTTGGTTTTGTGATTTTGTGTGAAATGTCAATATTGTGTACAATATTCGGTGTTGTCATGACTTAATAAACACAATGCAAAAATAATGCATGCACAACCTTCCAAAAAAGCTGGAACAGGGGTGTGTTTGTGTGTTATCACTGTTCCTTCTGACATGACTCCAAAGCATTTGGTATCTGAAAACATTAATGAATTTTTGTTAGAATTCTTTCTAATTCTTGTTTGATGTTCAGTTTCAGTTGCTCAACAGTCTGGGGTCACTCTAGTAGTATTTTGTGCTTCATAATGTACCACACATTTTGAACGGGAGACAGATCTGGACTGAGGCAGGTCGGTCTTTAACTCTAAAGCTATGCTGTTATAATCGAGCAGAATGTGTTTTCATTGTACTGTTGAATTAAGCAGGGACGTCCCTGAAAAAGACGTCACTTGGATAGCAGTGTGTGTTGCTCGAAAACCTGTTTGTGCCTTTCAGCACTAATGGAGCCTTCACAGATTTGCATGTTACCCATGCCATGGGCACTAACACACCACCATACCATCACAAATGGTGTCTTCTGGACTTTGCTCTGATAACAGTCTGAATAGTCCTTATCCTCTTTATCCTGGAGGACACCATGTCCATGATGTCCAAACAGAATCTGAAAAGTGGACTCAGACCACAGCAGACTTTTCCATCTCAGATGAGCTTGGCCAAGAGAAATCAGCAGTGTTTCTGGGTGTTGTTGATATCTGACTTAGGTTATGGAAGGTAGTTTGACTTTGATTTTGTGGATGTAGAGATGAACTGTGTTAACTGACGATGGTTTTCTGGAGTGTTCCTGAGCCCACGTGCTGATATCCTTTACTGAATGATGCTGCTTTAAAAGAAAGGGCTGCCTGATCGAAGGTCACAGGCATTCAGTGTTGATTGTTTTAGCCTTGTAGCTTACATACAGAGATTTCTCCAGATTCTCTGAAGCTTTTGTTGATATTATGGACTGTGAATAATAACATCCCTAAATCCCTACATCCCTAAATATCAGCTGATGCAATGAGTAGCTTCTCATTTCTTAAACAACCATGTCAAAAGATACATCCTGTGGTTTTAGGAAAGATGTTAGTCTGTTTAAGAAGGGTCAAATCACTCAAGCAGAGAAAACATCTAAGGAGATTGAAGAAAACTAATGAAAACTGGGCTAAGAATTGTTCAACATATTAAAAACTGGAAAGATAGTGGGAAACCATCGTCTTCGAGGAAGACGTGGTCAGAAAAAATCTTGAATGTGCATGATCGGCGAGCTCTTAAACGTTTGGCCAAATCAAATTGAAGAAATGCAACAGTAGAACTCAGGGGTGTGTTTAATAGTGAAAGTAAGAGCATTTCCACACACAATGTGAAGGGAACTCAAGGGATTGGGACTGAACAGCTCTGTAGCCTTCAGAAAACCACCAACCAGTAAGACTAACCAGAAAAAAAGGCTTCAGTTTGCTAGGGAGCATAAAGATTGGACTGTGGAGGACTGGAAGAAGGTCATGTGGTCTGATTAATCCAGATTGACCCTGTTCTAGCGTGATGGGAGCATCAGGGTAAGAAGAGAGGCAGGTGAAGTGATGCACCCATCATGCCTAGTGCCTACTGTCCAAGCCTGTGTCATGTGCTATGATCTGGGACAAATCTGTGAGATTAAAGAAGCTTATCAGAACAGTGCCACAGCAAATGTGTGCTGTAATCAAGCTAAGGGCGGTCCAATGAAATATTAGAGTGTGTGACCTTTTTTGGTGACTTTTTTGACCAGACAGTTTATATTTAGAATCATTATCCTAAAACTGTTGGACTATTTGCTCACACACTTGTTCTCAAAGAGGAATACGAATGGCTCTGTCTTTTTGGGATGCTCCTTCTATATCCAATCATGAAACTCAGCTCTTTCCAACTAACCTGTTCACATGTGGAATGTTCAAGTAGATGTTTTTTGTTGCCCCTGTCCCAGCATTTTTGTAACATGTTGCAGGCATTAAATTCAAAATGAGTGAATATTTGCAGAAAACAATTAAGTTTATCAGTTTGAACTTTAAATATATTGTTTTTGTTGTGTTTTAACTTGAATTTACATAAAAATTGTTTGCAAATCACCATTCTTTTTTAATTCATGTTTGGCACAATGTCTCAACTTCGTTGTTATTGGGGTTCCTTTCAACCATTCATCCATCATCTAGAGTTGTGGGGGATTAAACCTACTCCAGATTCCATTAAGTGGGATGCTGGGCTCACCCTAGACCAGGCATCACCAAATGGCGGACTCTGGTCCGGAACCAGACCAAGTGATGGTTCTGTCCGGACTGTGACCAATCTCTAATAAATTAACAACAATAGATTTCAATGGAGCAATTTTTTGTCGCAGATATGCAGAGGGCGCTGCTACTCCAGCTAACACTAGAGCGGCTACTGTGGTCTGATCACGGGACAGTTATGCCATGAGTGCTCCTAAATATATGTTCTGTATGCTGTGTTTTTTGAAGCTTATTTGATTGTTTTATGAAGCACTAAAGAGACATTTAGCGGAGGTGATTGACCCACCGCCATCGTGTTTGCAGCACGAGCCACAGCAGCAAATAGGAGGCAGTGCCAAATAAACTGCCTGTACAAAAACATGACACCCAATTGTCACCTGCAGGTTTTGCGACCGACCTGTGGGAAATACTGATGCGAGCTGAGTGCTTTTGCACTGTAGTGTCGCTCTGCTCTCCACAGACTGATGAATTTCTCTTTCTAATTGTTTACTAGTCAAGTCGATCATGTGTTAGTGTTATTACCTCTGCCAAGGTTATGTTTTCGGGAGAGTTTGTCCGTCTGTGAACAAAATAACTCAAAAAGTTATGGATGGATTTTGATGAAATTTTCAGGAAATGTTCAGCATGGGAAAAGGAAGAAGTGATTCAATTTTGGTGTTGATCCGGATCAGCGTCTGGCTGCTACGACAAAAAATGTGATTTTGGTGAATAACTACTACTGGTATGTTTTCATAGTCAAGGAATCTAAATATTTAGATGAAATAAAGGTAGGACTAATATCTATGGTGAAAAACACAATATGGGAGAGGACTGTTGCGCTGGCGGAGGTCTGCAGTCTCAGAGTGCTTTTCTAGTTTATATTGTTTCAGTGTTTTGAGCACTAGTTTGTTTCCGAATGTTTAACATTTTGCAAGTTCTAGCATTACCGTGTGCCCCGTGTGAGAGAAATAAAGAGAAGAGAGGGAAAAAACTAAAGACAGGGACAGAGAGAGAGAGAGCAAAATCTGAAACCTGCGCAAATAAAATACTTATCTTCTAACCCCTTTTTACATTATACTGTAACAACACTGCGGAAAATAAGTTACAGACGACAGATGATTTTACCGTTAGGATTAATTTTTTGTATTATGAAGATATTGACTTTTTTACGAGAAGTGAAGGTCTTCGTATTTCTTAGGCTGTGACCTCTCATTTAAGAAACAATAAAAGGAACAATATTCAGTCAGTCCTCTGTATGCAGTTGTTTTTCCTTAAAAGAGCTACCTTTTATTTAGCCAACTGTGTTCTGAAGATGTAACTTTTCTACTTGACGTGTAGTCCTTCAATTCTTGCCTGAGACCTCTTTAATTTACGAGAAAAAATGGTTATTTGGCTCTTTTTGCACTTTTAATTTATTTTAATGAAGGTTTTTCTGTGCTTAATTTGGAATAAAGATCTTAAATAAATTTTCCTAGGATTATTTTTATTTATGGTAAAGGTGCTAGCTGTGCACTCAGTAAAACATCCTGCATTAAAAACATTGACATAAAAATGTGGGTATATGGTGAAGCTATAAGACACAAACTGGACTTCGGTTCTGAGCTTTTATTGGAGGAAATTTTATCAACTGGACCACGGTGACTTTTAATTGAACACCCCTACCCTCGACTGATCACCCAGCCAATTACAGGGCTGACATGTAGGGATAGACAACCATTCACACTGAAGCTCCTACCTTGGCAATTTAGTGTTTCCATCTTAAAAAACAAGCATGTTTTTGGTCTGTGGGAGGAAGCCGTATCGCTGTTTTTAAAGATGAATTCCAGCCTATTTGGTGTTAAAGTTGGTGATTTTACAGTTTGAGCTCAGAGTCTGTTTGTGTTGTTTGTGCAAACAGCAACACTTTGAGCGTCGTTTGCTGCATATTAAAACGATCCCCAAACAGAACCTGATTGTGTCTAATGTGACGAGGTTAGGAGTGCATTTACTTAAGCTACCGTTTGTTCAGTCTTAACAGGCTTGACAAAGTCACGGCGTCTCGGAGGTGCAGGTTTAACCTTCGCTGGAAGAACTGTCAGCTTAATGGCCCTGCCTTTCACTGATAAGTGCTCCGGTGTCTCGGGCTCTTTCGGAGTAGGTGGATAAAGGTGCCGAAGTCTTTGTGTAAAAGCAGCGTGAAACATAGCCCAGAGTCTTTTTTATTTCTCTCTTTGAAGTTAATTGACATTCAGCTCAAGGTTTTACCTCCTAACTCTTCTGTTTTTCTTCTCCAAACTTCAGCACAAAACAAAAAAGTTGAGCTCTCGTCCTTGAGTGTAACTTCGCTCCATCCCTGCCTTCTGTGTTTTGTTTCTTCCTTTAAAAGCTGATGGAGCCAGTCAGTCACAAAGGTAGAAGCAGATGGAGGAGGACACGCCAGCAGCAGGCCGAATGGTGGGAGCAGAGGAGTCTGTCAAACTCCATCGCCACGACGAAAATGGAAGAAGAAGGGCACAAGTCTCAGAACAACCGCAGGAGAGAGCGGCGAGGAGGTGAGCGTGTGACGGGAATGCCAGAGTGGCATGTCACTGCTGATGACAGTCAATTTGTCCGAGAGTGGAGGAGCTCGCAGAGATGGGTTCCAACATCAGCAGCAGGGATGATGGTTTTATAAAACAGAGTACTTACTGATTCCCCACAAGCAGAATGAACAACACCATGTGTGACCTAAACATTAGGTACGGAGCATCAGTGACAATTTCCAGGTTTTTCCATTAGCAGGACACCCTCGACGGAAAATTGAGAAATTTTGTCATTTGTTTGAGGCCTAACCTGTGTATAGGTTTTTCTGACATCTGACACTCTGTAGAGATAAAAATTATGTTCAATTACCTGAAAAATGTAGTAGTATCAGAAGCAAAGCCTGACCGACAGAGATGGCTGTATATGTTTCCTACGGGGCCCCCTAGGGGACATAAGTGTGTATGTTGTTTTTTTTTTTTACCACTTTGGGTTTTTTTTTTGCCTCACACTTTATTTTTTCTCCTACAACTTTCTTTTTTTACATCCTAACACTTTATTTTTTTTCTCCTAAATTTGTATTTTTTCCCCGAACACTTTGTCTTTGTTTCCTTCCACTTTTTGTTTTTCTCCTTCGACTTTTTTTAAGGAACACTTTTGTCTTTTTTGCTGTTGTCTTTGTGTTTTTGTTCCTTCAACTTTTTTTTTAAACTTGAAGTACCACTTTAAACTCGTACTTCGACTTCAAACTCGTACTTCGACAAAGACAACAGCAAAAAAGACAAAAGTGTTCCTTAAAAAACAGTGGAAGGAGAAAAAGAAAAAGTGGAAGGAAATAAAGACAAAGTGTTAGGGGAAAAATAAAAATTTAGGAGAAAAAAATAAAGTGTTAGGATATAAAAAACAAAGTTGTAGGAGAAAAAATAAAGTGTGAGGTGAAAAAAAAAAAATAAAGTGATAGGACAAAAAACAAAGTGGTAAAAAAAAACAACATACACACTTATGTCCCCTAGGGGGCTCCGTACTTTCCTGAGTACTTGCAAAGTACTCATTTGATTTTTAAAACTTAAAAAAATCCAAGAATGTATGCACTGGAACTGAACCTTAACTACCTATCATTAATTTGCTTAAGTCCAATACATGCACTCTTGTTTTGCACCAAAATTTACTGAGGTGGAGGGAATTGTTAAGCCATATAGAGCTAAGTCAGGTCATGCTGATGTTCATCAAGTACTTAGAAAAACTTCATGAGTGCTTAAAACTTTCCAATGTTTGAATCTAACATGATTGTAAGAAACAGTCGACCTTTGTTACTTTCCTCTTTGGTGGTGAATGATAGGGCCTGCCTGACTGTAGTTAAATATACATCATCTCTGTTGTCTCCAGCTGAGTCCTCCTCAGGTTCACACTCTTGGTGCCCTTTTGCAGACAGCTTCCTGTCTTCTCAGAATCAATGAGAGCCATGGTAGTTACTTAAGGTATTTTCACACCAACCATATTTACTGCGCACCAAAGAAGTTTTGGCCCAGGGTTTGGTACGTTAGTGTCAATGTGAATGCAACCACCGCCCTTTGGTGCGCACCAAATCAGCCGGTCCGAGACCTCCATGAAGGGGTGGTCTCGATCCACTCCATCCCCCTACATTTGGTGCGGTTTCACTGGTGTGAAACAAAGTGGTCCGAACCGATCTACTTTTGATGCATTATGGGTATTGGAAGCACTGAATTATGGGTAAAGTCCTTTATTATTTACTTCCTGTTAATCCCACGGTTGAATCTTTTGCTAACTCAATTTGTCGATCGGTTTATTCTGGTTAAGGATTATGATGATTTACAAGGGTGCAGAAGGTCGCTGATGCTGCCTCAAACACGATAAAAAAACACATTTGAAGGAAAATGTAGGGCAAAATGTAAACATTGGTTGTTCGGTGTAGGAAATGGTCACCATGGTAGCTTCTTCTTCGTTCTCCTCCGTAGCAGGTTTGGCAACCAGTTATGTGCATATCGCCCCCTGCTGTTTCAAACTGAGTAAATACACAAGTGGGCCCGGGCATGGTTCGATGTTGAAAGTGTGAATGCAAGCCAGCGGGGTAGGGGGAGGGGGTCGAACCACGCCGCAGTACGGTTCGAAACAAGTGGGCCTAATGTTAAAACGCCCTTAGTGAAATGGTGTATACATCTGCTTTGTATGGCGTACCTTTCCAACCATGTCAGGTGAGTTACTGTCATGAAATAGAACAACGATCTGACATTGCTTACATTCATTCATTCATTCTCTACACCACTTATCTCTTTCTCAGGCTGCAGGAGGGGCTTGAGCCAGCTGTCATTGGACAAGAGGTGGGGTACAACCTAAACCCGTTGCAGAGCCAAATAGAGAGACAGACAACCATTCTTGCTTGCACTCATACCAAAGGGCAATTTGGTGTCACCAATCAACCTAATAAACATGTGTTTGGTCTGTAGGAAGAAGCTGTAGTGCTCAAAGAGAACCAAAGCAAACACTGGAAGAACAAGCAGCCTCCACACAGAAAGGCCCAACTAAAAATCAAACTGATGACCTTTTTACTGTGAGGCACAAGCACTACCTGCTGCGCCCTGCATTGATCATAAATCCCTGAGAAGATTCCTGGATCCAAATCCAGATTTGGATCATCACCAAATATCAAGTCTTCCTTGCACCATGACCAACATTTCCTGGAAAGGTCATCAAAGTCTGTTGAAAGCTTATTAAGTTATTTGTGAAAATGTGGAAAAAAATCTCTGTTATCACTGAATGATAGCCACTTAAATATCACCACTTCCTTGTGCCATGACCAACATTTCCTGGAAAGATCATCAAAATCTGTTAATAACATTCTTGGAAGAGGAAAGTGAAGTTATTGCCTGTTGCCCACGATGCCTGGCTCTTGGCTGCAGAGTATTCATAAAAATATTGTAAATTAGGGATTCACTCCTTTCACACTCCAGTCTAAACAATGTAGAATTTATGAGGCAGCATCAAAACAAAGCTGTTTACAGACTCTGTCGGACTCCGTCTGTTATTTTATTCTTTTTTGTTAAAATTCTTGACTGGTCTTCAAAGGTGGATGGATATTATTGAAGCTCCTGGGTGCTGGTCTCTGAGGAGACAGCTCTCTTTGATATGGACTACACTGCTTCCTTTGAGTGTCTCCCTTTGATACATATGAGGTCAGACTGGCTGCTGCTTCTTCTTCGAGTTTCACCCTCATAATAACGTACAACGCTGTCCTCCTGATGCTCTCTTAGAGTAGGAACGACCTTCCAACCAGACGGAGAGACACATTTTAAACCTGGTGGAGTGGATGTTAACTCACAAGAGAGCTCCCAACAACAAGGGTTGGATGAATTGTTTTAATCCAATGACTGCATAAATATAAATCACTCTAAAATATTTTATTTTCAGTTTTGACTCCACTGCCTAACAATTAGAAATGTCAAAAACACTCAACACTGGTTTTCTTACACTCTAAGGTTGTTCTTATGACATAAATGATCGCATTTGAAAGCTCAGCTGGATCCATCTTCTACCTCCACCTACGATATCTGCCTTTCTGCCTTTAATGAGCCGAAGCCTCACAGCAGGAAGCCTCCCCTTACTGTAAATCCAGGGTCGAGACCAAAGGTGGTGGATATTCTGCCACCTGAGCCCCTCGGATGCTGAAGAAGAAAGATAATGAAGGTGAGGTACTGAAAAATAAACAGATTTTAAAGTGGTGTCCATTTTCGTAATGCTGCGTTCCAGTAACCTCGGAAATGGGAGTGACATCATCATCTCCGACTTATCGGCATTCCAGTTGAAGTCAGAAAAAAACATCCTGATCTACCATTGTTAGCTGTTGTTAGCACGCCCTGCGTTATTGTATAAAGAATGTGATTATCACTATGGCAGCATTTTTGTAAATATAAGTCTAACAATACTATGTATACAGCTGATCTAGAGCGACACACCCCAGTCAGAAGTGCAAATAAATTGATTATTACAGGAGCTAAATAACTGTTCACACTGGGGGCATCCATCTTCAATTGTCAACCCGGGGGTGGCGAGGTTTCACCGAGTTCCCAGTAGGAAATTCAGACTTCGGGGAACGTTGCAGTTTCCTACTCGGAACCCAGAAATTCCTACTTCTGAATACAACTTGAACGCACCAAAGACGTGACTGACAAAGTGTGTGATTGTTGTGGTAAATGCAGCTCGGACCTTCCTCAGAACTCTGCATTGCTTTACAACTTCTTTTTTCAACAACTTACAGGATGCAAAGCGACGAGGTAATGTATCTCTTTCTAGTTACGTAGTGGTAGTTTTTGATGTGTGACAACAAGCACTTTTTGGAAAAATTATTATCGTAGTTGTAGCCGGCTATATATCGCTACATACAGCCCGATGCTCGAAGACGTGTAATATAAATAATAAAATAATATAGATTTGCTCTAGTTTTAATTGTCTTGTTCCCGAAGTTGAGTATCCAGGCCAGTCCAGCCCTGTCCGACCTGACCGGAAGGCTAAGGAATAGCATTTATAGATAACCTATTTTGATGCTATAAAACTGATCTTAAAGTGTGTATTTTGATCAGGCATATATCTAAAAGTGAGACTTTTTTGTAATTACTTAGAAACTCCTCACAGTCTCTTTAATTTAGTAGTTGTTGCCTTCATTTTATTTATTTTTCTTATATACTTTGTCTACAGTCAGGGAATTCCAAAAATATAAAAAATAGCAGATATTAAATAGCATAATGATTTTGTTTAATGTTTTTGCCTTGATTTTCATATTTCATTTTTCATACATGGTGTGTGTTGACCTAAATATGACATTGAGTTTTAAAAATATGTAAACTAACAGACTTTAAAAAGCCCACTTGAGTTTTTTTTGTTTTGTTTTTTTACATATGATTATCTCAGAGGCTTCATGAGTCTGTGTAAATGTGCACCGTGCAGCAAACATTAGCAGTCTCTTTAGCAGCGTTAGCGCTGCTATAAACATAATGAGATAATTATTGACAGCTGAAAGTGTAAAGTAGAGGCTGTAATGATCATTTTTGCTTTCTGTGGATTCACTTAACTCTGTTGCTCAAGGCTCTGCATTGATAATTGGTCTGATTATGGGAAATTGAAGAGATGGGGATCAGTTAATTAAGTTTTTTATGAGTGGTTTTTAACTGCCCCGGGTGTAATTACAGAAGTGCACCAGCAGGGAGAGCACTTCTCTAACCGTGTAAGTGCAGCCTTTGGTGGCGTGCTGCAGCTTTTTAATGTTACAGGGTCACAGGAAGAGCTGCTCAAACACACTTCTCTGTATTTGCATGAAGTGTTTCACTGCTGGAGAGAGAAGTGTGGAAAATCAGCAAATTCATGAATGCAAAATCTACTTTAAGGGCAACTATAAATCACATAATCCAAAACAATTAGGATATTGGTTTAAGCAACAGCTCTTCTATGTTTTGGATGGTATTGTGAATTATTTGATATTTATATTAAGTTAAAAAATTCTGTAAAATGAGGTCAGAATAACAAAGAGTCACCTTATTCCCCTGCAAAAGCACTTATCCCCACACGCTCTCCAAAGTGAATATTTATGTATTTTAATAGTTTCATATTATTCGGTTTTAGGCCCACAAATGGTGACACCAGAAGCATCTCAAGAGCCATTAAATCATTGAATTATTGAAGAGAATTATGAATAAATATGAGTGTGAAGATTACTCCGAGGTAATATGAAAATGGGATGCTCTCTGTCTACTTCACTATCTCTCCCCCCTCTGGCCCGCTCTCCCAGAGGCTCATGGGTAATTAGTCCATATTGTAACAGTCTGGTTAAACACATATATGCACGCTCACAGGGACAAAACTGAAGAGTGTGTTTTTAAAGTTTAAAGAGTCTGCTCCCTCCCTCTCAAACATATCACTGCTTTTTCCAGAGTGCTTTTATTACTGTCTCATGACTTATTGTTGGCGTATTTTATAAAAAGTATTTCCTGCTAAGATCCATTTTGCACAAGGCTTATTTCATGAGGGATCCCAAACTTTTCAGCCCGTGACCCACAAAATAGTAGCACCAGAGATGAGAATAGGGATGGGAACTGAAAAACAATTCCATAACAAATCCCCTCGGAGAATTGATGATGTTAATGTTTTTGCTTATCAATTCCTTCCACTTACAAGACTCAGAAGTGGTCAAATTTGTGGCTTAATTGTCAACTTAAAGGCACTTTCTTCACAATTATGCAGCACATCGTTGAATATCATGAGTGTCATGTGTTTGACATTGTTGCCAGTGTAAAAGCCACAGACCAAGATGGAAAATTAGCAGAAATTGGTCAGGGAATTGTTAAAGAATTGGCTAGTTCAGCAGCATCATTAATGGCACCGGAATAAATAAAATCATCAACATATTGCAATGCATGTCAAAAGGGCTGTTTTGCATTATTACGAATATGACGTTGAGATGTGTGCTTGATTTTAGGTCTACCTTGAGCATTAAACTTTTCAAACTTTTTCAAAACAATTTAGGCCTCTAAATTGCTGAACTTATCCTGGTACCATGTTGTTTGATTTGTTGAAAATATTCACAAAAGAAAATCAGCTGAAAACTTTCATTGCATTATTACATGAATTATACATTTAAAATGAACTATTTTGAAGGTAGAGCTTAAAACTATCTTTAGATATGGATCATAGTTATTCATTCATTTTGAGTCATGTGGATCAAACTTGCACATCTAAACAGCCGCATCCACTTCTTGACAGATTCTGCACCTTTTAACATTTGTTTTTATCTCCTCCTACCCGAGTTACTTTAGGGCCAATGTCTGAATAATGATCAAAAAGTTTTAGATTAACTCTTGAATCAAATTCCTGGTGCACCTTCTTAGCAGTAAACCTGCCTCACGTTTAACCCTTTGGTGATTTGTGGGTCTGGCAGAGTTTCAGGGTGAAACCTGAGCGCATCTCTGAGGTGGGCAGGGCAGGGCAGGGCAGGTATGGGAGTTAAAGACTGAAGGGGAGTTCCTTTAGCCGCAAAAACGGGCTTCCCCAAAAGCCCCGCGCCAGACGCTCGGCTCTGCGGCCCGGTCTCCGCTCTGGTCCGCTCGTCCTTGGAAACAGAGTAGCTGAGAGATGCTGAACATTTCAGAAGTCTGGCGGTAGGCTGCTAAGTTTTCACCCTCAAAAACTGTCGCGTAGCCGCAGCAGGAGGAGGCAGGACTGTGAATCTCAAAGCTTGGTGTTTATTGGGAATGCGTTTTCTGGAACGTCATTGCGCAAAGCTTTTCCTTCTCTGGAAACCAACAGTCGATGTTTAAGACTTAATTAGTGCCTGGTGAAAGCTACTTTATTTCAGTTGGAGGGCCGCCTGTGCGCGCAGTGACGCTGTTTTAATTATCTTACTTGACTTAAAGTTAACTTTCTGTTTGTAACATCGTGCGTAAAACTGTGCCAAAGCTTCAGTTTGGAGGGCCTGCTTACTTTTGATCGCGCTGCCTTCCTGTTTTTATTCAGCACTTACTAAGTTTCTCACATTGTGAAACATCTTGTGCTTTCTAGCCAAGCTGATTTTTTTTTTATTGGCGTTTGATATAGGCTGATTTACTATACTGTGGTCCTGCTCGAAATCATTTTTTTAACCTTAAGTGAATTTCTTGTACGTAAAGCAATACGTAAATCCCTCGACTGATTTCCTTTTATGTAACATTCGTGTCTGGTGGCTTTTTAATTGTATGTTGCGCCAAAATAAATTTCATATTTTGCTAAGTTCAGAAACACGAGCTTAAACTAGATCTACTGACCTGTTTCAGTCAACACAGGCCTCTTAGTTTTTGTATCATGATAGAATCATATTTTCTAAAAGTAGAATTCTTTTGACTCGTTCTGTAAAGGGTGTAATTACGTGCGTAAAACACCTGAAACTGCTTCTCTGCTTTGTTTTCATGTAAGAAAACTTAATCTGTATAATCGTAGTGCGTAAAAAGTGCGCAATGAAGTGTGTAAGACACCACCAGATTTTTTAACTTGTATTTTTAAGTCAGTCTACTTAATTTAGCTTGGCTGATCGATCGCATCTGGGGTTAAAACTATTCTATCCTATTCTTCAATGTGTGTACATTGCGTGCGTAAAACGTCACCAACAAAGTCCCTGTAACCTTTTTTTTGTTGTGCATGTAAGTAAAGGGAAAACATTTTTACTATCGTGGCTAATAAACAGTAGTTTTGGTACAATCTCCTTAATTTGTGCGAAAAAAGAACGACATAAACTGCATGAAACAACGCAAAATCGTTCAACTGGCAAAGGAGGTGTGGATTTTCATGTGTAAATTAAAAAATAAAATCGCTCTGTTGGCTCTTTTAAAGCGAGTAAACTAAGCGTCTTAAAATGTGGCAGATAAAGTTTTTACTTGAAGGAACGTTCCCCTCCTTATTTGCGTAAAAGACGTATAATTGCGTGCGTAAAACATCACTCCATCTATTTTTTGTTTGATATTGTATTTTATATTTAATTGTTAGCTGATAAGTTATCTGTTAAGTTCTATTCCCCTTCATAGTTTGCGCAGGGAGTGTTTCATCACGCACATTCAAACACCATAATTCTGTTTCAAAGTCCCTTCCTCCTGTGCGTAAAAGTAATCACTTTGCATTGAGGATAGAAAGCAGAATTCCGGTGCTGTTGGTCATAGATGTCCTCTGAGCTGGAATCAGGCCTGCAGCTGGACTCCACAGCGGCCGCACTTGATGCTCTAAAGTCAGAAGAAGTTGGTGACGTGACCAGTCCTGACGGATGCGCCGTGCTGCTCGGACGCTGCGGGGAACAAGTGGAGAATAACAAAGCGACCCTGTCTGCGGAGAGCCGGCAGCACGGAGCACACAAGATGACCCGGAGCCCCAAATGCGCGCGCTGTCGGAACCACGGTGTCGTCTCGTGCTTGAAAGGCCACAAACGCTTCTGCCGCTGGAGGGACTGCCGCTGCGCGTGCTGTCTGCTGGTGGTGGAGCGTCAGCGCGTCATGGCGGCGCAGGTCGCGCTGAGGAGGCAGCAGGCAGCGGAGGTGAGGAGGGACGGGGCAGAGCAGAGGGAGGAACTGGGGCATTGTGGAGCATAAACAGACGGATGGGTGGATAAATCCTGACGTCCTGTCTGTTGTGTAGAAGGGAAAACTATTCCGTGGAAAAGTCCGAATTAACTCAAAGTAAAATGTGCTGAAGGATGAAATATGATGGTAGTTTTTATTTAATTAATGAAGGAATATCTCTGGGAAAAACCTCTTCTCTTCACAGATTGATACATGATTTTGTTTTTAGTGTTTTTTCAGATTCACATTATTTGCTTTAACACAAATAAACGAGCTGCAGGAGCAAGAAAAGATGAAACATGGACCCAACCACAGCACAGGCAGGAAGGCACAACACGGAAAATAATGCAAATTCTCCAACTATGCATGTGTGTAAAGACAATAAACAGTATAAATCTTATTTTGTAGGAATTGATAGATTCAGAAACATCTGAATATTACTTTGCAGGAGAAAGATGTGGTGTTTCTGTCAGTAAAGAATCTTAAACATTCATGGCAAATTGTTGCTAATCATATTTAAGAGGAGAAGGAGGTATCAGTAATGTGGAAGTGAAAGTTGTCAAATTTGGAAACTTGTTGACCGGATCACCTGAAATTTGTACAATCAGCACAATTAAAATTCTTCTTAATAGCACATCAAAATATCTTATTTTAAGGCTTCAGCTACCAAGTGTATCATCTTTTGCCTCATCTTCCTTTAAACTTTTTTTGAACTTCAGTTTATTTGAAACCTCGATTCAATGCAGATGGAAAGCTTCGACAGTTCTTAGTCCTCAAACAGTTATTGAGAGTTATTAAAAGCAAAGGTGAGTAAACTCGGTGGTAAACATGCTCTGTTGTGCTGCGAGAATTGAATTTTAAATGAGCAAATGTTATTAAGTTTGAACACCAAATATCTCATCTTTGTGATGTATTTAATCGAGTATAGGTCTAAAAAGATCAGCAGGTCACTGTGTTCTGTTTTGTTTTACACAACGTCCCAACTCCACTGGAATTTGAGGGGTTCTTTTACTGTATTGTATATTTGTTCAAAAAAAAAACTGTAATGCCGGCTTAAAATCGAACAGAATATATTAAATGGTCTTCTGCACATAAAGGCAGACAGTTTTTTTGCATTTGTGGAAAAATGCTCATCAAGACAAACTTTAAAATCAATAATAATACATGACTATGAATTTAAAAAACTCAAAAATGCATATGTGAAGTCAACACTAAAGAGGTGACAAGGCACTACGGCACTTCTTTGAAACATGACATCAGATTGGTTGAAGATAATTAAAATAATCACAGTGACATGAAGCGTTCTGTGCAGGATGAATCAACAGGCTGATCTTAAAGTGTGCTTTCTATATATGGCCACTGGGACAGGCATCTCTGTCCTGATGGCAAAAAATTAAAGTCATGATGAGTTTAAGGTCTGTAACAGGACGTAGAAATCTGGACTACTTTGACCTCATATTGACACTCAGACACAAGACAAAATAAAAAGATGATCGTTATCAAGAGTGATTGATATCTTCATATGCAGAAGCAGCTCTCAGTTCATTGGGGTATTTTGTATTGGATTTACACGTTTTGAATTAACCTTAAATTATTTCTATTGATATTCTTACGTGTTCTATGGGACTCTAGAGAACTTTGTTCTGGTGATCGTTCCTCAGTAAAGCTGTGAACTCATACAGGACCATCTGACGTGTTTTAATACTAAAAATAAAGCTTAACATCTGCTTCACAGAGACGGGGCGAACACTAAAGTGAATCCTGTCAGCAAAATTTAAAGTAAGAGATCCTTAAAAAGATGTTCCAATTTTTACTCACAAATCTTTTAAACATTTGAGTTTTCTTGATATTATGTCTGATTTGTTCTGACTCATTTCTCAGCTGAGAGTGGATATTATTTATTCTGCAATGCCTTAAACCAAACTGGCTGAGCTCACCGGCAAAATACACTTAAACACTGAACGGTAGAGTCGGGCAGCTAATGGAGCTCTGTTAATTTGTTGACTAATTATTTTTCATCATAGTTTTTTTAGTAAATACTCGACAAAAATGTTTGACAGAGACTTAATCCAATCAGACCTAATTTGGTCATGTAGAAAGTAGAGACAAGTTAGGAATACTACTACTACTTTGGTTGTGTGGAAAGGTTGGATGAGTTCAGAGGGACATCCAATCACAGCTGCCTTAGCTTGGTAGTGGTGGGATAAGTTGTGGTGCGATCCTATCAGAGCTGCTCTATTTATGAATTGATATATTCATGTAGAGCAGGTTCACTGTTTGTTGTCAGTTCTGGTATTGTAACTGAGATGCTCTGCCAGGTAGCCTAAATAAAGGAGACTGCATTTCACACAAAAGGAACATTTGTTTCTGTTCATTTAGACATTTAAACTTTACTGGCATTGAATAACGGTTTACTGGATGTTTTATTTTAATCAAGTGAAAACAAGACTTCAGAAATTCAAGGAAACATAAAAATGCCTTACACTCTAAACTTCGGGTTTTAGTCAACTAAAATTTGAAATTTCATACACTAAAGCAAGACTGAAATAAAAAAAACTATTTAGATGACCTAATTACCTCCGCCAAGGAGGTTATGTTTTCAGGAGAGTTTGTTTGTCCGTCTGTCCGTCTGTGAACAAAATAACTCAAAAAGTAATGGATGGATTTGGATGAAATTTTTAGGAAACGTTCAGCATGGGAAAAGGAAGAACTGATTCGATTTTGGTGTTGATCCGGATCAGCGTCTGGCTGCCATGACGGAAAAATGTGATTTCTGTGAATAACTACTGAACTAAAATAGATACCATTATGAATCCAAGTGCTAATGGTATGTTTTCATGGTCAAGGAATCTAAATATTTAGATGAAATAAAGGTAGGACTAATATTTATGGTCAAAATCACAATATGGCTGAGGACTGTGGCGCTGGTGGAGGTCTGCGCTCTCCAAGTGCTTTTTTAGTTACGACTAAAAGACATATATTAGGCAAGAGACTAAAACTAAATTAAGAAGTACTGTCAAAATTAACGCTGTAATGGAGTTTCAGTTTTAATACAGTTACTTCCTCCCATATGTGAGAAAACTGTGTAGAGTAGAAGATTGATTGTTTGCTCTTCTGATCCATCATTGTGTTTATGGGGATTTGTGTTTTCCAAATATATTTTATTTAAATGCTTGTTTGTTAATTTCTAAAATAAAAGTAGAGTACAGTTAACAGCTGCATGTGGTCTGTGTTGCACAATCAGTAAATGATCAAATTTTATTAACATGACATCCATGTCTATCAAAATAATGCTGATTATTCACAACGACTTAATTTGTGGGTAATTTGTATTACAAAAACTGCATGTATACAGATACATACATGCATGTGTGTTAGCATATGTACATGCTTTTGATGTTTATGTTGCGAGATAAAGGTGGAAATGTGGATACACATTCACTTTTCATCATCACATTTTTTGTATGTTTTTCTAAATCTTCAGTTAATACCGACACTTTCTGTTTCTTCTTTAATTCTCTATTGTCCTGCCTCATACTTTGGCTCCTACACATTTTTTATTGTAAGATTTAAATATATATACTTTTATATTTTTTTCTTCACTTGTTTACCTATTTATAGCTTTATCTCCCTGTATTATCGGTCCTCCTGCTCTCATTTTAGGTTGCTGTGGTCTTGTATTGCCTAAGATGTTCTCCGATATTCTCCATGTATATTGGTCGTGTTTGGTTCTCCCCGTTTGTTGGGTTTCATCGTTTGGGTTCTTCATGTTGTGGTTTAAGCTTTAGTGTCCTGAGTTTGTTTTCCTCGTGCTTGAATTCTTCTTTCTGCTCTTATTTTTAGTTAATGCTCAAGTAAACCTTTGTTATTTAAAGTGCTCTATACTGTAAATAAAGTTTATATAATTATAGCACAATTGTCAGTAGTTATAAAAAATTGAAACTAACATCCCTCTAAAGATTCGTTCTCTTCACTTTGCGTTTACTTTGCTCTGATGAGGTCTCTTTATTTTGTATTCTGTCTTCATTTATTACCACAAAAGTAAAAAAAAAAAAAAAATGAAGCCATTTCTGAAGAAATTTTGGGATAAAAAAAAAATCAAATTGAGTAAAATTACTGCTAATGATCAAATCTTTCTCATGTAATTATTCTGATATTCACGGGAAGTCAGCTCAACATGTTCAGCCAAACGTTAATCATTCATATACGTGTCTTTATAATCTGACGGTCAGTTTATCATTATTCATACAGAATTAACATCCCTCTTCCTCAAACCACAGAGCTCCCATCTCCCCTCCTTAATGTTTTAATTGTCTTTAATTACCCCTGGGCCTCAGACTCACTGGTTTATAATCTGTGACCGGTGCTCCCATGTCTCCTGCAGGGGAAGAGGGGGGTCAGGAGTGCGGCCCCGCTGAGGAGGACGCCGTATCAGCGTTACAGCCGAGTGGCCGAGCCAAGCGGTCTGACCAAGAGTCTCCTTCAGGGTAAGAAATCATAATGGACTCCTCGCTCATTAACACTCCTGACTCTCCTTAACATCAAGATGAAATCATACACACGCCCTCTTTCTTTAACTCATCTGATTACACATTCACTCTCATTTTTATCTGAATATTCAAGGCTTGTCAAAATGTTTGCACAAGCACAAATGTTGTTCAGTTTTTCTCCAGGAACTTTCCACATTTTCACTAATAACTCAAAAAGTTCCCAAAAGATTACAATGAGATTTTTAGGGAATATTGGTCAAAGCACAAGGAAGAAGGGAAATAAGTGAACAGATTTGGGTGGTGATCCGAAGGTGGAGGTAGAATATGTTAACATTGTTTAAGAAAGCATTGTTCCACATGCAACAGCAAAGGCTTCCTGGAGGAAAAGGCTGTAATGTTTTATCATTATAAATTATAGACAGTCAAAGTTCCCATAATCATCCTTCATGCAACTTAATGTCCAGAATAAAAAAAACTATTCAACGTTTTTGACCAAAAACCCCCACAAAAATAGAAGTTCTTTATTTAAGATGATATTTGGACATACCTGGATAATTTTTATTCATTTGTGTTTTTGTCATTTTGACCAAATGTAGCGACTAAAGGCTCATTTATGCTCGTCATACACATGAAAAGTAGGCATCCATTTCAAACGATGGTTCCATCACTGTGCACATACTCCCATGCGTCTTTTACGTTAGCAATGGATGTTCACCATTGCATTCACCAGGGGGCAGGCTGGAGTCAATAGTGTCTGACAAAAAACTTCTCTTCGATGAGCCCTGCCATTTTCTTCTTCGTTTCACTCTAGAGATGAGTATCAGAGTGACAGTAGCAACACTGCCCCCACGGTTTCCGGTGGTACTGCTCCGTCTGGTCCGTATTTGTAAGCTACAAGGATATGCGCAGAAATACGGACGAAAAGAACGCTAGGAGCTCTGTCCGTATCCGGATCCGTATTTAACGTTGAGCATAAATGAGCCTTAAGTCGTCCTACACTGTAGCTGCCACCGGCTGCCAGTTGGTCCAAGCAAAAGCTGACGTGCACTCGGAAAAATCAGTGTCCAGGCCACCATCACTTTGTAGTCGTCACGTTCTTTAATTCTGGTTTGGCTACATCCATTTGCTCTTTAAAACGTACATAATTTCGACCAATATAATTCCCGAGCACAGTCAAAAAACGTTTGCTTCACTAAACAATCAGCGGCACCTGCTGCTGATGCCGGTGCCTTAAGACTCTTCCTAACAGACTACCCAATACACCCCCTAGTGTTTGGAGGAGTCAATATAAAAAATGAAATCAAATACATGGTTCCTACACCAGGGCTGGGCAACATGGCTAAAAAAATATGCTGTATATATCCCAGATTTTTCCTCATAAAACTTAATATCTGATTTTAATAGGTTGTTTCCTTTTCAAATAAAGAAAACTCAATTAAAATCAGAAATTACATATAGTTGTTGCCTCAAAGTTACAGCATATGTCACCGAAGTAAACTGAATTTTCCTCTTCAAATGAAGGTCCATGATGTTATTTTGTTAAAAAAAAGTTCATTATGTTGCTCAGACATGGGCATGCTTTTGTTAATGATATTTAATCTAATTAAAGAACAAATGTAAGCCAAAAAATGACAGGGCCCTCCATTTTGAAATCACTGAAAATGTGAATCTTTAAATGATGATACAACTTAATTGTTACTGCTTTTCTGTTGGAATCAAAATAGAGATTTTATTTATTACCACTTTAATCCTGCACTATTTTCTTCCCATTTCTGTGCTTTAGTTTATTCCTCCTGACCCTTATTTTTATTCTAATTCTAATAATATGTTGAATAATTTTACCAAGTCAAATTCCTTTTGTGTGCAAATATACTTGGTGATAAAATACCAATTTTGATTCTGATTCTGATCAGAATAAAGACTCAGATTTGATAGCCATATCGGAGCACAAAGGCAAGGAAATGAATGACCGAGTGTGTGCATGCTGACAACTTACCCAGAAAATGATCTCTATCAGAAAAGTGATTATTAATAGGACACCTCTAGTCCATGCTCACAGAGTCTGTAACAACATTTTTGATTTACAGTGCAGCCTACTGCTCTCCTAATATATTGTAGGTGAAGCTATATTTCTGTTGCTCTTATCTGAATGTAGTCATTTCCCACATTTATGCTCAATAAAATTATCCACACAAACATGATCAGTACTGCTCCATTATTCCACATCAACAGGATATCATTATAACACACACTGTGTATTATTACCTGCTGGCATACAGTCAAGTCCTGCAGGAGGATTTATCTTCTTTACAGCCCCCTCAGCCCCTCTGTGCTCACAGTAAAACAAAAGTGACACCGCTAACCAAGTGCATCATTAAAACAATGAAGGTCTAAGTACTCAGACGGAAACACAACCGTTAATTAGCCAAAATAGCTTCATTACTCATGAATGAATAATCATTGATATAAAAGTATAACAGCGGCTTTGCTCTCCGTGCAGGGCTCAAACCAGCGGGGCCGCCAGAGGACGACGCCTCCTGCTGGCCGAAGCAGACGCAGCGCGAGCAGACGCACTACCCGTGCCCATCCATCAGCGCCCGCATGAGGAAGAGGAGAGCCTTCGCCGACAAGGAGCTGGAGAACGTGATGCTGGAGCGGGAGCTGAGGCAGAGGGAGCTCTCCTTCTCCATGCCCGTGCTTCACCCTCCGCCATTACCCCCCTCACCTAACCTACCCTGCTGCATCCTCAACAAGGACCCCTCAGCTGCAGGGGCGTCCACTTACGTGCCCGTGTACAAATACAAGCCTCTGTTCGAGTGTGACTTTCAGTTTTATCAGTTCTTCCAGCTGAAGAGCAAAACTTCAACAGGGTGCGACCTCTTAGGCCAAAAGTCAGAGCAGACTGAGAGAGAGGACGAGGAGAGGAGCTGGAAGATCCACGAGAAGAAAGAACAACCGGAGCTGAATCTTCTACCATCACAGCAAAGGCTCAAACACGACAGCACACCAGACCTCAGCACATCCGCCTCAAATGCAGCAGAAATAATGAACTCAAACGTCTCCCCAGCCGTCATACGCTCCATTTCCAGATCAGATCGAGGTACGCAGGGCGGGTCGGACGTCACATCCAGCAGGACTTGTGATCCCAGATCTCTGACGGCTAAAAGCTGGTCTGCAGACACTCCTGATGATCACGCTGATGCTCAGGAAGACTCTGTCAAGAGCTCTCACGGCACCTCAGTGAGGACTCCAGCTGTGAGGCTGCTGCCTTTCTCTGTGGAGGCTCTGCTGAGGGCCTGACGGACAAACGGACACTGAAAGGAAAAGTTCGGTTTTTACAGCTTTCACATCGTTTATAGAATGAAGTAGAACAATATACTCACCCAGAAGGCTTTCCTGATGCAAACAGTGCTTCAGGAGATATTTAGATCCAAAATTGAGCGGCGGACGTCCGTATAATGGTAGCACATACGGCATACAGCGCCGCTCCTAAAACTGCATTAATCGTCCAAAAACTCATTAGTTTCACCAATATTTCATCATGGTCCGCTCACGCTACTCCTCCAAGACAGTCCGGGGTCGCTCCACCCATGTTTTTGTGACTGTACTGACCTCTGAACTGAAAACTTTCTTTACGGCTGCCGCGCATGAGCAGTACGGCTTCCTCCTTTCGATGAGCTCCTCATCTGTAAACTCTGGCTCGAACTGTAAGGACACCCATCATATTCAAAGTTCTCCTCCACAACATCTTCATCCGTTAGATATTAGTCCGTTTTGCACAAAACTGGAAGAAGAAAGTCGTTGTGTAGCCGGCTGTCTTCCCCTGAAACAATGAGCCGTACTGGGCATGCGTGGAGGCAAACCTTCTTCTTCTTCAGTTCAGAGGTCAGTACAGTCACAAAACATGTCTGGAGTGACACAGACTGTCGAGGAGGAGTAGTGTGAGCGGACCATGATGAAATATTGGTGAATCTAATGAGTTTTTGGACGATTAATGCAGTTTTAGGAGCGGTGCTATACATGCCCTATGTGCTACCATTATACGGATGTCCGCTGATCGATTTTGGATCTAAATATCTCCCAAAGCACTGTTTGGATCAGGAAAGCCTTCTGGGTGAGTATATTGTTCTACTTCATTCTATAAACAATGTGAAAGCTGTAGAAACCTAACTTATCCTTTAATGCACCCTCTGAGATGTTGATTAGGTAATTATATACAGCAAAACCTCAAATCTATGCAAATTTGTTTGTCTTTTCTGGTACAAAAATATTAATTACTCTGAATGCAAATTATGTTTACCTAACAAGACAAGATGAATATCATAAGCAGGGTCCACACATAAGGATTTTCTCAATCTTAAGAGATCTCAAAGATCAGGCATTGAACAGTTTTGATCGTACTGTGTGTGGTGTGCTCGGATAATCTAAACACAACACAAACATAACCATCCTGTCTCAACGCAAGCCAGAAAACTCACATGATTAAATGTGATCTAACAAAAAATAAAGAAGATGACACATAGCAGCATCCAGAAAACACAAGACTGAGCATGGAAGAGAACAAATGAGAAGGAATGATGGTGGTCTTCGGACTATTTTAGACAGAAAAATCCAGAACTAAAAGCAGAAAAGACTGGAAAAGTCTCGGCCTTTTCCGAACTTTGTGCTTCAGGTCGGCTGTGCTTGTTTTTATTTACGCCTTCTTCTTTGTTCCTCAGTCAGCTCGCTCCTTAATTGGCTACATTCACGTCACACTTCTCAGAGTCATGACTCAGAAGTTGCCGGCTTTCCCCACACATAAATATTTTTGGTTCCAAATATTGACCAAGTTTAATATTTACGATCATCGGCTCGACCTGCTTTGGAGTAGATTATGGGGACAAATTCACTCTGAACATACCAGGGACCACAGGATAATATTAAAGTACAATTTTGTAAGATATAAAATAACCTTGGCTTTGTCGTCCATGGTTGGGAAGGGACGGCAAACCCAAGATTATAGAAGGGGGAACGTCGGGACAAAAGCAGATGATGATCTTTATGTGTGAACCCTGCTTTAGTACGAAGGATGAAATATTAAAAAAATCAGACTTACATGTAATAAATGCAGTTTGTGGCATGAGGGCAGGAACATTATTGTTGTCTACTGCCACAAAACGAGACTGTCAACTGAAAAAGGTTACACCATCTGGTTATGAGACAGATAAGGTTAATGTGCTAAGCAGAAAACCGTCTGAAATTAACATGTATTTCCCTGAACAGCCTAAAAAAGCAATAAGACTTGGCACAAAGTCTTTCTTTACTTTTAAACTTGTGTTTCTTTTGTGAGATACTGCTGTAGGGGCATCAGAAAAAAGTTATAAGCAAACTGCAGAGATTTATTTTCTTTAAAAGTGGAATGAATATTTTTTTTAGAGAGAAAAATGTATTTTTAATAAAAGAGAGCTTTGCCTACAGGGTCAACAAAAGGACAGAAACTCAGTTAATTAGGGAAGCCTAATAAAAGTTTGCTTAGCACTGGCAGGAATGTGGAATTAAATTCAACTAATTAATGTTTTTTGTGTTTTAAAATAAAAAAGGACATGTTTTAGGACAGCTCCATAAATCAGGATTAAATTGGTGTTATTATATTTTTAGGGGGAAAAAGGCAGGTAAAAAAGTTGAAGTATTTACAAGTGTATTAAAGCAACAGTTTGTAAGTTTCACACCTTGAATGCTGCACATTATCTCCCTTTACTCTGGTCCCAGATGTTTCTAGGAAATATTTTAAGGTTTTTTTGCCATTTTGCCATGCTTATAAACCCCTCTGTTCCAGCCCTGCTCAGAACAAGCCATTTTAGTATAGGTCTTTTTGAACTGTCTGACCACACCCCTCTCAGGAAGTAGATGTGGCTTTAGTCTCCAGACATTCACTTACATGCTTCCTTCCACCTGTGGGTGAACAAACATCTGTGGCACATTTCCTGCAGACATCATATATGTACTGGCAAACATCAAACTCAAGGATACATATCACAACACAGCAGTAACTTTACAATGTATCTCAATATACTGGAACACCATAAGCAGAACCATATATCTTAATACTGTTTCTAACAAAAAGTGGGTTGTATAAAAAATTATAGCACTTTGAATTAGGGCTGAAAGACTTATCATTTTGTGCTGTAATCATAATTTCAGACGCCAAAGCTGCAATTTCTTCCCTGACTCAGGATCTGTTGTGTCTTCTATTTTACTAGTTTGCAGTCAATTTGCATTTAAGAATGTTTTGCAATAAACAGCTTACTCACAACTGTGAAATAGTTCTCATTGTTCACTCAAAAGAGCAGTTCAACAGAGTCGACTCGTTCGTGAAAATGCTGGTAAGCAGGTCAAAAACAAAAAACCTCTGTTTATAAGTAGAAGTTGGAGTATCCCTCAAACAATGAAAACAGATTATTTATCACTAATATTAGGTGATGATGTGTTATGTGCTTTTGATCGTTGATTTCTTTACTGTTGTCTATACTGTAAACAAAGTGAATATTGCACTGAAGCTTGATTTGAAGAAAATCATGATTCAGATTGAAATCACAATATATGCAAAAAGAAAACACAATTGGATATCCTCCTAAAGTTATTCAGCCCTATTATGAACCTACAGTGTATTATGTATAAAACCAAAGAACCTAACCATTTGGTTTACATGGCAAACTTTGTTTTCTGTCCTAGTGACTGAAATATATCAACAAATTTTACAAGAGATATTAGCCGCTGGCTGGACCACAGTACAAAACAACTGCACCAAAATTTCTACAAATTACTCACTAAGGAAATAATGATTTCGGTAATAGATAATGATTCAGTCTGGTTCTCTAATGTGGTGTGCTTATGGCTATAAGGAACTGGCTCACACATCCATCTTTGGATTTGAAGCCAGTTTGTCCATCTCAGAACTGTCTAATACAGTGACGCCTCAATAGCTGCTGAACTGTTTAATTTTCCATTCTAGTGTATAATTTAAACTCAAATACGGATTTTTGCCCCATGCTCACATAGATAATCAAATATCAACACGCTACAGCTTTTAAAGGGTTAGTCAGCGATGTGGAAGAAAACGAGTGGAGAGGTTGTTGATAAACGAATTTAGAACCGCCTCTCACTTCATACTTCACCCCTGGCTCCACCGCCGAAAGCTGATGGACGTACATTGTCATGGAAACGGCCGTAGAAACAGCGTAACTGACCAACGTAGCTAAGGTAACCCCGACTCGTCAGACGACTCAACTGCCAATATTGAAAACATCACAACAACAGAACATTCTGGCAGATTAGACAATAAGATGAATGCCCGACGGCTGTTACTGTTATGTGAAGCACCACAAAGCTAATGTTGCTTACCTATCCAGCAGAAAGACGGCGACATCCGCGTCCGTTTTCAGGTCTTTAAATTCACGGAGTTCACTCCACCGTCGGAAAGCAACACCAATGTTGACCCGAGTCTTCGCTCTTTCATTGTCATAGCCCTTCTTTTTCACTTTTCACTCCTCTGACCTTTTTCTTTTGGGCTGTTTTTCAGTCATTGCTACTGCACATATTGTATCTCTCTCTTACGCTAACTGCGCATGCTACGCAACCTACGACTCCCCCTCCCCCCTCTGTCTGATCTGCACATGAATATGATTGCCCCCTGGATGCTGGGGGGGTGTACCCTGTTTTAGTGACTCGGCCCGAGCCACAGTATTTACCTGCTGAAATTCAGAGCCAAGGCTGTGTATTGAAACCAGACTTTTTTTTCAACATGCTGTCAGTGGGGATATCTTGTGGATGGAGAGGAGAAATACGGTGATTTTGACAAACAGTGCATTATATTAGAAGATTATAAGATTTTGACTCATTCTGATCTACAGTTTACCACTAACAAACAGTAACAAATCAGCGAGACAAGCCGCTGTACACAATATCTGCTGTGAGCAACAAACAGGCTAGGCACTTGGGATTTCTTATTGCGAACAAGATATGCTTCTTGCTGTGAGCGACGGAGATCGGATTTAGTCCAGCAGCGCTTGTTTGTGTTCTTGTTTTGTTTATTGCAGAAAGTGCATTGCAGTGCGATTCGCTTGTTTTATTTCGGCTATAAACATGTGCTAAATGATGCTTCGTTTACTATAGTAGGTGACGCTAGGGCAGTAAACATGCTAAAGTATGGATTGCCGAGTAAATGTATTGCCACTTTTTTGTGGACACTGGATTTATGTTTTCTTATCTAAGTCATGATATCAATGTCAGTGGACAGCGAGTATCCCCCCAGATCTCCGGGTGCATCCTAGATGTTCCAAAACTACTCCACAGTGTTGTTCAGCATGAGGGTGAGTAGAAAATGAGGCCAAATCGTTGTTTGGGTGTAGTATTCCTTTAAAGGAGTGTGGTGGGAACCTATGACCAAGAAAGCCCTAGGGCAGGAACGACCTCTCTTCCATCACCCACTGGGCCTGTCACTTTAAAAACTTGAAAACTTCATCTGTTTTCAAGCATAAACACCCCCTTGTGCTTCTGCACTGCATCATTTTCTATTCCAATTGACATTCACAGTCCGAGTGCAGATTTTTATCCCCACACTCAAACAGATTTTTGTATATAAAGAGTACAGTGACAACGGCTGAGGCTAAGAGACTATAGAAAACGACAAAGAGTGCTGAGACAGAAATCAGGCATAAAGCAGCACCCTCTCAGCAGAAAACACATTTCTGCAGATACTGCATATGTAATGTGAGGCTGCATCAGCTGTGTCTCATGTCAAGGACCTTTAGTGGGTGTAAACACTCATTTGTCTCAGGTTTGCACACAAAAAATAGTCCACCTTATGTCAAACAGTTGTCTCTTGCTTTCTTTTTGTAGAAGTCAAATTATCTGCAAGTTCTTTAAAGCATTGTTAATATGGTTTCTTCTTCTTCTACTTAGAACTTCACCAGCTTTGCCTCTCACTGTCTGTCAGCAAGCGAATGTTATTTATCAAGAGGATTACAACATGTTGGTGCTTTAAAGGGCTGGTTACTACAATGTGAAAATGGGTTTGTATTTTATTATGTTCTATGACAATGTATTCAGATAAATTAACTATTATTAAAAAATATGTATGTGCTTTTATCAAGCCTATAATTAAACACAAACATCAACAGTGTACACCTTATTCTTTCTTCTCTGTCAGCAGTGCACTGAGCATATATCAGCACTCTCTGCCTCTAATAAATCTGATTTTGTTCTCTTCCTGCCGGAGGAACACACACTGTCCGTCCATAAAACAAAGTTGATGAAAAAGTTAAGTAGTGTTTGAACTCGTGCCTGTTCCTCACTCATGCTTTGATTTTTAAATCAGCGTGTGGATGTTGCCGGCGGATCTGCGCTCTGCTCCTGGGTATTGTGGTATCAAAATAAACCAGGTGCTGGATAGAAGTCTGTGTCGCTCGCTTTAATCTAATAAAAATACCTTTAGTGAAAGAAGGAGCCTGAGGAGCAGCAGGTGGTGAGTTGAAAAGGAGGAATTTATTTTAGGTAAAAATGAGTCTGTTATAATAATAAAAGACCATAGCCCTGATATAATATCAGATTAATACTTTTATAGGGATGCACAACAGTACAGCTTTGTCAATAACCAAAATATTGATATATTCAAACTTTATCCTGGTGGTGATATGGACATGTTTTGTAAGCAGAGAAAAGCCTCCACCTTACTGAACTGACCTTTTTCCTTCATGGTTACAGCCTGTGTCAGAAAAACAAGAAAACGATTTTCTTCAGTAAATAATACTTTTTTAGTGAAGGTGAAAATTATGTTAGGGCAGTCATCCATTATTATGAATTTTTGCATTTTGATGACATTACAGCCAATATAAGGTATGTTCTGCTTCAGTCGGTTTCAAGTGCTTTTCCATTTGCCTGCAGCACGTGCAGCAATGCAGCTCCACACTGGTTCGCTGGAAGTACTTGTTAAGCCTATTTTCAGCAGAATCCTCTTTAACTCGACATCAGTCTCTGCCAAAAATATTAATCCAAAACAGGAAAAGAAGCACACGTAGTGTCCAGGCCATTGAAAAATACAGCGGAAATGGTGGAAATGAAATGAATGCTGACAGCAAATCTGACAGCTGTTGTAACATCCAACACTTTTAATACACTTCCTGTGCGCTGGGATATTTCTCATCATCAGTCAGGGCTAAGCCACAGCACAGACGGGAGACTATGCAGATGGACTATGTGGAAATGCAAGATTAAACTACTGATGAAACAATGGTAGGATGGTAGTTCTTTTCAAAAGAGTTGGGGAATCGAGGTGTTTCAGGAAGCTACAAAGCTGGTCTTGTCGCTCCAGCCGTTTTGTCTTGTGCATAGAAGTACTTCACATGGAGGAGACATGAAAACTCATTTGAAGGCATGCAAAACAAAACAAGAGCATCAACAGTGTTCTGTATTTGTTCTGTGAGAGTGAGAAAAGAAAATAGGAGCAGACATTTTGATTGGTTTGATTCATGTTATGCACAAAACACACTTGTGCACAATCAGATGAATTAACCCAGCCTCTGCTCACCTGAGCTCTGCCTTGTGCCAGGATTGAGAGCCATAGATTGGAGCAAAAACAGGCACACCCAGACTATTATATACTATACATTCTTTTTGACAGCATGTTTCACAACATCAAATTTGATCACAAATTTACGTGCAGCTCCACAATTTCTGCACTCTGTAGAAGAAGCATGTATATGGGCCGTGCTTGGTTGTTCACCACTCCACCAAACCCAGCATCCCAACCTTTAACATTTTTGATGGTAAAAAGTAGTCCAAGACCAGGACTTGCCCGAGACCAGAATGCATCGAGACCGAGAGAAGACCAAGACTTTTGGGAGTCGAGACCAAGACCGAGACAAGCAGAGACCGAGACAGATCAATACCATCAAAATCAATTTACAATAGTAGAAACCATGACAAAGTTGAACGGTTTAGGGGGGTGTCCCTCAGTCGCAACACCAGGAAGGTTTCAGTCATCACAAGGGGAATAACACATGAACTGCAGCTTTTTGTTGTTTTACCAAGTGCTCCTCTTTATTCACATTAATGAAGCTAAAGAACAGCAGATCAGTGCTGGTCTTGATCAGTCTTGACAGAAAATCCAGTCCAAGACCAAGACAAGACCGAGTAAAAATTCTCTTGAGTCCAAGACAAGACCAAGACCTTCACAATGTGGTCTTGAGACCGGTCTCGAGTTAACACAACACTAGTAAAAAGAAAACAGGAACATGATAACATCATGTAGCCTGTCTGTCATCCTCCTCTGACTCTGCAAGGAGCATTTACCATAAAGGTTCAAATACATGAGCACATCAAATATGGGAGCGGCTGATTTGACCAGTCTCTCTTGTCTGTCATTTTCTTCCACAGCGCCACCTGCAGGCCAGGAGCACTTCTATTGTTGTACCTGGTTTTGCTGCATTTCTGCTCTTGCAGGTGTTTCTTCTTATAGAAATGCAACGAGCCTTTGCAGGCGCATTACCCTTGTTGGCCACCGCAGACATCAAACTGCAGGAGTGTCATAATTTAACATTAATATTTACTCAACTTAAAAAAAACAGAAGAGGGAAAAAGACAAATAGTGAAAGAGTTTAATATACCAACATATATTCAATCACATTTTGAAATGAAGCACAGAAAGGAAGACTTAATCAAATGACCCAAATATTGAATTTAAGCCGATGAAAATGTATTTTCAGAGCAAAGATAGCCCTAACCCAGAATTTTCGCCCTTTTTTCTTTGGAATGCATATTAAACAAATTAACTGATTCACAAGCAAGATCAGAAAAAGACCTCTTATTTCTAAGAATGAAAGCAATGCATTTGATTATTTTTTTTACGTTTATTTTTATTTCAGTTCCATTAATGTTAAGAACAGCTTTTTCAAATAAACATTCTCTATGATTTTTTTTACATGGAAGATCCAATGAAAAATTGATTAAGGGGTTCCAGATGTCAAACTTTACCGATTATTCTAATAGCTCTTTTCTTTACTTTGATTAAAGGGTCTAAATTTGTTTTGTATGTATTTCCCCTGGTTTTGACACAGTTTTACATATAAGGCATAATGTGTGAATCCTATCTCAACTAAACTGCTATGGAAACCACATTATTTTTCTTTTTTTTTTGCACATTTATTAGTTATTTTTTCCCATGTGTACGATTATATTGATGATTGAAATGATCCCTGCAGGCCTAAATGAATAAATGTGTGGGCCGATGTCTAAATTTTCCCACGTCTGCCCGGAGCGGCCTAACTCCTGCCTCCTGCTCTTACTGCACATGATAAGGCTTAATAAGTTATCTCAAACACTGAGAGACAAGATGGGAAAAACCGTCATAAATAAGCCTGCCAGCGTACCCGAGGCAACATTGTTCTTCTATTATACGTTGAGCCTGACGCCAGACAAGGTCTGCTGGTGCATGTACTTTGATCTATATCCACTTTCCACTTTTTCTTTCCCTCTATTTTCCTTTAGTCGTGCGTTTTAATCTGGCAGAGATGGAGGTCAGATACTTTTGACAACTCTGGACCTCGTGGCGTCAACACCGAGGCGATAGCGCAGCGCTGCGTGTCTTTGTTTGCTCGTATCTACCAGCATATCAAACCGCCTTTCTCTGGCTCTTTTCTCACACGGGCAGACAGAGACGGAGAGGAGGGACGGCACAAAGGATGATGTGAACCTGAGAGCACGTTTGTTTGTTCTGTTGTACACTATCTGTGTTAATGTGGCGTTATTAAAAACCTTTTCCTGAATGCAAATAACCATTTTTGCCCTGATGATGGAGGGATAAGCATCAGCCTCACAGGAGCGATAATGACCAGTGTGAAAAATAACACAGAGGATATAAATCAATTTCCCCTGAAGCAAAGCTCAGGGAGAGGCTAATTTATCCGGCTCCCTCATGTTTCATTCCTGAGTGTCCTTCGTCGAGGTGTGTGGCAGCTTAACAGATACAGACCTCGTTCTGAAATGCCACTCACGTCCCTCTGTTCTTGTTAGGCCTGTGCTGGGAATGCGGACAGATTAGCCGTATTGTTCTGTGCTCTTTGGAGAGGGTTCCCTCAATCTGCAGTCTCTGCTTTATTAACATTTTTCTCCGTGGGCAAGGAGAGGCGAAAAGCCGTCCAGTTGGAGGTGTTTGGACTCTCTCCAGTGTGCTGACGAAGCACTTTCAACAGGTCGGAGCATGTTTTTGAATCAGTAACAGCCCAAACCCTTCCCCTTTCCACCCCCTCTGCCTTTTGTCGCCCACCTCCGGCCGCCCCTGCTGCTCATTCTCTCGATGTGCCTCATTTACATCTCTGCCGGATCGATTTCACTGTGTTCAGGGTGGAAAAGCTTTGCTTTGGCGTTTTCCCTGTAACTCTGATCCTCATACTTTCATCAAACAATATTCTTATGGAAGCAGCTGTATTATTTTTAAAGATGGACAGAAAATACACGAGGACCGGGGAGGCCAACAGGGTGTCCACGAGCACCTGGTAGCCTTTAAGGAGCCTCTGTGGTGCCCACAGATTCACACCACAAAACCTGAAGTAAAAAACAATTTTGAAATTTATTTTCTATTATGTTTTGCAAATAAATCACACCTACAACAAGTGGTGGACAAAGTACTCAACGCCATTACTTGAGTCAAGTATAGATATTCCTGGTGAAATATTACTCCAATACATGTAAAAGTTGTTTGGTCAAATTTTTACTTAAGTTGCTATGTGGAGAATGTATTTCCAGCGACATAAAGACTCTGCTACCCATGAGCACGTGCGGCGACTGTCGTAATGCTGCGTTCCAGTAACCTCGTAACTGGGAGTGACATCATCTCCGATTTATCAGCATTCCAGATGAAGTCAGAAAAAAACATGCAGATCTACCAGGCTATTATTAGCTGTTGTTAACACGCCCTGCGTTGTTGTTCACAAATATCACATGAAGAATGTGATTACAACTACGGCAGCATTTTTGTAAATATAAGTCTAACAATACTATGTATACAGCTGATCTAGAGTGTCACACCCCAGTCAGAAGTGCAAATAAATTAATTATTACAGGAGCTAAATAACTGTTCACACTGGGGGCATCCATCTTCGATTGTCAACTCGGGGGTGGCGAGGTTTCACCGAGTTCCCAGTAGGAAATTCCGACTTCGGGGGAACGTTCCAGTTGCAGTTTCCTACTTGGAACCCGGAAATTCCTACTTCTGACTACAACTGGAACGCACCAACAAACGTGACCCAAACTAAAGCATGTGTTTTTTGTGATGCTAATGAATGCAGCTGGGACCTTTCTCAGAACTCTGCATTGCTTTGCGACTTCTTTTTTCAACAACTTACAGGATGCAAAGCGACAAGGTAATGTATCTCATTTTAGTTAGCGTTGTTTTTGATGTGTGACAACAAGCAATTTTTGAAAAACTTAGTATCGTAGTTTTGTAGCTGGCTGTCGGATCCAACCACTTAGCTAAGGAATAGCATTCATAGATAACCTATTTTGTTGCTATAAAACTCATCTTAAAGTGTGTATTTTGATCAGGTATATATCTAAAAGTCAGACTTTTATGTAATTATTTAGAAACTCGTCATAGTATTTTTAAGTTAAAGCAGCACCAAGTAGGATTCCAGCTTTCTGGTCTCTAGGGGCCTCTATGGTTGCTAAGTGTAAATGCACTGTCGTACACCACCGTGCATTTGTTGACATACAGAAGGAGGAGAAGCAAGCTGACAGGATGTCCTGAGAGACAAATAAAGTGTGTGGACTGATAAGGTACAGTCTGATCATGTTTTTTTTTTTTTTTAAATAAATTGTCATGTACTTGCAAGTAAAAAAAATAACAGGGCCAAATTGGCATCGGTCGGACATCCCCCTCTCTGTTACGGGAATATTTCGCAAGTCCATCTTGGAAAAAGCCATTCAAACTACCATAGACTAAGCGGCGGCATCATCTGCAAAGGATTTTTACATTGTCTCCCACTTCCCCCCAGCTTCCCGGCCTCTCTGATTTGATCGTCTATGAAGGCAACCAGCAGAGACATGATTCCTATCTTTTTACCAACCAGAGGAGCCAAATGGTAAAGCAAGCTCTTAGTGAAATCGGTGGAGAGTAGAGCAAAGACATTGTTTTCCATAAGAAAATCTAGAAGTGAGGTTCTTTGTTCCTCTTTTGAAGAAGAAATTTAGTCCATTTCTGATAAAACTTCAGATATTACTGCATCCATGGAGACCGCTCCAGAAGCCACCATTGTCTCCAAACATCCAGTTACTTCCTGCTGAGGTCAGGTTTGCAGCTCCCTCCTCTTCCCCTAAGTGGGTCGTTGATCTTTTAGCCAAGTGAAGCCTTAGGCTATGTTTACACGGACACTCTCTGACTTGAAACGCAAAAATTTTCCTTTGCATATTCAAAGTTGATCCGCGTTCAAACGGAGATGCTGGAGACGAATGAAGTGGCTGTAATATGCATGCCAGTTCAGTAGATTGCGATGCAGGTTTGCAGAGAGGCAGCGCTGCAACAATACACGTATGAAGAAGAAAAACTTCACAAACAACAATGGCGAGTGGACACACAAAGATGCAGGAGTTTATTTTCTTGACAATAAATCTGTCCGGACAACAAGTCTGTTTGGATAACAAACAAGTACGGTAAGAGGCTCACACGTTTCTCGGTAGAGAGCCGAAGCTGTTGTTGTTCCTGGTATGAGCGCGCAGCCTTCATGTAAAAGAGTACTGTGCATGCAGTGAAGTCAGCATTTTACCCTGAAACGCTCTAATTCAGGTTTACACGGAGCTCATTTTGGAAACTCTCCACTCTGGAGACTGGTTTCAAAAGTGTGTGGATTTTAGAACTCCAGGTACCATTCTCATGTAAAGAGGAGGCCGATACACAATGAAAACTTATCGGATTTGACCGTTTTAGGAGCTGTGTAAACAGCCCCTTAGGAGATTGGAGCTTGGAAAGATGGAACTGAGTTTTCAGACAATGCATCAGGCAGGTCCATCTGCTCTAAGTTATAATAGCAGCCCAATAAATGAAATGTAAGCACATTTATTTTAAGCAGTGTAATGCCTAAGTCACACATTCCCGCTTCTCATGGCCATTGTGCACGACTGTACACGATTGACGAGGCTGGTGTGATCGCTATGATACGGGACAAAATCACTGTCTCACCCCTGGACACACCCCGTAAATACACCGTCAGCAGCGCTTCTACAGCGCTTCGGTGGCATTCGTTCCGCTCCAGCTAGGTTAATAGAGCAATATGACGAGGATTCCTTGAACTTCCATCCCGCTGACGCGACGTCAGCAGCGCTCAAGCTCAGTTTGCGTCACGTAAGCTCCGACTGAGCCCCGTTGCTTGCACCGTCTTGAATGGGACACAGTCGGGGCACAAACGGATACATCCTTGTCAGTCGTCCTCATAAAGCTTTCAGGATTGAGCCACGATCAGCCCGACTGAGCTCCGTACATGCCACGTTAATACCATTCGCATTAGGACTGCATTAGGCTGCCACCCCGCTACAATGAGAGCGGCGATTCTCCACAACAGTTTTGAACAGTCCAAAACTGTCAGGACCCTTCCCCATTCCCCGCTGTTCATCCACAACTATACAACGGTGATCCAGACCAAGTAGCGCATGCACCACGACCAAAGCACGTTTTATCAAGATTATGACAATCGTGCACAATCGCCATGAGAAACGGGAATGTGTGACTGGGGCTTAACAGACTGTTCTGGGTTTGATTTAGGCAACTTCCCTTTTGTATCATGTCTCTGGGGGTTTACCTTAGGGGTGCTGTAAAGGAGTTCTGTGGTGCTGCTGTTCTGTTCAGTCACTCATTAAAAAGGTGGAAGCTGTGGCTGTAGTTCCCCACATTTGTTATTTATAAAACCAGTATACAGTTAGGCGACCCAGAACACTTGACTACATCAGTTAGGCAACCCAGAACACTCAACCACATCAGTGTAAACGGTGTGCACAAGTGTCAAAAGCTACAATTTATTTCTATTTACCACACGCTGCTAAAGAGAGAGCACAACTGCTGCACTAACGACATTTCAGCAAACAGTAAAATGATCTTTCTGTACAGCAAAGCAAAGACAATAAAGACTAAAATTCAAGGATAAGAATCATCACAGGATATGATAGGCCTACCTCTTTGTGGAAAAAAATATGCCACTTTATGAGGGGGCTTCAGCTTATTCAAACCTCCATCTCATTCCTTTCTATTTCAAATTATGAGGCTCTGTTTCTTCATTGATCATCACTCTCCGCGGTCCTAACAGACACAGTCACGGCCTGCTCTTGGTCCAGCATGAAGCTCTCACTACAGCTGTACAGAGCAGAAATATAAACATGATCTTTGTTTTCCCATTGCCTTCATTTCCTTTTACCAGTGTTTACTCTCACTGTAAGCACGGGGCAGACACGCAGAGAGGGTAAATTATCATTCAGGTGAGTTTTTCTACATGACTTCAGTCCTCTTTTAAGACCTGAATGAATCGCAAAGACCGCTGTGGTTGTTTGCTGTGATCCTCATATCGGTCTTGGCTTTCCTCTCGGACAGATCATCAGTAACATTTAGTATCAGGGTTCAGTGGAAAAGCTTTGATCATCCTGCCAGCTCTCCTCATTACAGAAGCAGAGTGGACTCCGAACATACGGCTGGATGTGGCAAGGTCGTTTCCTTCTGCACTTCAGAGAGCGCTGCTGTCTGAATTTATTAGAGCTGATGTGGGGCGAGTATCTGGTACTAATGTTTTTATGATTGTATTGTTATTATGTTCTAAATGGCTGTTTTTGAATTGTGAGAGCTGGGTTGATATGCCACAAATGTAGTAATTCTTGTCATTCAACCAATACAGATACATTTTTATTTGTCTTTAAAACAAACATGATTTCTCTGATGATCTCAAATCCATAAGGAGGCCCTGTTATTGAATTGCCTTCATGGGTCATGATCTGAAATGGAGTAGCTTGGACAGCATTGCTAGAGTTACAGATTTTGACTGCATTCATTACTGCATACTACACTAGCAGAATAAACTGATTTTACTTAAATGTAGTCAGTACAATGCAGTACATGTACATTTCTTAAGTCAGTATGAGAAATACATGTGACCATTCCTTTGGCCCCATTCCATTATCATTATAGTTTCTGATATTAACTTTAGAGAGATCAGCAAAACTGAATACATGGTAGTTCTTGTCGTATGAACTTAAACAATCATGGATGACCTGTTGCTGTGGTCCTGCTTGACTCCATGTCCTCTATCCTTCATCAACCATCAACAGAAATGACATCATTAATCTTAAATTCATACTTTTAGACCAGTTTAATCCAATTTAACGGCAGTTCAGATCTTTGCTGATACATTAATCAACATCATTTCTCTTGAGATTATATTCATAATAGATACTAATTTAAATTTTATGCATTTCTTTAAAATGAAGAGTTTGTCTACAGCTTGTTTTTTTGTTAAATGTGTTGAGATAACACTTGTTAAGGTCTGGCGCTGTACAAATAAAGATTGTTTAAAGGTGCTATGAGGAGAATCTATTACCAGCGAAATAAAGACTCTGCTACCCATGAGTACGCGCAGTGACTGTCGTAATGCTGCGTTCCAGTGACCTCGGAAATGTGAGTGACATCTTCTCCGACTTATCAGTGTTCCAGTTGAGGTCAGAAAAAAACATGCCGATCTACCAGGCTATTGTTAGCTGTTGTTAGCACACCCTGCGTTGTTGTTCACAAATATCACATGAAGAATGTGATTATCACTATGGCACATTTTTGTAAATACAAGTCTAACAATACTATGTATACAGCTGATCTAGAGTGACACACCCCAGTCAGAAATGCAAATAAATTGATTATTACAGGAGCTAAATAACTGTTCACACTGCGGGCATCCATCTTTGATTGTCAACTCGGGGGTGGCGAGGTTTCACCAAGTTCCCAGTTGGAAATTTAGACTTCAGGGACGTTCCAGCTGCAGTTTCCTACTTGGAACTCGGAAATTCCTACTTCTGACTTCAACTGGAACGCACCAAAAGACGTGACCCAAACTAAAGCATGTGTTTTTTGTGTTGTAGCCCGGACCTTCCTCAGAACTCTGCATTGTTTTACAACTTCTTTTTTCAACAACTTGCAGGATGCAAAGCGACGAGGTAATGTATCTATTTCTAGTTACGTAGCGGTAGTTTTTGATGTGTGACAACAAGCAATTTTTGGAAAACTTATCGTAGTTCTAGCCGGCTATATATTGCTACTTACAGCACAGTGCTCTAAGATGTGTAATATAAATAATAAAATAATATAAATTTGCTCTAGTTTTAATTGTCTTGTTCCCGAAGTTGAGTATCCAGTCCAGTCCTGTCCTGTCCGGCCCGACCAGAAGGTTAAGGAATAGCATTTATAGATGACCTATTTTGATGCTATAAAACTCAGTGAGACTTTTTTGTAATTACTTAGAAACTCCTCACAGTCTCTTTAAATGTTAACCTTGCAGTGCAGCTAGATCCACCTGAT
The DNA here is from genome assembly GCA_036419115.1 of Scarus forsteni. NCBI lineage: Eukaryota > Metazoa > Chordata > Actinopteri > Labriformes > Labridae > Scarus > Scarus forsteni. Next base: position 46,828,769 of record JAZDUH010000136.1, read on the forward strand.
TCATTTCCATTGGCGCTGATCAATCAGAGATCTTTGAGGAGAAAGAGGTGGGAGAAAACAGCCTGATGAAATTGTAAAGTATGTCTGTTAACAACGACTACTTGTACGAAAAATAGCATAAATGCTACTTGCCAAGAACTGAAAAAATTTCATCATTAACTGAAGAGCAAATAACACTGAAAGTATTTCTTGATGAGGATATTTTTGCTAATCTATCAACATGTTCTGGCGAAAGATTACTTTCAAACTGGTTCACTTTTTCAGCACGTTTTCCACCGCGACAGTAGCGCCTGCATACTACAGCATCCAATCACCTACAAGATACATTTTTGAAAGTTCTGTCCTCTGAAAACACTTTCTCAGGGCTGTTGGCCAGATGGAAAATGAAACATGCTCTGCATAGTTTAGTAAATCGTTTCTGTTTGGCATGAACCTTCCACCTCCTCCTGACTACGTATTTAGGTAGGGCACAGTGGCACGGGCCCTCCAACTTCCCCCTACGGACCAAAACATGCTTGTTAGGTTAAATGGAGACTCTAAATTGTCCATAGGTATGAGTGTGGCAACAAATGGTTGTTTGTCTCTATATGTTGCCCTGTGATTGGCTGCTGACTGGTTCATGGGCTCCAAACCCTTGTGACCCTGATAGAGATAACCGGTACAGATGATGGAGGATTGGGGAAAAAAAATTGTACTGAAATTGAATTTTGTGCTTAAAGTTTATAAAGCCCACTAACAAACATGGTAGGTGACCAATAGCACTGTTTTGTGGAAAGGAGATAAGAGGTTTGTGCACGACAGTGACCATATATTTAGCTATCAATTTGTTCTCACACTAGAATTCGTGAAAAACAAAGAGGCACAACTACTTAATGCACGATCACTGTATTGTCCTGATTAATTAAAATTGTTTTTTGTAATTTAGTTTGGTTAATAGTTACTAAAAACCCATGCAGCTGTATAGAAGGTAACCAATAGCACTGTTCATGAACACAAAGGAAAGAAAGAAAATTGTTTAAAATGGAGATAGGAGACAACCACAGTCTACCAGAGTATTGTTACTGAACATGTCCATCCCTTCAAGACCACTGTGCACAATCACCTGATGGTTTCTTCTCAAAGGAAAACACCAGGTCACAAAACTCAAATCATCCCAAAAACTGGTTTATTGAACATGACAATGAGTTCACTGTATTCCTGTGGCCTCCACCATCACAAGATCTCAATTCAATAGAGCAGCTTTGGGATGCGATGTAACAAGACATCCAATGCAGCTAACAAATCTGACAAATGCTCAACATGGACCAAAGTCTCAGAGGAATGTTGAATCTGTGCCATGAAGAATAAAAAATCTTCTGAAGGCAAAACGGTGTCCAACCTGGTATGAGAAAGGTGCACCTGTTACCCCACAAGTTCTTCCTTGCTTGCTGAAGTACATTCTAAGCGTAACATTGTTAGTTATTTTTATAAACTCAAACAATGTGAATTCACTTTTTTACTCAAAGAAAGAGAAACTTCCCCAAAGGCCCTCCATTCAGCTTCTCTCATTGTTCTGTGTCAGAACTTTGTATCCGTAAGAGCTCTATCTTTAGTGTACTGATAGATGTTATCATTACACTCAAGGCAGTATTTCTTCTATTTATTTCAAAGAAGCATCTGCAACATTTAGTATGAGGGTTCACAGCGCAGCGTTTGATCCATCTGCCAACTCGGCCGGCACTTTGGATTCCCCCCGTCCCACCCTGCCCTGCACTAGAACAGGCCTGCATGCTCTCTGCTGTTTGAGAGCCAAGTGTGACTCAGAGATACTGGTGTAGTGTTACGCTACAGCTGTGCTGTATCGCTTCAGTTAGCACAAAATCATTTTGATGCCATTTAATGACCTTCATAGGCTATTTTATCATTAGCGTAGGCAACTGGCAGGGGCCGTGGGCTCTAAGGAGCACTGAGATACAGTCATCAAGGGGCATCAAACATGAGGTCTACGTCTAAAATTAGAGATACTATTTGAATTACATAAATAGGTGAGTTATACTTAGCTATGTTTGTAGAAGTATGTGAAACCGAAGAAGTCTCCTTAAAATTTTATCTTACATGTCCAGTGATTGTCAACATTGGAGTTGGTTGAAACTATTTTAAGTATTTTTAGTAAAATTAAATAACATTCCTCTAAAGTCTTGTAAACCATTTGTACAATACAGACCTTTTTTGTCACTTCTGATTCAAATGCAAAATGATCTAAATGTTGCCAACATAAAATGATGCAGTTTCATCACTAAATAACAAAAAAATATCAGGAAAGTGATATTTTCTTTACTAAAATGTAATCAAATTTGCTAACAAACTCCCAATTTCACCAATTTTTTCACTATGGTGAAAACCATTTCAGACTACATCCTATCAAAATTGCACAACGGAAAAAGGGGCACAGAGGGTTTCCTTTGCTCTTCACCAGCTCCTCTTGATTTTACAAATTAATCCATATACAGTACAAATACCAATTCCAATGAAGTTGGAACATTGTGTACTTTTGTATATTGTATATAAAAAAATACATGATTTGCATATTCTTGACCTAAAGTCAAATGATACTCTAGAAAGACAAGATAATTGTCAAACTGATAAACATCATTGTTTTTCTGCTACATTCACTTAGTGTGAATTTGATGCCTGCAGCACGTTCCAAAACGTTCCACCCTGCTTCATCACCTTTTCTGTTAGCAAAACTCAACCATCTGTAAACTGAGAATTATTGATGCTTTGAATTCTTTCTCATCCTTTCTTTATTTACAACATCAGTTCAACAGTTCCAGGTCTTTGTTTTTGTATTTTGTGCGTCATAATGAACCACATGTTCAATGGAAGACAGGTCTGGACTGCAGGTAGACCAGTCTAGTATCTGGACTCTTCTCTATGAAAACACACTGTTGTAACATGTGCAGAAACTGTCTTTACTGTCTTGCTGAAATAAGCATAGACATCCATGAAAAAGATGTCTCTTGGATGGCATCATATCAGCATCTAATCTCTATAAATGAAACTTTTTAAGAAACAAACGGTTTTACAACTAAATGAGTAAATATTGTATTGTCCTGATAAATCTTGTTTTGTTTTAACTGCTATAAAACTCTTAAAATACATTCACCAACATGGAAAACTACCAATATTGTTTTTTATCATAAAATTTTATTTTATTTATTTAACCTTTATTTAACCAGGTTGGTCCCATTGAGATTAAAAACCTCTTTTTCAAGGGAGACCTGGACAAGACAGGCAGAAGCAAAAACACAAAGTTGCAGACGAATACAAAAGAGACAAAAACAATTTACAAGCACATAATTTTGGATTAAAAACAGAGACATCTGTGAGCCATATTATAGCCTAGCTAAAAACATCGGCATGGGATAGAATCTGCCTCCATGTCTTTCATTTTCGATTTAATAATATTTAAGGACACCAGCTCCCTGAGCTTTAGGTCATTCTGCAAAACATTCCAGTCTGATGGTGCAGAGTATCCAAAAGCCCTTTTCCCAATTTCAGTTCGTGCGTTTGGGACGGAGAGCATGATAAGGTCCTGTGAACACAAGGAATACTGTCTGGTAGTTCTTTGCATGATAAAAACACATAAATAGGGGGGAAGCAGACCAAGAATTGCCTTATAAATGAAAGTGTACCAGTGTATTGCCCTACGGGTCACCAAAGCGGGCCATCCAACACGAGTGTACAACTCACAGTGATGAGTCAGAGGTTTAGAGTTGGTAATGAACCTCAAGGATGCATGGTAGGCAGTATCAACCATATGAAGACACTGTGCAGAGGCATGCATGTACAAAATATCCCCATAATCCAAAACAGGTAAAAAAGTTGCAGCAACAAGTCGCTTTTTTACATTAAAAGAAAAACACAACTTGTTTCTAAAATTAAAGCCCAGTTAAAATAAAATGGAACACGTACAAATGATTAGAGGTTTGGGCCCAGCAATAACAATATATTGCTCCAAAAAACATGTATGTAACTTTCAGGATTAATGGTGCCTTCACAGATGTGCAAGTTACCCGTGCCAGGGTCACTAACACACCCAATACCATAATAGATGCTGGCTTTTGAACTTAATAACAGTCTGGATGGTCCTTTTCCTCTTTAGTCTGGAGACAACACGTCCATGATGTCCAAAAACAGTCTGAAATGTGGACTCAGACCACAGCAGACTTTTCCACTTTGTCTTAGTCCATCTCAGATGAGCTTGGGCCCAGAGAGGCCAATAGTGTTTATGATGATATAGATAGCTTTCATTTTGCATGGTAGAGTTCTGTGTTGTACTTGTAGATATGGTGGCAAAATGTGTGAACTGACAATGTTGTTTTTTCCTTGGGCACAAATATGGTATGCACTGACACTGCTACTTTTTGAGCGGTTTAGAAAGTTCTCACTCTTTCCTTTGGAAAAAAACTCAAGATTATTAAGTTTTAGTTTCTAAAAAGTGCCTCAGAGTTTTCTGTCCTCACGCTATGATTGCTCTCAGCTAAAGGGCCCTGTGTCAATCTTTGTCCGAGGCCTCTGAAATGACCAAACATCCAGAAATGACCTCTCAAAAAAGAAAGAAAGCTTGGGTACATAAAAGTAAATAAGGCACGACTATAGCTGCACTAAAATGTCCTCACCTCTTCGGCTTGAATCAAAAAGAGCTCAGTGTTGTATACAGCCTGTCAGAGTTTGAAATGCCAACCTTTAATCAAACTGACCCCTCCAGACTATAACACCATCCAGAAGATACAAGAGAACAGCACCGATCGTTTTTTGTCCAAATGATGACAACGACATCAGGGAGATGTTTGTGTGTTGAATTTTGACCTTAAGCGATTGTATCAGTCTAAATACGGTCTGAAGATGGACGATCTCTGGTGGGGTGAGAGCTGCAGTGTATGAGATATCACCTTAAGTTACTTCTATGAGCGATGGCTGGACAGGCTCAGACAAACAAGACACGATCAATAGATCATAGCTTCAGAGAAGTCGGCTTAATCCGTCTCCACAGTGCAGACAGAGTTTGAGCAGCGCAGGTCAGACAGGGCTGTTCTCTGAAGTCAAGGACGAGGACGCCATTTTAAAAGAGCAAAACAAAACAACAACAAATGAAAATCATCATTACAATCATTTATTCAGTTTTAATCCTTGGAAATGTATATAGGGAGAACCATCTCTTGCAGTAATGCCAAGGTATATAATCAAGACGTTTTGAGATGGTAAATTGCATATCATTCCTGTCAGTATCAAGGAGATTGCCCACAAAATGTTACATCTGTTTTGCACTAATGGAAAACAAACCACTAATACTGATAATAAGAGGCTGCTGTTCTCCTTTCTGCACCATAAATAACCTTAAAAACAGGAATTATGACCATGTTTTACCAAACTGAAGCACAGAGCTAAACAGGACAGTGTTGTCAAACTGTTTAATGGGAGAGAGTTTGGTTCTCTATCAGATCCAAAACGTCAATGTCACATAATGAATGAATTTTAAGGGATGGGAATTCCAGCTCATTTCAGTGATCTGGATCTTTTGGCTCAGCTCACGCCAATTCAGCACGATGGTTGTGCATGTTATCAAAAATGAATGTGACGCAGATGCACGCTGAACTCCACAGGTATGTAGTGAAGAGGGAGAAGATGACAGATTGCTCAGAAGAAACAATGATAGAAAGTATAAAATATAAACTGATAAATCAAGACCATAATCACAACTGAGTGATGTGTGGGATTCCACAGACACAAACAAGTCTGTTCATCCAGAAAATGAGTTGGTAAACATACTGAACCGGTGACCATGGAAACTGATGACTCTGTGTTGACACCGTGGTTGACAGTTCATGTTTATGCCAGCTTGTTTTTTTATTTTTACTATATTTCAAACTACTGATTGTTATTTTTGACACAATAGACAAAAAAAACTTCCCAATAAAGAATGGAAGAGGACTGTTTTTGCCAGTAATTTGTCTGCAACATCTATCAGCACAGGTGGATGCAAGTCATCAGTACACGATCATTCATACGACCGTAACACTAAAATTGCTAGGACAGTTCACAGGAGAAAATATTGTCCAAACAGTGGGCAGTCAATGCCGATGGGGAGGTCTATTCACTAGTCATTAGTTGTCAATAAATATTTGATGGAAATTATTGTTGTTTATTTTGTTGCTCTCAGAATTACTGCCATGTTTGCAGTTTACTTCTAACTCAGCAGATAAATGCAGTCTGTCTTTATGCGCCCTCTAGTGGTATCCTCCAGTGTTTTACTGTTCATCCCAAACTGACAAGTAATTTACCTTGATATTTGAAAGGATCCCGTCTTCTTCAGAAACTGTCATCCTGACAGCTGTCTTCCTTTATCAGACCACCAGGCAACAGGGGCGTACAACAGATCACACAATTAACATTCTCAATTACTCACAGCTGTCAGGATGACAGGAAAAAAAAATGACAACACTAACAGTACTTGTTAAAACAAAAACAAGTAAAAAATTAGAAGACAAAAACCACAGTAACTCTAGTGGTATCCTCCAGTGGCAAGCATCCCAAACTCACAACTATATGGATAAATTAAAAAATAATAATTCTGCACATAGACAAATACAAGGACAAACTGCAGGCATATGTGGTATATGGTACTTTATTTGGATTTTATTATTAATTTATAACTTCTTTGTCCAGTCAACAGCATGACTCAAATACTGAATTTATATCAGTGCTGCTATGTAGCCTTTATGAAAGGTGTGATAGCTTGATACAGTATATTGGCATCATGGTTTAAAAACCTTGCAGACTGGGGAAAAGTAGTGTCTTCTATCAAAATATTCCCTTACAATTTACAATGGTGCTTCAGTGATGCTTTATTCTGCTGTATAATAATTTTTTTCATACGCTGTGGCTGATCTTCTGATTTGTAGGGCTGTCAAAACATTACAGAGTCATCTGAAAGAGCTTAGAGGCCAATACTGTCAAACATTAGGCTCTTCTTCATCTGTGTGCCATCCTTGACAGTGCTGCTCAATTCATCAATCAGTCAATCTTTGTTTGTACAGCAACAATTTGTAATTTAATATATTTTTCTAAGACTTTTGGTCATGGCACAAGGAAGAAGTGATAACATTGTGGTCTTGAGCCAATTTTTTATTTTTTAGATCCAGAATTTTTTTGTTGTTCTTGTTCTTTCTTCAATATTGCAAGATAGGGCAGTTTTACCATATTTTTCTCTGATAACTCAGTAAGTTAGGAACAGATTTTGGTGACATTTTCAAAGAATATTGGTCATGGCAAAAAGAAGAATTGGTTAATGATGATTAATAATCCAGCAATTTTTTTCAAGGATTTGTTAACAGTGCATAATTGGGCAGCTTTCTACATTTTAAACAATGACTTAACCAGAATTGTTGGAAATACCTCGGAAAATATTTGTGCTTTTGTCCCACTGCTTATTCTTAATGTTTTTTTTTTGTTTGTTTTTTTTTACTGTTATGGGAATATAGTGGATCATCAATGGAGTTAGTATTTTAAATGCTCTTATAAACATTGCTAACAATTACTCGTGTTCTCGGGATTGATGAAGGATATGCTAAAGAATAAAATGATTGATTTGCTTGGTCATATTGAGCTTAATTAACTGATTGGTGCACAGATATGTAAATCTTATTATCTTATTGACAGAATAAAACAATTTCTTCACAAAATGGTCACTATAATCATATCATCAAAGTGAAACATATCTTGGACCAAGAGACAATGCGAGTTTTGTATTGTGCGCTTATTTTGCCTTATTTTAGTTATTGTGTTGAAATTTGGGGGAATATCTACACAACTAACATCAAGCCATTATTTATTTTACAGACAAGAGCAGTAAGAATTATAAACAAAGTGGAGGCAGGAGAACATACTAACAAACTTTTTATTAAGTCAGGATTAATTAAACTTAAAGACATTGTTGAGTTACAGACTTTACTAGTTATGTTCAAGGTAAAAGGCAGAACAACCCCAGACAATATACAACTTTTTTTTGCTTTTAGTTCGGAAAATAAGGATCATAGAAGGAAATTTGATTTTAAACATCCATTTGCACGTACCACTCTGAAACAAATGTGTATTTCAGTGTGTGGTGTAAAACTGTGGAATTCTTTGACAATTGATTTAAAAGCCTGTACTAATATTAATCAGTTTAAGAGAATGTATAAAAACAAAATAATCAGGAAATATGAAGATGATAGGTGAAAGGTCCTCTTTTGCTTTATATGTCATTGTTGTTGATGGTGAGTAATTGTGTATGTTTGTCAACTGTTTTGTGATTATTTGTTTCTATTTTATTTATGTATTATTATTTCTAATTTTCTGCTTTTTTATAAGCATTGGATGTAATACATCAGAAGGTTAGACTATCAAGCATTTTTGCTTTATTATATCAAGAAAGGGGCTGGTATTAATAAGTTTTTCTTCTTCCTGCCCCTTTTCGATCAAGAAATGGAAAATGTGACAGAAATTAAATGTACAGTATGTGACCTGTAATTTCATGATATGGAATAAATTGAAATTAAATTTAAATACACAGGTAAATCTACTCCCTCAACTGTCTGATTTATTTTTCAGTATGTTAACAAGTCTTAACAAGGATTTGAAGAAGTTAAAAATCCTTGTGAATTTGTGAAGACAAAATCTTACATAACACACTGTGCAGCAATTCAAAGCAGAGACCACGAGAGCGTATTTAAGAAAGAATCTTGAAAGGAGAACAAGTGTCTGGTGACCTGTAATTTCATGATATGGAATAAATTGAAATTAAATTTAAATACACAGGTTCTACTCCCTGTCTCATTTAACAGCAGAACAAACACACCATCTCTGCTTTAAAACACAGCCCTGTGTGAAACCGAGCCTGCTGTGGTCGGAGGAGAAATTTCACAGCTTTAAAAACATCTTTGAAACAGGCCGGCTAGAGTTCTCTCCACTTACCCCCGTCCTGGACTACTATTTAGGTTTTTCCATACACCGGTGTGTGTGCATGTACAGTATTCGAGCGGGGCTATCCTGTCGCTATTCCAGCAGCCTTGGGGACGACCAACGGTGCTCGGCGGCTGCAGCTGTGTGGCGATCCGGTTACCATCACATGGTGCTGCTTGGCTGCTGAAGAACTACCTCTGCAACATTAGAAACCAAAGCAGACCACAAGACCAAGCTTTCTCCCACCTCCATTTCTACATCGCCGTACGTCTGACTGTCTTCAAAACATCAACGCAATGAAGCAGCAGAAGATTTAAGGACTCACAGAGACCTTGAAATCTCATGTAACCAAGACATCACTTTGAATTGTAGCACCATCCCTTTATGCAGTAAACCTTTTTATACCCCTCTGCTTGTCTTCAGCATTGAAGTCATTCATCTGGGTTGCATCTCACTTTGCAGCAGTGTTGCTATGGTTCATATATTCGCGGTTTAGTAAACTGGTCTTAGAGACAGAGGGAGAATACAGCTGGATCAGGGGTACTCCATTTATAAATCTAAGGTTTTCTGAACAAAAGTGATTGTGTACAACAAAATATTAAATGCAGAAATTTGAATTAAAGCAAATCATGAGCTCTTTAAATCCTGGCAAGCAGTCACCCAGATGGCCTTGGCCTTGTGTTACCAAATGTTGAGTGCTCTAACAATACTAGGAGCAGCAAGCAAAGCAGCTGGATCAAATGTTCATTCGAAATAGACCGCTGCTATGAATGTTCAACATGAGACCAGGACGACAGACGTCTGGAGGCCAAATTTTTAGCCCAGTCCAAGCAGCCAAGACGCAACACCAGTAGCAATGCAATGATGGCCCCTAACTCCAAACAGCTTGTACAGCCAAAGCCCAAGCAATAAATCCTGTCCTGGCAAACATGGCAGTACAGGAGTCACTGGCCACTTTACTTTGGTTCTCCGAATCAACTGCATGATAAAGCCAATAGCTTATCAGGCAATCATATGAGTGTGACTCAATGCATCTGGGGCATACAGACAGGGTCAAACCAAGAATCAGAGGGGGGTTAAAGTGGATTTATGTGGCTTTGAATGTGCTGTGTTTAGGGCTGGGCGATATGGCCTAAAAATAAAATCCCAGATTTTTCCCCCACAAAACTCTATTTAAAATTTTAATCAATTTTTTTTCCCTCTCAAAGCAAAAAAAAACTCCAAGTGACACAAAAATGACATGAATCAAGTTCTGCCTTTATATTGTCAAATATATATTCCTAAATCAATCAGAATTTCCCTCCTAAAATTAAAGTGTGTGACATAAAATGTTGATTACGTAGTTCTAAGGCAGGCAGGTTTGCCTACATAAACACTGAAAGCTGAAGGATTTTTGCAGTTTAACATCTTCTTCTCTGATCAATATTTATTCTATTTTTTTTTAAATACAAGCCTATAAAAGTGTTTGTGCAAAACCTGACAGTGCCACCATCATGAAAACTGTAAAATTTCTGAGTATTTAGGCATTTTGGGCCTTTATTGATAGGAGAGAGACAGTGGATAGGCTTGTGAAAGGGGGCCAGAGAGTAGGGGAAGACAATCTGCAAACTGGTCATAGGCTGGATTCGAACCTGGACCGGCAGAACTATGTACATGGGACGTGCCTGGTTGCCAACCACTCCGCCACTCCAGCACCCAATATATATATATAAATGTTTTATGTTTTTTTTTTATCTAATTTTATATTCGTGTGCAGGTTGAGTGTTGGTATGTGAATGTATGAGGTTTGTTTATATATGTATGGGTTAAAGGGACTGTGAGGAGAATCTATTACGATACTAAGTTTTCCAAAATTGCTTGTTGTCACACATCAAAAACTACCGCTCGTAACTAGAAAGAGATACATTACCTCGTTGCTTTGCATCCTGTAAGTTGTTGAAAAAAGAAGTTGTAAAGCAATGCAGAATTCTGGAAACTAAAACTGGAATGTCCCCCTAGTCAGAATTTCCTACTGGGAACTCGGTGAAACCTCGCCACCCCCGAGTTGACAATCAAAGATGGATGCCCCCAGTGTGAACAGTTATTTAGCTCCTGTAATAATCCATTTATTTGCACTTCTGACTGGGGTGTGTCGCTCTAGATCAGCTGTGTACATAGTATTGTGAGACTTATATTTACAAAAATGCTGCTATAGTGATAATCCCATTCTTCATACAACGACACAGGGCGTGCCAACAACAGCTAACAATAGCCTAGTAGATCGGCATTTTTTTTTCCAACTTCAACTGGAACGACGATAAGTTGGACATGATGTCACTCCCAGTTCTGAGGTTACTGGAACGCAGCATTACAATAGTTGGTGCGCGTGCTCATGGGTAGCAGAGTCTTACTGTCGGCGGAAACAGATTCTCCTCATAGTCCCTTTAAGTAATATCAACTTCCTTATGAGGGAAAAAAATAGTAAATTAAGTAGAAATGAGGCTATAAATAGGGCCAAGGAATTTTCAAATTAATATTACCAAAATTTACAATATCTATGAATAAAACTATAAATACACTCTTGCTTCATTATACTTTAGATTTGTACGGTTGTTGATCTTTATACATTTTGAAATGTTCTTTCTATCAAACAGTTCTTCGACTTCTATTAAAACCTCACCCATAATTATTATGCTTTCTCAATACCTCCTTATGTTTCTTATCTTATCCCATCCTTTCAGTACTTTCTACAAAGAATAAAGCTTTTTATGTGAAAGCAAACAGAGCAAAGGGAGAGAGGAGAATAGTGCACTAATCTCTTTCATCAGATATGATTTCTCAAGAATATAAGCACATTGTAATAGGGGTTATAAATGTCAGCACTTTCCTCTTAGACATTTTAAAAGCTTCTCGCTGCAATCAGCTCGGCTCAGCTTTGCCGTAACCTTCACAGCTTTGAATCAGCAGGCCCGAAGCTCTCACCTGTATGAGCTAAAACCAGCTCCTGCTGCACAGCTCAGGAACTTTATAGACCGAGGGTGGTCGCAAAAACAACTTATACTGCAGAACCATTAAAGAAGTATTTACCCAGCTTGGATCTGATTTTATTCTCTTGAAAACTCTTCAAACCCAAACTCAAACAATCCCCGGACCACATTTGGACCCCTCTGCAATCTGATCCCCCCCGATGTTATTCGTGTCCTGATCCGGGCGCCCCCCTGCATGCTAACATATTGACACCTTTTAACAAGTGATTGATTATCTCTGAGGTCTATAAGGAGAGGATAGCAGAGTTTAAAGACACATAAAGTTTGGATGTCAGCTTCGCAGACCTTTAAAGAATAACAGCTGGCACAAGCAGAGCGCGGGGAGGGAGTCCACAGCGCTCGGGAGAAAGTGTTGGCAACTTGAGATGGCGTGATAGCAGGAACCCCGCTGCTCCCTATAGCCCTTAAGTGTGATACAACCTGCCAAGATCAGCAACATGTTTTGGCGCTTTTGACTTTCTCCTCTAGTCAGGAGAGATTAGGCTCACACAAGGCGAACCCTGTGAATCCAGCGAGTGCCAAAAACTAGGAGATTAAAAACACAGAGGGGAGACAGGGATGACATATAATTTAGTCTAATAGCCTCTGCAATATAAATAGTGTCAGGAAAAAGATGTTATTATTCAGCTCGGGTTTCAGCGGATCATATGTTAAATCCATTTAAGGGGAACAAAGTGTCTATTTTGGGGGGGTGTTTTGACTGTCGGTGGGATTGATGGGGAAGAGGCAGAGGCTGTCACTGTGTCTGTCTCGGTGAAGTGTTTCCTGTTTTGAAATGAAACCCTGAGCTCACACTCGTGTCCTGCTTTTGGCAGAAGACAAATCCTGATTCTGTCGCTCCCTTTGAGACGAATATGACTCTTTTGGAAATATCTGAGGGATCCATCAGAAAACATTTATACAAAGACACATGTATACATGTATATAACACTCTAGCCCAGGGGTCTTTCATTAATGGGATGTTAAGAAGATGATACCAAGCTGCACAGTGATATAAAAACTTTATGTACAAGATGTTTTAATTTCAATCAATCAAATCAATCAATCTTTATTAGTATAGCACTACTCAAAGCAAGTGTTATCTCAATATACTGTACAATAAAGCCGGCTGAAGCCATGCTGTTCATTTTTATAGATACAAAGATATGCATATATACAAATACACATAAATATATGTATTTGTATATCGATCAATCAATCAATCGATCGAACTTTATTTGTATAGCAATTTTCATACAGGACTTTGTTATACAAAGTGCTTTACATGAGAAAAAGATCAAATGAAATAACAAGAACTGGAATAAAAAGCAGAAAATTGCATAATTGCTTAAAATGAAAACATAAGACTGCCGCAACCCCCCCAAACCATATTCAATATACACACTCACTTACCCAAACACACGACGACATAAAAAGGAAATTCTGACAGAAAACAAAATTAGAGGACTGAGGAAACACAGGCGCTTAAACTAAAATAACAATTGAAAAATACTGGAAAATACTAGAGCGTAAGATAAGTAAATGCGTAAATAAATAAATAAATAAAATAATAAATCAATATAACATCAAAGTTGGATAAATAATATGGTAAAATGAGAAAGTGTAACATCAGGTGCATAATAAAATCAGCTAAAATGGGATAATAAAAGGAAAAGCATTTAACAAATAATAAAATTCCAAATAAAAAATCTGAACTGAAATGTAGAAATTAAACACAATAAAAGGGTTAAAATAAGTTCAAATATAACACAAAATAATAATGAATACAATCAGCTAAAAGCCAGATTAAAAAGGTAAACATACATCCATACATCCAGAGATTAAACCAGTCAGGCGGAGATGGTTGTAAAAACAGTTACTATGGATGTATAATCAATGACAATGGATACAGGGATCAATCTAATATTAACATTAATATCTATAATAAATATAATCTGGAGAGGAATGGCGTTGATTGATATAACAGCATCATGCCGTATAAAGGGGTTTAACTGGTCTAAAAGTATGAATTTATGTTAAATGATGTCATTTCTGTTGATGGTTGATGCAGGATACATGGCACATGGAGTGGAGCAGGTCCACAGCAGCAGGTAATCCTTGATTGTTTGTCAAGGCCACACTAATATATGTGTGCTGTCTGCAGGAATGATCATTTATTTGATTTGCTGATCTCTCTAAAGTTAATATTAGGGACTGCAATGATAATAGAATGGAACTAAAGGAATGGCCACATTGTAATTGTAGTTGTTGAAGCTTGGTAAGTCCACAGCACACTACATTCAGGCAGTCTTAGAAAATTAAAAGTGGTCCAAGAGCACACAGCTCTGCTGAGGCATTTCTAACATCGTTGATTGATTTATTATTGAAAATATAGAAAGCTGCCCTGCCTCGCAAAGTTAACAAATCTTTTAAAACGTTCTTGGGGTGCTGGTTTGGAGGAATGGTAACCAACTAGACAGATCCTATGTATACTTCTACTCTGGCCATTTGCATAATGACCTCCCGCTTTCACAAGCCTATCTAATGCATCTCTATATATCAATAAAGGCATAAAAAGCCAACAAATATACTTTAAACAATTCCTGGATCCATAGCTGGGCTCAAATCACCACCAAAACCTAATCACTTCTCCCTTGCCTCCACTTTACGAAAAATAAACCTGCTCCTTAAATAGTGAAAATCTACTCAGTGCTAGGAACAGACATGAAGCAAAAAGATATAATTCATTAATAGTTGGCAGTTTTGATTTACATAAATGGGAATTCAGTAATGATGGTCTTGGTCCATTTGTACATTCTGCCAACATTACATCCAGTTTATGGAATATTTATGGAAAATTTGTTCAGCTATAATGTCAACTGTGAATATCAGCAAAACTGGGTAGCTCTGCTAATTCCGATATTTGTAATACCATGCACCAGTAATACTATATACACCACTGCAGTTCATTAGGGCACCTCGAGCAGTGAATCACATGATCCAACAGATCACTGCAACTCAACCTTGGTAGTATAAGAAAATGGAGCAAAAGACATTAATGGAAGCACTTTGGGCTCCACACCCTGCTGGAAAAATAACAATAATAAAAGAACAGGATGTGTGTCGATAATGGCAAAGCAGCTGGCCAACTCCTCATCTATGACAGATCTGCCAGCCCATTTGACGGCCTTCAAACCACTGTGGTGTGGAAGCAGTAAAGGTTGTTGTGCAAACCTTGTGCATGTAAAAACCTATAAATGAACTCGGGCAAATGGTGCTGGTGGTGCAGGTGAGTTGTCAGGATGGCGAAGAGACAGCATGGCATGTGCTCCCAAACCTGATCTGACCTGCCGCAGTGCAGCACCACCTCCTCAAGACCTGCCAGAGGTGCAGAAAAGACTTTCACAGAGAGATTGCAGATTCATGTGAAAGGGATGTTCAGCCCACCAGTGCAGCCTCAGGAGAGGTAAATAGTGAAATGATGGGGGGTTGAATTTCTTTGGTTATTGGCATGTGTGCTTGATAATCCATCAAGTTTGATTAGGGCAAAACTGGACAGTCCAGTCATTTTCTGTTATTGCTACCCAGGCTGCAGAGTTTAAAAAAAAATTAAACATTTGAACAGCAGCTGTACAAACCACTTAATCCAACATTTTCCTCTTTAAATACAATACAAACCAAATATCTGTAATTGTTTAAAAGCCAAAAATGCACTGTAGGATAAAAAGCACTGCCTGTATCTGACAGAAAAAATGATTTATTGAGCAATTATGTAATTTTTAGTTTGTTAAACAGAGTGGAACATCCAATTCTTCTCCACCTTTCAGTTCCAATTAACTGTCAGTGTTTGATTTTGAGATTTATGGGAGTGCTTCTTCCCCCTCTTCTTTGCATTTCACCTGTTTACTCCTTTGAACCGCTTCTCCTTACACTAAACCCTATTAAGAAGATCCGCTCCTGAGGCGTCATTAAATTAGACGAGTGATTCATGGCACCGAGCTCATTGGAAGTGGGCAGTGTGCTGGAGCACGGAGATTCAAATTGGATAGCCTGAGACTGCAGCCGAGTTCAGTGATGCAGTCAAGAGTATATGAACAATCTGCTTAATTCTGTTTGAGTTTTGTCCTTGTATTATATATACAGGAACATTTAGGAAGTTGAGTTTTAGAGCAAGAGTAACAGCTTCGCCCAAACCTGCCACACCTGAGGAAAATGATGCTCCACTTCCTGTTCACAGTCACAAGTTTTTTTTGGATAGCGGAGCTGGCAGGGAGATCAAGAGGCATACTTCAAGTCAAGGTGATTGTACTGAGTTTGGATACATGAGCATGACTCTTGCCTTTTTTTTTTTTTTTTGCTAAAAATGATGCTGACACAGGTCAATCAGTCAATCAATCAAACCTCACTTGTTTATCACTTTTCATACAATATATGTCGCAGAAAGCGCTTTACATAAACAGAGAACAGGAGAAAGTATGTGCAAAACAAACTTAAAAAACAACTAGATAAGCAAGAGCACAGACATCTGCCAGCTCCACAGTCCTCCCCAATATTGTGATTTTCACTATAAATATTAGTCCTACCTTTAATTAATCCAAAAATTCCTCGACTATGAAAACATACCATTAGCAATTTGATTCATAATATCTATTATAGTTCAGTGTTTTGATTTTGAGATTTATGGAGATTTATGGGAGGCTGATCTAGATCACTTCCAAAATCTAATCATTTTTCCATTGTCCCAATCCGGACTGTTCCTGAAAATTTGATCGAAATCCGTCTATAACTTTTTTGAGTTATGTTGCAAACAGAGAAACAAACAAACATACTACAAAACAGTCAAAAAACAGATGCCGGCAATAACATAACCTCCTGGCGGAGGTAATAAGAAACAAACAAAAAACATGCAAAAAAAAGAACAATTAATACAATTAATAATAAAACTAAAAAAATGAATCAAAAATTATACAGGCGAGATTAAAAAAGGAATAATAAATAAAATAAACAAATGATAAGAAAAATAACTAAATGAGTAAAATAAATTTTAAAAAAATAAAAGCAAATACGTAAAACATACATAAAATAATTAAAAGCATAGAGAAAAAAATAAATAAAACATAAGTTAATTTAATATCAATACTAAACTAGAAAAGCACTCAGAGAGCGCAGACCTCCGCCAGCGCCACAGTCCTGAGCCATATTGTGATTTTGACCAAAAATATTAGCCCTACCTTTATTTCATCAAAATATTTAGATTCCTTGACCATGAAAACATACCATCAGCAACTGGATTCGTAATATCTATTTTAGTTCAGTAGTTATTCACAAAAGTCCCATTTTTCGTCATGGCGGCCAGACGCTGATCCAGATCAACACCAAAATCAAATCAGTTCTTCCTTTTTCCATGCTGAACATTTCTGAAAAGTTCATTAAAATCCATCCAT
Source organism: Scarus forsteni (assembly GCA_036419115.1). Taxonomy (NCBI): domain Eukaryota; kingdom Metazoa; phylum Chordata; class Actinopteri; order Labriformes; family Labridae; genus Scarus; species Scarus forsteni. Next base: position 46,846,200 of record JAZDUH010000136.1, read on the forward strand.
TACTTTTTGAGTTATTTTGTTCACAGATGGACGGACGGATGGACGGACAAACAAACTCTCGAAAACATAACCTCCTTGGCGGAGGTAATAATAAATAGGCTAATCCAAACCTAGATTCAACAGAACTGTGTGTGAGAGAGCAAGAAATTGTGGAAACGCCATCACGAGTTCAAAATGAGAAAACACTGGAGATGAAGGTGAAAAAATGAAACAGAATATAAGTCATAATTGAGTTAAATAAGTTAATAGATTTAGATAATTACTAAAAGATTGTTTGGTAAGAATGATAAAACAGACAAAGCTTAAATATATCAGATGGATATAAAGCTTTCCTCTAAGACAATAAAATCAGCAGAGCCTCATGGAAACAGAAACTCTTTTTAACTGGCAGGTTCTGTCAATATTACTCTTTCTCCTCCTGTGATCACACATACGTGTCTCCATTTCCTTCTACACACCACATCTTTTTTCTAAATACCATTACACCGAGAGCCTCCGCACACACCTGACTTCCACCTCTTCCAGCCACTCTGCCCTCCGCTGATGGATTTTTTCCCAAAAATATTTGCTCTGTAACACAAGCTGCTCTGTCTTGTGTTTTCACTTCAAACAAAGCTATTAATCAGCTTAATCGCCCTCAATTAACCCCCCGCACCAGATGCTCGCTCCGCACGTCACGCCGCTCACCGCTCGCTCGTGCACTCACCTCTGCCAAACAGGTGATGAATTGCTACCACAAGGCAATCTCCGCCACAGGCTAATTCACATAATATCACAGCTTCAGATGACAAAACATTAGCAGGAGGGGAAAAGTGGAAAGTGCCACAGGGAGGACGACGGGGATCCGGGAGAGGAAAAGAGGGACGGCTGCACGAGACCCTGTTTCTCAGGGTCAAGTGTTCGTATCTCATTGTATTTAAAAGACAAAGAATCCTGGAGCACAGAAACAAAAATCCTCATGAGAGCAGGAGTTAAGAGAGAGGCCTTATCAAGTTGGCTCAATTGAAAAGAAAGTTCAAGTCTTAACTTTGCTTACAACACATGGATTGATTTTCACACCAATTTTAGTCCCTGCATGGCTGCCTGTGTCTTTTAGAATAGATTTTAAGGCTCTTTTACTGGTTTTTAAATCTTTTAATGGTCTTGGTCCTTATTTATCTGCTTTGATTTTCCCATGAGCCCAGTAGAGCCCTCAGCTCTTCAGGTAGTGGTCTGAAAAGTGTTCCCAAAGTAAAAACCAAACAAACGGTAAATTATCATTTCGATATAATTGCCCTCTGTGGAACAGGCAGACCTTAAGACCTACGTTTTTAAGTCTGGCTTATACCAGATTTTTATTTTATTCTCTTCCACAGCTGAAGTGTTATTTACTCTGTTTTGGTTTCAGAGTTAGTATTTTTTTTTTTGTTACCTCTATGTATTTATTTTATTTTAATGTTTGGTTTTAACGCTGTTGTATTTTAATTAACTTTTAAGACCCATTACCATTAATATATCTAATCATGGTTTTATCAGTTTAGTCTTAGGTCCCGTGTTTCCTCATTTCTAGTACCAGATAGCGTTCCCTTAGTCATCTGTGTCTGTTTGAAGAGTCCTCACTTAGTGTCCTTGTATGTTGAATGTGGGTTGGTAGGGTTGTTTGTTTTTTATTTTGTTTCCCCCGACACTTTTCTGAAAGTACTCTTGAATGTACAGCACTTTGTGCTACATTTTTATATGAAATGTGCTTTAAATATAAGTTTGATCAATTTTTTTTTCTTCTTTTAATGTGCAAACCAGCGCTGATGTTCTCTGTTTTGTTGACCTACTTATAAGCACATGTGGTGGTTTGCACATGCACCCTGTGGTTTAGTTTCATAAGAAATTCTTCTGAAAATTTTATAAAGTGTCTAAAGCTAGATGGTGTAACATAACGCAGATTTTAAAACAAAACAGTCACAACAAGCACACAGGATCGTTAAGAGTTGCTGAAGAGTTTATCTGATGACTGTTGGCAGGAGCAGGCTAACGCTACCCATTGACTCCCAGTGTTTGAGCTAAGCTAAGTAGTGGTGGGCAAGATCTGCCAAACTCTTTCTTGTCACTGCACACAAAAGGTGTCGATCTGCTTGTCATGGATTTGGGAGCACTTTGTGTCATTTGTTTTTCAAACGTGCTGTATAAATAAGAGCTATTATTATTACTGTCATTAGAGCATATCATGAGGTAGCTTCATCCAAATGCTGAGAGGGGCTTGGTCGGCCCAGCTCATGAGAAGCCACATCAATATGGTCTGTTCTGAGAGGGGCTGAAACAGAAGGGTTTCAAGGCATATAATTGGATTATAGCTAAGAAACTTTAAAACTTTTGATCTCGGGCATTTGGGACCAGAGTTAACTAGCTGAAAAGGAGAAATTAGAGCTTCAAATTATCGGTTATCTAACCAGTTTGAAAACACTTTGACATACATTGTGCACATTTGTACAGAAAATACAAACATCTTGTTCTTGCAGCAGGACTCTCAGGGCTATGAGGAGAATCTCTTACCGGCAACATTAAGACTCTGCTACCCATGAGCATGCGCGGTGACTGTCGTAATGCTGCGTTCCAGTAACCTCATAACTGGGAGTGACATCATCTCTGACTTATCGGCGTTCCAGTTTAAGTTGGAAAAAAAACATGCCGATCGACCAGGCTATTGTTAGCTGTTGTTAGCACACCCTGTGTTTTTGTATGAAGAATGTGATTATCACTATCACTACAAAGACGTTACCGAAGCCAAAACGTGTGTTTGTTGTGGTAAATGCAGTTAGGACCTTCCTCAGAACTCTGCATTGCTTTACAACTTCTTTTTTCAACAACTTACAGGATGCAAAGCGACGAGGTAATGTATCTCTTTCTAGTTACGTAGCGGTAGTTTTTGATGTGTGACAACAAGCAATTTTTGGAAAACTTATTATCGTAGTTGTAGCCGGCTATATATTGCTACTTACAGCCCGGTGCTCTAAGATGTGCAATATAAATAACAAAATAATATAAATTTGCTCTAGTTTTAACTGTCTTGTTCCCGAAGTTGAGTATCCAGGCCAGTCCAGCTCTGTCCGACCAGACCAGAAGGCTAAGGAATAGCATTTATAGATAACCTATTTTGATGCTATAAAACTCATCTTACAGTGTCTATTTCGATCAGGCATATATCTAAAAGTGAGACTTTTTTGTTAATACTTAGAAACTCCTCACAGTCTCTTTAACTTATAGTTTTCCACAAAGTTTGCATTGCAAAGCTCGTAGATTTCACTTGTTGCCACAGGACACACCTGTGTGTAAATAATCATGTGATACCATTAAGTTTGTATTTTCTTACTCAGAGAGTGAATAAAATCTACACTTCAGTCTGACTTTATGAAAGACGAGCCCTTAAAATAACCCATCTGTCAGTTCAATCCTTGAAGCAGCCCAGGATAACCAGCTTTTTTTAGAGATTAGCGATGCTACTAGTGGGGTCAGCTTTTATCCCCGCTGTGGTGATTGCTCATTGGGTTACTCTCGCTGGGTCTGCTGCCAAATGTTTGATATCTTAGATGGAGGTATGTCTCTTTGAACACAGCTTGCGGCTCTCTTCCGAAAAAGCTTTGCATGAGCGGGATCACAGCACACGATGCCAGCCAGGCTTGTTGACAGCAAAGGGGACAAGTGGAGATTTAATCAGGCACTCTTGTAGCACTCGCTGGGTCGTATCTACATTGTACGGTGTTGTCTTTCTTTGTCAAACACGTAAGGGAATTAAAAACCGGGGGATGAGATGTCTGGCCTTATCGTGCGGCAGCAGTTATGGCTGGAGATCAGAATCAGCTGAGGACAAAGAATGTTTTTAACGGGCAACAGAGAAAGTGATGAGAACTTAAATAGATAATTAGCCTCAGACTTAGAGCAGGGAGCTGAATGGAGCATGATTGTATTACACTGATGCAGTCATCACATGTTTAGCATAAGCTGCTCTCTGACCTCTAACAAGAGAAGTTTGTGGCACCTATATAAATACTTCAGTCTGACTGATCTGACATCATGGTGTGCTGGATAAGTTAGAGGGAAAATGTCCTTTTCATGCAAACTGATGATGAACAGGACCGAAAAGAAGCTTTATGAGTTTGATTAGAAACATCCGTCAAAGCAGTCAGTAAAACACATCCAGAGAAAAGTTACTGACTGGTGATGTTCGGCTTTCCTGTCCTCCTGTTTCGATTCCCTCTGTTTTCTCAATTTCTTTCTTGACACGTACTATGGCGCACTTAGCACCCATTGTAGTCTATCAGGCAAAATCATGCTCTATTAATGTTCTGAGAGTTGAATGGGATGTACATGCTGACATTTTAATGCAGCACAGTTTCATTTTGCTTAAAGGTGAATCATTAAAGTGACACTAAACATAGTTCTGTATTATACACAGCATGTGAGTGTAAATAATAATAGTAATAATAATAGTATGTCTCTGTTGTTTTGGGCTTGTCAAACCTGCTGATATGACAACACAAAAGTAAATATGTCAGATTTGTATCTGGGGGAATCAGTCAGAGTAGGAGTTTGATGTGTGTTCAGACTAAAGGATGATCAAGCCAAGCTGTGCTCAGGCCTCTGTTTGTTACATTAGATCTTAAGAGGCCGAATGTCTAGATTAGAGTCCTGCTGTATCTGACCTGTACACAAAGGCAGCCATGAAGGTGAAGTGGCGTTCAACCTGCAACTCTGAGAAAAGGACATCAATCATCTCAGCCCAAAAACAATCACACTGTCGGGTCGAGGTGCTGAACTCCTCCATCACACCAGAGAAACTCAGCAGGGGAGAAACTCAAACTTCAGAAAATCAATCTTGATATGAAGTTGATCCAAGAAGTTATTTAGACCAGTGATCTGAACAAAGCTTCAATGAAGCTAACATGCTGCAAAAGTATTTTGATTTATTTGTGTGAAATAAAAACTGTTAAGGTGATGGACATTCTAAAAATGTCACATTATCTTCTACGTAAATGCTTTGGATAAACAAGCTCTTGTGCCAATGTGTAACTGATCTGTTCATTCTGTGCAAACAAAAGCAGTTTCTCAAAAAAATGGATGCATGTTAACGTAGTTGCAGATTATTTGATAAGTGATTTTTGCAGCTGTGTTAATAATGCAGGGCTTTCAGACTTCCAGTGTGAGCACCACGTCTCATGCATGTATCGTGCTAAGAGTCGAGGCTTGCCTACTCTTACCACAAGTACTAGATAGCTACAAATTCAGGTAAATGATAGCCATGTTGTTCAAGAATCCTTAAAAAAATTCCTGGATCCAGATGGTGATCCGGATCACTCCCAAAATCTAATAATTTCTTCCTCGTCCCAATCCAGATATTTCCTGAAGATTTCATCGATATCTTTCCATAACATTTTGAGTTATGTTGCTAACAGAGAAACAAACAAACCAAGAAAACAAACAGTCATCGGCAATAAAATAACCTCCTTGACGGAGTTAATAACTGTCTGCTAATATTTGGGGTTGTAGATAGAGTGACCAGATGTACCGCTTTGTATGGGACAGTCACGCATTCTCATTACTTTTCACATGTCCCACAAATTGAGACGGTGTCCTGCATTGTTATTGATAGTCCGACTCCAGTTTTGCAATGCACGTTTAATAGTATGGCATTTATCAGACAGCTGTGTGTGCAGTAGTAGTAGTGAGGGCTGCCACCAGGGGGTGAGGCGGGCTATCTTATCATGTCAATCAAACTCGGACGCAGACAGCTCAAGGGAGCGCACGCACAGACAAGAAACAAATCAGGTCCGAACGGTACCAGCATGCAGCACAAAACATAGAGGAAAGGGAGAAAAACAGCACCTGCTCTCAGTGTAACAGGGTATAAGCCTAATACAGTCTTAAAGCAAACAGTATTAGCATGACTTTAGCGGGGCTGCTGGCTCAATCCTGAAAGCTTTCTGAGGACGACTGACAAGAACGTATCCGTTTGTGCCCTGACTATGTCCCATTCAAGATGACGCAAGCGATGGGGCTCTATCTGGGCTAAAATGACGCCAACTGGGCTCTAACGGGGCTGACGTCATGTCAGCAGGATGGAAATTCGTGGAATCCTCGTCATATCGTTGTATCGATCTAATTGAAGCGGAACGAGTGCCCCTGAAGCCCTGTAGAGGCGTCATGATGGTGTATTTACAGGATGTGTCTGGGGCAGAGAGCATGGATGTATTATAAGAACTGGATAGCGTGGCTCCACCTTCTACCATTCAACGCTTTTGAAGCCATAATTTCCCCCGTCAGGGCGCCGCCATTGTGGAGCCAGTAGAGAAGCTGGACCATATCTGGACGTAGTTGTTATAACTGTTGCAAAACTCCTCAGCATACGCCGTGCACAATCATTGTGAAGCTGCCGTAAACCACGGTTATTTTTAAACTCTAATAACTGATGAAAAGGAAACTTTTCAGAAAAAAGAGGACTTGGAAAAAACGCAGCCCAATAATACTTTCATATCACCACAGCATACGGATGGGAGAAATGTTTCTACGAGGCGTATTATTTTTTTGAAGTTTCACTACGGCCCGTTCAGATGAATGGGGGAGACGGAGAGCTGACCTATACTGCAGCCAGTCACCAGGGGGAGCAGTTTTCGTGGCGGCTTCAATTCGAGCCCAGCGACATGACGTTCATGTTTTTTACAGTCTATGGAAGAGAGTCATTTCTTCCTGTATGTACAGTCGAGCACAATCACCATGAGAAATGGAATTGTGTGACTGGGGCACAAGCTGTCCATCAGGATCAGATAACACATTCACGCACTTTCATACCCATTTATAGACCACTGATGGAGCAGTGGGAGCAACTTTGGCTAAAATGTCATGCCCAAGGACACATTGCCATGTGACAGCCTTCTGATACTCTGCTTCATATTATTTGTACGAGAGCCTGATGTACTAGACCTACATCAGTCTTAAACCGGATTACACCACAACTATTCTTGCTCCTTCATCCATTTTTCAAACTTACAGATGTTAAGAAAAACTTCACTTTGTGGTTTGTGTTCGAGTAAAAAAATCAAATAGTACCAGACTGCTCCAAAAACACTCCATCATATTCCCTCCAAATGTAAAAAGTTGAACCAATGTCAAATGTTTCTACAAGTGCTTCTTGGAGTGGAGTCAGTCTGCGTCCAATTGAGACTGATGTAAATTTAAGATGGCCTAAATTGGCCCGAAATTACAGCGTGTGGTCACCACTATTTTCTAACAATCCATCAAACTGAAGTGTCATCCGGAGAAAAACAACATCCAGTGACGACAATGAAAAGCTTCAGTCAACCCAGATTAGGAGTTTATTCATGGACAGAGGCTTGACTGTTTGAGGAAAAAGGACAGGAACAAAAAAAGAGAGATCGGTGGAAGGAGTTAGTCGCGTGTCTCGCCTCAGCAGTTATTACTGAGGGGGAGTGAGGGCTCGAGGCCCCGCGACGATCATTTATCACTCATCATACGAGTAGGGGAAAGCCTTCCCGTCCCTCTGTGTTTCCACTCGGTGTAGTTAAGTTCGTGAGCACTAAATCACTGCTCTATAGCAAGCGAGAGCGAGTGGCGAATGAATGAATGAACGAACGGCGAGGAATTAGGTTTGCCGTTAAGTCACTGAGCCGAATCACTGACGGACAAATGAGAAAACAGCAGTGACGGTGCTGACAAATGGGGCTACTTTCCTCTGAAGAAATGAGCGGAGTATTATGGTTCGGGGATGGATGGGCAACGAAAATAGGAGTGACGTTTACAAGTCAACCTTCAGAGGGTTGAGGAAGTGGCAGAGATTGAAATTTTGAGAGGACGTGTTAAACAGAAGTAGAAGCAGTTGATCTACCTTTAAAGCTTTTTCATTTCAGATCATTTTTCTTTGACTAACAGGATGTGAAAAAGCTTTTGACACCCACCTGTACACACTGAAGACTTTTTCCCTTTTGCTGTGATCATATTTGTCTCCATTTTGAGATATTTCATTCATAACAAATATAACACGGCGGTATCCTGAATTCAGAAAGACATTTCAGCGACAGCGTGGCTCCTCAAAGAACCTTGAAAAGAAGAACTGTAATCTTGGAGACATTGAGGATTGACTAAAAATAGAGCAGGTGTTATATAAATCATGAATTAATGAGTGTCTGTGCCTCTTAGAGGTGTCACAATCCATGGAAAGAAGAGTGAGAGTGAAAGTGAAAATAAATGTTAGAGAGACGGAGACAAAGACGCGTTGCAGACAGAAAAATCCGAACAGAGACGGAGAGGCTGCTGATTGTTGGGCTGCCACATCTCCTCCATCAACTTCATCATCACATAATCTAGATATCATGACTTCTCTGAGCTTGACCTGTTTTATTGTAGGTAAAATATCTTTAATTTAAAGGTACTATAAGGAGAATCTATTCCGGCGACATAAAGCCTCTGCTACCCATGAGCACGCGCGGCGACTGTAGTAAAGACGTGACCCAAGCCAAAGCGTGCCTTTGTTGTGATGCTAATGAATGCAGCTCTTCCTCAGAACTCTGCATTGCTTTACAACTTCTTTTTTCAACAACTTTCAGGATGCAAAGCGATGAGGTAATGTATCTCTTTCTAGGTACGTAGTGGTAGTTTTTGATGTGTGACAACAAGCCATTTTTGGAAAACTTAGTATCGTAGTTTTTTTACAGTTATAGATCACTCCTTACAGCCCAGTGCTCTAAGACGTGTCTGAATAATATAAATTTGCTCTAGTTTTAATTGTCTTGTTCCTGAAGTTGAGTATCCAGGCCAGTCCAGCCCTGTCCGACCCGACCACGAAGCTAAGGAATAACATTTATAGATAACCTATTTTGATGCTATAAAACTCATCTTAAAGTGTGTATTTCAATCAGGCATATATCTAAAAATGAGACTTTTTTTGTAAATACTTAGAAACTCCTCATAGCATCTTTAATAACAGCAGAGTGGCAAGTCTATCACGTACGATGTTGTAAGTTAGTTATAAGCAGAGTTGCCAGGTCTGCTTATTATAGGCAAATGTGGTCAACTTTCTGATTCAAGATAAGATTTAAAGAGAAAGAACAAACCTCAGCTCATGACCGAAGTAATAGAAGAAAGTAAATACACTACCTGACCAAAGTAAAAAATGTCAACATAAAAAAGGGCCAAAAAGAAATCCTTATAGCCAGGATTAAATTTATTTGTAATGTTGCTATTACTGTTTTAACCATAATAAAGCTGCAGGGGATCAACATAAAACTTAAATAATGGCCTGGTTATGTCTGTTTGGTTACAAAAACATTAATTCATAGAAGTATCATGTAGTTTTTGTAATTATGGGTCTATCATAGGGATGAGAATAAAATTTATTCTATCCATAACAATGCCTTTATTGATTCTGCCTATAATACCATTCTTTAACAATTCTCTTATTGATTCAATTCTTTAATGAGTCTCCATCAATTCCTGTTGACAGAAGTTTGATTGTGTAGTTTTTCTGTGGCAACAATGTCCAACACGTCAGTCACGATATTTAATGCATGCTTCTACAACAGGGGTGGGCAACTTTCATTACCAAGAGGGCCACATAAAACCATTTTTCCCAGCCTGCGGGCCACATTATTACTAATTTTCAGAAATTCTCCAGGGAAAAAGGACGTTGGATAAATACCATTAGAGAATATTAATTAAGCCTAAAATTAGCATACCAATATTGATATGTTACATGACAAATAAAAGTTATTATACGTAATTAAATGAACTAGACACAGAATTCAAGCAAATTAAGCCAAAATATGTGGAATTAAAGCTGACATAGCTATTTTCAAATCAATGAAATGAGTGTTCCCAAATTTTTAAAGCTCAGAGATTTTACTGCTGCCATATTTTGAATATAGTATTGAGTAATTCTTGATATAATGTTCCAATGCTTCATGAACGAGATTTAGAGACACTATAATAGCAAAGTAAGGTCATAAATAACTTACAAAGCCAATAAAATATCAGTCAAGATTATATAGAACTATTTTGATTCGATATGTGGCCCCCAGGCCGCCAGTTGCCCACCCCTGTTCTACAAGTTGTTGCTGTTTTCAGGCATTATATCCTGTATTTGTGAAAACTTGAGACACAATTTTGACCACTTCTGCTGCCTGTCTGATGTGATTACATATTTGAAGTCTTTATTTTGTTCCTGCTGACTGCCTCTGTTGAGAGTGTGAAGTCTGAAGTTAGAGAGACAAGCATTGATAAGGGAAAAGACTAATAATTGATTCTTTGAGGGCAGTGTTATCAGTTTTTAAATTGAATTGATTTTCAGTTCCTATCCCTTGACTTTAATGAACAAATGATCGATTAGGGTACCTGTAACTGATATGTAAATGTAAAAAATGCCATAAACATTCAATTTGTAGCAACTGTTTTATGGCTTTTTCAGGGGCCTTTATTGAATAAATGGTATTTTAGGAATTTACTTTTATTTCGTGGAACTGGCTAAAAATATGACCTTTGTCAGAAGAATCCAAAGCACCCTGACTGTCTGTTTCTGGGAGATTAAGTTATGATTCTGGTCTGGCTCAAGCGAGTGAAACAGACGTACCAAAGATTAGATAATCTGAAAATGTCAGCACAGTGTTCGTCACTCTCTGTTTGAGAGAAACACTCGCTGTTTGTTGCCTGGTGCCTGTTTGTTTTGTTTACATGAGAGAGATACGATCCAGCCTCTGTGCTCCAATCTGTACTACATCTGTCTCCAGGCTCTCCGTTAAGATGGTGTAATGCTCCGAGTTGGCAGGGAGGATGTCGGCGAGTGAATAGTCGTGGTAAGAACCACAGAGCGCAGAATAAATGTTCAGAATAAGGCTTGTGTTGTTACATTAAATGAAGCTCTTTGTCCTCAGAGGCATCAAGAAGGGATGAAGGAGAGGCGATGTGTTTGAGGAGAGACACCGCTGCTGCCACGAGCCACTGTACACGAGTGTGAGTGTGTCGCCTGCTGTGTCACACAACATTAAAGTAAATGCACACAGATAGTAACTTCATTAAGAGAAGTTAGCTCTCATAAACATGCTGCACACATCCAGCTGAGTCAACAGGTGCACATTCACTTAGCGGTACAGGGGATCAGACTGTGGGCAGGGGCCACTGACACAGGCTCTGTGTTTGTGTGTTAATGTGTGTTTTAGGGGGGATAGCTATAATGACTGTAATTAATGACCCTGCTCCACTGGCAACATGTCATGTTGTGTCACCACCTACTGCCACTTTGTCAAAATACAGCCAAGCTAATCACACCACGGTGGAGAAAACAGAGGAGTGTGTGTGCTGAGGAGAGTGGAAACTGGAATAAGGCAACGTCTGCATGGAGGTGATTTTGTTTTATTACAGGAATATTTTTGATTTAAATTAAAATTTATATTGATGTTTTTATAAATTATTTAATTTCCATATATATCATCAACACCACTCCTCCCTTTTGGATTAATTAGGGGGCTGAGGCTGAACCAGTCACCAGCCAATCACAGGGCAACATAAAAAGACAGAAAACCTTTCATATACTCTCCCATTCTTCAGGGCAATTTGGTGCCATAACACTATTTTACAAGAATACTTTATTAAATTTAATGTTTTTAGCTGCAGGATTCAAGCAGATCCTTAAAATGTCTTCAAATGTTTTTAACTTTAAAGTAAACACACTTAGAATATTTCTTTTGGGTTTTCTATGATTGATGGTTGAGGGCATATAAAAAAAGTACAGAAATCCGTACCAGTTTATTGACACATACTGTAAATCAGTTTAATGCAAACAGATATATTTTATGTTTCTACTTTTTAGATTCATTCTCAAAATTGATGATAGACTATTCGATCCTGCCATTCATTAGGAGGGAGAGTGTATGATATAAATAACAGATGGATGGATGTAAAGTGCAATTTGAATATGATGCAGCTGTAATCCAAAAAAAAAAAATGTTGCTTTTTCCATATGTGGATATTGTTATCCATATTGGCTAAAATTAACTTTTGAAATATTGCCATATCAGATATTGACAAAAAAATATTGTGCATCCGTGCAACAGATTTTATTACCTAGCAGAACATTATTTCTTCTTGTTATATATATACCATTTTCACAGTAAAAGCGGGTCAGCGTGGGTTCTTTAAATCTGCTAACAATCAGCAAGTGACTCCTTTCCATCTGCCAGCAGACCCAAGTCTACTCGGCAGAAGATGAGCTGCTTGGCTGTTTTTTTCCTCAAATGAATCAAGCGGGTGTCTTCACATTGATAACATCTTCAGCACGATGAAACACAGCCATGTAAATAACAGAAAAGAGGATGGAAGACGCTGACATGTTTTTCTGTAGTATGTACTTTTGTCTCTCTTTAAAAATGTACAAACTTGGGCACGTTATGCCGACAACTTCCATGAATTAGCGGGTTGATCTGGGTGTGATTTTCCCACTGGAGCAAATCGGAGGTTAGCCGATGAAAGCCTGTGCCGCTTACAGGGTCAGTTGACCCGTGTCAAAATGCAGAGTAAGCACTTTCAAGCTGCTGACAGGAGCCATTTGTTACCTGGTTTAAACAGGTTTTATAGAATGATTACCCACTGAGGGTCTAAAGTCATGAAAACCGCCTCATTGACATCAATTTGTATCAAAGTAAGGGATAAATAGCAAAATGGCTGCACAGAGTATGAACTGAAACAGACTTATTCAAAAATGTCATCTAAAGGTGCTATGAAGAGAATCTAGTTCTGGCGACATAAAGACTCTGCTACCCATGAGCACGTGCGGCGACTGTCGTAATGCTGCGTTCCAGTAACATCGGAACTGGGAGTGACACCATCTCAGACTTATCTGTGTTCTAGTTGAAGTCAGAAAAAAACATCTACCAGGCTATTGTTAGCTGCTGTTAGCACGCTCTGCGTTGTTCACAAATATCACATGAAGAATGTGATTATCACTATGGCAGCATTTTTGTAAGTATAAGTCTAACAATACTATGTATACAGCTGATCTAGAGCGACACACCCCAGTCAGAAGTGCAAATAAATTGATTATTACAGGAGCTAAATAACTGTTCACACCAGGGGCATCCATCTTCGATTGTCAACTCAGGGGTGGCGAGGTTTCACCGCATTCCCAGGACGAAATTCTGACTTCGGGGGACGTTCCAGTTGCAGTTTCCTACTCAGAACTCAAAATTCCTACTTCTGACTACAACTGGAACGCACCAACAGACGTGACAATATTTGGAAAACTTAGTATTGTAGTTTTGTAGCTGGCTATATATCGCTACTTACAGCCTGGTGCTCTAAGTCGTGTCCGAATAATTAAATTTGCTCTAGTTTTAATTGTCTTGTTCCTGAAGTTGAGTATCCAGGCCAGTCCAGCCCTGTCCGACCCGACCGTAAAGCTAAGGAATAGCATTTATTGATAACCTATTTTGATGCTATAAAACTCATCTTAAAGTGTGTATTTCAATCAGGCATATATCTAAAAGTGAAACTTTTTTGTGATTACTTAGAAACTCCTCATAGCATCTTTAATGATGCTGGGAATCACATAGCTGTCAGTGTTTTAGCATTTTACACCAGTATTTTGGTCACAACAGTTCACTCTATGCAGCCAGTTCTTTAATGTTTTCACAGTTTGTCAGTGTAGTATCTCCTGAAATGCCAAATAAAGTCTGTGTTGTGTTCGTGTTTTAGCGCTCTGACAGAAACAAACACAGATCTGGGACTCAGCTCTCCACATCTGTCATTCTGGAGAGCATCACGGCAGCCAGGAGGAAACAGATGATAATCCACATGAGATGAGTTAGGACGCAAACATATATATAAAAAAAACATCCACAGAGGATGAAGACAGCAGCTTCCTGATGAAGGCAGTTCTCCTGAAATAAGCGATGGAGCTCTCTGTACTTTCCAGTAGGTTTTCTGTTTCTAATTTGTGTTGCCTTGGAGTTCTTTGGGGATTCAATACATTCACTTTGTTGATCCTGGGGGAAGAGTTTGCTCAGGACACATTACTGCTGCCTGAAATCAATGCAGCCACAAAATAGTACAACACAATGTAAATAAGACTGGGTTACACAATATATACCCTGAGACGCTCGTTTTAAATCACAGGTTCTGGCTTGTGGGGGGTAAATCATTGTGCTGTGATTTATGCTCTTGCAGAAGATTGTTTTTCAAATTCAGTTTTTAGTTCCAGTGAAAACAGAGGGTTTATTTTTCTGTTTTGCTTTTGGTTGGAAGTGTGAAACTCCATCTGTTTTTGAACACTGTGCAGGTCAGTCAATGAGTGTGTCTGGTTTGTGTTGATGCACTGAAGGACACGTGGAGATGATTTATTTGTGTTTTTGAGGCTGAGGTGTGCAACGTGGCCACATCTCATTAATCAGGTGATTCTGAACTAAAGATTTTAGTTTTTCATCCAGAATAGTTGTAAAAAGAAACTTTTAAAAATGCTACAGCCACTCTGGTTATCATAGTATTCAATAAACCTCTAAGGCGGTAGGGGTGGGCGATACTGGGAATTTTGGTATCGATCCAATACCAAGTGAATACAGGGCTAGTATCGCCGATACAGATACCGATACTTTTTACATGAAATGTTATGATCATTGAATAATTTTGTAATTTTGCTTTGAGTTGGTTAATTATGATTATGGTAAAACACAGCACAATGATTTTAGGCAATAAAAATGCTTTTTATTAATGAACCACAACAATAGAACAAAATTTTAACTGTATAAAAGTAATAAATTATTCCACGTTTAAGAAAAAAAATCACAAGTGCAAAATAACAAAAAAAGCAGCAATGTAAAAAAAAATAAGAATATAAGAATGTCAACATCACAACAAAAAATACCTTCCATTGCACAAATAAAGTGTAAACCACAGTTCACCTTAACCTTTGGCTTTCTGCTCACAAAGCCCTCTCTTGGGTTGCCCTTTTGGCTCTGTTTCCATATTGACAACAGATTTATAGGTTTTTGTTCAGGAACAGTAACATGTTGACATAGAGGGAGAGAGGTGCACCGTTTAGAACAGGCGGTCAGAGCGGAGGAAGGTAAAGTTAAAGGAACACTACACCCAAACAACAATTTGGCCTCATTTTCTACTCACCCTCATGCTGAGCAACACTCTGGAGCACTTTTTTGATGTCTCAAACGCAGCCGGGGGTCCGGGGGGATTTTCGCTGTCAACAAACGTCCATCTAACAGGGGACGACGGAGCCCGAAGAAAAAGGTCCATAAAAGTCCACAAAAACGTGCCTATTTTCCTTCATACTGCTCGTCCGCTGTAATCCAAGTGTCCCTGCACTACGTAAGCCGCGGCAGACCAATCCAGACGGCTTACGTAGTGCAGGGAGCGCGCGTAGACGTGCACTGCGGAAGTACGATATAGCACTGTTTAGGCTCGAAAAATGTACTAAATGACCTCGTTTCGAATTAATTATGGACGTTACCCGCTCAGGACACTTGGATTACAGTGGACGAGCAGTATGAAGGAAAATAGGCACGTTTTTGTGGACTTTTATGGACCTTTTTCTTCGCGCTCCGCTGCCCCTGTTAGATGGACGTTTGTTGACAGCGAAAATCCCCCCGGACCCCCGGCTGCATTTGAGACATCAAAAAAGTGCTCCAGAGTGTTGCTCAGCATGAGGGTGAGTAGAAAATGAGGCCAAATCGTTGTTTGGGTGTAGTGTTCCTTTAAGACGACATAAGAGAAACTGCAGTATCGATCTCATCACGCTAGTATTAATCCGATATCAATACTCAGCTTGATATCGATACTATCAATATTAAGATCGATACATCCACCCCTATAAGGCGGGGATCATCAACTATATTTGTACAAGGGCCAGCTGTTTTATTGAAATATGAGATATAGCTGTCAAATAATATGACTGTGCGAATGAACAACTCACATTCACACTGAGTGTTCTGTAAGTTGCTGTAAGTTCACAATGAGGGAAGTCTTCAGTTCACTATTAAAAACAGTTTTAAGTGTTTCTGCTAAGGTGTCAGAAAATGATTTGCTTAAAACTTAAGCAATGTATTCATTTAAAATCTTTGGTGAAATTGTACAAAAAAGGAGCTTAATCTTTTGGTACATTAATTGGTGTTTGGAGAACACTGCATGTTAAAAATGATCAACAACTCAGTATAAAAATGAGAGCATCAACAGTCCTTTTATGGTCTTGATGAAGTGACAATTCTGCTAATTTTGCCTGAAAACTTGAGGTGAAAAAAGTGTGTGCCAAAGCTCCTGATCCCTGGTCAAAATGACAAAACACAAGCACATTTGTGGAGACATTTTGGAACAAACTGAAGGAAATCCAAGTGGTTAAGAAGGAGTGATTACAAGCAATGAAGTTGGATCTTCCATCATGCAGCTGGGCCAAAACAGTCAGTGCATCAGAAAATACTATCAAGAATGAAGAAAGCACAAATAAGCAAGTCCAAACTCATGGCTATAGGCTTAAGGGAGCATTTTGGAGGAGTGGGCTCCACAAGGGTCAACAATCAATCAATACTTTCACAAATGGGGTCAAAAATGCAAGAAAAACTTTTAAGAAAGAGTCCACAGCTTTGGAGAAATGGTGTGATTGTTCATCAAGACAACACTCCAGCTCACACTGCGCTCTTGGTAAAGCAGTTTCTGTCCAAAACAATCACAGAGCTGGTCACCACCCTGTTCACCAGGTCCAGCACCGTGTGACTTTTCTTTTACTAAAATCAAATCTGTGCTCAGAGGAACATGCTTGGAGTCTGAGTCAGAAGTTAAGGCAGTCCTTCTCAAATTGGTGCAATGCCAGGGGAGGCACATGTAACACCGGGGAACATGGTTTTTGGGCTGTACTAGAAATGTAATTGCACATCGACTTCAGTAAGCGGCGGTGTTGCTGTCATTGTCAGTGTGCAGGGTGTACTATCTCTATAGTGGATGTTGTTTTTGTACCGAGCAAGCGCAAACACAGAACAGAGCAGGAAATATAAAGAGCGGTGAACAAACCCTCGAGAGACAGCATGGAAAAATATGTTACAGGAATGAAAAGAAAGGCGAAGAGAGTTGGAGATAATGATACAAATGAATGTCTCCCTAAAGCCAAGACGTGGAAATATGATGAGGCGTTGGCGCCTGGCTTCACTGTGACTACGGCAGGAGACGAGGAAAGACCGGTGTGTTTACTCAGTAAAGACACTATGCATTGCTTAACAGTTAAGAAATAGTTGGCACATTTTTGCTGAAAAAACTCCAGCGGCTTATCAGCGTGATTGGGGTGTAAAACTTTAAGTGCCGCCTTAATTTATTTGGCTTCATGCTGTCCGCTGCCAACATTTTTAGACACAGTAAACACAGCGGTCTTTCCTCATCTCCCACTGTAGTCACAGTGAAGCCAAGCACTACATACGCTCTTGGTTTTCGGGAGACTTTCATTTAGTTTGGTCAAAAATGTGTATAATTTAAATAAGGAATTTTTTTTTTGAATTTTAGACAAATGATGAACTTTAAATATTTTCTGTTGCAGACTGAAAAAATTTATTAATAAAGTTATTCTTTGTCATAAGTTGATCTATATTTCTTTTTTTTTCTTTTTTGTATTCTTTAATGTCAATAAGGATACTATGTTATACAGAGGTGTACTTATAACAGTATTTAAGACAAATGATACTATTTGTAGTCGCGACAGAGAGTAGGGGGGCACGAAATGTTTTCTTCTTCCTAATGGTACGGCCACACCAGACGCAAATTTGCCTGGACGCGCGTCGAGATTACATACAAAGTCAATGCAAACACGCATCTTGACGCAAATTCGCCCCGGGCGGATTGGATGCGTTTAGCGCTGCGCGTTTGGAGCGTGAGGCGTTTTGACGCCCCAAACGCCTCGACGCTCGAGTTGAAAATAATGAACTTTCGACGCCAGTTCGCGGCGCAGCAGCCAATCAGCGATGACATTCCCCTCCGACGTCATTGATTTGATGACGTGTGACGCTCCGGTCCCCTGCTTCCGCTCAAGCCCCTCTCAAAGATGGAGGAGAGGTTTATCCGCGCTGTTTGCTGTTATTCGGAGCTATACCATTCGGCGTGTGTACTCTACAGAGACTGGAACAAAAGGGAGCAGGCTTGGGTGAAAGTCGCTGAGGAGACAGGTTTGATTTAATGATGTGTGACGCCCCGGCCTCCTGCTCCTGCTCAAACCCCCTCTCAAAGATGGAGGAGATGGTTTATCGACGCTGTTTGCTATCATCCAGAGCTACACTACTCGGCGTGTGTCCTCTACAGAGACCGGGACAAAAGGAGCAGGCTTGGGTGAAAGTCGCTGAGAAGACAGGTTTTGAAAGTAAGTTCTTTAAATATTCGTTTCCATCTGGATTTGCCTGCAGGGGTCATCACTGAGTCTGACTGGCTCCAGCTCTCTACTACACCTGCGCCCGGATGCGCGTCGTCCCACAGCTTGTCAAAATGTCCAGTGTCCAGCTTTGGGCGTTAAGCGCGGCACGTTACAGGCTTTATGCGCGTTTAAATTCGCCAATTCGCGTCCGGTGTGGCCGTAGCATAAGGGGGCCTTAACAGAAAATAATTGAGAAGCACGATGTTAAGGGAAGAACCACAGAGGTTCTGAAAGCCCTGCAGTGAACCAGGAAGTGCTAAATGTTAACTCACTTCAGTATTTTTAGACTTATTCCTGCGCCTGTTTATTATCACCATGTTTTCAGTTTACTTCTAACACAACAGGTAGTTACACACAGCCTGGGGTTTTCATGCGCCCTCTGACAGTATCCTTCACATATTACATACATAAATGCAAACCCAAGGATAAACTACAAGTGTATCTCCAGCTTAAAAATAAAAACAAGAAAGTTTGAGGGATTTTCTTCAAATTTTCACAAATGCTGACTAAAATGATCAAATGAGAACATTTTGGAGGTACAAGGTTGAGGCCACTGTGTCCTCAAAACATGAAAAACACCTTTAAAAACAAGATTTCTTCCAATGACTCCACAACAAAGACCATCAAACCTCACCTCCAAAGCCTCCGCTGTGCTTTCACTGCCATGCTGTTACATTCTTTCTATATTTCTACTTTTAAATATGAATGTCTGCTTATTTGAATCCGAATAGACTTTTAGCCGCAAAAGTCCTGACAGGCTCCTCGGCTGGCATTCAGCATCTCTGCAGGCGCAAACCTAATCACACAATGTGATGAATGTTTCTGCTCTCCTCTGAGATTTACACACAGATGTATTCTCAGAGGACACAAACCCAGCAAGCTGTCACAGAACGAGCTCCAAGCTGTTACCGCGCAGATAAGAATTTTAAATAAAGTGTTTGAGTTATGGCAGAAAAACATAAATTAATCTGAAAACTTTCTCACTTCAAAGCTCATCCGAGAGTCAAACTGTGCTATCAAGACGGAGAATCTGGTCCGAGTATCAGCTGATGAGTGATGATTTTATTCTGTGTAACTGCATGAAAGCGTCAGTCTCACCAACAAACTGCAGAGATAAGGGAGGCTTCCTGAGAACAGGAGTTTCAAAGAGTGGGCGGGTGCCAGCCTGTGTTTTACGCCTCCACTGGTGTCAGAAGATGTGAAAAATGCTAATTCAAGTTTCCTAGAGATGAATCAGAAAAAAAACTAATGTGCTTGATTCTAAAGATAGACACACAAGCAGCCCACGCTGAAGAGCACCTGGATCTTCCTCAGCACAGGAGCTTTTGCTTCACCTTGGCTTCTACTTAAAAACCTGGAGAGATGAATCATCTCGGTACAATGCCCTAAGAGCCTGTTCCTCGATATAGCTGCACAGCATTCTGCTAAAAAAAAAAACATCACTCATGCGATTTGTTGAACATGTTCTGCAGGATGCTTCACGGCTGCCAGGATGACACTCTTGCCTTAAGGTGTGATAATCCCAAAAACTGAAGACATCTTTGAAAAGAAGAGTGCTTTTAGACATCGATACAATGCTCAAGAGCCGTCGCTCTCTGCTGAAGGAATGAGGAACATTTAATTTAATTACTGCCTCCTTAATGCACCCATTAAATAATCAAAGTAATTAGTTTCAAACTGAAACACAGGGCTGGAGCTGCTGTTAGCAGTTTAGTAAATGTAGACTTAAAAAAAGGAATGCAAGGAGTGAAACCCCAACATGCTCCAAAATCTTTGGAACTCACCTAGCTAGCTAAAAATGAGAATATACAAAAAAAAAAAACTATTTAGAAAGCTTTGTTTAAAACAAACTGTTGTTACTGGACACAGATTTTGCACAGGAATAAGAAATTTCAAAGTGATAAACCTTTTTGAACCTAAATTTGAGTCACTTACTTACTGGACTTCTCTGAGAATTCAGAAATTAATTCAACAAGATCACCCATTGTAACAAATTTTTAACTCTATAATTTTACACCTTATTCAAGATATGACAATGTGCTTCAGCAGTATTTTTTGTTGAACAGAACATTTGAAAATATATTCTTAATGGCTTTAAAAGAAAAAAAAATGGTTAAAAAGCTTCTACATATTGAAGTGTTAACCATTAGAGAAACAATAAAAAATATATTGATAATTACGAATGCTTCATAAAGGGCAGCTATAGTATGAACTTTACAGCTGGTGGTTGTATAATAAATTGTTAAGCACTGTTGATAGCTATCCCAATTTAACACAATTTAGTTTTTGTTTTTCATTGATAAAATCCAGATAAAAATATGTGCTTTAAAAACACATTCTTACCCAAAGACCTTTAAAGGAAATTTATTTTGAACCCAGATAAAACCAAATATATGCTTCTCAGCCGTTTCAGAAATCCTGCTGATAGCACTACACACATTACTACTCTGGAAGGTCACAACATAGAAAGAGTCACTCAGTACAAATATCTATCTGGCTGGATCAACAATTCACATTCAAACCTCACATTAGTTCACTTGTTACCAAATTAAGACAAGAATTGGACGATTTATACAGAAACAAAACAAACTTCCCTATTTCATGCAGAAAACAAATGATTGAAGCCACCTTCCTGTCAGTTTTAGATTATGGAGATGTGATCTACAGGCACGCCACAGCTAGCTCACTTACACCACTGGATTCAGTTTACCACTCTGCCATAAGATTCATTACTGCTGACAGCTTTTCAACCCATCACTGCATCCTGTATAACAAAGTGGGCTGGCCTTCTCTGTCAGTTAGAAGAGACAGGCATTGGTCACTTTCATCTACAAAGCTCTTTATGGACATCTGCCAGAGTATCTAACCTCTCTATTAAAAATGACCACAAACCGCTACCAAACTCGTTCTACTGACTGGCTAAAGCCCCAGTCACACATTCCCGTTTCTCATGGCGATTGTGCACGATTGTCATTGTCCTGATAAAACGTGCTTTGGTCGTGGCGCATGCGCTACTTGGTCTGGATCAGCCTTGTATAGCCGTGGATGAACGGCGGTGAACGTGGAAGGGTCCCGACAGTTTTAAACTGTTCAGAACTGTCGTGGAGAATCACCGTTCTCAGTTTAGCAAAGCCTAATGCAGTCCTAATGCAAACAGTATTAGCGTGGCATGTATGGAGCTCAGTCGGGCTGATCGTGGTTCAATCCTGAAAGCTTTATGAGAACGACTGACAAGGATGTATCCGTTTGTGCCCGACTGTGTCCCGTTCAAGACGACGCAAGCGACGGGGCTCAGTCGGGGCTCATGTGACGTGAACTGAGCTCGAGCGGGGCTGACGTCGCGTCAGCTGGATGGAAATTCATGGAATCCTCATCATATCGTTTTATTAACCTAACTGGAGTGAGACGAATGCCCCCTGAAGCGCTGTAGAAGCGGTGTATTTACGGGGTGTGTCCAGGGGTGAGACACACCAGCCTCCTCAGTTCAGTCGTGCACAATCGCTATGAGAAACGGGAATGTGTGACTTAGGCATAATGCTTGATGTTCCAAGAGTCCATAGCAAGATCGAAATAACATCTTTCAGATTTTGTGCAGTCCACAGCTGGAACACTTTACAGCAAACACTAAAACTCAGTTCACTTAATAGCATCGGGCAGTTTCAAAATATGATAAAGAACCATTATGTTCATGTCTGTAAGTGTTTTTGAATTTTACTCCACTGTTCTTTCTTTATTGTCTTGCAATTACTGTTTTTATGTACTCTCGACGCCATTGGAAATGAGAACATGCTCTCAATGGTATTTCGAGATTCAATAAAGAAATGGATGAAAAAGAAAGTGCGCAGTTTAATAACTGTTAATGTGCAGTGTGTTGGTTCATACTGTGTAACATTCTTAGACATATTCATTTTATCTTTAATTTGCATTATAAATATATATTTTCTAAATATGAAATAAACAGATGATGCAGGTGACAGATCCTTTGACCTTTGCTGTTCTTCATCATGTCTCCATGATGATGTTATTTATTAAACCTACGTCAAACAGAAGCTGAACAGACAGCTGAACCTCTGAGCTTCTCTCCGTCATCTGCTGAACAAAACAAATTCCCCGCCTGGTCTGTGAGAGATCGGTCATTACAGAACACATGCCTGGACTAAGAGGCCTCTCCAGCTGAGTGTGTGTGCGTATGTGTGTGTGTGTTTGTGACGTAAGGGTGGTCGGTGACCGTCCGTAACCAGATCTTTGTGTTTGGTTGGTGATGAGAGACAGACAGCAGGACGAGGAGGCAGGACTGACCTCTTACAAGAGATCCAAGAAAAGAAATGATGGACGATGGAAAAAGACAAACAATCAGATTTCAATCTGATGACCTCAGCAGTTTGATAATGCCACGTATTTACGTTTTTGTGTTAAAGTACATTAATCATTTCCTTGTCAAGGACATCTTGCTAATATTGAGGTTATATAAGAACTTTTAGGGCTCACTCTTGATTGTCAGTGACTCCAAATCAGTAGTCTTATCATACCTCTGCTACTTTTCTGAATATTGCCAATTGTAATGAAAGCTTATTGTATCAACTTTCAAAACTACAGAACAGAGTGTTTTATTCAAGTTTTTGAAAGATAATTAAAGGTTTTGTTTTAATTATGATTATTCACATCAGTAAACAGAAAAGTATTCAAGTTCACTCTGTTGTTTTCGAGACAGGATAGAAGACTTTTTTTCTTATTCTTTGGGGGTTTTTTGTATAAAACTGTTACACTTAATATCTGAGGTTTGACATTGTGTTATTGGTGGTGCAGCAGTTTCCCTTAAATGTCCTCTTGGGTGTGATTTATATAAGCCACTTGCAGGCTTCAACCACTCCTATACACAAGCTCTTTAAAATGTTTTCTTATGCATTGTTTGTGCATCATAAATAAAATAATCTGAGAAATATGTATCTATGTAAAGGTGAATGATTCCCTTGATTCACACCAATTCTTTATTGAGGGATTTGTTTTTAAAAGCCTGGATAGAATCAGTGAAACGTAACTGGTTGTTGGGCCCTGGCAAGTTGGTACAGTTCAAAAGCAGAAGCAGAAGAGGCCAAACTACATGATGCAGTGCTTTTCTTCTCTTGATATCAGTACCTGCGATACTGAGTCTGGAAATTTCAAATATGGGCAATAATTCCAATATTGTGTATTTCCTACTTTTGTGTATTGTGCAAGTCAGCAGATACCTTGGGGTAAAGTAGTAAAATGTGTTTTCATTCCCTTTTCAGCAGTGTTGCTTGCTACGGAGCCCCTAAGGTGCCACGGAGAAAAAAAATAAATTGTACGCACGATATATTACAACGTGCGCACGTTTGAGATAAAACATGCACTCGATTTAATTATACAGGCAAGCGGCAACAGACAGCCGGGCTCATCAGTAAATGGCGGTAATGCCCCATAATATATTATCGTCAGCTGCTGTTACAAACTAAGAAGAAGAAGACAGCCGGGCTCAATTGAAACATCCCAGCAACCAGCCAACATTAGCTGTGTCTGTGAATGTAGGAGTGCAGGGTATGTACTAACCTGAGAAGCTAGATGGACAGCTCCATATATCTGCCACAGAAATATTTCACTAGTCCATCTGGGTAGGAGCCCTTTAAATATGTTTTCAGGGGCAGAACGTTAAAAAAAAAACACACAAGCTTGTGATTGGACAATCGTTTGGCTCATCACATTCATCACAGACCAATCCACATCAAGCAGGGTTGCCTCCCATAATGTAACATATATAGCAGCTAATGTAGCAGTTAATGGCTAACAACACTTAAAAACAGTTCATGGACGTTAGCCATAGCGGTTTACGAAGCTGCTAACAGCTAACAACAGTTCATGACCATTAGCCGTTAGCTGCTAACTTAGCCACTTACAGCTAACAACAGTTAATAACCATTAGCTGTTAGCCGCTAACTTAGCTGCTAACAGCTAACGGCCTTATAGTATCGTCTTACACTAAATTGTACCACACAGATGATTCATTTAACACTTAAATGTGACATGAACCTCGTCAAAGACAATCCCTACAAGTAAACTTCTGAGGAGGGCAGATTTCGCCAAGTTTCACTGAGTAGCCATGAGGACAATAGGCTAATAGGCATGTCCGTTCTCAACTTCCAGTTCTCAACATTCTGCAGGTCCCGCCCCTCCTCCCTGATTGGGCCGTTAAGAATTCAGTTGAATGAATTTGTTGGACAACGGAGGCTGGCAAGACGGACCTGCAGGATTTCAGAATCAGGCAGGTCTGTCTGCTCTGCAAGGCTATGTATGTACAGTCCCTTCGGCTAATTTATCACTACCTTATATAAAAGCTAAAACATGCACATGAAATACTTATTTGTGCGCATTTAATATATCATGCACACGTTTTAGTATCTCGTACGCACGTTTTAGCTAAAACATGTGCACAGATAAGTATTTCAAGCACATGTTTTGATATATCATGCGCACGTTTTATTTATTTTTTTCCCCATGGCACCTTAGGGTCTCCGTAGCTTTCAGTGTTAATATTGTGACCTAATTATTTCATCAAAGTTCTCATCAACAACCTTTTGCATTTCACACTGAAGTTAAATTTGTTTCTGTAAATGTATACATTCAAACTTTACTAGCATTCAGTAAATGGTTATCAGATGTTTCATTTTATCCAAGTGTAAAACGTGACTTCAGAAATTCAAGGACATAATAAAGTGTTACTCTTTGCACTTCATTTTTTAGTCGACAACATTTACGGTAGATTTCGTTGACTCAAATATTGTGAAATTTCATCAACTAAAACTAGACTATAATTAAAACAATTCAGTTGACCAAATTATAACTAAATTAAGCATATTTTAATCAAAAGACTAACTAAAACTAAATTTAAAAAAAAGCTGTTAAAATTAATTCTGACTGATCGTGATACTGAAATGCATAAATAAGAATAAAAGTTTTACAATATCAGTTAAAAGTTGTGATAATTGCAGGACCATTTCTTCTTTATCCATCTTGCACAACGACATTGTTGTACCAAACTTTTCTAAATACTTTTTCCCAGCCTTTAGGTAAAAGTGCAGACATTACACTGGTGCATCCAGGCAGTAAAGTCTGTGGAGGGAGTGAATGTAATCAGCCAAAGATGAAGCTCATTAACAGACATAATGTGCTGGAATGAGACCGCCTGCACACACACTACCATCACTGCTCTGAAGCTAAATGTGCACTAAACACTCTGCCAGCACTTTACTTTCTGACACATTACCAAATGAGGGGCGTGCACACATAAAGCACACACACACATCTGAAGAGGAGAGCTGTTAAAGGACGGGCTGTGGAGACGCTGCCAGGTGAGGAGTGTGATGATGGGTTGTTGGCAGCAGCTCCTGGCCGACAACCAGCTCTCCATGTAAAGCCATGTAAGCCCTCCAGGTGTGAGTGTGTGTGCGCAGCCATATATCGTACCAATTCTCCATCTCAGAGGCGGAAAGTGCCAGTCAGCAGTTCAGCAGCAGTGGGAGAGCGCAGGGGAGCTCTTAACCAGCAGAATGGTGCTCCACCTCTCCTCTCACTTTAACACCCTCACAAACATCCAGCAAGTGTCAGCTAAACTCCCTCTACCAAAAGTTTGTGTTGAAGGAGAGGGGATCTGGATGGAGATGAGACGGTCTGAACTCTCTTTGCAGTTGTTGCCAGCTTTTAGGGAGCCAGGAGTCACACAGAAAGGGCGTCCACATCGATGTGGAAGGGCGTGTGAAGACGATAGAAGTGGAGAAAACGTGGATTTAAGTGTTGAGAGGGGGCTAAATCGATCTAAAAACTCTCATGGCTGTAAGAGGCAAAGGCAAAACAACAACTCAAGAAGAGGGAAAGTGAAGACAAATGGACAAAGACAAACACAAAGCTGCTTTTTATGTTCTTATGGTTCAAAGTTTGGTCAAATATGACTAAGAGCTCTTCACCAAGAGCTTTGCCAGAAGGTGTCTAGGTTCACGTCAGGGTTGAAGTAGAAGATGTACAAAGGTATTTTGGTTTCTCTGTCATTGATTACAAACAGGTTCCTTTATCAGACTGGAGGTGCCTACACACCAAAAGCGACTTGAGCGTCCTTAGCGATCACTCTCCTTTCAAAGTCAGTGCACAGCCGCAGTTGGGCGGGGCCAACCCTTCCGCGATGTGATTGCTGCGTTCAAGGTGGTCACTTCACATGAATTTCTTGCCCTCGCGATGATCTGGAAAATAACTTTTATACATGTATTTATTAGAGGTGGGACGATTCACATAAGTATCGATGATTTTTAAATACATTTTTTGTTCAAAAATTTGTTTTGGTTTTTTCAAATTTAAATGCTACATTTTAGTCTGTGTTAATATGCCACTTTTTAAATGTAATCAAGGCTTTTGAAAAGAGAGTATAAACAGCTGGTTAAAACATATTGCTGAATAAATCCTAAAAACTGACTCACATGTGCTGTGTATTTTTCCAGATTTCATTAAGCAAGTGATATTTGGTTGTCATATTTTTTTAAATGATTTAGCCTTTTCTTGTCATTCTTACCTATACCGTCACATCAGCTGCTCAGTCTCACTGCCTTTCATTAGCTTTGGCCTCACTTGCATCAGATCATTTTGACTCTACTTAATGTTTAAACTGATTATTGGCACTGGTGTGCAAAGGACTCTAAGTAAAGCCTGTTTCATGTTTTTAACATCCATAAGGCCGCAAACAACCACACGACCAGCATGACCTCAAATATCTAGATAAGACCTTCCGTGGAGGTTCTGTGTGGCTGATTTTCACCTGACTGCACACATCGAAAAAGATTTTCACAGATACTGACACAGTGGACAACAAGATGGCTTCTATGGTTGTTGTTATTAGTTCAAAAACAGTCTGCTTTATTCTATATGAATATACAGCCCACACTTCTTTATCTGGCATTGTCCTTGCAGGTATATTTTCCTCCCCCTTTAGCAACCACACGGTCCATCTTCTCTCTCCTATTGTACTAATAACATGAGTCTCCTCATGGTTCTCCATATTGAAAACAAGTAATCTTCTTTTACTGACTCTGATGCAATGATCAAGACATTTTTTAAACACACTGCCCCATGATGTTTGGAAATGTGAAATAAAAACATATCAAACTTATCTTGGATTGTACAGCATAGGCAAGGATAAGCCACATACGTAAGCCAATACCTTTTTCAGTTATTGACAAGTTTGTGTTAAAGACTGTACTCAATGTTTGTTCTTAACATTTATGTAACAGAAATACAAATACTCATTCACTCATTCATTCAAAACTTAAAACAGCACCAGTAATATATAAAGCAAGAAATAATCGACTGCCAAATACAATCCAGGAAATGTTTACTAAAAGGGAGGGAAGTTATAATCTAAACCTCAATTTAAAAAAAAAAAAAAGGTTTGAACAACAACAAAAGTTTCTGCATGTCGAGCTGTGGGGTGACTTTAAGGAACAACTTGGTTATGAAGATAAAACAAAACTTAAATCTGTTGAAAAAAAGGTATGAAAATTGTAGAGTATGTAGAAGAGGATGTGTTATCTATGAGCGATGGGGGAAAATATGAATAAATCAGAAAAATTACACAGTTGAAAGTGATTAGTTTTTGCTCCATAGTGCATAGAAATTAGATGTAGATATTTATATGGGTATTTATGTAATATGGATATGTGTTCTGTGCATAGGTACAAATTATATTTATATAGATTTTTATATGGTATACATATCATGTCTATATTGATACTGTTATATGGATTTATATATTTTATTATATAGCTTATATGTGTATAAACATATTTATATGGGTTATATGTTTTGTCATGTACATATGCATAATATATTTGCACACATATTAAAGCAGAATATATATTTATATATGAACCACGAGAAACAGAAATAAGGAGTAGGAATTCAAAAACTATTTACTTACCTACTGCTTCTTGAATATGTATAAAAACTTTTGGTTTTTCTTTGTATGAGAATGGTATTTCTCTATTTTTATTTCTTTGCTTACATGTTCAAAATAAATTCAAACTAATCAATCAATGAAGCTGTTAATATTGGGTATAAAGGGCACCCCAGTGAGGTTTTCCCCTTAAATTTGCTTTGCCCAACATCCTCAGAGCTTTAGTTCTCTTCAGAGCTTAAAAAAACTGCAGCCAGTGATGAGTTACGAGGGCATATTTCACCATTATTGATCGAGAATTACCCTGACAATATGAAAACTGTTTGACAAATCTGTCCATTATGGTCTTCTCTCTTGTGCTGACAGCTAAAAAACAATTGTGATCCTCTCTCTGACCGTCCCTGTTCTTTCCATGATTGACATTCTCTATTTGGATAGCCCGGCTCCAGCACTGACCTGTATTGTGGAGGCCTCAAAACGCTTTTAATGAGCTGTCTGCCTGAGAGTCTGTTTGGATTTAATAAGCTCATTAATCTCTATCTGCTCTCCTTCAGGCCCGGACAATCCAAAAAGAGAGTGATGTTCCCATCTTTCACCTCACAGCCAGACACTCGTATTGATAAATAATCCGGGTGAGGACTGCAGAACAAACTGTTTACTTCTCCACTCCCAGTCAGCCTACAGGTTTTCTGGTTGAAATGTTCTCGGGCAGGTGGAGACTGAGCGGTGGAATACGGAGGAAATGATGATGGAGATCAAGTGTGATGCTAGGAGATGAAGAGAGGTAGAAAATGGAGAAAATGAGGACTTACATCATGTACACGGCATCTCTGCAGACTGACGTAATGGCCGAAAACTGGAGATGATGACAGCAAACTTTAACGTCCCTTATTGGATGACTGATGGGCTGTCGTCTGTTTGGACAGCAGTTGTCAATCAAGCATCTCATCGGTTTCCATCATAAAATAGCTCCTGTCCCAACATATCCTGGAAAAGAAGAGATACACCACTGAGGAAAGCATATGGAAATATCTCCATTTGATTAAACTCTTGTTTTCTTTTTGTGATTCAGCTCTTAATGAACTGAAAACAATCTTTTGGTAGCTATTGTGAGCTCAGAAATGAAGTAACAGGTAAAGACCCTTGAAAAGCCAAACCTAGAGTAAGAAACTTTTGCTCAGTCCATCCCTCTGCTCTTGGATTTCTAACCAGGGATCCCCTTACACCTATAAGTCATGCCTGGTACGATTATTAAAGGTGACTTTAGGCTTCTTTTTTGAAAGGTTGATTGTAAATATGGGCAGTTGCAGGTTGCCTATTTTTGGGCTTGTTCAAAACTACAGTTGCAGTTACAAAAAATCAATAAAGTATATATTGAATAAAAAATTACAGTTGCTCATTTATGCTTGCTGTTGCCCCAAACTCCACCACCGATACAAACTCAATTCAGGCATTAATTTTCTCACACTCTAACCTCAAATGTAGATTTTACTGTAAAACGATGTCTGTCGAAAATAAATTCTTAGAGCCAATTTTTTTTTTTCTTAAAGGTGCTATGAGGAGAATCTATTACCGGCGGAATAAAGACTCTGCTACCCATGAGCACGCGCGGCGACTGTCGTAATGCTGCGTTCCAGTAACCTCGGAACTGGGAGTGACATCATCTCCGACTTATCGGCGTTCCAGTTGAAGTCGGAAAAAAACATGCCGATCTACCAGGCTATTGTTAGCACGTTACATCCCTACATGGATCTTTAACAAAATGCACTTCAGATTGACAGTCATCTTTTAACAAGATAGTTCACGTTGATTATCTAAATTGGTTTATTATAGTTGTTGATATGCTTTTCAAATTTGAAACTTGTAAATGCAAATGACAGTAACACTGAGTTCATGCCTATTAAAGCTTCTGTTTTTATCTGTATTTGTGAGGCTTTACTGTGTCGTAATTTGGTTTGGTGCACTTTGATGCAGCTACTCTGCTATAAAGAAATCAAAGCATGAACATCTCTCCATCACAGAATGATAGAAACACATCTGTACTTTATAAAGACTTGTGTTTGCAGGTTGAGAAATGAGTCCTAAAATACTTCCCTCCTGTTGACAGTCCAGCTAAATGTCAAATCTGTCAACAGCTCCCACTTTACCCAGAGCGACAAAAGAGGTCTCAGGTTGCCGCTGTGGTTCAGTGTTTGCAGGGGGCGAAGAGAGACTTGACACTTTTCAGCATTTGTGTTTAAGCTTAACAACATTTAAACCACATTTCAAGTCCAAACTTTCAGTCAAACCAGAAGTGCTGTAAGAGGTTAAACCCCCGCCACAGCATTTCTGACATTCTTAGTGATTACCAAAAATATGGAAAAGTGTCCTGTTGCACAGTTTCAACGAGTCATTTAAGAAATTTCTGGATCAAATCAAATCACATCTTCCTTATGCCTTGACCAACAATCCCAGAAATATCCATCAAAATCCGTTGAGAGCTTTTGAGCTAGAGTTATTTTGCTCTCAGAAGGATGGATAGATGTACTGTCAAACAAATGGACAGACTCTGGGGAAAAACATGCCCTTCTTGCCAGACCTAAAAAATATTGTTTTATCAAAATTTGAACAGCTTTTCCCTAATTGAGTGTGGACCTTTGTGCCAAGTTAAAATAAAATCCCTCAATAAGTTCTTAAGATATTGATTTTATAAGAGCTGGCTAAGCATTTGCCCCTCATTTTGTGCCACTTTCAGGCTATTTTTTAAAATGTTGTCAACATACTAGTGCAGTTTGGACAGAAATCTTTGTCTTTATGCTAAAATAAGATCATGTTATGTCTCTGTACCTTTTGACACCCAACTATTTAAATGATGAAGTTATTGTTTTAAAAGCATGGCATCTAATGAAAGACAAAAAATGTTGGCATCCGTACACTAAAATGTTGTCATGTTTTGTCCACGGTTAAGGTTTAATGTGAGCCTACTTTTGATTTTTTGATAATTGTAGCTGTTCCAAGTAGAGTTGTGTGAGGTCCATGGCATGAGCCTAAACTTGTGCCATAGTGTCACAGCTCAGTTCTCGTTCTGTTCAGAAAAAACTTTGTTCATTTACATCAACTTACTTTTCCATCACCAAGCTGCTTTGGTTAGACATGATTTTGAGACACAGCATATCCTCATGCCATGTACCTCATAAAACTGTACTTAAAAAAATGACCTTATGCTTTACAAACAAAAAAAAAAGCCTGATATTGGATGTAAGACTTCTAGGATAACTGATTATTAATTGTGCAGTTAACAGTTTTAGTCTCAGTTTTATCAGACCTGGACCACATTTTATTTAACAAAGGTAAACCATATGACAATAGAAACATTTATAATAATTATAAGACATAATTTTGCTCCACTTCTAAGACGTTTTGACGAGAGTTTGCTGTATGAATTGGCTCCCTATTGCACTTTACACTGTGATGGTAGCACTGGCCTACTACAACACTGGATTGGCTTGTGATCAAAGTGAATGGCAGAACAATCATCCAATGACCTTCTGGATACATTTTCAATGCTTCAGTATTCCCCATTCACTTTTGGCCCTTTTCCACTAGCACGCCTTGGCCCTACTCTACTCGGCCAGCGTGTTTCCACTGGCCCGGTGCCTCCTAAAACAAGCTAGTTTTAGTACCTACTCCACTCTGGTTCCAAGCGAGCTGAGTCTATACTGAAAGATGACATCACCGACTGCCAGCTACTGATTGGTCAGACAATGTCGTCATCGATGAGTCATGAGCGCGACGACCTAGCATGCTAGTGGAAGCTACCATTAGCTAACCCTTATACGTCTTTTCTTTGCAGCTCGATTGCTCTCGTCCTCGGCTTCATTCTGTTGTATAGCTTCCAAAACTCTCCTGTGCTTCTCAAGGGGTATTTCTTCTTACCACCTGCAGCCTTCTGCTTTCCTTTTTTACTCGGTTTGTGACAAAAAGCCACAGATTGTTGTGTTACGCTCGAAATGACATCACCGCAGTGCCACTCAGCTGTTTACAGTGACACTGCACCCCATTGGGCAGGCGACTGGGGCTAATGGAAAAGCAGCACAAGGCGAGTAGAGTAGAGTCGGGTAGAGTCGGGTAGAGTCAGGTAGAGTCGGGTAGAGTCGCGTAGAGTGGAGTAGGGCTAATGGAAAAGGGCCATTAGTTGTCCAGACTGATGAGTGAAATATTTTCCTTTCTTGTGTATTTTAAACTGTCTATAAAGTATGTCTGGTTAATTCATTATCTTCAAAGACAAAAATACCAACACTAATATTGTGTTTTCCATTTTACCAATATGAAATGTTGGCCCACATCCCCCATCCCTAGTATGAGTCACTGGTTACTTAAGAGAGCTGCTCAATGAAACTTGATCTTTTCTGTGACATTTTGCTTCTCACACCCGGTTTTATCTGCTCTGATTCACAGTAAGTGATGAACAACCACACCTTGAACCTTAAACTTGCTGACAGGTTGTATTTGGTGCGTGTTGGGTTTCCTAATTGATGGCTTTAGTTAGTTTTCACCCCTGCATGTCATGGCTCGTTCCAGGTCTTTTACTAACAGTCAGAATTAAGAGTGATGAAGTGGACCTCATCACTTTTGGCTTCTCAGATCACTGCAAGATAAAAAAAAAATCCAAACTAGAAGGCTCCCTCCAGGACTTGACAAAGAAGTTGTTTCTGAGTGATGCCAAAAAAGAACATCTGGCTATTAAACATTGGATATGAATGAGTCTAAAGAGCCAATCACAAGACAATAAAGTGTTGGTATCCGTGTAAAACAGTGCAACAATGCCTTCCCTTGAGGTCTTGTTTAGCTGTCTTAGGGTGTGAGCGACTGCCAGGCCGTGACAAAGCCAGATCTTTTCCCCAAACAAAGTGGCCACTTTAGCCTGGAATCTGACATGAGAGATAACCCCGACGCTCTCCCCCGACAACCCTCCTTTTCATGAGATCTGAGCCGTGGACTCTTGGGTTTGTGTCATTAGCCCCATAGCTACACGAGGTCAATGATGCAGACAAGTTAGGCAGTAAATATTAGAGAGGAGGGTGAGGGCAGCTGGACTGAGGAGTGAGAGTGTAAGTTTGAGAGCACAGGCTGAGGACTGGCTCACATTTAGCTTTAACGGCCATCGAGGGTAATCAGATTACAGATCAGACTGAAGGTAAATACACCCCCATGTGACAGGAGGATGCACTGAGGTCAGACCACTCAGGCCACACACGTTGAAGTGGTATTGGATGCACTGTGGTCTCTGTTTTCAAAGCAATAATCACATGAAGTAGAAGTTAAGAGGCCATTAACAGGACAATGAAAATGGCTGAAAACAGATGATTTTCATTGTGTTTGCACCTTCCATTTACACAAGAACGGTGCCCTAATGCCAGACTCCATAAACCTTTGAAACCAGGATGCAGGGTGAAAAGCTGCAAAAACATTTTCGTGTCAGTCTCCATGTAAACAGGAATCAGCATTGTCTGGGAACGGATAAGCAGTACGGGACGGATAAGCAGTACTCTTTAAACTAGAAAAGCACTCGGAGAGCGCAGACCTCCACCAGCACCACAGTCCTCTCCAATATTGTCATTTTGACCATAAATATTAGTCCTACCTTTATTTCATCAAAATATTTAGATTCCTTGACCATGAAAACATACCATTAGCAGCTTGATTCATAATGATATCTATTTTAGTTCAGTAGTTATTCACAGAAATGACATTTTTCACCATGGTGGCCAGACGCTGATCCGGATCAACACCAAAATCGAATCAGTTCTTCCTTTTCCCATGCTGAACATTTCCTGAAAATTTCATCAAAATCCATCCCTAACTTTTTGAGTTATTTTGTTCACAGATGGACAGACAGACGGACAGACAGACAAACAAACTCTCCTGAAAACATAACCTCCTTGGCGGAGGTAATAAAGATTGCATGCACCTAGAAACAACAACAGTTATAGCCGATTACCATGCAACATGTGTGCTGCTCACTGTGCCCAGTTTGCTATGGTTCCTCCAACAAAATGTTAATTTGCTGCTGTAATACTCGGACAAGAAGAGATGCTTTTGTTATATTTGCAATAAAACTGAAAGGTGTGTCTTTACCTGAAGGCACTGGTGAGCAGACGCATATTGTAACACCGCTGTTTCGCTACAAACCTTAATCGCCTAATACTGCCCTGGCATGCATGCTATGAAATTTTTTTTGTTGTTGTCATGGATCAGTGTGAATGTTTTCACACCATCTCCATGTGAATACAGAGTGCTTCTGAAAATGCAAAGGAAAAACCTTCCCATTTTTGGTAACATGTCATGTAAACTTGTAAAATTTAGGTTGTTTCATACCTAAAATTCAGCAGACTCAGTTCAATTTGGGGGTGAAACTGCAACCTGGTTTTGTCTTTCTCTTGGTTTTGTTTCGACTACACCTAGTCAGGTGGACCAAAGCCTGCCATATGTTTTGCAATCAAACCTCTGCAACTAATTAAGGCTGCAGTTGCAGGGTTAGTTTCTGCCTTCCAGTCCATAAAACTGTTAATCCCAGAGCAGTTTGGAAGTATTCTTTGCCATAAAATAAAGACAAAGTGGCATTTAGCCAGCACATGGAGGCACGAAGACATTAACTGGAGCAATGTGTAAATACTTTCTGTGTGGCTTTGTAGACATTATCCTGTTAAGAGGACAGAAATCTGGTGGTAATACAAATCCTAAGGTTAGCCATGTTTGGTTTTAGCTCAGTTTTTTTACAAGCCACAATTCTTCCCCTTTTTGTTAAAGCTATGGTCTACGATTTGGAAGCTTGGTACACCTTAATAACACCGTTTATAAGGCCGTTATGGTCCTATGGTCCGATCTACGCGATATATAGACCAAAAAGAATGAAAAAAATCCATTCAGTATATCCGCTGCAAAGCGGCATAATAGTTGACCAACCCGAACCTCCGGGAATGGCGGTTCGGATTGGTCCGTGAGTCCATCCAATTCCCTGTCTCCCCTGCTCTGCACCGTCCCGCCTCCTCCCCTCTACCTCCCTCATGTACCGGTGAGCAGCTAGCTGCACAGCTACGGAAGCGTCATAGAACTGGAGAAGACCAGCACTGAAACCGGGAGGCCGCTTCTGCAACGTGTAGCCTCTGTCAATAGATTTTAGCATACGTTAGCCACGCATCGTCAGCATTGTAAACTGAGTTGGTGAAGACACGCCGAGAGAGGTAAATCCTCGCCCACAATCGGCTCTGCTCTGATCGGCTAACAGAGGCGACGCCAGACCCGCTTCGCCGCCGGTCCAATTGAAATGACTACCGCTGTGTGTTACAAGGGGGATGACTGTTGTGTTTGTTACTTTCAGCTTTGAGAAATCTCATCTATCTTCGAATGCCAGTGAATATTTTCTGCCGGACGGCTTCTGGCTCTATCGGAGGGGGTGTGTTGTTAGGAGGCGACATGAGCTGGGGGGCGGGATCTTGGAACATGGAGGGGAGGGGTGAGTGAAGTGGGGGCAGGCTGCGTTTTTCAGATCTGTCTCAACAGCCGAACTGGTTTTCAGATCGTAGACCCTCGCTTTAACTACCCTCATTTGGTCATTGTTTGGTTCGAATTGGTTTCACTTAAAAAGAACCAAGACCCGTGTTTTTTTGGCAGGCAAGAGTTCATTAGTAGTATGGTGCTAGGTTGTCCATCTGTCAAGAATCCTTCACTGCTTTTCCTTTTAATATTGCCCAAAAAATTTACTGTGAACTAATCAATCGATTAAATATATTATTTAATATAATGAAGTTGCATGGAAAAAGTATGTGAACTCTTTGGGATTACTTGGATTTCGGCTTAAATTGGTCACAAAATATGTTCTGATCTTCATCTAAGTCACATCACTAGACAAACACGGCCTATTTATGTAAACAGTAAACAATATGTAAACAGTCACAGTTCATATACTTTTTCATGCAACTGTAATATCAAAGGTTATTAGGCTTCATAATCATCTCCTGCAGGAGATTGGAGGAATGAGCCCTTTCAGTTAGCCACTGGTGCTGTAAACAGAGGCATTCATCTATTTTCCAGAGCCATACCTTGTATTGTTCTGCAGCTTGTCATGCGCAGCCAAATAATTTACAACCAAAGAAAGCCTTTAGACTCTTGTGCCTCCATTTGGCTCCAAAAAAATCACTGTTCCTGAAAGTGTCTGAATCATAGCCAGTGCATAGAGAATGCTCTATTTTGTTCTCTGAAATATGAAATTAATTTCAGCATGAATACAGCTCTCAGCTTATTTAAAGTCCAGGTCCAATATTTGACTATTATTGCTAAATATCTGGTCTTTGAACAGGTTTTATGGTTCAGATCAAGGACTTCCTCCTCATTGTAGTCTTCCCTTTCACTGGAGTTCCTCCTCTGACAGTAGAGAGCTGTCTGGCTGAATGTCTGATGAGGAGGACTCTTGATACTCGAGCAGCCAAACCGGTTATTACTGAAAATATTTGAAGTGCTCCTGGAGGGTCAGAGGTTTAAAAATGATCAAACTTTTATGTCAAAACTAAGTGATGTTTGACACATTACCGTGTCAGAAGATGCTTTAAGAGGAAGGTGGACATTAGAGTCTCGATCTGTCAGATCATGTCTCTTCAGTGTGGCAATAAAAACAAGCGCATTAACAAATAATGTGAGATCGTTAAAATAAAGCACGGCTTCATGTGGTGATCAGGCTTTATGGAGCTGCCAGACCGCAGGGCGGCACGGAAACAGCAAATACAACCATCAAGCCTGGAAATGAAGCTGTTTTTCACTTTCAGAGAGAGAGCGTCATTAATCTGAAAACAAATGACTCTAAAGGAATTACCACAAACAAATGAAGACCGTATTCTGCCCAACAGCTACTTGGAAGTGAGACTTTTCAGCTAAATTACCCTTTATTATCTATTAAAACAAATCTGGAAGTTAAAGAAAAAACATTTCGTGAAAACGATCATTTGGTTGTCAAATATTCATGTTAGCATCAAAATTTATATTTTTGGTGGAAATTAAACTGTAAAGACTGTTTAAATTAAATATACTTTACAATAGAAACAATATTGTTTGTTAATTAATATTAGTGTTATTAAAGCTGGGGTTGGTAATCTGATTTAGATTCACTTTTTGTAATACAGGTTAAAGTGATCTTTATGACTAATTCATAATGTGTTCTTAAAAAAAGAGTGAAAAATATCCACTACAGCTGGAATAATCCTGGGAAAACACCAACCAATAAAACCTTCAGAATCCACATTTATAAACCAATCAAATCCCGTCGCCATTCTGCCCGCCTCCTGTGCGTACATTTTGCCGGCGTGTACAGACTCTGATTCAATGTAGCCAAGCTGAGAGGGATCCAAGTCCTCTGGAGATAGTTTACCTGTCAAGTTTTGTCTTTGTAAATAAGGGAAGCACGCTACGAGCCGTCCCACAACCCCAACCAAGCTCCAGCTGCCACCCAGGCTACTGTAGGTGGACGTTCTCACGAGGCTTTTTCTTCTTCTTCGGTTTTACGGCGGTTGGCATCCATCATTTTGGAGCATTACTGCCCCATTCAGGCTAGAGACAGAGTTCAGTTTGAAGAGGCAGAGGAATGTTTTTATTATTATACTGTCACACAGGAGATTTACGGTCGAATACTGATATAGGAGGACATCGGAAGAGATGCTAAAATACGTAAAATACGGTAGTTTCATGGCCAAAACGGGAGACTTGGCAGCTATGTGGAGAATAGCAGAGGAACTATCTGTACCCCGATCAACATCGGGCTGTGAGCACAAACTAACTTTACAAGTTTGTTTTTTTTAACTTTACTATGATAATGTTTTGGTGTTTTCTTACTGCTGACTGAGACATGACTTGGTGTAGTGTAAAACATAATCGTTGTGCTGAGGGTTTGGAGTTGAATCGTCTTCTGGATATTTTAGCCGAGCACGTGCATGTGAGTGGGGAGGTCATTTGGAGGAGGGGTGGGAGGGGCTAGGCGGAGCCCTGAGGGGATGCTACATTCAAATTCATGCTAGTTTTCCAAAATTACCAACCCCAGCTTTAAGTGAGAAGAAGATATTATTTGGTAGGAAATCAAATGACAGTTTATCAATTAGAAATACTTCATTTCCATCCATCGATTATCCAAACAGCTCATCTCTTTCATGGTCATGGGTGGTTGTGGGATGAAGCACAGTCTGAACCATTTCCCATCCAATCACAGCACCACATAAAGAGTAAGGGGGCAAAAAAAATGTATAGCGATATAGTGATTGTGAGTTCACAGAGTCTCGCTGTAGTCTGAAGCTAGCACCTTAGCTTTAGGAAGGACGAAAAGAGGAGGATATTTACTTTTCTCACAGCTGTATTACAATAGTTTGGACCAAAAAAACAAAACAGCAGGTAGCTCAGCTTTATCTACTGACACTTTCACGTTAAACATTTATGGCAGAAGTTAAACTCATCAGAAGAAATAATCTCCTTCAAAAATCAGATAGCTCTTAGTGTAGCTTTCTATAGACTCTGTACACGAAAAGAAAGAGAAAAGCCTGATGATACCGATTCCTTCAAGTATTGATATAGATTGATATAGATGGATTTTTAGTTTCCATCCTTGGTTAACAACAAGAAAAAAAAAGACTTGTGATGAATCAGTGTTGTCTTACTGCCATTAAGAAAATGTTCTACTTGTTTATCTCTATCACCTACCTTACATGTTAGTGGAAAACTTTATTCTAAATATAGTGTGCAAGCGGACAGCGAGTGTAGAAAGAGGCAGTCAGGATGTTTTAAAGCCAACATGGTGAACTGACTGAATAAAAACAGTATTCTACTCACAGTCATATGGGAAACAAAACAAAAAATGAGCTGCTGCTGTGAAGCAGGTTATCAAACAAGCAGCAGGATGGAAGCAACAGGTGTTGATGGAGAAAAGTGGGGGCTGATTACAGGTGAGAGGAAAAACAGCTGCAGGTAATAGAAATGTTTGCACCACTACAGCTGCTCTTTGATTGATGACGATCGACGGGGGATTTTTAGAAAAAACAGAGCTGAAGTGGTTCGGTGTTCGTTTTCTGTATCAATCATCTGTGATTTTAAAGAAATGTTTATAATCAGAGGTAATGAAGGACCCTTCAGAGTAGGGCTGGGCGATATGGCCTAGAAATAAAATCCCAGATTTTTTTCCACAACACTCAATTTACGATTTTAATTGACATTTCCCTCCCTAATAGAAACGAAACTCCCAGTGACATAAAAATGAAACAAATCAAGTTTTGCCTTTATGTTGTCTAAATGTTTTCCTCTTAAAGTCAAAGTCTGGGTCATAAAAGGTTGATTATGTAGTATAAACGTAGGCAGGTTTGTCTACATAAACACTAAAAGGCTGAGGTATTTTTACAGTGTTAGCATGAAACTCTCTGATCAATATTTAATCTACTTAAATAACAAATACAAGCCTATAAAAGTGCTTGTGCAAACCCTACAAGGCCGACCATCATGAAAATTGTATTTTTTTTTTTCAAAAATTGCAACTACTTACAATTGAACTAAGGCAAGAAAAAAATCTCGAGTTTTAATTTTTTAAATCTTCTGCAGAAAATAATTTGAATTAATCGATTTAATCGATTTTTTTCCCAGCTGTACTTCAGAGTTTTTACCATGAATAGTAACGGTCATGCCGTACAGTGAGTCACTAATAGTTTCTTACTTTTCATGCAGCAGACTCTCCACTGATGTAAAGAACAGAAGAGGGAACACACAGACAGGGAAACATGTACGTCATTCACTACAAAAAAAAGGAAACTAAGCCTGCTTTATACTGTGGCATAAGAGCTAACCAGTGCCTACATCATGGCTCCCTGCATTGTCTTGAACAGGGAGACTTGTGTGTTGTTTGCTCGTCGAAACTATACCTACACTGAGCTTTGAACTATGGGGCTATTGACACTCTAAATGGTAGAGCAATTGTCCTGCAGGTCAATGGAGAGCTGCTTGGCATAAAATTGATATTGGTGATATAAACCATAATTCAGCTCTACTCATACTCAAATTTGGTTTACTAGTGCAAGAGTATTTTACTAGTGAAGCAAAAAGTGTCAATAGTACTACTAAACATCACATTTATAAGCATTATAGATGTTTTGTAGGAGATGACTTGCATCAGTGTTAGTTTTGTAGAAAAGCAAATACAGATTAAGAGTATGGTGTTGATTCATGAAGTTTGATATTGCCCATCATGAATGACAATAAATACTCTTTACCCGTATATGTGTATTAGCATTTGCTGCACTGTAGCATAGTCCAGAAACTTTCTTTGAGCAATAAAAAAAAACAAGCCCAATTTTCTCCTAATTTGGCATGTGACCCAACAAACTTTCAGGGCTCATTTTTAAATAACTCATAATTATTTTCGTTGTCAGGTCTGCTAATTATAAGCAACTCAGGCTTTTAAAGTTGCTTGTAAATATTTGCAGTTGCAGGTTGTGTTATTTTTGGGCTTGTTCCAAATGTGCAGTTGCTCATTGGGGCTTGTTGTGCCCCCAAACCCAGGAGGGATCTGATGCTCTCATTAATACCAAATTATTTTGTCCAACTCCATACACAAATGTTAATTTTACTGGAAAAAGAGGGGCAAAATAATGTTTCCACCAAACGGAAATCCTTACAGCCAGAATTGAATGTATTTCTAATACAGCCATTACAGTTTTCTCCATAATAAAGCTGTAGAGGATCAACATAAAATTTAGATTAAAGCTTGTCTATGTCTGTATGGTGACAAAACTCAAGATCAGACAGACTTTTAATCTAGTTACTTATAATGGTAGCCCCTCCCTTTACTTCTGTATAAAGAAAAGGATGGTCCACCTCCAAACAAAAAGATGTTGAATTAGTCATTAAGGGACAAGAAAAAATGTCTTAGTGAAATTACAAGGTAATGTTGATGAAACTTCAAACACTTTTTCTGTAGACTTCTATTAAAAGAATAGAATTACACATTAGAATAAAGCAGATCTCTTGTTTTGGGCTTGTCTTTATCAACCTGGTTGATTATGAGTAGAAAATCTGGCCACCCTGACGCTTTTACCAAATAACCTACGTATAAACAGAAGTGTACCTCTGCTGTTGTTACTGACAACGCCAAAGACTACCCTAGTATACTGTTGTTATTAATGTTGTTTAAGTTGGTAAGAGTTTATATATGTGTAGGGTTGCCAACCGTCCCTTATTTGCCAGGACGTCACGTATTTGAGCCAAAAGAGGCGCATCCTGGACGGGACGTTGTTTGTCCCAGCCGCATGGGTAAAGGGAAGATGCATATATTTTTTTCTCTTTGTGTGTGTGTGTGTTTTCAGTTTAGATATTGCACCTTGTTGGTTTTTTGTTCAGAGGATTTTACAGTTGTCATTTTGCTTTTTTTTTTAGTTGAAAATAAAAAAAGAAATGGAGTTAAGTTTCCAAATAAGTAGGCAACAACCAAAAAATGTTTGCACAACTTAGTTGCACTATTAGGCCTACTCCTACATTGTTTACTGCTGTTACATTGTGCTTACATTGTTTTAAAACTGTGAAGAGACAGCAATTGTTAAGTTATTTTGCACATTTTGCAAAAAATATATACTTGAATGATAACTGTCTCACTTGTATGCCTCAAATACAAACTGATCAAACTGATCATTAGTTGTTATTGCAATCTTGTTACTACTAGTGTAATGCAGTAGCCTAATGTGTTTGTATAGTCTGTAATAGGTGTAACTGTGCCAAAATGCTGTTATATATGGGTTTTTGACGCCCCCAAAACCCCGAATTTTTTCAGCCGCCTGTGGGCGGTGTGCCTTATTTCAATCTCTGGGTGTTGGCAACCCTACATACAGTATGTGAAATGCAACAGTAGCTAGTTGCCTTTATTTTTAGTTGTTTTAAACCAATTATTTTTACTGTTATTGTTATATTCTTTTAATTATTATTACGGTAATTACAGATGTGTGCATGTAAAGATGTGTATATGCACGTAAATATATGTATGTGTGTGAAATTGTGTATTTACAAAGTTTTTTCTGTTCACCATTTATTTTTTATTTACTTTTTTAAATATTTTTTTGTTATTATTCTCTTTCTGCAACATATAACAGTGTCACATTACAGAGCTGTTTACCTTATATTTTTAACATTTTGAAAACTTAAGTATGAAACAAACAAAAAAAGACGTGAACCTCTCTGATAGTCTCAGTTGGTTCTTCTTAAAGGTACAGTACTTCCCGGGAGCCCTGTTGTCAAGTACCTGATACAGCTAAACTTCAAAAACACTGAACTATCTTTCAGATTTTTAAATATTCATATGCGCCAGGATTAGACGTGATGGCATGAAACTTCAACAATGTCACTGTCCAAATACGTCAACATTTAAAAAAGACAAAGCAGCTCTACCACAAACAGGAGCTTTTACGAGTCTGCTGCTGCTGATTGTTCTCTCTGTGTTTGTATGTGCACCCCTGCATGTGCACTAAACTCTGGATTGTGTCTTCTCCACCAGAAGGCCGAACACGCACATTACTGAGGCGGTGATAAGTGAGGCGCTGAGGCGAAGAGCGAAAAAACACAATTTCTTCAGTAAATCGATGGGGTGTGAGTCAGGCATGGTGAACAATTTCTCGCATGCAGAAATGTTTCATCTTCATACACTAACACACACACACACAACAAACAAGCGCACAAACCCAGGGGTGTCCTGTCTTCCCACCACTTACCCCGCTAACATCGAGCTAATCACTCGCTCGTGCTAGCAGGCGAGACGGAGAGAAAGCCATCAACCTGACACCCTCACTGCAGGCCATCGCTGCTAATGAAGACAAGACTCTGCAGTCAGGAGGCAAATATGTGGAAAAATTAGATTATGAGTCCTTCAGTGCAGCACAGAGATGAGTGTTGTTGGACACACCTGAGTTTACAAGCCAGTGCTGCCTGGATCTGAGCTGGATTTGGGCCTCGAGCCTGGATTTACAAGGGATGCGCTGGGGGGGAGAGTTAATTCAGTTTTCCAATTGCAGTCACACTTTTCCTCATGATTGAACTGAACAAAGACGCAACAACCACTTAAATTAGGCAGCATTTCTTATGCGTTTTTCAATCCATGTTAAAAACACTATTTTACATTATGGTGAGAAAAACACTGTAGAAAATGAAGACATGGGCAAAGCTTCACATTACAGCATCAGACAGTTGCTGCATATTATCAGTGGCACATCCATGATGCTCATCTCACCACATCCCAAAGATGCTCTATTGGATTGAGATCTGGTGGCTGTGAAGGCCACTGGAGTTCAGTGAAGTCTGTCATTTCCAATAAAACAGATGATTTCAGCTTTGGGAGATGGTGAGTGTCAGAAAAACTAAATTAAACAACGTAAGATATAACTGCAGAAATGGAGTGTGATGGTCAGTTAAATCATTAATGGGAATGTGAGTGTGTCTCATAATGAAGTGTGGGGTGTTGTTAAGCAGAACAAACTAAGAAAACGG
The DNA here is from genome assembly GCA_036419115.1 of Scarus forsteni. Classification (NCBI taxonomy): domain Eukaryota; kingdom Metazoa; phylum Chordata; class Actinopteri; order Labriformes; family Labridae; genus Scarus; species Scarus forsteni. The sequence goes on from JAZDUH010000136.1 coordinate 46,890,092, forward strand.
GTGCATGTGATGGCTAAGTTGAGTTCAGGTAGGGAGAAAGAGAGAACGAGCAGCAGTGTTGCCAGATTTTTCTGCTGAATTAAGCAACCAGGTCGATAAAAACAAGCCCAAAACAAGTGACCTCCGTCTAGACTATTTCTCTTTTTTCTAATGAAAAATGTTTTTTTATGTTTAAATGAAGGCTACATAAAGTGTTTTAATTTTCATCCACATTACATTTCAATCTCACAGTGACTTTATTTTGTTACTGGGCTTTTAATTTACTTATTCATCCTTTTCTTTACACGGTTGTTAAGTGAGGTGCTGAAGTTATTTATTTCTCTGTTATTGCTAAACAGTCTGTCTAACCTTGACTTTGCAACCAAACAGACATAGTCAGGCTTTTCAATCATGCCACAGTCAAATAAAATCGCTATTCTTTCCTCTTCTGATGCTCAGTTTGAACTACAGCAGGACACCATGACCATGTATACATGCATAAATTAACTGAGTTGCTGCCATATGTTTGGCTAATAAACTGTTGTGTATACAAGTGGTTTAATGGGTGTTCTGTTGCAAAGTGTCCATGATAAACATACCACTATATTACATTTAGAAATTGTCATTACCATAAACAAGCCACCACAATCACCTTCTCCCTTTGAGTGCGACCAGGACTCCAGGGTTTTTTCTGCTCTGACTTTATCATGTTTAATATGAACGAACTTCAATCATGACAAAAAAAAACCTCACATAATACTTTTTACAAAGGTCTTTAGGAGAGAACAAATGTTTGGTGCCTATATGTTGGTTCTTTGTCAATGAGATTATTTTAGGATAAGATAAGATAAGATAAGATAAACCTTTATTAGTCCCACAGAGGGAAATTCCAGATTTACAGCAGCAGCAGGATACAAGAGAAACATCAGAAAGATTTACAAATGAAACTATAAGTAATTGGAATACAATAGAAATTGCATAAATACAACTCAATGAAAATAAATGAGAGAGCATGAGCCTTTCAGCAATATTAACAATATTTAACACTATTTTTAAAAAATCTGAATGAAAATAAATGAATTTTGTGTAGGTTCAAGGGTGTTTCAATCCTTCTGAGGTACAATTAACAAGTTAACAATAAAAGTATCTTGGAAATTACTGACTTTTTGCACTTGATGTGGCACAACTGCTACTATTCATTGTATATCACAAGCAGCCACTTTGCTGCAGACCCAGCTGGACAGGGGTTGAAGCCACTTTATGAAAGCTTTTCTCCTTCACAATGTCACTATGAAGCCGCCAAATAAAATAGTGGTCCACCGTACACTCAAAAAACTGTAGATTTTATAAAACAGACTCCCCATTAGACTGTAACAGTAGCTGCCTAAAACACAAAATCCCCATGATAAAAACAAATAGTGTACCCAACAGAACAACACAGAAGCTGCATGTTGCACAACTTCACAAAAGAAATAAGGACGTCTTATCCTTGTTGTTCCTCTTGGAATCTGCACACAGCACTGCAACTTATTTAATATTATATGTTTTGTATTTTTTAATTTATCACAGTGAGCTACACAAGAGTCTATTTTGCAGTTTTGTTCAGAAGTATCAGGGTTAACTTTGTATACTCATGATATGCTCTGTATAAGTGCACATGGGTTCTCTCTTGTCCAATCAAAATACATGGTAAAAGCTTCTACATAATGTTTCTTCCAATGTTTTCTGATAGTTACGTTTTCAAACATTGTGAAGGACAAAGTAAACCAGATAAAGAAAATAAATACCATGACAACAGTCTATAAAACTTGGTTGTTTCTGCATCATGTTTGCAAAAAAACAAACAAGTAAACTCACCTTAGATTGGGTGGAGGGGGTGTACAGTCAAATGTTCAAAAGCCTGGATTGTTCTTGGTCTCCTTCTTTGGATTTTGATGGCAGACAACATCCACGCAGCTGCATTTTCAGTCCTTTAATATTTCCACATCTTAGAGGAGCCTCATGTCCACTTAACTGAGCCATCAAACTTTTTATAGTTTTTGAAATCTGCTGACCATTTCTTGTTTTATGTCTTTTATGTATTTTTTTCCATGTGATAAAAACATATACTCTGCTGCATTCACAGCACTGACTTGACAGTTGTTTCCTTTAAATATGAACTGGACTATTTTAATTGTTGTCTTCTGTGTGGAGCCCATTCATCATAATTAGCTCTTACTGGTTGCTTCTATACTTAATCAGACCACATGGTCAAACAGCAGGTTTAAATCTTTCCTGGTCAAACCCACTGCGACTAGCAAGGGTACATTTAAGCTCAACCGGATGAAAACACTGTTGAAATCATTGGTAATGTAAGTTTTACTTTTGTGGAATTTGATCCACATCAACTCTACATGGGAGACTTTCAACTGTAGTTCATCTTAAAGAAAAAAAATGAATGCTAAAGAAGAATACAGAAAGACAACTTGTGGCAGCACCCCCTTTACTCAGTCCAGCTTGGCACAGGCCACAAACCTGGTGGTGAGGCATTCAGGTGCGCTTGTTTTTTTGGGCACCATCCTCAAGCAGGAGGTTTACCTGTGGGAGAAGATTCTGGAGAATCAAACAACAAAAGAAAACTAACATTTTTGCCAAAATGTACCAAATCAAGCACATGTATTAATCAATTCAGGTAAATCAGTTGTTAAAAAAGTAAACAAACAACAGCCCTGATTCGGTAAATCTGGAGATTATAAATAAGAGTTTTAGTGTCACTTTAGGAAGAGGAAGAGAGAAAGTGCCACTCATGCTTCTCTGCTTCTCTCTTAATTGATAACACCAGCAGCCATCCAACTGGAGACGGTCCATTTTCCCGATTGGCAGCCTGAAATTGCAGCACTTTCTGTTTTACCCACTGACATCCTGATGAGTTTATGGGCAAATATAAACACGGAGAGCAGAAAAGTGCAGAGAACAGAAACAATGTCCCAAGTTTGAGGACAAAAATGAGGCAAAACTGAGTGACAGAAGGTTTATTCTGTGTTTACATGGATAATTGCACATCATAACGCATAGTTTACATAGTTTATAGTTTTGTTTGTGTCGATTAAGTCACTCTAAAAGGGATCATTTTAGAGTGTGTGCAGATGTGAAAAATGCTGCCTCCTCTAAAAATCAGAGCCAGACAGGCTAACAAGTGCCAAAACAAAATTAAAACTGAACTTTTACTGCCTCTTCAATATGTATTTGGAGGTGGAATATGTTTTCTCTTTCCTTCACGATTTAGAGTGTAATGGCAGCTCTGGTTAATGCATCAATATAATACAAAACTGATGCTGAAAAGGGAAATTTAAAGTCTCCAACATAAAAAGGTGGCATTTACTGATTTCTATAATATTACTCATTAAACATTACAAACACCTAGCTGATATATTTTATGACGGGGTTACCAACATTTAGATCTTGATCGACTTTAGATATTTCTGTTAGATTTTCTTGACAAGATGGTTCTTTTTTACAAGAGTAACCTGGCCAATATAATGTTAAAAACAAACAAACAAACAACATTAAACAGCACAACAACTCACATTTTAAAGCAGACTTTCAAATGTGCAGTGATGTTCAAGAAAAACAGCAACCCTTCTCTGTCACATTGCTTTTTATAATCCTTTTAAGAAGACCAGCCTGCCTTAATTTGATGTATATTTAAAAAAAAAAAAAAAGAAAGAAAACCAAAAAGCATCTTGTAATCAAAGTGAAGAAATGAAAGACTTCTTGTTAAAATGACTTTTACATTCCAGTATTGTTTTCTGTATGGAGACAGTGTTACACTCTTTAGCTCAGCTGCACAGAGTAATGGTCACCAGTTTCTAAAGTTCAAATGTGTTTTCCCATCATGAAGTCTCTGGTTTGTCCTAATCTCAGGTGTTCTGTGTCCCACCTGAGAAAGTCTCCTGCTGTGAGACTAAACAGGAGATTAGAGACAAGAGCAGCGGTGACACAGAGCTTCCATCTGATGCTGAGACACTTTTCCCACGACTGATCTGTCTCCATGAGGCCCAGACACCTCCAACACTATCAAAACAAACTGAGAGAGAGTCTGTGTGCTCCTACAGACCCGCCACATGTGGTCTGCTATCACCTGCTGTTTCTGGGGATGGGAAATTTAGTCCAAAAATTACAGCTTCTGCTTATATATATATATATATATATATATATATATATATATATATATATATATATATATATATATATATATATATATATGTATTTATTCTTCAGTTGAATAAATACCAAATATTTGCCACAATATCAGGATTATAATTTTTTATGTGATTGAAGTGAAAATATTCAACAGTAACCATACTTTGAATTTTGTGAGTCCCCAGTCAACAATCTCCATGGCTGTAAGTGGAGGCTTATGCAGAGGTTTCAAAAGCTGAAGTACCCAGAGTGTCCACTAGAGGCTGGGTACAGTAAGCGGACACTGTAATGATCAGATGGTAGGAAAATACACCTTTTACAGCCTTAAAGGTGTACTCAGCGATGTGGGAGAAAACGAGAGGAGGGTTTGTTGATATTTGAATTTAGAACCGCCTCCCGAAAGCTGATTGACGTGCATCGTCATGGAAACGGCCGTGGAAACGGCCGTGGAAACTGCGTAGCTGACGTAGCTAAGGAAACCCCGACTGGTCAGACAACTCAACTGCCATTATTGAAAACATCACAACAACAGTACATTTTGGCAGATTAGATAATAAGGTGAATGCCAGACGGCTGCTACTGTTATGTGAAGCACCACGAAGCTAATGTTGCTTAGCTTACCTATCCAGCAGAAAGACGGCGACATCCGCGTCCGTTTTCAGGTCTTTCAATTGCCGGTGTTCCCTCCACCGTCGGAAAGAAACACCAATACTGACCCTGATCTTTGCTCTTTCATGGTCATAGTCCTTCTTTTCCACTTTTCACTCCTCTGACCTTTTTCTTTTGGGCTGTTTTCAGCCATTGCTACCGCAACTATTGTATCTCTCTCTTACGCTAACTGCGCACGCTACGCAAACTACAACTCCCCCTCCCCCTTCTGTCTGATCTGCGCATGAGTATGATCGCCCCCTGGATGTGGGGATGTTTACTTTGTTTTGGTAACTCGGCCCGAGCCCCATTATTTACCTGCTGAAATTCAGAGTCAAGGCTGTATAATGAGACCAGATTTTTTTTTCAACGTGCTGTCAGTGGGGACATCTTGTGGATGGAGAGGAGAAATATGGTGAATTTGACAAATACTGCATTAGATTAGAAGATTAGAAGATCGCTGAGTACTCCTTTAATGATCATCTTTACAAGCTGGTTCATAAAACAGTTTTAGACTTAATATATTATCTATCTATGAGCTCAGACGAGATCCTCAAAACATGTACCCCTCAGACAAACAATTTCCAACACCCCTAAAATAACAAATGCTAATTTTTTTAAGCATGTATATGGACTTTTCCATTTTGTGGTAGCATCAAGCTAACAAACTTTTTGGACACATGATTGCAGCTTGCAAGCAGGCCTGAAATAGTTCGTTGAAGTGTATTTAATTCCATTTAGCAACACTACAACCTTCTTATAATTCTGTAAGGTTAAAAATCAGGTTTAGTTTGCAGTTTTAATTTTTCAGAGCCTTTGTGTGAGGTCTCAATAAGAAGTGCACAGTTTTAACCAGTAGGCTATCAGTCCCCCTTTAGATTAATAAACTATTCAGTATAATACCCTTAAATACCTATGCTAATTATGCTTAGCATGTATATAGACTTTTCCATTATGTGTTAGCATTAAACAAACTTTTTGCTCATTTTGAAAACATGAAAGCAGCTTGTAAGTGGGCTAGAAGGCACTTTGTTCAAAAGTAAATCACACTTTTAGTGACACTTTTGATGCCATATCTCTGTAAGAAGACAAGATATGGTTTGATTTGCAGTTTTAGTTTTGCGTGCCATTTTGTGTAAATTCAGTTTAGCAGTGGAGCTAAGTCTTTAACCTCTCTCTTTTTACCTTTTGGCTGGCATGAACTTGAGTCTCTCTCTAAGAGATAACAGTATAAAAGATGAGTGGCAATCTCTCAAATTATTATTTTTCTGAATTAAATACCTTAAAAAGCAATGCTAACTTTTGTTAGCATGCATACGGGATTTTTCCATTATGTGTTAGCATCAAGCTAACAAAGTACTTATTAGTGGGCTTTATAGAGCTTAGTTTGAGAGTAAATCAAACTTCACACAGTAAGTGACACTACATATTATGCTTTGTCTTTAAGGTATCAAATTAGATTTCTTTTTCAGTTTTAAAAAGGCTTTGTGTATGAGGTCTCGACGGGCAGTAAAGAAAGTAAGAGCTTTTATTTCGCGTAGCTCTGTGGCAGGACTGAAATCTGGGCCACATGCAGGAGAATAGAATAATCAAACATTAGAAGAGCTCTCACTTAAACCAATCAGCCACCAACATTCCTTAAAATGAATGACTTTTCCAGGCAAAACACCTAAAATAACAATGCTAAATTGTGTTGGCACATGTATGGAATTTTCTATTAGGATATGTTAGCATTAAGCTAACAAACTTTTTGCTCATTTTGAACTCATGTGCAGCTTGTAAGCAGGCTTAATAGAGCTTTGTTGAGAAGTAGCCTGTTTAGCAACATTACAACTCATGTTATAACTGTGTTAGCTGAAAAAACATGATTTGCAGTTGTACAGAGCGTTTGGGTATGAGTTCTTTGTTAGCAGTCAAGCTGTTAACTGAAGCTGTCTCTCATTTCATATAGTCCAGTGGCTAGCTTGAACTTGGATCTTGTGCACAGAGCTTTAAAAAATGTAAGGCACACAAACTCCCTGTATGGGTGTTAAATTATTTTATCAAGCATCCATTTTTATTTTATTGGAGATTTACTGAACATTTGCACATTTGGAAATGCAGCCGTTTGTAGTAAAGCATACATATGTAGCCTATGATATATTTGAGATGTTAAGGTAAAATATACTTTAGTTTGAACCATGAGAAACCAGAATATGAGGTAGGAATTCCAAAAGTATTTACATCTTCCTACCTCTTTTCTGAACGTGTATTTAGGCTACTTAATTTCTTTTTGTGAATGGTGTTTCTCTATTTTATTTCATCGGAAACATGTTTGAAAGAAATTAAAAATTTCAAATTCAAAGTCAATTGAAGTTCAAAATTCAAATTTTAAAGTCTGTGGTCTGTCTATTTCCTCCCTCAAACAGTGACATACAGATCCTTGCCATATTCACAAACTAACACAGCACAGTTTGATGGGGTTCCTCTGCAGCATGGTTCGTTAACTACAATAAAAACAACAAAAATGACAGTTAAAAATGCACAAAAAATTCTCATCCTAGACTATGTTAATTGCCTTGGTTAATAAGCATGTTAGCCTACTTTTATTGGTTCTCTCCATTAGTATCTTATTGTATCAAAATAACAAGCTATATCAACAAAACAAATATGTACTACTTTCACCTTGCTTGAAAAATAAACTAATTTAAATAAACATTGTACATTTCCCACCCCTAGTGTCTGTAGACCTGGTGAATACACAGAACAAACTTGGTGCTTCTGCGTGAAGGTGCCCTGCTTCTCCAAACATAGTTTGTTTAATAGAGAGGAGACTAAAACTCTGTAATCAGATGAGTAAACACCCAAAGTCCCTGCTGGGGTTAAAAAAGCATAAAAAGTGCAGATAAATGATCGTACGTGTGCGTGAGGAGACAAAGGGCTGCGATGGGAGGGATTGTATCTGCTGTTAGATTAAAGTTCTGCTTGACTGGCAGCCACAGACACAGCAGACATGGGGGGCCAACGCCAAACCACAAAACCACTTTCTCACGCTCTTCTCTGGGGATCACACCACGGCTCGGTGTGCTCCAAAACTAATTCTTCACAACTTTACTGTCAGCTGGAAAAAATGAAGCTTTGCGAGTAGGTTTTATGAGTGTATGTAGACTTTTAATGTAATTCTGCCTTTCTTTATGTGGTTTGATTTGGATGATTCTGCAGAGATGGTTCAGGGGGAACATCTGCAGCATGTGTCTCAATGACACCAGAGACCACAGTGTACATCGCCAATAAGACGCCAAAGTATGCATTTTCAATCATGACCATAATCTTACCTTAATACTTCTAATACAGGCTGCTGTAATTCAAGGACAAGGTGACTTTAAAGCTTGTTTCTTGCCTTCTACAAGAAAGCAAACTTATGAGAAGACTTAGGCCTGTGCAGAAAGCTTCTTCACATTTCATTATTTAAGAAAGTTTAGAATTGCAAATTTTTTGTTTATTCTTTCTGTATTTTGTTGATTTCCTAATTCTGTGCCTCCGTGCAAGGGACAGCCAGAGCCGGAGTTGTTATGTTGTTGTTTTTTTCTGTCCATTTAAGTCTTTCTTATCATATTATTGCTAAAGAACACTTTGAGATATTTTCTTCAAAATTCAGTCAAATGTCCTCTTTGACTAATGGATGCACTGATTACAGTGTGAAGGTCTGAGGGTCAAAGCTTTTTTGGCTTTAAAAGGTTTAGAAACCACAAAATCTATAAAACACTTTGAGCTTTTCAATTTCTCAAACATAAAAGATATTTTTTTATTTGCTTTTGGACATTCAAGAGATAATTTTGTATTTTTAGGTGGTGCTTTATCAGGTTTCAACAGTAACTATATATTCACTTGCCACTCCATGAAGTACACTGTGCTCAGGTCCCTACACTGAGCAGGGACAATTTTATATTATTTGTCGATATTCCTAATCCTATACTGTGTATCAGAACAACTAAAACAACAAAATTTCCCCTTGGAAGTATTCCCTTTAAGCAATTATGATTCTGATCCAAGCCTGCACCACCAACAATGCCACATTCAAAGTCATTTAAATCACTTTTCTTCTTCATTAAGATGCTCAGTTTGATGTCGGTATGCCAGAATGCATTGAGCTGCTGCCATGTGATTGGATACTAGCAATAGCTCAAACAGACATACCTAATAAAGCAGCTGGTGAGTGCATATACTTCACATACAGTGTGGTCCCAACACTGTGCCTCCTGCTTGTTGACACACACCTCCATCATATCCTTATCACTGGGTAAACTGGTGACATTTTTAATGTAAGCAGCTGTTTGAAATTCCATTCTGGGCAACATTTGCGCAACAGAAAATCAATTTACATTTTTATGAAGTGGTGCTTGATTGGAAATAGTACAGCTTCCTTTGAAACTCCGTCACAGACACTCAAAGCAAAGGTCAGCTGTAACTAGCATGATGAAAACGGAGAGAACAGCGGGATTTCATTATGGCTTATAAAGCTCAGCAAACATTTCCTGCTCTTACGAAAACATCGGCTGCTTTCATTAGCCATCAAACATATGTTAGAGCGGATTAAACCGAGTGTGAAGCAGAGTGTGCACCTCTCATATGTGTTCTGTTAAGGTAATGTAGAGGGAAATGGCTGAATAATGCATGACATGGTGTTTAATTAGCGGGTGATGGAGGGCAATTAAAGCAGCTTCGTGTTGGGAAAGGTCAGACGGGTGGAGCTGGTGGATGGTGCAGGGCCACAGAGTATATCCAGAGGACAGCGAGTGATCTGTGAGGAGGGAGACAACTGCACCATCATGAGTCAGTGTCTGTTTGTTTCTAAGAAAATCTGTGTCTCAGGTTTGGAAGTGTTCAATAAATAGATTATAGGTTAATACACTCAGTCTGCATTAGATGTTATGACCAAGGTACTTGACACACCAAATGGACTGCTCTTTATTTTAACTATTCATTATTTTAGCTGTGTGGGTTTTCAGGGTCAAGGAATCATATTATGATGCTAACTTACTTATGGTACTGCTAATAGATGTAACCATAGACATGTATAGAAAGGCTGGATGGCTCGAGGTGGAGCACCAGTATCCTCACCGGTGGCCATCTTGGAACAGGGTGCATTTCTGCTCTGCTCTGGTGTAATAAAATTGTATTAAATGTAAAAAAATAAATAAATGCAGGAGCGTGTATAACTGTGAAATTGTATGTACAAGACAATATGGAAATTGAGATAGTGTGGGTGTAGCTGTTGCATTACACATCACTTTATGTTATTTTTTAACACTGTATTTACATAAGATTTTAATTTCTACAACATTACAACACAGAACTTTAGAAAAATACATCAAAATAAATAAACACACATATATATATACGCATACACGTACATACACATACATTCATATGCACACACATAAATGCAAAACACACATATACATATGTATGCCTGCATATAAACAAACACATATGGTAATTGAAACCAAAAGCTTTAGGAAAAGACAAAAAAAAAAGGGAACAATGTGCATTCCAATTTACCGTAAGGGAAAGACCTCTTAAAGTTTGTTAATTTAAAGCTCCAGTACAGGTTAACTTTTCACATATTGCATAAATGGATCCCAGGTTTTATAGAAGTTCTTACAGGAGCCGTTAAGGGTACATCTTGTTTTTTTTCCAGCTTAAAGTTGTACATCACTTCTCTCAGCCACTGGTTGTGTGATGGAGGTGTCACATCTTTCCATTTAAACAAAATTGCTCGTCTAGCCAATAAAGAGGAAAAGGCAATAACTTTTTTATGTGAGTGGGTATATTTAAATAAGATGGAACTAGAGCTATACCAACTTTGTTATTTTCATGTAAAATTACATAGTCTTAATTTATGCAATGTTAAAACTACATCTTTGACATAACTGACAAAGTCAACTGTTATGTTAAATCGGCTGACAGTTGAGCAAGTGACGCTTATTTGTCAGATTGTCAGCTTATTTGTTATTTGTCAGTCAACAGATGTCAATGTTAAGATGGGTTCCCAGAAGCTACTTGTACTACCTCGGCTATCACTCTCCATGCAAAGTCAATGTACAGCCGCGATGGGCCGGGGCTAAACCTCCCGCTATGAGACCGCTGGGCGCGATGACAAAGTTGAAAAAAAAGTTGATCTTATCAGGCGATGGCCTGTGTGACTGTGCGGTAACAGCCAATCAGTGGTGTGTGCGTGTGACGGGACCCGTGATGGACAGTTTTTCATCCGGACTACAGAGGAACAGTTTATGTCCGTGTGGGAAACATCAGTCAGTAAGGACATTAGTTCCACCTTGACGGACCGCAGAAAAGTCACAGATAATGCTGCTGCAGGGCATCAGCTGCAGTGTTTTGTGTTTGATAAGTGAATGAAAAGGATACAGCTGGAATAATGTCCGCTAACACATCTTATTAGATGATATATGATATGATTGCAGTGAAACTTGAGCGGACATGACGTCACCAAGCGACGGCCAATGGCAACGGTGACCAAAATGAGGTATTTATGGACATGCAATGCGACAATTAGTGAGGATGTCGATTGCCATTGGCCAACAGCGTGCGTGAGCCATCTAGCCTTTCTACATGTCTTGGTGGAGGTTTGTGTTCTCAGATTGCTTTCTAGTTCAGATTGCTTTCATTCTGCAGGTCTCTCAGGTCAGTTCTTCAATCAATCAGGCCACTTTTTAGGGAGATTATTCTTTACAAAGTTGACGACAGGCTTATTTAGCAGAACACAGTGCCCTCCATTTAGCCATAACAACCAGCCTGTGATAAAACCTGACCCTGGTCTCCATCCCCGTGCATCCATTTAACACTGGAGTTTGCACAAACTAACAATCTGGCCTTTCACTCCGGCAGCCCCAGGAGCTCACAAACCTTCCCTGATGATAACTCACTGTGACGCTGTGACAGCAGCCGCAGAACAAAGCTCTACACCACAAGGCCTCCATCCTGTAATACATATCGCTCTCTCCCCATCACACTCGCTCACCAACACCACGGGGGACTGGTGACCCACACACACTGAAATCACTGAAATCTCCCCCGTGCAGCCCCCCCAGAGTCTGAGATATTACCTGTTCCAGGTCTATCTCTCACACAGGACCGATAAAGCCTGAATCAGGTTATGAGACAAAGAGAGGGACAAACGCCTCGGCCTTTATTAAGCTGTCTGTTTGGACACCTGCACAGATACCCGGAGTTCACACAACATACAGAGGGAGTGTAAAAACAGGAAGATGCCTTTGGTCCATGGGCGGTTTTACCGCAAGGCAAAGGCAGGCTAATGCTTGAGGCCTCAGGCTTATTTCCAAATATTAACAGATGTATGCAGGGGGCTCAGCTCCTACAAAAATCATGACATGAAAACAAACAAAGTAAGTGTTTAATTCCCTCCAAACACCCAATTCAAGAAATATTGCAATGCACAGAAGACTTTAAATAATAGCACCCATAGTAACATGCTGTAATGGGAGTTTTCCACCATTGCATATTTGTGTGTCATGTGTTTTTTTCTGAAACTAACTGATTGGTCCAAGTGTTTTCGTCATTAAATTGCTTTCAGGAAATAATTTTGTTGGTAATCAAACACAACAGGTAGGTAACCGCATTGTTGAGACATTTGTAATCCTTTTTTACTATTTTATCAACAACATTTTTGAATGCAGGATGCAGGACCACTTTGTCTAAAACAATTTTACAAGTTCCTATCACAAAGCAGTTTTTTTTACATTTATGTTAATTCAAAGAGCCTTGAAATCTATAATTTATCCCCAGAAACAATCCAGCTTCTGAATCATTCCTAGGTTTTCCTTCCATCAATTAAAAAATAAATTGACTCCCACGGCATCCTGACAGAATAATTGTTCAGGATTTTGTGTTTTGCTTGCTATAATGTTGAAGTAAGAGCTTTACATGTTTTTGGTCCAGTAGTTGGGCATTGGCCTGGTGTTATTATTATTCAAGGGGGCTAAGATTAAATTTAGGGGGTCCTAAATGGGTCTTAAATCACCTGTAGATATACGTTACATCCATGTGAAACAGGCAAAAATAGTGCAATATCTTGACTGAAACAAATTAATAACTGAAATGAAAATACTGCTAATATATATGCAATGCCATAGCTAATTAAAGCTGCAGTTTGTGGTTTATTTTTTGTGTCAAAGGTCCAAAAACTATGATTACTTATGTTATCTCCTCCTCTGTTTTAAGACTTTAGAAAATCAAGCAAGGGACGCCCACTTTTCAGCCAATCAGGGCTCAGTTCAGGGACAGCGCTCTTCTTGGATCCTTTACTAAGGTATGTGTGCTTGTTATATCTGAATGAGCTGTAGTTGTCGTTCATATTGTCCTGGTGGTGTTTATCTACAAATGCTATTCCTTACCTTTGCGGTCGGGTCGGACAGCTGGCTACAAAACTACGATACTAAGTTTTCCAAAAACTGCTTGTTGTCACACATCAAAAACTACCGCTACGTAACTAGAAAGAGATACATTACCTCGTCGCTTTGCATCCTGTAATGTGTTGAAAAAAGAAGTTGTAAAGCAATGCAGAGTTCTCAGGAAGGTCTGAGCTGCATTCATTAGCATCTCAACAAAGACACGCCTTGGCTTGGGTCACGTCTTTTGGTGCATTCCAGTTGTAGTCAGAAGTAGGAATTTCCGAGTTCCGAGTAGGAAACTGCAACTGGAACGCCCCCAAAGTCGGAATTTCCTCCTGGGAACGCGGTGAAACCTCGCCACCCCCGAGTTGACAATCGAAGATGGATGCCCCCAGTGTGAACAGTTATTTAGCTCCTGTAATAATCAATTTATTTGTACTTCTGACTGGGGTGTGTCGCTCTGGATCAGCTGTATACATAGTATTGTTAGACTTATATTTACAAAAATGCTGCCATAGTGATAATCACATTCTTCATGTGATATTTGTGAACAACAACGCAGGTCGTGCTAACAACAGCTAACAATAGCCTGGTAGATCGACATGTTTTTTTCCGACTTCAACTGGAACGCCGATAAGTCGGAGATGATGTCACTCCCAGTTCCGAGGTTACTGAAACGCAGCATTACGACAGTCGCCGCACGTGCTCATGGGTAGCAGAGTCTTTTTTTTGCCAGTAATAGATTCTCTTCATAGCACCTTTAAATAAGATGACAGTGTTTGGGATCCTCTTACTCCTTGCTGGTTTGACCTCTATGTCCCAAAACTTCTGAACATTGCCACTAAGTATTTTTTTAGTTTGGACAACACTAGCCGTCTCTCTTGATTAAAAACATGTATGAAATCATCAAGTTTCTGTACAATCAAAGTCTCTCAAAGTGCTCCAAGATGTCATCTGTTTGTTTTCCACATGCTACGATTGCCTTTAGCTGATGGGCCTCATACTGGCTTTTCGCCCGGGGTCTCCAAAAGCCCACCCCGGCCTGTGAGAGCTGCAGGACGGATTCTGAGAGAGAGAGGCAGGCTGCAGGAATGTAGAGAAGGCTCTGAGGAGAAGGAGGACGAGCACAAGTGAAAGGGAAATGAAATGAGAGCAGACAAGTGTTGAGGAGGTTTGTCACTGCAGCCACCCGAGCATAAGAACGATTTACAAGATGTGAGAGCATCGTTATTTCTGTGTGATCCTCTGACACGGCGGCGAGCAGAGGAAGTCAAGTGTGCTCCGAGACAATGTGAAGAAACGCCACTTTGTTTCTGCACATGCTGTCACAAGGTCAGTGGTCATCTGAGCCTTTGTGTTTCTCACTCCAAAGTTTCCTTCAGCTAATAATCCAGAGACACTTTGTTTGGACCAACGCACAGGAAGTGACTTTAAAGCATGAATTTAGAGAGAAAATGACTCGACTGTTTTAATCAACATGAGCACCATGAGATATGAAACTACTGAACAGTGATGGAACAAGAGAGTAGGGCTGGGTGATATTTACTAATCTCAATATCACGATTAGTCAAAGCTCTTGCCTTGATTAAGATTAATGAATGATTATTTTAGACTATGCTGGAACACATTAGTGGTGATATCGATGGTCATCGGCACGGTCTTCCTACAGTATTTACACGTAGCTTCTTTCTGCTCAATGTCCTCTGCAAAGAATCCAAAATGTGCCCAAACAATGGAGACGGCATTTTTTCTTGGTTAGATAGATTGGGGCTTGTCTCCTTCATGTTGGTGGCGCGTCCTTCACTCTTGGCAGAAGTGAACACAGACTGAGCGAAGGGTGCGCGGTCACGTGACTCAAACAGGGAAAGTAATCGAAATAATCAACATGAGTAAAATTACTTCGATTAGAGGGTCTAAATGTTGATTTTGATTATTTTTCAATTAATTGCCCAGCCCTACAAGAGAGGGTCAAGATAACAGCCTGACACAGGAAAGAGAAGGAAAGCTTATTCTCTCTGTGGTGTGAGCTCTTTACTAAAGGCAGAATAAATAAAAATCAATCAGGAAGTGTTCAGTAGTGGACTAGGGTTTTCATAAAAGGACGCAAATAAAACTGAGTTTTTCTTAAAATGGATTAAAGTGTTTGCAGTGTTCATGTTGGCAACACTTTATAGGCTAATTTAGTTTTAGTTACTGTCTTTTGCCTGAAATATCTTTTAGTTTTAGTCATACTTTCGTCATCTTCAGTGATTTAATATTAGTCTAGTTTTAGTTGATAAAATATCACAACATTTTAGTCAGAAAAATAAAGTTTATCTGGAACGACTCACGTCACATATTGATGTATGTCGTGAGTTAGCTGGTTCCAGATTTTTTAAAAAAATCATAACAAGAAGTGAAATAAAAATGCTATAGAAGAAAAATAAGTAATTGAATATACAAAATAAAATGTAAAATAAAATGGTTGAATAAGCCAAACACCAACTTTATAACAAAATCTGCTACAGTAGGATGATGAAAAGAATATAAATCATCAGAGAGAACAATAAATCTGAACTGAAGTGGAGAAATAAAACAGATTAAGAGGATTACAATACATAAATAAATAAGGTGAAATCAAAATAATAAATATAATCAGCTAAAAGCCAGACTAAAATGCTAGGTCTTGAGTTTGCTTTGAAAAATATAAACAGTAGTTGCTGCCTTCAGGTCTTCAGGTTGACTGATCAGGGCCAGAATAATGAAAATGTGATTCACCGAATGTTTTAGTGCTAACTTGGGGTACCATTAAAAGTCCACAACCTGAACGCCTGAGGGCTCTGCTGGGTTCATAGGTTAAAAGCAACATGGATTAATAAGAAGGAGTAAGACCATTAAGAAGTTTAAAACCTTAAACAACCTTCAAATCTGTTCTTAAAGATGCAGTCACGCTGCACTTTTAAGAGGACTAAGCTCAGGTGAGCAGTGAGGGACAATGCTGTTAATGGGTGTAGTTATTTTTCATGTATCTTGTTTATGAGGATGAACCATACTGGACAGACAGGAAGATGACTAACTGACACCTGACCCAAGATACCATAGCAGGAAAATATACGTCACCATCACTCAGAGGATTTTTATAATCTTACAGCCTGGACATTTTCATTTATTCAGCCATCTCCCCGCTGCATTTGATCTGATTGTTTGCTCCAGGCAAACATTCACAACATGGCTCAAAACAGCTCTGATATGATCACATGAAGGCAACACGCTAAATCGTTTCTGAAAATCAGTGGAAGGACGGCAGATCTGAAACAGAGGCGATAAATCATCATCCATAAGAAGAGAGTGAGTCTCATCCAGAAGAAACAAACATCCAATGCCTCCCTGCCCCTCAACGCCACACGCAACATCAGGTGCTCACAAACCCTCCATCTTTGGACAGGATGGTTATTTTTGTTGTTTATTTCTCTGCATAGAATTCCCTAAATCCACTGTAATTATTATTATGCAATGTTTGCACTATTTGAATTCTGCACTTCAGAATCTATTTTGCCTCCATTTATCATGCAAAATATCAAACAAATACCACCCCCACACCACATTTCAGAAGATCTTTTTTGGGGGGGTAAGGCAATATTAACTGTGTGCTTTTTGGACAATGACAAAGAAATTAAAAAATAAACACACCTCTCACTTTGCACATAAAATGCACACAGATAAGTTAAGCTTTTAAACATTATATACTGATTTGTTTTCTACTCTTTAAAGATGCTGTGAGGAGTTTCTAAGTAATTACAAAAAAAGTCTCACTTTTAGATGTATGCATGATCAAAATACACACTTTAAGATGAGTTTCATAGCATCAAAATAGGTTATCTATAAATGCTATTCCTTAGCTTTGCAGTCAGGTCGGACAGAGCTGGACTGGCCTGGATACTCAACTTCAGGAACAAGACAATTAAAACTAGAGCAAATTTATATTATTCAGACACGTCTTAGAGCACCGGGCTGTAAGAAGTGATATATAGCCGGCTACAAAACTACGATACTAAGTTTTCCAAAAACTGTCACATCTTTTGGTGCGTTCCAGTTGTAGTCAGAAGTAGGAATTTACGAGTTCAGAGTAGGAAACTGCAACTGGAATGTCCCTGAAAGTCCGAATTTTCTACTGGGAACTCGGTGAAACCTCGCCACCCCCGAGTTGACAATCGAAGGTGGATGCCCCCAGTGTGAACAGTTATTTAGCTCCTGTAATAATCAGCTTATTTGCACTTCTGACTGGGGTGTGTCGCTCTAGATCAGCTGTATACATAGTATTGTTAGACTTACAAAAATGCTGCCATAGTGATTATCAAATTCTTCATACAGCAACACAGGGTGTGCAAACAACAGCTAACAATAGCCTGGTAGATCGGCATGTTTTTTTCTGACTTCAACTGGAACACTGATAAGTCAGAGATGATGTCACTCCCATTTCTGAGGTTACTGGAACGTAGCATTACGACAGTCGCCGTGCGTGCTCATGGGTAGCAGAGTCTTTATTTCGCCGGAAAGAGGTTTTCCTAATAGCACCTTTTTGTTTTTAAACCAAGTTCAGCCCTAATCAAACTGCAGATATCGAATACTTATTTATATGTATATATTTTTAACATACTTAACTCTTTTATTACCCTAGTTTGTTTGTGATGTTACTGAATTTTTTACTGAAAAAAAAAACACAAGAAAACATAAACCATTTTTTTGCAACCTGGCATATGTCAGTGGTTAACAGCAACACTTGTTAAAATGTTAAAATGCATTATTATTTTTGTACTAGATCAAATATTATAAAACACTAAAATATGTATCCAGTTGGACCAACACATTTAAGGATGAAGCTAGAAAGACCTTGACTGGGGCTTAAGCGGTTTCTTAATCCTTTAAGGCCCAAGACCATAGATTATAACCAGAAAATTCTAATTTTTGGGGGCTGAAATGTTTGTTTCACTTTCTGCTAAAATCCTAAAAATACCAAAATGTCCATAAAATTCAACATATAGATTTTTCGTATCTCATTTTATACATTAGGTGTTTTTGGCAACTGATAATCCATTTGAGGACATTTTTATCATTTATCTGATTGTATTCAGATGTTTTTTTTGTAATTTGTTGATCATATTGAGTAGATAGAGGTATTATAAAAGTATGTATCAAATATGATACATTTGGCTTTATAAGGTTAAGTCAGGCCTCTCCATACTGTGTTTAGAATGAGCTTGCTTTTAAATGTTGTCAACATTTTCAATAATTTGACTTCCATCCACAAAATTTTGCCTTTTTCTTGAACAACATAAAAAATCTGCAGTCTTTAAATATTTTCACCTGCCCCTTCATTCTCTCCCTTGCATGTGTAGATATGTCTGTCTTAAAGACTTAAATGCAGCAAAGACATTTTCTTCTTCAGTGGCTGTTGAAAATATTGAATAAAAAAGAAACAGCCTTGGCATTAAGATGGTATTTACTGATAGAAAGATTCAGCTCAGCCTCGACTCTTCAATTAATTTACAAGGATTTACCAACAATTCATTACTGTCTTTTATTTAAAGTCAAATTTTTGAATGCTATAACTCCAAATGCCTTAGCATTGCTCTCCAATGCCAAATAAATGCATATTTGATCAAATTAATTGCTAATTGGTACTTTGGTAACTCCTGGAGGTGTTAAGGCGGTTATAATGACCCTGCAAAATGTTTCAATCCTATTTCATAAAGCCTTACAAGAAAAAAAAAATGCATACAAAGTAATATAAAGGCACACAAGTAAAACGCAAGAATGAAATCACCACCTTTAAATTGTCAAAGTATCAATCCATCCAACCTTCGTCTATGCACCTCTTCTCAAAACAGTAAAAAAAAGAAAGTAAATGTACAAGTTATTAATCACTTTGTCACTACTAGTGTTTCTGCTCATAATGTAATGATGTATTATAAACATACTTGTATTATTTTATTCTCTGAACTTGACTGGGAATTAATTCACTTGACATTACAATCACTTTAGTCACTTCATTTCCTCTAACTAGAAATTTATTGAACATCTTTTATTTACTTAATGTGCAATTATAGCTAGGCAATTAATAGTCTAAATGACAATTTCTGCCTCCCACAATTATGAAAAGTGAATATTAAAGACTGAATGATAGCTCTGTCATCTGCTTTCATCTCCCATCTGTTATTATTTTCAGGTACATATATTTTTTTTACACATTTAATTTATTGCTTGTTCTTCAGTAAACAAATGACAGCATTAAGGGTGGTTAATAATAATAGTAATAATACATTTTATTTATAAAGCGCTTTTCTAAACACTCAAAAACCCTGTACAGAGGCTAAAAACATCATATAAGACAACACAATTAAACATGATAAAAAAAATAGGTTAAGTTCAATGATTACATATAATGTGGGTCATAAAGTCAGTGAGTGGTTGCATATTACTACCATTATTTCTTATTCATCAAATGTTTTTTGTTTGTTTTTTGCCATAATCAAGCAACCAATTGCATAAATATCTCATAATGTCCTGTATGGAAACCATGTATAATACTTGTATTATGTTTAGATTCATATTAAATATTTAGCTTTATTTTTGTTCTTTAATTTTACATTATATCTCCTTTATGCTCTTTGCCCTATGATGCTGGAATATTAGAGCCCCACGAGGCATTAATAATGGGTCACCATAACTTAATTAAAAAAAAAAAAATCATATGAAAACAATCACTAATATCAACAGTGGATTAAAAACTTGTTTATGGGAACACATGTAGACATATGGATTGATCATTGTGAATTATTCATTTGAATTAGCTGTGTTATCATAGATTTGATAAGGTGTAATTGGTTTTACAGTGGAATAAGAATTAAAAACTTTAATCAGAAGGTGTTCAAGAAACTAGAAGATTGGGGTTTAAATATTAAATGCTGAACAAATTTATCAAAGCACCTGTCATAAAACCTCTAAGGCAAAACTTTTAAAAATCTTTCAAAATCATCTTTGAAACTAAAAATAACTTTAGTACTGGATATACATTTTAAGCAGCATTGGGAATTTAATTCTGAAATCGGATATTTAAAAAGTCTAATTAATTAAGCAGAACATTCAGCCACCAAAACCCTTCTCTTCAGAAATGCAGGTAAAGAACTAGGTATAATTTGATGTCTAAAAGAAGCTATAATCAGCTTAACTTTCTTTTGACAAAGCAATTAATGTGAAAATTCATGAATCCTAATAACTTTTATATTTTAGCAGCAAAATATCTGTACAGTTATGTACTGATTATTGGTCTTGTGTTACTGAAACTTCTAAATATATTCTGGTAATTGCCAGAGCTGTTCACTGAGGGCAGCTGTGGCATATCTTACATTGGCTGGTGGTCTAATAAATTTATTGGACTTTGTACATTATATATTTTCATCAGTCTTCTGCTGTGCTGCCAATACGTTCTGTGTTTTATTAAGATATTTTAGAAAAGGGCTCTCCTAATAAACCAGTCTAATCCTTGGTGCGCAGCGCCACCGTGTGTTCATACGCCGTTACCACAGCAGCAGACTGTGTTTGACGTTACCTGGTAACGGGCATCATTGAACACTGTTCCTCTTCCAGGTGTTTCCAGTCTGACTAACTGACGGTTATTATTCGGTTTATTTCATTTATATTTTTAAAATGGCGGCAAACGGCAGACGGGACAAAGAGGAGAAGAACCGGGTCCACCAGGACGCCATCTTTGCGGAGACGGTCAGGAAGGAGCTGAGACTCCAGAAACTGCACACGAAGTTCTTCATCAACCCCTACAGGAAGAGTGAGACCTGCTTTTAATAAGAATAATGGATACGGGAGGTTCCTGTGACTTTGACAAACTATAACCCTATTATATTCTGTAAAGATAATACTAACAATGATGTAAAAAAAATCAAAAACCAGAAAACGCTCATTATTGTCATTTCATTACGTCCTGTGCTGAGAGACTTTTCTATGAACTAAATATCTGCTGGCCTTTGTATACTGACTGGTTATATACAGAAAAATATATATGATACTACTACTACTACTTCTACTATTAACTAGGTTAAATAAACTGAGTTAAAAATAAATTAATAAAAAACAAAATAAAATGCAACATTAGAGAGCAGAAAATACTTCCAACTTCTTCCAAAAGAGCATGAATGAATCATAAAGCCAATTTTTAAATAATTTATTTTTGACTCACTACATATAACAGACCTTTAATTTTCAACCATTTTGTGGAAATTTGGTTGTAACAGCTGCAGCATTAATGTTAATTACTTTAACAGAATGATCAATATTTGTTTTTTTTCCATACAGCATGGTTTCATCTTTATTCTTTCACATAAGAAATGTATCAATTATAATCTAATTAATTAAATATAAATGAAGTTTTTCAAAAAGCGAGTTATTTTCAATTGAGTCAATTTAGAGAACAGCTGATTTTGTCTAACCCAGTAACAGTTACTGAAGAGGGTGATGCTTACTAAGAATGGCTGCTTGTAAAGATTTGGGCTAAAACTGTGTTTAACTGTTGCAATATGTATGTAGTACTCAGAAAGCTAATATTTACACGTTTCATCAAAATCCAGACAACTTTTAAGTTAACACCAAAAATGGTAGGAAAACTGATACATCTCAAAATTTAACATATCCTTTAAAAAAAAACCTGCCTCCACATTGGGATTCACATCACCAAACTCAAATGACTCTTTTCTTGTGCTTTAGTCAACTTTCTCCTAAAATGCAATCAAAAGCTTTTGTGAGCTTTTAAAGTTATCCTGCTCACACGCAAACAAATCCAACAAATATCAGCAGAAACATAAACTTCTTTAAATTATATTTTCTGTTACAGACTTGAGATTTTAGCATTATCGTAGGCTTGCCTTGGGCAAAAGTTTAAAACCACTTATAGCATCATGTAGAAAATGTAGACAGCCAGTAACCATATTTCTAATTTTATTTATACTTCTGTTTCTCTGTCTTCTTTATATCATTTTATTTTAGCTGCTAAAAATGGTGCTTACTGGGATCTTACTTTTCCTCAGGGAGTCTTCCAAAGGGATAAATAAAGTTCTATATAATGTAATCTCTGCTCAGTTTATCTGTTATTTGTGTATTTTAGAAGTTTGGTTATTAATATTTGTGTTTCCAATGCTTTTAGTTCATGTGCTGCCAGACAAGCCGATGTCCAGAAAACCAGAAAAGGAAGTCAAGATTGCAGGTCAGTGAGTTAAAGGGACAGTTCAGTTTTTTTGAAGTGGGGTTGTATGAGCTCCATATGGTCACTAAGGACATTAGGTACAGTAAAAAGTTCTCTCCTCTCCCTCAGTAAGCCACAGACTGTAACCGTCGGAGGCGAAAAAATAGGCGCTAACAGGGAAGTACCGTACCAAATTTAAAGGCTATTTTCTCCGCCCACAAGAACTCAAATATAATACCACAGTTTAAGAGTACGCGACATTTGATTGTTAAGTGCATAAACATTTCGGAAATATAAAGTTTATCTGGACCTAGCTAACTCATGTCATGTCCTCGTTACGCAGAGGAATACGGTGAAAGCTGAGTTCTCCATGATGCACATCTGTTTCTGCATCAAGTGAAGCATCACAAAAACCCATCTCAGAAATATTTGTTATATAATGTGCTTTCAATTAGTGTAAAACAGTCTCTGAGCCTGCTAGCTAACTACGGCGGAGTGATTTAGTGTAGGGACACACGACGCGAGTTGGCTTAGGTCCGGATAAACTTTATATTTCCGGCATGTTTATGCACTTAAAAACAATCATATGTAGCGTACTCTTAAACTGTGGTATTATTTTTTGATTCAAGGTCTTGTAGGCGGAGAAAATACCCTTTGTATTCGGTACAGTACTTTCCCGTTAGCGTCTTTTTCTTCGTCACCGACTCTTACAGACTGTGGCTTACTGAGGGAGAGGAGAGAACTTTCTACTGTATCTAATGTCCTTAGTGACCATATGGAGCTCATACAACCCCACTTCAAAAAAACTGAACTGTCCCTTTAATGCTGTCATGAATTAAGGGAAATACCTGTGCAGATAAATGTAACATGGATAATTTCACAGAGGAGTACATCGAGGCCATACGCAGAGCTCGCCTAGAACCAAACAAGAAGTACCCCATGCCCCAGACAGAGAGCCAGGAGATAGGATGGTGGTCCTCCACGCATGTAAGGAAACATGTTTCTGGTGATGCGATCATTTTACAAACAGGACTCAAGGCATGATCGACTGAATACATTCATTTCTTTTCCAGGTCCCACCAAACCGCAGCGACGAGAGGCTCGACTTCCACCGCGTCTGCTCCGACGTCACCAAACACAAAGAGTCCGCCCTGCTTTTCACAAAGAAGAAGACCGAGAAAGAAGAAAGCGCTCCCTGAAAGCAGCATCCTCCCTTAATATTTTTATTCATCAAACACTTCAGGCCTGCAGGTGAAACACTTGCTCAAGTCTTTACAAAACTGACTTCCACATCACAGCCTAATCATATTAATGAACGGGAAAAGGGCAAAAGCAGCAGCTGCTCAATATTATAAAATGTCACGCCACACGGGAGAAAACGACGAGTCGAGGAGCTGAGTTAGAAAAATAAAACTGGAAACAACAAACTTTGAAGGGCGCACAGTTCAGGGGAGACAGCAGGGATAATGATGAAGAAAATGAGGGGGAATCAGACGCTGCTTTATCAAATAAGGATGAGGAGGGATAATGATGACTGCAGTTGTGTTGGGCTTGGACTGTTCGACCCAAACCAGCTCCAAAGTCCTGAAGTCCCTCTGACAGGCCGTCAGGGTCGTCCAGGAGACTCAAGACACGATTCAGGCAGGGAATGAGAAACTGTAGAGGGAAACTTCAGCCTCTCCTTGATCTGTCCTCATGTATATAATTACAAAAAAATATCAAAGAGTCCAGTCCAGTCTTCTGACCGGTTTGTCCTTTAAGAGCGAGCCTTCATTTTCCTGCGCACAGACTTTCCCGGTCGTTTCTGTCAAACAAAAAAGAGACATTCAGTTACTTTAGAATGTAAGCAGACTCTTTTAAAGTTTCTTTTACAGATTGTCTCCATTGTTTTAGCTAATTTACAAAATAAAAAACAAGTTGTTATGGCCCCTTACTGGGTAATATATATATATGATTTTCTTTTTGAGGTGCAGCAGCAGACGTTACGGGGATTACTCGGGCCCAGTGTGTTCCCGGACTATAAAAAAGGCTGACTTCCACTTTTCTTTGATGCACCTACACGCACTTCATCACCTTACATTTCACTACACCCATTTACTTACTGATTCCCACTCACGCACCCGTACCAGCGGCATACAATACACTATACTGACTAGGGCTGGGTATCAATTCACATTTTCTGAATCGAATCGATTTGATATTACCAGGTCTCAAATCGATTTGATTCACGATACAATAAGATATTTATTCAGTCTGGGATATCTCAGTTAAAATAATACTGTAAACTCAAAAAGTGACTTTTGACCTGGTGCATTATTTGAAGGTTTAATGTGTAGAACTTGGCATTTTAGCGACATCTCGCATTCAGATTCTAGAATGAACCTAACCGTAGCCAAAACGTCACGTCGCTGAGCAACGGAATCCTGTGAAGACCAAAAAGGATCCTGAACACTGCACATAATTTATGTTGTGTGTGTGTTTATGCACGCAGTTTGATTCCCAAGGACAGAGTAACAACTTTCTATGCATCCACTGCCATCCTCTCCTCTTCTTCGCCTGCATTCCAGGTAGATTTCAGAACCGGCGGACAGATTCGACGTTTCGTTCTTTTTGTCCCTAAAAACCACCAGTAGACGACACGGCGGATCAATGTCGGCCTACATGAAACAGCGGCCCGCAGTAATGTAATTTTTTTATAAAGATTTTTCTAACTAAATAAAAATAAAACAAAGGTTTTATGGGGATGATTGTACTCCTATTTTGACGGACTTTACATACAAATAGAAACATATATCTCCTATATTCACTGTTTCTGTTTGGCGAAATGCGGTGAATGTATAAAATGCCACATTCTACACACTGCACCTTTAAATTGCTTTTACATTAAGAAATGAACCCAAAGCAGTTACATTAATCTTATATTAATTATATACATTAATGCGTATTCTGCATATTACTTGCTTTCTGTCCAACTCCTCTTTTCCTTCGTGCTTGTAATGCCTAAATAAGTCCATACGTCAGTCTTTAAACTCGCCGGTGGTGCCCACATAGTGCTATTTACTTCTGCCATGTTTGTTTGATTACTTGCAGTAACATCTCACAAGATTTAGTTCAGTGGAAAGCAGCGCTAAATGCAGATCACACAACACTAGCTGGGTTGACACCACAGGCTGCTTCTCTGCATGTCCAATGACGAAAAAACTACCCAAGTTATAAGATTGATCTTTGGATTTTAGGGATCGATTATAAACCATTTAAAGGGAAATTGATTAAAATCGATTAAATTGATTTTTTAAACCCAGCCCTTATACTGACTACAGAAATATAACCGTTTTAATGATTGTTTACTTAATAAACGCCCTAAGAAAGAGTGTAAACGTTGCCATCTGTGTCCTCCCCTTCATTTGCTGCTGCCTTATCAGCCAGGCTGTAACTAGTGGGGGCTCGTCCGGGATTCAGACCCGGGACCTCTTGCAAAGTCTTTAAATTCTCTAAACTGTGGACCACATTTGTATGTGTTGTATGTTTCTATGTATGTACAACAGTTTGTGGATTATTAAAACAGTTCAGTTTTGCAAATGGAAGAAAATCACTTTAAACATAGGTCTGAATGTCTCAATGTAGTCCTGATATTTTCTTTTGAGCCATATTTGTCAAATGTATTGATGGTTTTTCATTATGATGGTTACTAGTAACATTACAAATATTAAAGTAATGGTTATATTCCAGTGAAGAGGCAATAAAAATAAATACATATATATGGGCTGTTGAAATGTTTGAAAATGTAAATGCTGAAAATTAAAAATTTTTATGAAGGTTTTGCACAGGCACTTTAGGCTTGTATTTGTCTTTTTAATGAGATTAAATATTGATCAGAGAGTTCCATATTAATAGAATAAATATAGCTTAGCTTTTATTGTATTTTTATTTTATTTATTTTGCACAATTATGAGATACACGAAAGTCAAAGATAAATTATATGAGGCGCAGGAAGAGGCAAAAAACCCAAAGCTTTGTTTATCTAGACAATTTTTACATTTACGTTTGAACTACATAGTCAAAATTTTGAGACATGCAGTTTAACTTTAAGTGGGAAATTGTGTTTGGTTGGGAATATATTTTGATAAAACAAAGGCAAACTTGTTTATAGTATTTTTTTGTGTAATAGTTTCTCTTTTTGAGAGAGAGTGAGAAAAAACAAATAAAATCTAAATGGAGTGTTGTGGAAAAAAAATTGGGATTTTATTTTTAGGCCATATTGACCAGCCCTTACATATATACATACAGTTTATTAGTTTATTAATAAACAAGTTTTAGACCTTCTGTCAAAAACAAGAAAAAAAAAAAAATTAATATATCTTTACAAAACTTTTTTTTCACCCATATCTTCACAGCACATTGGGCGTCTCTGAGAGGACATTTAATCAATCATAACATTCTACCACTAAACGTTAAAAATTAATTTAATTTACCATCTTAATCAAAAAATACTTAATGTGCCTTACCATTTTATTTATAAATCTGTATCTGTTGCTTTTCTATTGGAGATATTCTGATATAAAATTTAATCATACATCTAAACATTCTGCCGCTCCTTCAGCCAATACGAGGGGCATAAATGTTTGTTATCTGTGGCAGACATTTTACCTTTGTGGAACTATTAAGCTATAATATCTTAACAAATATTCTTGTAAAAGCACATAAATGCTAAATCTTTCTAGCCTTGAATAAAATGCATGGGATTCAATCATTCTTGTAAATTTATTAAATCAGAATCTGTTGTGGAAAAATACATTGAACAACAAAAATAAATCATCAGTGTTTTAAAAATGCTGCTCAGTAGAAAATTGATTGTAACTGTAATAAGTGCTCCTCATTAATCACGTTTAACAGAGCTTTACACAGCGTGGCCGATACTTACGTTCTGTTTTCCTCCTTTGCCTCCTTTCTTCCCTCCCTTTCCTCCTTTCCCGTGAGCCACTTTGGCACGGAAACCTGACACATCGTTGTAGCTCTCCTTGGTGTTCCACTTCTTCCCGCTTTTCTTTCCTCCGAAGCCAAACTTCTGGTCCTTGTATTTCCTCTTTGCGTTTGGCCTGTCAGGAGAACAGGAGAAGTTCAAGTTTCAATCAATCAATCAATCAATCAATCAAACTTTATTTGTGCAGCACTTTTCCTACAAGAGTTTGTAATGCAAAGTGCTTTACATGGGAAAAAGATCAAATGAAAAAACAAGAAGTAGAATAAAAGGAGAAAATTATAGAATTGCATAAAATGAAAAGATAAGACCTCTGCAATCCCCCCTCCCCCAAACCACATTCAATATACACACTCACTTATTCAAACACACAAAGACATAAAAAGGAAATTCTGGCCAAAAAAATAAAATAAAATAAGAGGACTGAGGAAACGCTATCCAAACACTACATAAAATAAAAGTTGGATAAATAATATGGTAAAATAAGAAAGTGTAACATCAGCATTCCCCCTCAACATCAACAAAGAATAAAATTCAAAATTTAAAAAAAAACTGAACTGAAATGTAGAAATAAAACAAAATAAAAGGGTTAAAATAAGTTAAAATATAACATAAAATAATAACTTTCTGCATAAATGACTACCGACTGCAATAACTGTACGAAATATTTTTCTTGATTTGAAATTTCTCATTTGTTTGTTTGAAATTTCTTTGAAGAAATTATTAATATTAAGTTGTTTTAACTTTTCTAAGAACTTTATGTACTTAAGTTACATTTAATTTTGGAATAACACCTTTTGATTTTTAAGCCTGCAGCCCTGAGAGCTTCAGATTACAACCAGTGTCTCCAGAATTGTGAGCCCATGAAAAGACGACAATGTTGGCCTCACCACTCTAAGGGGACTTTTGTCATATGAGCATTTATCAGTCATTTTTTAAAATAAAAAAATACAGGATAGTTCTCATTAAAATATATATCTCCTATCTGTTACAAAGTAAATAGATGAACTGTAATGTGATCACTTTATTGGCTTTCAGGAATCAAACAGGTTTTAAAAATAAAAAATCTGGACAAAAACAGGTGATCAATACCACAGTCTGACAGAAAATAGAGATGTCTGGATGTTCGTATCTTACCCCTTCTTGTTGGCTGCTTTCTTGGGTCCCTGTGTGGAATCTTTACTGGACTTCTGGTCTCCATCCAAGAAATCCAGCTTGTCCGTCATACCTGTAAATGTGGACAATCAGAAATCAGAGTCTCATGATAAAATACATCCTTTTTAGCAGAATTCTAGGAAGATCGAGCTATGACAGCAATCAACACTTGGCACTTGCTCCCTTTAAATCAGAGTCCTCTCAATACCTGAAAAAATACATTTGGCACTTGAATGATGAGCGAACAAAACCAGACTTAAACTCACCCTTCTGGTACTTCTTCACAGCTGACATCATGGCTTTCTTTTCTTTCTGCCTCTTCTGGATCACTTCTATTTGGACCTGAAACACATTAAATATGCAAGTTTGTTAAGTGTGTCAAAATAAAGGAGTGAGGCTCATTCATCCCTGAATGAAAGGGAAGCAACCCAGCAGAGCTAATGGACTAAGGGGCCGTTTACATGACGCCGAAAACGATCGATTCCGCAAACATTTCGTTGCGTTTTGGCCTTCCGTTTAGATGAGACCATGTTGCGTTTCCAGTGAAAACGGAAACTTTTGACACCGCTCCCCAGAGCGGAAAGATTTGATTCCGCTCCTCTATCCGGCCTCGTGTAAACACAGAGCAGAGCGTTTCAGAAGCGCTGACGTCACCGCATCGCAGTACTCTTTCACATGGAGGCTGCGCGCCAAGATACCAGGAACAACAGCAGCTTCCTCCGTCTGCCGGAGTAACGTGTGAGCGTCTTACGTGCTCGGTTTGTTATCCAGAAAAAACTATCCAGACAGATTTGTTGTCGAACTGATTTGTTGTCCAAAAAAAACTCCTGCTTCTCTGGTCTGTTCGCCATTGTTGTTTGTGAAAGGTTTTCTTCTTCGTTCATGTGTTGTAGCAGCGCTGCATCTCTGCAGACCTACACCGCCATCTACTGAACCGGCATGCACACTACAGCGGATTTACAGGGGATTAACTCGTCTCCGAGCGTTGTCATGTAAACGCAGAAGAATTCGAAAACGGAAAGGGAGAATCTTTGCGGCTTCAAGTCAGGAGTTTCCATGTAAACGGCCCCTAAAGAGCCGGTGATCTGCATATAAATACAATGATTTGTCCTACTTTATATTTGCTGCTTCTTTCCCAATTTGTGTTTTTGCTTGACAGTCTACTGATCAGCTTATGCCTCTCAGTTCATGGACGCTCTCATCAGAGGCAGTCAGCAGAAGCAATAATAAAGAAGTCAATGATGTGATCACGGCAGAAGAAATCAAAACTTTGACTTAAAATGATGCAAACTGCTCAAAACCCAGTATATGTGATTTCAGGTGCGGGTAGAAACACCAGCATGATACTGAATATCAGTTCTGCCATGTGTTTGACATTGTGACAGTGGCCCCGTTTACATGGGTAGTTTTCCTCAATCTGATAGAAATCAATCAGATTAAGTGTATCTGATTCGACCGGTACACATGAACTTTGAGTAAAGAGATCCACGTTCAATCTGCGTTTGCATGGCCCCAGCTGAATCTGATTGTGTTGGTTTTTTTTGACATGCGCAGAAGGTCACTCTGCCACTACTTGTAAATGTGTAAGAGGAGAAGAGGTGCACTTCCTGCTTCCTGTTTACATCTAGAAAGATGGAACTATGTTGTGTTTTGTTGGAGTTTCTATAAAAAAGTTTGTTTCCTACACCGTCCAGTTCTTCTGTTTGTTTGGGCACCCTCTTACGTACTACAGAGCGCCTGCACAGACCGAACAATCCTCTGTATCAACCCAATCCGCTCCACTCAGCCGTTTACATGAAGCATTGAGCGGATTATCAATCAGCGTAGACTACCTCTTACAATCCGATCTGAAATACAATCAGATCCGGGTGAATCCGATTGGCTAAGGTGTTTTCAAGAGACTTTTCTTATCTGATTGACCTTTCAATCTGATTGTAAATGGGATTTTTTGACCCATGTAAACGGGGCCACTGCGAACCTGTGCAAGCCAACGTTTTTACACAGAAAATCCACAGGAATGGATAATGTCATTGGTATTGATTAAATCTCACTGATTCCCATCCCTGCACGTAAACTGAAACAGGAACCCACCTTCTTGCCAAAC
This sequence comes from Scarus forsteni, assembly GCA_036419115.1. Classification (NCBI taxonomy): domain Eukaryota; kingdom Metazoa; phylum Chordata; class Actinopteri; order Labriformes; family Labridae; genus Scarus; species Scarus forsteni. The sequence continues at coordinate 46,920,775 of JAZDUH010000136.1, forward strand.
TTCCTCTGTTCTCGCAGTTTCTTGGCCTTCTCGGACCTCTCGATGATCATCTGCTTGGAGATCAACTTTTTCCTGATCTAGAAAGAAGAGAGGAATGCAAACAGGCAAAGTATTTAATTAATACACTGATATAAAAACAGCTTAAAAGGTTCTACAGATGTCACACAGCAGTTTATTTGACTTCAATTACCTATAGATTTAAAAATAAGGAAACAGAACAGACATGTAAAGAAAAAGAAAGAGGCTTAACTTACATAAATGAAGGCATTACTGTCTGGTTTAAAGCTGTTTTATTAAGCTAGTGTTGCTGTACACTTCAGGAAGCTCACCTTCTGCATCTGCTGGTCAGATTTCGCCATTTCTGCAAAGTAATCGTCGGGCCTCTTGGTGGGAATGCCGTGCTTGTTTAGGAGGGGCAGAGCCTCCAGGACTGTGGCCTGACCCTGACGGTAGCTGAGAATTAATAACAAACAGAAAAGAAAAGGATTTAGACAAGAAATGAAGTGTTTACAGAAAACATCTAGAAAGAGAAAGGTGATTTTACACTGTAACTGTATGTGTGTGAGACACTGATGCATTAATATATTTAAAGTCTGGCTTAGAAATGTGAGAAAAACATTAAAGTATAACAATATTAATACAGAAGTTGATGGTCAATAAGGACAGAAAGATCTTGTTTCCTTATTAAGAGCATTTTTCTTTTCATGACAGCTCAATCTAAAAAGATTAATTGGCTGATCTGTTCAGAAACTTAAATACAGCTGACTAGGTTTGTTGCAAAATCGTTCTTCTATGATCTAGATCGCTTTATTTCAAACTGTTACAGACTTTTTTTTATTTCAAACAGCTCAAGAAATGAAAGAAAGAATTATATATACATATAGATAGATAGACTGGAAGACAAATTAGAAAGATACAGCAGGTAATGTCAGTACAGAATTTCCATGGCTCCTCTTTTTTTGTAAAAAGGGTGTAGGATGACGTACAGAGCTTATCCAGTCTTACCCCTTTTTTCCCCAAAATAAACTTAAATAATTCAAGAGTCAGGCATTTAAGTTATCACAAAATAAAACAGCTTGAAAAAGCCGACAGTCCTCACTGCCCTCCACTCACAAGAACATCTCTCTTTGGAAGTCATCGTCTGCATTCACGTCTCCGTTTGTGGAGTTTGGGACTTTTCCTTCGACTGTGGTCAGGACGTCTTCAGCGGGCAGGTTGGTCAGATCTAACCGCTCCACCCAGGGAAGGTTTTTACGGAGGTTTGCGAGGCACTGGTTCAGCCCCTCCTGTGTCACGTGGTGGAGAACAGAATATCATTCAGCAGTTCAAATAGGATTGTTTCACATTGCTGCATACACACCCGAATTTCTGCAACATATATATAATGGCTGTGACATCAGTTGTGGATGTTTGTAAAATGTTCTCAGCAGTTATCTACTGATAACAAAATCATGCACACCACATTGTGTGTTAGGGTTGAACAATATTGGATTTCTTCTGTAATCCGTTGTGTCAATATTTTTAAAATTCATCATTGCAGTCAAGAGCACCAACTCCGTACTTCTCAAATCTGACTTGTTTCTTTCTGTGTTTCTGTATATTTTTGTGAGGAGCAGATGTAAAACAAGAAAAACAATATTTAACTCTTTTCAAAAATGCAACCTATGGTTTTTAAATGTACCAATGCAGTGATTAGAAGGTGCATCAACATTGTACATTTCTGTAATTTGCCGACATTCCAGCCGATATATGGAAATTGTATTGACTGTAAATAGCTCCACAAATTTCAACATCATCCGATATACTTAACTTTTTGGGCTGATATCAGTCGATACCATTATAAAACTGATAAGACTGTGCATCCCTTTTGCATGTCCCTGATATCATAGAAAGAATTATGTTTTAGAAGTTTGAGACCACACATGCATCAAAAAAACTAAATATCCTTAGCTGAAAAAGTAGTGAGAACTTTGGTCATTCACAAAAGTAGAAAAGAACGTACAATATTTGGATTTAAATTTTGCAGAGTAAAGTTCCCCAAAAATAATACTATAAGTATCAATACTTAAAACGGTGTGTACAGTACTTTGGTCAATTTACTTGGCCATTGTCCACCACTTCCTATGAGCAATTTAAATGTTGAACTCAGATTTTTGTTTTCTTTACATTGTTTATTTTTATATTTATTAACATCCAGAAAACCATGTCAGGGATTCTTTAGTCTAAGTCTCACAGCAGAGGTGATACAGATGTAATCTGAGCACATGAAAGAACCAATAGAAAAAGAATTAGATATATTTGTGACTTCAAAAACTAAAGGATTAGTAATTAGAAATCGAGACTTGATATCACCGCTGTAACAGCGGTAGACTCCTGAATCTGCGGACCTAAGAGAGCAGCCCCAGAAGCTCTGCAGACACGCACTAGTGACTGTTGATATAGATGGCTGTAATATCGGTTGTTGTTGATTGGAAAAAAAATCTAAGTAGTTACCTACTTGTAAAGAAGTCATGCACACAATATTGTGTTATCACAGACAGAACTATGTTTCAGAGGGTAAAGCCCACTCGTGCCTAAATGATCCACTCACCACATTATTGACGAACTTCTTTGGTTCATTCACCAACACGTTCATCCCAGGCTTCAACAGACCCTTAGCAAAAGCTTCTTGCAGCTAAAAAGATGAAAATGAACAAACTCAGATCATTATACTGTTTACTCATACAAAACATGACCTAAACCAACAGTAAATAAATCTGCTTCATTAGGGCCAATCAGCTGGAATTCACACGTCATATATTCACTGTTATTGTTATTAAATATTCAGCAGTCATCATTTGTTCCAGGATCATCTCTGAAGTCTGATCAGACGATCTCCTTCAGTTATCTCTCCTGGGCTAACGTTAGCCTGTTAGCATAACATCACCATCCTCACCTCATCGTCGGACAGATCACTGCAGTCCTCCTCTGACTCCTGACCGAGCTGAGCCTCCTCCTCTGAAGACTCCATACTCCTGCTGTCGATGATCATAGGAGGACAAGAGCCGATCTAACAACGGGAAAATATCACAAACCAGCTGGAAGAGGCTGCTGCTCACATGTACGCTGCGTTTCACGTGGGGAGGAAGTGACGTCGAGCGGCGAGCCGAGGGGTTCGACTAACAAAATCCGCCGGTGGATACAAAGGTTTGATAAAGTTCCTACATGTAAATCATCTGAGTCAGGCAAACACGGTCACAAATACATTATTTATTAATAAAATAATGTTTTATAGTCAAAGTTTGAGGGTACGATTCATTCCTAAAACTCTTCTTCTTTTCGTAACACATGTTGGATTCCATGGTTGCAAGAAAATCCAAAACAATATAAAATGTCATCGGTTGAAGACTGGTTAAAAACAAAGACTGGAGGTTAATTCACGTCGATGTGAAAGTTTGCTTAAAGTTGAATTTAGTGAAAATAGTTATAGTTTTGCGTGTCGTGCCACGGGTATCCTCTTGGAGGTGCTGTTGTTTATCTGAAAAGATAAACTAATGATTGAAAATACACAATACACATCGATTGATAGATAGATAGATAGATAGATAGATAGATAGATAGATAGATAGATAGATAGATAGATAGACAGACAGACAAAATTCCCTTTTAAAAATGTTGAGCTTGATTAATATATTCAATTGCATTTACATTTCTGGTTAGTTACTTTATTAACTTGTTTTTCATTTTTTATAGATACATTTGTGAACAGATAGGCCTATATAGAAAGGCAGAGGGATGGACAGATAAAAATAGAAAGCAGATATTTTCTTTTTACATGTTAATACGTTTGTATATTTATGTTATTTTTATTTTTCATTGCATTATAGCAGCAAAAGTGTTCCATTTTTAATATGAATATGAAGTTACACAATTCAGATGTGCTTAAATTAAAAAAAAGCTGTGTTATATTTTCTAATAGACATCCTTAGCATCTTTGATTGCATTTACTCTTGTGGTTCTGTTAAAAAATGAATAGATAGATACGTAGATAGAAAAGTAATAAGGTTGGACAACTAATCAAGTTTCAATTTCAAAAACAATCATGGCTTCCACAATTAGAAAAACAACATGATCAATATTCAATTAGTGTGCCGCATACTGTGTTGTGCTTTAGTAAATTGGACACCGTTAAAGAAACAGGCCTGGTACAGTTATGTTATTTTCTGTGAGGTAATTAATTTGAAGCACTTGTTTATGACAGGTTGTAGATTACTTGTTTAGAATTTGTCACTGTCTAGAGTTGGGTTTTTCTTTTTCTTTTAATTCATTCGAATTAGATCTGAATCTTCTTTAAAAGCATGTTAGTTTTGCTGGTGGGTATCCATTGTTCAGCTTCATTTTTTATTTCGACCAGAAGATGATTAACCTTTAAAATCTGGATTTAATATAGCTTCCCCTTAGAAGAAGCTTGTTGTAACAGTAAATGTGCAAAATAATGGCAATGTTTGTTTTGCCATAATCAAGCAGCCCTCATAGCCAACAAGATATATTTACACATATTTATTTCAGACCACTATTATTTCATTAAATGTACAGTTTATGTGTTTTTATAGAAGTCATCTATAGCTTTATTTTTGCATTTTAATTTACTGAATCTTTATAAAATGTTGGGTTGGGTGGTTTTATGTTGCTGAGTGCTGCATTTTTCAATACTTCTCTCAAAGTTTAAATAAATGATATCTATACACTCTCTGAACTGAATATTAGTTTCATGCTCCATATTGAAACTCTGACTAAATTAGATTACATCTTCACATGAAATGAAATAAATTCAGTTCACATCGTGTCAGATATTCAGAAAGCACGGAGCAAATCAAACCCACAGAAGAATATCCTTTTTATCTGTGTGAGCCTCTGTGAAATAAGCCTCGTGAGCTTCACTTGCCACCTCATCAAGAAAGAAACTATCGACTTCCCTCTGTCCAAAGCTCTCTGCCTGAGTCAATTTCTGTCACTTTGACACGGCATGGATTGAGAGAAACGTCTGCAGCCTCAGCCCGGTGTCACTGTGGATTTGGACACCAGAGCAGAGCTAAAAAGAAGAGGCAGATTACCAGAGCTATTCAGCATGACAATCATTCTTTAATCACGCTTCCATCATTTTGTAACAGATCATCGTGAGGTAGTTTCCTCTTTGGAGCAGGATGACCCTTTGAAGCCATTTTGCCCTTTCCTCCTAATCTGGGAAATCACTGACAGCTGAAAACTATGAGCTGGCAGGGCAGAGAAGGGCACGATAGAACATCTTTTGCATTGTTTGAACACATTTTCATTGTCCCTGAATTTTCTTAGTGTTGAAATAAAACTAAATCATGACTACACAACTGACTCTGGATTTTTTTGCACACCTCTTCACTTTCTATTCACTGAGAATTCAACTTTTGTTAGCACAGGCTGAGTCTCAACCTGTTGTTCCATCACTGTACGCTGCAGCAGAGCATCCGAATAAAACCACAATCATTCACTTTAATTTCAGTTAAAGGCCGTTAGTATTCATCTCGTACAGTCATTCATGAGTGGGTGACCTGCAGTTAGAGCTCCTACGTCTCACATGCTGAATGCTAATGGTGAACTTGAGCCAATGACCATGAACGTAGCTTTATGTTACTATCAGCAGTAAAAGGAGGATTCACGTCATGAGGTGGACATGAGGGGGGAGTTTATCATGACTGTGTGCAGTTAGCTTGGAATAATCTTCAAAAAGAGCAAAACTGGATTCAACAATATCTGTTAATGAATTTAAGAGCATCATTAAGAATGTGGTGACAGAGGCAGGTGGATGTTTTTCTTGAAAACCAAATGTGTTTTGATTATTTGTTTTAAACCTGTTGACTGTGCTGTGTTATTTTCTATGTACTGTGTCTCTGTATGGCTGCTTTTTTGGCTTGGTCTCTTGTAAAAAAGATTTTTTCAATCTCAATGGGACTCCCTAGTTAAATAAATAGAAATAAACAAAACTTTATCTATTAAAAAACTTATATATGGTGAAAGACGAGGGCGAACACGGCTCGATGCAGAGCAATAAGAGGAAAACACCTTAGAACAGAAGTACAGAAAAATGTGCTGATAAACACCTTAAGACTAGTTCAGTTAGTGAGAATATCTGAATATCGTAGTATTTCATGTACTTTGAAAGCAGATAACTCCAAAAGTACAAAGTAAAAGTTAATTCTGCTTGCACATTTAGTCCAGCATGTTCCTGATAGCAGTTAAAGAGGGTTCAAGTAAGAAAATGGTCTAATTTTATTTTGAAATCTGGCCAGAGGGTTCAAGATAAACTTGAATGTAGTGCTTTATGTCCCTCTCAACTGTTCATAGTGTTTATGGACTGGAAGGATGTGGAAGCCTCCAAAGGACTTACCCGTTCTATGTAAATCAGTGTTAGGTTACTTTTTAGTTATAGTTGCTAGTTACTTTCCCAAAAAATAAATGAATTACTAACAGAATTTCTCCTTCATAAATGTAATTAGTTACTAGGTAAATTAACTGATGCGTTACTCTTGCCTTCTTGTATTTCCATCCTGAAAACAGCAGTTTTAAAGGTGTAGTCAGCGATGTGGGAGAAAACGAGTGGAGAGGTTGTTTATGAACAAATTTAGACCTGCCTCTCCCTTCATATCTCACCCCTGGCTCCAACCCGAAAGCTAATGGATGTGCATCGTCATGGAAACGGCCATAGAAACTGCATAGCTGACCAATGTCGCTAAGGTAACCCCGACTCGTCAGACAACTCGACTGCCTTTATTGATAACATCACAACAACAGAACATTCTGGCAGATTAGACAATAAGATGAATGCCCGATGGCTTTTACTGTTATGTGAAGCACCACAAAGCTAATGTTGCTTACCTATCCAGCACGAAGACGGCGACATCCGTGTCCGTTTTCAGGTCTTTAAATTCGCGGAGTTCCCTCCACCGTCAGAAAGCAACACCAATGTTGACCCGGGTCTTCGCTCTTTCATGGTCATAGCCCTTCTTTTTCACTTTTCACTCCTCTGACCTTTTTCTTTTGGGCTGCGCAAGTTAGACGACCTACTACTCCCCCTCCCCCCTCTGTCTGATCTGCGCAGGAGTGTGTCGCCCCCTGGATGTGGGGGGTGTACCCTGTTTTGGTGACTTGGCCCGAGCCACAGTATTTACCTGCTGAAATTCAGAGCCAAGGCTGTGTATTGAAACCGGACTTTTTTTTCAACATGCTGTCAGCGGTGACATCTTGTGGATGGTGAGGAGAAATACGGTGATTTTGACAAATAGTGCATTAGATTAGAAGATTAGAAGATCGCTGACTATACCTTTAAAGGATAAGTTCGGTTTCTACAGCTTTCACATTGTTTATAGAATGAAGCAGAACAATATACTCACCCAGAAGGCTTTCCTGATCCAAACAGTGCTTCGGGAGATATTTAGATCCAAAATCGAGCAGCGGACATCCGTATAATGGTAGCACTCAATGTCCCATCTTTACTGGAGTTGAGGTTGTACTTTAGTTAGATACAAGAACTCGGTTTTCACTTATTTCAGAGCACAGGACTTCAGAAAAGTCTCTGTAGAGAATACCAGAGGGACACATGGGACTAAAAATAGTGAGGACCTCTGATAAGTATTACAGTTTCTTTGAGATGCCATCAGTCTCTCTCAGTGGCTTATCCTGAAAGAGTCTGACTGATCCCCTAAGAGGCACTTTCTCTACATTCACATGGAAATCAATATGTGAGATTTGTACTTCACCACCCTTAATTCCTCCATTCTCTGCATGGTCAGATCTTTACTGCGAGACGTCTTCAAAGGGGAAGAAATGCTGTAATTTCCATTTCTGTCGTTGTAATCGGCCGAGCCTGGCAGTAATGCAGTCCATTGACTTCACATCTCGTTGTCACTCTTCATCTCAGAGTGACGAGCGGCTTCCTGACGGCAGATTGAGACTAAGTTGGATTCACGCTGTCAGAGTTATTCCTGGCTGCTGGAGCTGGGCACAAAAAGGAAAGGCAGTGGTGGATGTCAGAGCCGGGGCTGGGGGTGATGGTTGAGCTCTTATACTCTCCTCAATCAAGCCGAGGGGATGTGGTGATGCGTGGGTAAACAAAAGTCAGGATTAATGAGTGGGAGTGCTATTTTAGGCCATTTTGTCTCAATCTGTTTCAAGTGGATGTTGATTCCCTCTCATTCCATCAAACCCACGCCGACGTGAATCGGCCTGCACTCATGAATCATTCACCCCTCGCTTACCGTTCAGCTGCAGTCGTACCTGACAAAACAGAGCTATTAACCATCCAGCGTCCTTCACCTGAAAGCACAACTGAGTAAAATGTCCACACCAGTTCTGACAAGAGCTCACGAGAAGGGATTATTACTTCCACTTAGGGGGTCTGCATTTGTCTGTTTTTTGTCTGTCTGTAAGCAAGATAGCTCAAAAGTTCTGAACAGGTTTTGACGAAATTTTCAGGGGACGTTGATCAGGGCATGAGTGGGTAACTGGCGGTACAAATGGATCTATCTGAATAGCTGTCTGCAATCAGATCCATCCTGCCGAACTCCAATCAACAGTGATTGCGGCCCAGTTAGCGTCCTTCAGAGCAGGAAGAGTTGGGAGCTACAAGTGAGACAACAGCAGGAAGTGATTGCTCACACAGATGATTAGTATAGATGCTATCAGCTTCAGTAGCGTAGTGTTATCAGAAGAAGACCACAATTCTTTTCTAAATGTCATAACACACAACCCTATGTACATCTGTGGAGCTGAGGTGGAGCAAGTGAGCAGTTTAAAGTTATTGGGAATCAACATTAAGTTGGTTTTGAATTCTGAAAAAACAAAGCTGATCACTTTCACAAACTCGAAACAGAAGTCACAAACCCACCGTCTGAGCAGCTTGTAAAGAAGCTAAGGCTGCAACTGGGCTTTTACTTCAGAAATAAGTCTTGTTTTTCTTTTGCTGCAAAAAGATGTCTTGTTGCTGCTACTTCTAGGCCCCTGGTTGATTATGGTGTTTTATATATGCATGCTTCTTCTCAATGCCTTAAATCATTAGATACTGTTTATCACGGAGCTCTAAGGTTCATAACACAAAGATGATGCATAGATGCACAAAGATGCAGGAGTTTCTTTTCTGAACAACAAATCAGTTCGGACAACAAATCTGATTAGATAGTTTTGTCTGGATAACAAACCGAGCACGGTAAGCAGCACACACGTTACTCGGTAGACGGCCGGAGCTGCTGTTGTTCCTGGTAAGCGCAGCCTTCATGTGAAAGAGTACTGCACATGCAGTGACATCAGCATTTCACACTGAAACGCTCTGATCTGGGTTTACACTGTACTGCATGGAGAGTGTATTCAAAACACTCCACTCTGAAGCCTGTTTTCAACTGTTTCTGTTTTCAGACAATCCACAAAGAGTTTCCATGTAAACACAAGGCCAAAACGCAATGGAAACTTATCGGATTTGATTGTTTTAAAATGCAGATTAAAGGCTTTAGAGGAAGATGAAGTATGCTGTAAATGCTTTGACTGAAAATTTCTTGCTCTGTGACTCTGACTTAACTGGTTGATATGTTTGTATCTGTGTCTGAAACTGTTTTATGTAACTTTGTAAATGTGCTGCTTGTCTTGGCCAGGACACTCTTGCAAATGAGATATTTAAACTCAATGAGGTTCTTCTGGTTAAACAAAGTTTCCAACATGATAGAGAACCTGTCATGGTCTTCACACTCCCCTGTCCTAGTTTTAAAAAAAGCTCAAAAGCTGTGTTTCTTAAGAAATTTCAAAAAAGCAAAAATTATTGTGTTAATTTCTTGGCAACTTGAACAAAGGAGTGATTGAAAGAATTATGACTGGTGCCATCACAAACTGGCATGACACACTGGGCCAGGACATGAAGACTCGGCAAAGAGGGATAAAAACTGCAGAAAACAAGATAAAAATCCATGTACCAAGCATCGGGGGAGATTGAGGTGCCTGCGCGGAATCCAAAGGACACTGGAGGACAACATGCACCCCAGCTACGGCCTATTCACTCTGCTGCCATCAAGCAAAAGATACAGAGGCATCCGCTGTACCACCAGACTGTGGAACAGCTTCTTTCCTCAGGCTGTGAGATTACTTAATGCACCACCTGCAGTCCTCAATGTTTCATAATTTTTTACAATTTAATTTACATTTAACAAACATGGTTCAATATAAACAGATTATCTCTGAACCTAGACAAGACAAAATTTATGTTATTCGGCAACAAAAACAGAGACTGTGATGCTAATGTAGATATAAACGGCACCAAGATACAAAGGGTTAATGAATTCAAATTTCTAGGAGTAGTCATCGATGATAGGCTAAACTGGAAACCTCATATATCTTGTACACAAAAAAAAATAGCCAGGAATGTATCAATACTGTGGAAAGCACAAAACTGCTGAATCAGAAATCACTTCTCACAGTTTACTGGGCCCTGGTGGCACCGCACATACAATACTGCAGCGAAATATGGGGAAATACCTATAAAACGAATATTAAAAGTATATTAACACTCCAGAAAAAAGCAGTCAGAATTATTCACCACGCAAACTATGGAGCACACACAAATCAGCTGTTTATTACAGCAAAGATCCTAAAACTATATGACCTAATAAAATACAGGACTGTGCAGGTACTGTACAAGGCTGCACACGGTCAGCTACCGAGGAACCTACAAACAAGGTTCATAAAAAGACAGACAAAACAGAACTTAAGAGGTGTTATGATTTTCAAAAAGAAAAAAGTAAGAACCACATTGAAAGCGATGACCATCACAGTTAATGGAGTCAATCAATGGAACAGCTTACAAGAAGAAACCAGGTGCAGCGGGACCATGAAAGAATTTCAGAGAAGAATGCTCAAAATGACCTTTGACGGATATAAATATGATAATATCTAGGGGTGTATAATCTAAAACATGTAAACAGTTGAAGGATAGTGAAACAAAACATGTGGGTTGTTTGGTCTGTAAGACAGCAGGAAAGACGAAATGTACCAAAACAATGATAGTGAATGAACTGATGGCTGAAAACTACAGCAGAGCCCGGGACGACAGTGCAGGAGCACGCCTGGGTGAAGAGGAGAGTGACGAGGAGTCACGCTTTAACACGTTTGAAAGCTGGAAAAAAGAAAAGCAACGCGGATACACCACCCTAACATCATCAACCCAACATCACAAACCGGGACTAACAACAAACAAAAGATAGTCATGAATTATGCCTTACGCGGAACAAGGAATTAGTCATAATATGTCAAATACGGACACTAAAGGACAGTCAAGAATTATGTCATACTTCTGTAAATTGGAATAAAAATTTATAATAATTTCATGATATGTGGAAAAGAGGAGACTAAATATTGAGAAAATGGGGACGGGACTAGATAAGCTCTGCTTCTCCCGTCTTCCCTTTCGGACATGTACATTTGATCAACTATTGACAATGTGTGATGCTGTATAAGTGTGCTGACGTGACCGAAATAAATAAATAAATAAATTCAATTCAATTCAATTCAATTCAATTTTAGTTTTATTTTTTCAACAATTCACCAATCAAGAGGAAAACACAATGAATTTCAACAACCTGTTGTATAATGACCAATAAACTCCCCCGTATCTTTGTATTCTTGTAAATTAAAGACAAACAACACTTTAAACTTCTTAAGAAATGATATTTCTACTCCACTTCCAACATGTTTTGCTGAGAGTCTGTTTTATGTGGTGTCCTTTCTGCCACTGTATCGCCTGACTACAACATTACCTGATTGGCCCATAATGAATGTGATTGACAGAACAATCACCCAATCCAGGCCTCTAGGTGAGGCTGTACACCAACACCAGAGAAAAATGTTTCATTCCAGGCAACCCGTAACTTGTGTTTTTCCCACCTGTAACTCGTGAAAGTGCACTGGAACGGCAGTCGAACTCATAACTTTTCACCTGTGAACTCGTACCAGACCGATGTACTGCCTAAACAATATGGTAGCCTCCATGGATGCAGTGATGCCGCTCATGAGTCGGTGGTCAGATGCCTGACACATCATTGGCAGCTGCACTGGTGTTAGCTTGTTTTCAATGCATTAACCCTTTCATGCTTAGTGTGCACTACAGTAGACAGATAATTGGAATAAGTTTTTTAAAAGTTTTTTTTTAAAGATTTTTTATACCCTTTCGGTTAGAGTACCATGTTCAACTACCAGTTGGTGAACTCCCAAATCCTTGTCTTAAGTTTAATATAAATATTATCTGTGCACTTTTTTTTCCCTACACTATCGAGATATTGCATCCAACATCCAAAACAGCTGACGAAGGGCAAATTTGGTATTTGCTGTTTAGATTTTACAAAATTTTGTATTTCTTATTTAAAATTTTGGTGTAATTCACAAGTGAAAAGTTTGTGAAAACAGCAATAAAACATTTAAATGATAAAGAATAAATCTTATAGTGTCTGCCATGTTGGCTTGTTTACGTATCAGAAATCCTAGCGCTCAAACCAAAGTTGTAATTTGCCTGGAATGCTTTCAGGATGTAACTCAGAGATTTAAACTGGGAAATTTCCAAGTTACGGTTTGCCTTGAACGCAGCAGAAGATATGGAGCAAGCAGAAACATCATGGAAATACAGTATCACCAAACACTGGCGTATGCTGTTTTCTGCATGTTTTTTGTTGCTCACATTGGTCATAGAGGAGCAGAAGATTTTGCTTTTAAAGCCAAAACAAGCTCAGGAGCTTCTGCAACATACACACAACATTTTCTGCCATTGTTTCTGATCTGGTTTGTGCATGCACTTGAAGCAAGAGACAGAGCTGTAACATCATTTCTAAAGGTATCCATATTGGTTGTCCACATGGAAAAGCTCAGCTGGCATTTTCAGATTCATCCACTCTGGGACCCATTTTTAAAAATGTGCGTTTTTGATTAAAAGCTTCTGTGGATACACCTGAATCCTAAATCACACCTGTAGGGGGCTTCACTGGGTCTTTCAGGTGCCAAACCATTTTTTGTGTGGCTCTGGCTGCCAGATTAAGTGATGGAGAATGAAAAAGGTGATAAACAGAGGAGTGGGTAAATTAATGTCCATGCCTTTATCTCTCTTTCCTCCTCAAGGCAACGGGACCATCACCATCTTAATACTCAGGTTTAAGACCAAATCTTATGTATAAAAAGTGTGGTTCAAATTACTTGCAGTTGTTGCAGTTTTATTTTAATAGACTGCATTATGTTTGCTGATTTTTGGGCTGCTCTCTGACACTTTCAGCAAGCAGTCTATGAATAGAAATGTGGTGAGGAAAGTCCTTGAAAGAAAATGCTGCGACGACAGTTTCCACGAAATTCTGGACACGTCTTTTCTTGCGATGCTGAGCTTTATCTAAAAACACTGTTGTGACACCCCAACCTCCCGCTAAGTTAGCAGATAAGTTTGTTGCAGAGGGAGGACATACAGGTACCACTTTGCAAAGATATAAACTCCATCCTCTTTTCGAATAGACCTCATCGTGACCACATAATAAAACTCTGGCCAGGCATCAGAGTGCTTTATAACCCAGCCGACAGACCATCATGTGCCGGATTGTCCAATCATTAAGTGCTTTGTAGAAACCCTCTCCACAGAGTGGGAGAGAAAGTGGTCCCTGTGTGGCATTCAGCCCAGTTTATCCCCCGTCACAGTCACATTTTAATGTCCAAACCACAGCCGCTTACCCAGACAGCAGCTGTGCAGACAAGAGGCTGAATGACCAGAAGGGAACTGGATGGGAGACAAGCACATGAGAGAGTGCTTTATTTGAGAAATTGAAAATAACAATCTTTGCAGAGCCCAGCTGATATTATCTGAAATATACAGAGTTGCTTTGGGTCTGCAGCAGCCAGTATGACAGACATGATGGAGCCATTTTAGGGCAAAAATGTTGATTTATTTTAATGCATATAGACGGCTGCAAGAGAAATGTCATGTTTGTCATTAAAAGGGATAGTAAGGATTGGCAGAAAAGCTGGAGCTGTTTACTATAACATAAAGGGCTAAGAATTTAATGTTATTACATTAGCCAAGGAGGTTATGTTCATGTGTGTGTGTTTGTTTGTTAGCAAGATTACTCAACTACTCTTTTGCTGAAATTTTCAGAAATGATCAGATTTTGGTTGTGATGCTCTTATTTGTCTGGATGCAACAAGTCCCAAAACATAAAAAATGCTCAAAGTTAAAGGTGCTATGAGGAGAATCTATTTCCAGTGACATAAAGACTCTGCTACCCATGAGCATGTGCGGTGACTGTTGTAAAGACATGACCCAAGCCAAAGCGTGCGTTTGTTGTGATGCTAATAAATTCAGCTCGGACCTTCCTCAGAACCCTGCATTGCTTTACAACTTCTTTTTTCAACAACTTACAGGATGCAAAGAGACGAGGTAATGTATCTGTTTTTAGTTACGTAGCGGTAGTTTTTGATGTTTGACAACAAGCAATTTTTGGAAAACTTAGTATCGTAGTTTTGTGGCCGTCTATATATCTCTACTCACAGCCCGGTGCTCTAAGATGTGTCCGAATAACATAAATTTGCCCTAGTTTTAATTGTCTCGTTCCCGGAGTTGAGTATCCAGGCCAGTCCAGCCCTGTCCAACCCGACCATGAAGCTAAGGAATAGCGTTTATAGATAACGTATTTTGATGCTACTCCTCATAGCATCTTTAACAATGGACAGATTGAAAAAAAATCATATCTCTGCCATTTTTAATAAAGTCACTTACAATCTTACAGGATTTTATGGGGTCCATGTCTCCACCATGAAGGTACATTTAATCTGGATCTGATCAAGAGTGACATCACAAGAACACATTTAACTTTTTATTGAGTAATCCCACTGAAGAAATTCAATAATTCAAATAAAATCCAAATATTAAGTGATGTTATCAAAACCTGATCTTACAGGATAACAATCTCCGTGTATGTGCTGAGTTTGGTCTGGATCCTGGCTCTTTTCTGGATCTGGTGATCCTTATTTGTGTCTTTTACAGGGCTGTTAAAAAGCTACTGCCAGAACTGAGCTGCTTGGCCGAGGTCTTCACTCTCTGAGTGCTTTTCTAGTTTAAAGAGTTTTCAGTGAAAACAGAGTCAGGGCTAATCTCTGTCACAGTGGGTAATGTTTATGCTGGTGCAATGTAATGTAATGCAACCCCACTTCAAACATCCTGAACTATTAAGCTGGATAAGTGGTTAACATACTGCTTTGTTAGAAATGCATCTTAAGATTATAGTCTGTGCTTTGGGGTTGTCATTAAAACCATAACAACCAAGAAGTAACCTTGAAGTGTGGATGGACCTTGCTGAATATATGTCTGTAATCAGGCAGATTTATCTCCATAAGTCAAAAGCAGTATGTAGATGAATGTACTGGCATTAAAAGGCATGTGAGTTATTCTGGCTATTTGCTAATTACATGCACAATGTGTCCTCACCTGAAGCTGACGTGATAAAAGATCTATGAATCAATTATGCAGATTTAGCAGAAAGGCAGTGATGGTGAACCCTGATTGCTTCTGAGTTACAAACAACGTGTCCAGAGTTATATGATCGACTTCTCCTCATTAAAAAAACAATAGGGTCTGTGTTTTATCAAGGTAAGTGCTTAGGTAGTAGCATGTACCTAAAGGATAGAACATATAGTTAAACTGGAAGTGCTCTGCGAACACAGACCTCTGCTAAGGCCTTTACAACATGATGAAGTTACTGTGAAACTGAGAAAAACTGCCTTTTTTTCTTGAAAGATTATTTCAAACATCTCATGATCCACATTCAGATTAGGATCATTAAATCAAACTACTTCTGCTTTGTTCCATGTCCTGAAAATCTATCCAAAATCTATTGAGAACCTAATCAAATAATCAATCAATCTTTATTTGTATGGTGCCAGTTCACAAGTGTGAGAGGTAGGGTACACCCTGAACCTGTCACCAGCCAATCCGAGGGCTACAAAAGCATGTTTTTGGACTGTGGGAGGAAGCAGGATTGCCTGAAGAGAATCCACACATGCACAGGAAAAACATGCAAACTCCTCACAGAGAGGCCCTGCCCAACCAGAGGATTGAGCGCACAACTTTCTTGCACGCAAGCACATGCACGACCTGCTGCACCACCATGCCAGTACCTCTATTAGCTGTTAATTAAAGAAAGAACTAAAAGAACCTGAATACCGTGAGGAATCTGGAAAAACGGTACTGTTATCGGTACTTAAACGTCTCTTCAACTGTCACATAGTTATGACACTACCGCCGTCTGGCTCAAGCATGTCGGTGAGGGCTAAGCAGTCGAAGGTTCGGGCTCACTTCAGCAAAGTTAATGAAAACTCGGCCCGATGCAATCTTTGTCAGAGAGAAGTTGCATCCAAGGGGGGAAATACTAGCAGCATCACCAAACACTTGGAGCGCGCGCATAGTATAAAGCTAAAGGAGTGCGGGCCGTTTGCTATAGCAGCACGAGTAGAGTTAGCAGCCCTGCTAACACTAAAGACTGCAGCACCGACAGTCAGAAACTCTATTATTCGCCGCTTTGGTAAAGACCCTGCCAAAAACAACACAGTCACACGGGGTTAAACTCTTAACAAAGCGCCGCTGCACTTGGCCGTATAACTTGGATGAAAGCCGACGGCACAGCCCTCCTCAGATGATTCGGAGCTGTTAATGTCTGCTCGGAGCGGAAACTCTTTGTTTACTGAGGTCAGGAGAGCACCAGATGTGACTGACGGTCAAGCTGCGCTCACAGTGCCCTCTGTTGGATGAAACGGTCCACTGCTCCAGGCGCCCTGATGTGCTGCTACACTCAATATTTTACATGCAAATATGTATTTACCATTCGGTTCTGGATATTTATCCCCATATTCGAATGGTTATTCAAATATCGAATATAAAGTGAGAGCCCTGTTAGTCATCATTACAGCATCGATTTTAGCACCACAAGATATATGGGTCTGTCTGTACATGCAGTCTGTTGGGCGGCATGAAGGGGTTTTACCATCTCTTTAGCTTTCTTTTTGCCTCTGAGAAGCATTTGTAATGCATTACTTCTATTCTGTTGAACCTTTATTATTACCTTGTCGTAATAAAAAAAGGTTGAATATTTTAATATCTTGTAAAGTCTTTATTTATTGCACAAAATTACGTGTTGTAGTATCGATAAAAGAGTATCGATAAGTATCAATATCCATAAGGCGTATCGGTATCTGTATCAGTATATAAAATCATAACAATATACATCCCTATCCAGGATCAACTAAACTCTGCTTCCCTTGAGTCGTTTGTCAAAGTAACGATAGCTTGGATCAACCAGGACCTAGTGGGCTGGACTAGGCCACAGCGGCAACTCCAGCATCAAGGAGGGGTTGAACGATACTTGGACAGTTGGAGCCTGGGCCTGGCACAAGCCTGGGTGAAAGCCATCAGGAGGCTGGAGTGGGATATGCTCCCATACCAAATCAACTTGATCCTAATTCAAAAATATTCAACATAACTAAACCCAGATTCCTAAAGCTCCAAATCAGGGGTGTCCAAACAATGACCTGGGTGCCAACTGCTGCCCTCATACCACTTTAATTTGGCCCACAGCTGGGGCACTGTAAAGAAATGTATATATCTATTATCATTATGATTGCACATATTATGATCCTTTAATATGCCTGTGTGAAAGCCTTCATGCTGAAACTAGAAACCAGAAACAAGAATCAACACAGAATATCTCGTCCCTGATAAGAGAAGACTGCTCCGTCACATCAGCAGAAAAACGACATCTTGTCTCAGATAAGTAAAGATTACGCTGTCACATCAGTAGAAGAACTCACAGTTTCTGAGTGAGGAGGATGGCCACTGTTTGTATAACTCCTAACTGCAATATTATTAGTTGATGCTCGTTTCTGGAAAAACGTCCACTTGTGTATCACTGCATGTAAGTTTGAAGAGATGCTTTGGATCTTTAGTGCAAGAGGAAGCTGCCTTGATGTAAGCTGCTCCACTCATTGTGCAAGTAAAAGACTGAAGAAAAGCTCCTTCTCCCGTCGTTCTCTCCATCTGGGCTGTCAGGCAGGGACAGTGTGGAAAATTTTTCCTGACAGGCACACTTATTTGCTTCTCTATCTGTTTCATCTCAAGTTCTGATTCACAAGAATCAGCTAATCATCTTCAAGCACTAACTGTCTTAAACAAAGGGACTGTTTGTGCAGTTTGCTCCTGAATTGTGTCTGAATGTACAGATCAGCTATTAGCTTACTCCCTTTTAGCTGCAGAGTGATCATCCTCAACAAGGGTTGATCTGTTGTATCCAGAGCCAACCAAAATATGATTGTCCTTCTAAAATCCCAAAAGATTTGACTAAGGTTGCGTTATAACAGCGCAGAAAACGGTCAAATCCGATAAGTTTTCGTTGCGTTTTGGCCTTGCGTTTACATTGAAACATGTTGTCTGAAAACGGGCTCCAAAGTGAAAAGTTTCCAAAATGCTCTCCATGCAGCTCCATGTCAACCCGCATCGGAGCGTTTCAGGATGAAACCCTGACGTCACCGCATGTGCAGTACTCTTTTGGATGAAGGCTGCACGCGCGTACCAGGAACAACAACAGCTTCGGCCGTCTGCCGAGTAACGCGTGTGCTGCTTACCGTGCTCGATTTGTTATCCAGACAAAACTATCCAGACAAATTTGTTGTCCAAACTGATTTGTTGTCCAGTAAAGAAACTTCTGCGTCTCTTTGCGTCTATTCACCATTGTTGTTTGTGAAAAATTTTTCTTTTTCGTATGTGTTGTAGCAGCGCTGCCTCTCTGCAAACCTACACTGCCATCTACTGAACTGGCATGCACACTACAGCGGATTAACTCCTCTCCAGGGTCGTCGTCTGAATGCAGAAGAATTTGAAAACACAAAGGATAAACCTTTCCGTCTTTAAGTCAGGAGTGTCCATGTAAACGTAGCCTAAATGTCATGTCAAGCCATCAAGGGATAGCTTTACTGCTGGCTAGTTACCTCCGTTTGTTGGTTTGTTTGTTTGTTTGTTTCTCTGTTAGCAACATAACTCAAAAAGTTATGGACTGATTTCGATGAAATTTTCAGGAAATGTCCAGATTGAGACAAGGAACAAATGATCAGATTTCGGGAGTGATCCAGATCAGCATAAAACCGAAATGATGAAAAATGTGATTTTTGTGAATAACTACTGAACTAAAATAGATGTCATTATGAATCCAGTTGCTATTGGTATGTTTTCATGGTCGTGGAATCTAAATATTTAGATGAAATAAAGGTAGGACTAATATTTATGGTGAAAATCACAATATGGGTGAGGACTGTGGGGCTTGCGGAGGTCTGTGCTCTCCGAGTGCTTTTCTAGTTATTCATTTAAGAACATTGATTTAAAAAGCAGAACTGGATTGCTGTCATTAAGCTACATACATTAAAGGTAGGCATGTAAATGTGGCCCTGTCTTGCTGAATACTTGTGGAAAGTTTGGACACCCCTGCTCTAAATGGAACAGCACAGAACTACAAACTGTCTCATGTACCAATTTAACTATGAGCACACTTGTTCAGGACGGCTAAACATTTTCCGTCCTCTGCTGCATTTCTGCAAACTGCCTCTGCACGTACAGATCATTCTGAGAATCCTCCCCACTCCTCACTCCCCGCTCATCGAGCTCCAAACCCGTGCAGGCTGAGTTATAATTGGCTTCATGAGGCTGCATGCTCTGCTTCCCCGCGAGTGTTTGACTCTTCAGCCCATCAGTGTTTTCCCCCCACATGCTCAGGTGTTCTATTACCCAGCAGAGGCATTTACGTATCAGCACTTCTCTGCGCCTTCCCTCTCCTCGTCTTCCTCCCCTCATCAGCTCCCTGCTTGTTTAAATGAAAGAAAAAAAAACGTGCTGTGACAGGTGCATCAGTGGGATGGGAGACATACACAGTGGGCTTTGTTTAAATTTGTTTCTAGACTGCTGTGATAAATGTCACTCCTCACCTTGGAATTTGACCCAAGTGTTATTTACTTGCCCTTGTTTATTAACTTCTGGAAAAGTTAGTTTGATTTGAAGTCAAAAATACCCTTGATTTCTATAAATACTTCTTCCCATATCACTATCTTTGCTGTCCCGGAAACTTTACTTGATTCAGTCACAGACAATTAGAGATTTTAGCTTTTACTTCCTTGATAGCAACCTTCTTTAACAATTGAAATCTACTGTATCTCCCTCCAGTGTTCAGTGGCTTAGAGAAGTAATGTCCTTTCTGAAATAGGAAAGAATCAAATACTCTGTCAGAGGTAATATCATTTTTTTCAGAAGAAATAGGACTCTTTTATAGCCCATTTTAATTCTTTACAAGCCCGTTAATCCCCTGAAGCCCCATTCAATCACTGTCCTTACATTTTTACGTTCTCTTTCGTCTGCCTACCTCTCTGCTGTTCCTTCAACTTTCCTCTTTTTTAAAAAATTGCTTTTCCATATCTAAAGTATCGTACAATAATGTTCATTGCAAGTATTATGTTTTTTTTAATATATATATATATATGAACAATACGAACAAAAGACAACCACACTAACAAACAATTACCTCAAAACCATATACTTTACCCGCACCCTCACTCCACCCATGGCACATACCCTTCAAAAAAATAATAAAAGAACCACAGTCAATAAAAGAACACAAATAAAATATCACAGGATTATTCAGACAAGGTTCTCAGTCTTCACTAAGCTGAAATTCTGTGTTTTTAACATAAGACAGAAACAGATTCCAAGTCTTCTCAAAAGTCCAACTTTCCTCTTTTCTATCAGGTTTTATATGTAGTTAACTTTTTCTTTTATTGTTTTGTTTTTGTGTGCTAATTGCAAAATTTAAAAACCTTTCATGGGGTACAATTGGTGCAGGAAGAAATCGTCTAGACTTGGACTTTTATATTGTGGACAAGATGTTATTTGACTAGGTGCAGAGATTTATTTATTTTTATTTTCATACATGTATACAGAGATGTCAAGATGTCACTTTAACAGTTTAAGCAGTTTCTATGTAAAACTCCCAAATAAACATATTAAAGGGACTGTTAGGAGTTTCTAAGTAATTACGCTGCAAAAAAAGTCTCACTTTTAGATATATGCCTGATCGAAATACACACTTTAAGATTAGTTTTATAGCATCAAAATAGATTATCTATAAATGCTATTCTTCAGCTTCGCGGTCGGGTCAGACAGGGCTGGACTGGCCTGGATACTCAACTTCAGGAACAAGACAATTAAAACTAGAGCAAATTTATATTATTCGGACACGTCTTAGAGCACCGGGCTGTAAGTGGCGATATATAGACGGCCACAAAACTACGATACTAAGTTTTCTAAAAATTACTTGTTGTCACACATCAAAACCTTCTGCTACGTAACTAGAAAGAGATACATTACCTGGTCGCTTTGCATCCTGTAAGTTGTTAAAAAAAGAAGTTGTAAAGCTATGCAGAGTTCTGAGGAAGGTCTGAGCTGTATTTTTATAAGCATCACAACAAACACACACTTTAGATTTCAAATGTTCACTAGTATTACTAGTACACTTGTTTGGGTCTAGTAGTACTACTACCACTGGTACTGCTAGTAAGCCTTATATACTAATAGGGGATGGGAAAAGCTACTACTAGTAGATTAAAACTGGTCTACCAGTTCTACAAGTGAGATGTTTTGAGTTTACTAGTACTACTACTATACAAAAATTTTGGTCCACTAGTGCGCAAGAGGAAAAATTGCCTACTAGTAGACAATGTTATGTTGCTAGTACTACAAGTACAGCTCTGAGTTTTTACTAGTAACATTGTTTTAAGTCTACTACAACTACAAGTAATAGAAAACTGTCCCCATGTGATGCATCAGTGACTTTATCAATTTCTATACTGATGATGTTTCATTGGCAAAAAATGGCAAATATTCATCATTGGCCAATGTATCGTGGCACCTTAAAAGCCAACCAAAAAATCCACTTACTTTTTTAATTTCTAAAGTGCAATAAAGCATTATTTTGAGAATATTGAAAATGAAGATTTTCCTTTTTGTTCAGGTGACTTTCACTGATAAAGGAATAATGCAAACAAAACTGAGCAGCATAATAGGGCTGAGTGCCCTCAGATGGGGCCCTACAGGGAGGTTTCCTACTGTCGCTGCAAAATTTGTACGTTCTTTGTCGCTTTTTTCATTCATAATTTGTCAGCTCTTGGAAGCCCCCTTCAGCTCTGAGGCCCAAGTATTTGCATGTCACGCCTGTTGACAAGCTGCACCTCTTTAAGTTATGGGTCTATGCTAAAATGTTAGCCTGAGGGAGTTTACTTGAGATAAAGGTGAAAATGCAAAGACTTTGTGTTTGCTGATATGCACGAATAGAGGATATCCTTGTTTGAATTCATCATCATGAGCAGCCTCTGGGATTCGATTTAAAGAGTCTCCCGGTGGTTCAAATAAAAATCCCTCATTATTACCCTCCGTCCTCTTTTCCTTCCTTTTCTCCTCCTTGTCTCCCTCATTCCTCCCTTGCTACGTCCTTCCTCCATCCTGACACTGATTAGAAGCGAAGAGACAAATTAATCGGGGGAGCGCCAGGTTGCCAGCTTCCTCTGACGGAGGACATCCACAGAATTTTTAAGGGAAATGCGACGTCAACTCCCATCAGCGCTCTGGGGCAGTGTGTGTCCATGCGGCACGCGGTACCCATGCATAATCACCTTATCATATCCCTGTGAATGGAATAGTGAATTGATCTGATTAGAGGCTGGATGGGAGGAGATGGCAGGGAGAGAGGCCTGCATGTAGAGCAGCAAGAGGAGGAAAGAGGGGTAGTGGGAGGAAGAGAAAAGGATGGGCAGAGAGGATGGTGCAAGAGGGTATGAGGGAATAAATCAGAATAAAACAAAAAGAATGAGAATTAATTAAAGAGAAACAGAAAAGACGGAAGAGAAAGAGGACAGGGGGATTTTTTTAATCTGTTTTTTTCTGGCTACTTTTTATGCAAAAATATTATTTGGTCAGTTTTATTCTCCTGCTGATTTTTTTAGCTGTTAAACCCAAACAGCAGCGACCAGAGCAAAGTGTCAGAGCTAATGAGGTTGTGTTGACATAACAGTCTCACCCAACAGTCCCAAGAGAAGCTCCCGATGAGGTTTTACTGCAAAAACACATTCTTTTAATAAGTAAGTGGAGCCTGTGTGGATATAACAAAATTAACCCTTGGGTTTCTATGTGGCTGTTTGCAGCTGAGGGGATGTTTACCTCTGATTTGACTATAACTTTCACTCTGTTTAAAGAGACTGTAAGGAGTTTCTAAGTAGTTACAACAAAGTCTCACTTTTAGATATATGCCTGATCGAAATACACACTTTAAGATGAGTTTTATAGCATCAAAATAGGTTATCTATAAATGCTATTCCTTAGCTTCGCGGTCGGGTCGGACAGGGCTGGACTGGCCTGGATACTCAACTTCGAGAACAAGACAATTAAAACTAGAGCAAATTTATATTATTCAGACACGTCTTAGAGCACCGGGCTGTAAGTAGCGATATATAGCCGGCTACAAAACTACAATACTAAGTTTTCCAAAAATTGCTTGTTGTCACACATCAAAACCTTCTGCTACGTAACTAGAAAGAGATACATTACCTGGTCGCTTTGCATCCTGTAAGTTGTTGAAAAAAGTTGTAAAGCAATGCAGAGTTCTGAGGAAGGTCCGAGCTGCATTCATTAGCATCACAACAAACGCACGCTTTGGCTTGGGTCACGTCTTTGCGACTGTTGCCGCGCGGGCTCATGGGTAGCAGAGTCTTTATGTCGCCGGAAATAGTTTCTCTTCATAGCACCTTTAACTGCAAATTTCATAGGTGATGTCACAGATTTAGTAACCTTGTAGTGCAGATGGACATGCCTGACTCATTGTCTGAAATCACACAGATCCTTCTTGCCAAGCTCCAATCAGAGAAGAGAGGTGGACACTGAAGATGTGAACAGCAATGACTTCTGAATAGGGCTGGGAAATTAATCAAAACCGACGTCATTTTACTCATGTTGATAACACCCAAAGGTGCCAACACATCACCCCAGTCCTCTTTTCCCTCCACTGGCCTCCAGTTGCTGCTAGGATAGATTTTAAAATTTTACTTTTTGTTTTTAAAGCCCTTAATGGCCTTGCGCTTATATATTTGAGTGAGCTTCTCTCTGTTTGCAGCCCCAACAGGGAGTTAAGGTCTTCACAGCAGCTGCTTCTAGAAGTTCCCATTACCGACTTTGGCCTTTTCAAAGCCTAGCTTAAAAAATATTTTATGTTCCATTGTTGCTTTCTTTTAAACTGCTTTTATTTCCTATCTCATGATCTATTTTTATCTGGAAAGAACTTTGGTCACCTCAAGTGTTGTAAAGTGGTCTATGAGTAAATTTTGATTGTTGATTTGATTGATTATGAAGAATTTAGATTATTTTCCCTGTGTAAGTCCCCCCCCCCCCCCCCATACACCACCAATTTGTTCTAGCATAACATAAAATAATTGTTCATTAATCGTAATCAAGGTAAGAGCTTTAATTACTTGTGATACTGAGATAAGGTAATATGGCCCCCAGCCATACTTCTGAAGCCGTCTCCTTGGATGTGGAAATAGCCGCAGTTTTATCAGAAATTGACTCAATTTCCTCTTTAAAAGAGAAGCAAATAACATCACTTAAATCCTTTCTTATAGGACATGAAGTTGTTTTGTTTTGGACGATCAAATTAGAAAGGCTGGAAAATGGATACGTAGATAAGTAAATCCTTCATGGATAATGCCAGGTGGTCTATGGTAGCCTGTAGTCGTAGTTACTCAACGATACCTGGTGCTCTCCTCGGAAGTTTACCAGGTGGGGATTGTTGTTGATGAGGTTCACGTTGCAAATTAGTGATAAATGATACATCTGTGTGATCTCTTTTAATGTAAGATGATAATCTAAGGTCTGAAATGTAGTTTAAGCTAATGGCTAACAACAGAGTTGAGCTGCTACATCACACTGTGGTTTGATATGATCGGTCCGTGATGGGTGGCAGAAGGATCGACCAATGACCAGCTGCTGTTGTTTTTGAAGGTTTTGCTTTCTGAAAACATTTTCTTTGGGCTCTTCTCCTTATGGACTAGTGAAATATTTTCCTGGCGGATATACAGAACAGTCCTTCTGGCATGTCAGGTTGCTGATATGGTGCAAAAAGACACAAAATTAAAAATTTTCAACATCAAAAATGATCGGAGGCCGAATATCTTTGTGTGCTAACACACTCTTGGATATGTCAAAGATTATGAACAACATTGATGTATTATTACTTCCCATTAACTCTCATTAAAACCACCTTTTATGAATGCACAGCCTTGACACTGCACCAACCGAGTTGATACTTGCAACATAATCCAAAAAGCTGAGACAGGTTCATGTTCACCACTGTGCTGCATCACCTTAGCAATAGGCATTTGGAAAGTGAGGGCACTAATTGTTCATGCTTTGATGGTGGAATTCTTTCCTCTTCTTGCTTGATGTGTTACTTCAGTTTTTCAATAGTCCAGGTTCTCCGTTGCCATATTTTGTGCTTCATAATGTGCCACACATTTTCAGCGAGAGACAGGTCTGGACTGAAGGTAGGCCAGTCATGACCTGACACACCAGATGGACCGTTCAATATGCTGACTTCCTTCGTCCATCTGGGAAACAGCCCACAGAAAATGTTGGGATGGGCAGAACCATTCAAAAGCTCATCCAGGAAGAGACTGGATGATTGTTCTGTCAATATTTCAGTTGGGGCGATTCAGATAATGCAGAAGGCAGGTGCTACTTCAATGCAATGAACAAAATGTGAGGAATTTGGTAGAAAAAAATGTCTTTTCTACAGAGAAGTACTTTCAGTGTAGTTATTCTTATTATTTTTATTTAATTAAGAATTGCAGTTCAGATCTGACAAAACTGCTTCTGTAGCTGTTAGCATCTATGCTAATCTCTGTACAAGCAGTTACTTTTACTTTCGTCTCTGGTAGCCCCCAGGAAAGTGGACCTAACCACCCTAGTGGGTGTAATTAGGTCCAATGCAATTATGTGATAAACTTGTAACATTTACCACTTAAACTTTATAAGATATATACATGAAAAGGTGCAAAAGATCCCCACTTTAAAAGCAGCTCGACCTCAGTGATGTTTAGAGGTGTATGGCCCCTCTTTAGACAAGTCTGATCAAGTACAATTTAATAATATCTTGAAACTT
The DNA here is from genome assembly GCA_036419115.1 of Scarus forsteni. Taxonomy (NCBI): domain Eukaryota; kingdom Metazoa; phylum Chordata; class Actinopteri; order Labriformes; family Labridae; genus Scarus; species Scarus forsteni. Next base: position 46,947,075 of record JAZDUH010000136.1, read on the forward strand.
GACAGATTTTCAAATTAAATTCTTGAAGGGAGCTTCTTTTTTTGTTGTGGATCTTCTGTCATTTTTAATGTAAGTTTTCTGGATCCAGCACCCAAACAGGCATGTGTGTGTCTACTTTGTCTTTTTCTGCAGACTATATAGATATATGGACATTTTGCTCAGCATGGAAAATGTCATGATGTACAGGAATTTTGAACAAAAAACAAACCCTTTAAATTAATCCTTGTTTAGACTCCCATTGGCTGGAAGTTGGCTGCACAGTAAAAGAGTTGTAAATTTTAAAGTAGCTTACTGGCCACAAAAAGCCAATAATTTATTGTAAATATCTTCACAGTAGCCTGACTCTATTTTAATTTACAATATCATTGGTGTAATTGCCAGAATTGTTTTACTACTGTATGTTTTTAAGGTATCATTACTGTCTTTCAACTAACAGCTAAATTACTGTATTTACAAAAACAGCATCCCTAACTTTTTTTTATTTACAATATCATTGCAGTACTTAATTTTTTAACTTTTTAATGCATATTAATTTACAGTCAACTTGCCGTATTTTAGTTTATATTACTATATCTTTAACTATTTTACTGATCAATTATTTGCAAGGTAGATCTTTGTTTAAAAAAAATCACATACATATTGTTTTATCCAATAAAATAAATGTACTCAAACTTAAACCCAAAAATGTCAAACATCTAGGCTACTAAAAGAAATCTTGCCTGATATTTGTCAGTTTTCCTGCCCAAAACTGAATTTTCCCTCCTCAGTAATTCATTGTAGATATTTTACTGTGGAAAACTGTTGATTTTATGGTAAGATGCTGTTAATTTTACAGTAATCAGCATGTTTTCCCACAATCTTTTACTATTTAGCCTAATTTACAGCATATATCTTTATAGTAGGTAGCTGCAGATATAACAGTAAAACACTTAGTTTACAAAATAAAATCAGATTGTGTGGTAACTGGATTGAACTTGGCTGGTATCTGGCTGGGAGGGGATAACTGAAGCAGGTGCATCAGTAGAGATGGTAATGAATGGAAATTAAGGCGGTCTTTTTACTCTATATCTGGGATATTTGCCACTCCCTGATTAATATATGGAGGGCTGTGCATTAAAGGCTGTGGTAGTGAAATACTTCAAGCTGTTTGATCAGAGTAAGAGCAAAGTTCTGGTTCTTTGTGAGATGTAATGAACTATCAAATCAGTCATTCAACAGCAGGTAAAATCAGTTTGGCTTACTTTTTGCCAACCCCTCCCTACAATCATCGTCACTTAAGGCGCCAAAAACAGCACTGCAATGGCCGAAAATCAACTTAATATTCAATTAGGGCAGTTTCTGCTGTAACACACTTTCTGTCTATAGTTAATCGCAGAACCCAGACCGTCAGCAGAAGACTTATTATACATATAAGGTGGGTCAAACCTTGAATCCTGCTCATGATACAGATCATTGACACAGAGAATGACCTTCGATTGTTCTGTAATCAAATATTTCATGAGGATATTGAATCATGTAAACACTTAAACACAGAGAAGGAGAATATTAACTCAGTTTGTCTTCATTTGTGTCTCTGGAATTGTTCGGCTCAGACAATTGAGCGCCTGTGAGAAGTATCTTGTTTACAACGAGGTTCTGCCCCGAGGTTAAATGAAGAAAATATGAGGTGCAAGGGTTTTTTAAATTAAAGATACAGACCATATCCTCAAAGTATGTAGGGAACTTGTTAGAAGTCTCAGACCTCATAAATCTCTGCTAACTAAAAAGACTACAAAATTAGAAATTTATTTTGAATTTTAAACATAATAGAATTTTTTCATCCAATGTAATGCATGGAAGATCTTTGTCATGTTCACATATTGATTATGTCTCCAAAGTGCATCTGTGATGATGGTTTGGACAAGATTTACTGGTTTGTTACATTAAACAGGAGCCTAGACCTGACCTGTGTATTTCCTGTGGTCATTGTTTTCACATCACATCAGTAAAAATGTTTGACTATGACATAGCATCAACAAATAAGCATGGGAAAAGCTTCTATAATGCTCTGTAGTCAGTCATAATAAGGGATATCACATGACTGCATCAGCCAAACGGCTACCAAAAAGAAAGGCTTTTTGCACAAGAGCAGATTAATGAGCATAAAAAATAAAATGCAATTTGCAGAATTCTGTATTTGAAATGCGGTGTGCATGAATGTTAGATTCTGATGCTCAACTTTAACCAATCATTGGTCCTTTATAATACTGTTCCTTAATATTATAGCATTATTTGACCTTCAAACAATTTAAAATCACAAATATATAATCATATTAAGATATATGGGTTGAGCAGTAATTTGGTTAATTTGAAACCAAAATAAACGATCTTTCAGTAATGGGTGTAATAAGAGCATGAAGGGCAGCTTGTTGTATTAATTACAAATTTAATGTCAATCAAACCAAAGGAACAAATACAGACTGCACACCCTCAACCACGGAGCATGAAAAATATCAGTCCATCAATGTCAGGCACTCTTAAAGTATGTATGTCGCCTAAAACTCGTTCGAAAAAAGATTAACTATGTAATAAATCTTAGCAAAAGTGATTATACTAGTGCTCCACAGAAGAGTCCTATGTCAAAGCATTTACAGCATTCTTTGGCGAGTTATTGTCAAAGTTATGAAAAACTATCTTGCACTGTTCACAGATCCTTTAAAAAATTCCAGGATCCACATTGGGATTAGGATCGCCAAAATCAAATCAATTCTTCCTTGTGCCATGATCAACATTCCCTGAAAATATAATTTAAAATCTTCTGAATTGTTTATTAAAATGTCTTAAAATGTAAAGGGATCTTTTTTTGTAAGTATTTTTGGGGCATTTTGTCCCTTTATTGATAGGAGAAGAGACACTGGCCCCGTTTACATGGGTCAAAAAATCCCATTTACAATCAGATTGAAAGGTCAATCAGATTAGAAATGTCTCATGTAAACACCTTAGCCAATCTGATTTCTCCGGATCTGATTGTATTTCGGATTGGATTGTAAGAGGTAGTCTACGCCGATTGATAATCCACTCAGTGCTTCATGTAAACGGCTGAGTGGAGCAGATTGGGTTGATAGAGAGGATTGTTCGGTCTGTGCAGGCGCTCCGTAGTACGCAAGAGGCACGTAGTGACGTATGCAGAGCGTGCCCAAACAAACATGGCGAACAAACAATTATCTGCTGTGACTTCAGAGCCTCAAATAAATGTAATCATAACACAATAAGCATCCCCAACAAAACGCGATCTTGTTCCCTTACACATTTGCAGGTAGTGGCAGAGTGACCTTCTGCGCATGTCAAAAAAAAACAATATAATCAGATTCAGCTGGGGCCATGCAAACGCGGGTTGAACGTGGATCTTTACTCAAAGTTCATGTATACAGATCGAATGCGATTTACTTAATCAGATTGATTTCTATCAGATTGAGGAAAACTACCCATGTAAACGGGGACAGTGGATAGGCTTGTGAAAGGGGCGAGAGAGTAGGGGAAGACACTCTGCAAACTGGTCACAGGCTGGATTTGAACCCGGACCGGCAGAAACGTGTATATGGGATGTGCATGGTTGCTAACTTGCCAAACCAGCACCCCAAGGAATCTTTTAATTTTAAATTAATAGATTAAATTGATCAAAATATTTATTTTAAATTAACAAATGTATAAATCTTTTTCAAATAAAATAATCCTGAAGCCCACCTCTCTCTCCTGTTAAATAAAGGCACAAAAATGCCCAAAAACTATCTTTTAAAAAAAAAAAAAAAAAAACTACATCCACATCCAGATTTGGATCACCACCATAATCACCTATTACATTCCCTGGAAATGTCATCATTATCATCTGTTCCTAACTGTAACGAAACACCAGAAAGAACATAACCACCTCGGCAGAGGTAATAACGTGTAATGCCATTAAACCCTCGGGCCATGGATGTCATATTTCATATGTATCCGAAACTGCCGCACTTGTCCACATTCAAAACCCTCACCAAAACCCACCTCTTTAAAATTGTTTTTAATGTATGATTGCTTTTATATGCATTCTGTGTTTTTTTGTTTCTTTCATGTTTGTATTGTGTTGTTTTATTTGATGTTTTTAGCCTCTGTACAGCGTCTTTGAGTGTTTAGAAAAGCGCTTTATAAATAAAATGTATTATTATTATTAATTAAAGCATCCATTTTGCTGCCCAAACAGTGAGTTCCAAATTAATAGTTGCAATTAAACTGATATAACCTTAAAAATAAAATGCAAACATGTGCATATCTATATAAAGGAGTTATTTTAGCCAATGAAAGGCATTATCTAATTCTACTTACCATCTAAAAATGATTGTTTTTGTTCATTAAATCACACAAGAAACAGGGAGAAAGAATATCAGCAACCAGAATACAGAGGCACCTATCTAACGTTTTAAGGGCATTAATTAATGTAGTGTAACTATGACAATTAAACATTAACTGCCTAATCCTAATAAATAGTGATGAGAAACAGATGCAATCATTAAAAATAGGAGGAAGACTATCAGATAGTTACAGATAAAAGAACTGACAGTGAGGATTGTGTGGATGAGTGAGTGATGGTCACTCATTTCACTATTTTACAGTCTTTTTGCAGACCTGTCTTCTCTGGAAACAATGAAAATAGAGGCTAAATTAGGAATACAACATAAACCCCCTGGGGAAATTTAGATTTACAGTCACTGGTCTGAAAAAGAGAAGACACAAGACAACAAAACAAAGGTAAGAACTCGAGGCTAAAATAAAAATAGGAGCAGTTTGTAGGATGTTTAAACTTTCACCTTGGGTTCTTCCTAAAATCTGTCCTCCTTGCCCTTTATGTTGTAGAGCCTGAACTTCGCTGAGAGGCTCCAGACAGTCGTGTGTTACCAGATGGCCGTTCCCCTCATCAACACATTTTCTTATTTACCTGCTCAACAACTTTCCCCCCGTCCCATTTTCTCCTCTGAAAACTCTGGATTCACAACAAACCAGCGAGCGCCGACACACACGAACAACACACTTCGAGCAGTCAGCAGTTCTCGGGGAGGCACGGCAGTAGATCATAATTAGAGCCAATCAAAAAGAAGCGTACAGCCTGTTACTTCCTGCCAGCCAACCAGCCAGCCAGAGAGTCCATCTGGCAAATACTCGGCCCTCTGTGCCCGGCTAACTCTCTCACAACAGCTAATAGATCGCTTTCATTCATGCAGAATAACTCCACTGCGTCTTCTGGATACAAATGTAACACACACAACAACTTAGACCACACTTACACTGGGGTGTGGGCTGTTTCCGTCTATTTAGCTCATTTTAGTCTCTTTTCTGGCAGTTTACCATCTGTTTCTGTGAATGCTTGTTTACTGCAGTAATTAATATATATTACTGTTTATATGGACCATAAAGTGACATTATTCACACAGATCAAACTCTCTTTTCTCTTCCACCTCATCCCCATTAACTTCTCCACTTTTATACACAAATGTCAGCTCCAACAAAACGATGAACTGACTACACTTAAAGGTCAAAGGTCCTGTTTATTAGGTCTCATGTGATTGTGCACAACATAACTTTAGTTGCCTCTAAGGGATACTTTTCAGATTTGCCACAAACATCTGTCATGACCTTCAGATGAATGGCCTACACACAAACTTGTGTAAAGAACTTTGAGGAAGTATTGTGTGTCACATGTATGTTGTGACCTTTTATAAAAATAATAATTTTAATAATTATTATTATTATTATTTAATAATTATTGTTATTCTTTAAATATACTACGAGGAGTTTCTAAGTAAATACAAAAAGTCTCACTTTTAGATATATGCCTGATCGAAATACACACTTTAAGATGAGTTTTATAGCATCAAAACAGGTTATCTATAAATGCTATTCCTTAGCTTCATGGTCAGGTCGGACAGGGCTGGACTGGCCTGGATACTCAACTTGAATTTTATTCAAGGTATCATTACTTTGTTCCAATTTACAGCATAATTACTGTATTTTTATACAATATTGTACAACATCCTTACTGTTTTATCATTACCTCCACCAAGGAGGTTATGTTTTCGGGAGAGTTTGTTTGTTTGTCCGTCCGTCTGTCCGTCCGTGAACAAAATAACTCAAAAAGTAATAGATGGATTTGAATGAAATCTTCAGGAAATGTTCAGCATGGGAAAAGGAAGAACTGATTCAATTTTGGTGTTGATCGGGATCAGCGTCTGACCGCCATGACGAAAAATGTGATTTCTGTGAATAACTACTGAACTAAAAAATAGATATCATTATGAATCCAGTTGCTAATAGTATGTTTTCATGGTCAAGTAATCTAAATATTTAGATGAAATAAAAGTAGGAGTAATATTTATGGTCAAAATGACAATATGGCGGAGGACTGAGGAGGACTGGCGGAGGTCTGCGCTCTCTGAGTGCTTTCTAGTTGATTATGTCATTGCTGTATTTCTGTTTTGATTTTTCCAAAATTCTATGAACTTTCAGTATTGTAGTTGAATGGTGTTCATTATGTCTTCAGCTTCTTGTTTTCTTTTTTCTTTTATCTCAAGCCTCTGTAACACCAGCTGATATGACGTGTCACTCCTACCACCAAGAGACCCTAATGAAGGCAGAATCTTCTGCTGAAACATGTCAAGGTACAGGAAAAAATATGTCTTAGATAAAAGACAAAAGAAAACTACTTGCAGTATTACAGTTTATATTATTATATCTTTAACTATTTTGATGATTATGCATTTGCAAGACATACTTTTGCAAATATATATATATATATATATATATTTACTAGGTGAAAACAGGCTAACAATACATACAAAAAATATAGCTGCATCAGTACAAAATAAATGCTCTTTGGAAAAAAAATTGTAGTTTTTTTCCCCTTATTTATACTACAGTGCAAATACAAACGTAAAATCTCAATACAAAGTGCTTTGTTGTTGTAACAATCAGGATAAGTACATTCTTGAATGAAAGGGAAAATAAATAGCTGAGCTGCAGTTAGACCTATAAATGTCTGAACTGTGAACTATAATATTTAGCCTATAACAGTGCATATACTTTTGATCTTTAAGTATGATCAAATTCTGTCAACTCGACAGTAGATGCAAAAATCAAATATAGTTTTTTTGCAGACTTACACAAACATACAGTTGCTGCCTGTCTCCAGTTCAAAGTAGTTGGTAGTTGTAGTCGCCGCAGTATACAGCGAACTGTAGCGGCATATTTTGCACACGGTTTTTGTTTTGTCCGTCAGTTAATTCCCCGACCTCGTCTTCCTCCTTTTTGAAGCGAGTGTTTTGCTACGGTATGCAAGAAGGGTAAAAAATCACCAGTCTCAGTGGTGCGTGGCGTCCCTTTGAATTTTACTTTTTCATTTTTTATTTCGCGAATATTTCCCTAATATTTACACACGTTTTTTTATCCAATGAAATACATTTAATCAAACATTTGTTTCACTAATAACTGTGAAACATTTACTCAAATAAGTCTTCCATGCTATTGGTCAGTTTTTCTGGGCAACATTACATTTTCTCTTGATCCATTCCTCTTTTATGTAATTTACTGAATAGATATTTTACGGTAGGCTACTGTAGATTTCATGGTAAAATGTTGTTAATTTAACAGAATTCTGCATTTTTTTAATCACAATCTTTTGCAATTTACAGTATAGATTTTTAACTGTAGGTAGCTTTGAGTATTATGGGAAAAACTGTTAAGTTTATAAAAGTCTGTTACAGTATTTTTATTTGATTTTGAAGGTCATCAGTCAAGAAACTGAACTTCATATTTATCTCCAGCTTGTGTACAAAATGTCTCATGCTCATACAAAGTGCTTTTTTCGTTTTCCAACTTTGCTCGCACTCTATTTTGAAGAAAACTAACTGCACTTTAGGTCTTTGGTAAAAGGTTGTTTAGTTTCTCACCTGCCTGTGAAACTGATCAAGATTTGGTGAAAGCAATCCCTTCAAACTTTGCACAGATATTCTAGGGTTGCAAAGTCAAGGTCACAGCAGCCAGCAAACTTTTCAAAACATGTTTCTTACCCATTTCATAAATCAATGATTACCGTTCACACAAAAAACCTCTCTGCTCTGCTCTGCTCCTGATGCCAGGCTGCTGTTTACCTCACAGACCATTTAACCACCAGGCAGCAGCTCCAGTCCTCTCCCCTCTTTTTCTCACTCTGTTCTGGTTCCTTCTGTCTCTTCGTCTCTCCTTGCCCACTCTTCTCCATCTCCTCTCTCCTCCCTTTAGCATATCCCTCCCTTCAAATAATTGGCTTCCTCTCTGAGTCACCCTCCGCTCATTTATCTCCCGTCTCCCTGTGTTTCTGATTACCGCTCGGCAAATCAGGTTTTCTCCATCGCTTTGTGCCTTCCTGCAACTTCTTCCTCCTTCTGACCTGCAGCACTTTTCACCAGGTGGATATAGTCATCTTTGGACATTTCCTGCACTGATTTGATACAAGGTGTTTTTACTCTTTAGGCCATCCATCACAATTATCCGACAGATCTTGAACAGAGGACTTTTCTAAATTCTAAAGGAGAGGCCTGAAGGACAATGCACTGAAACTTTAATCATCAAGCTCCCAACTATACAACACATGGGGATGTTTAGGTGTACAATGTATCATAAACATGGCAATTAAATCCTTAATTATTTGAAAACATCCATATATAGACAGCTTACACCTTCATTTTAACGTTTTCTGAAACAAACTTGATGAAGAATCATGTACATTTTAAAATGTACCATAAACTTCATATGTTAAAAACGTTATTAAAAGAGTTTAAATTAAATAGTTTGTATCTATGGGCAGTGCAGTGGTGCAGCAGTGCATGTGCCTCACAGCAAGATGGTTGCTGCAAGGAGTTTGCATGTTCTCCTTGTGCATGCATGGTTTTCTTTGGGCACTCTGTCTTCCTCCCAAAAAACAAAAATATGCAAATTAGGTTGACCGGTGACTCTAAACTGTCCTTAGGTATGAGAATGAGAATGAATGGCTGTCTGTTGCTTTATGTGTCCCTGAAATCAGCAGCTGCCTTTTTTCCAATGTCACCCACAACTTTGAAATCAATCAATCAAGCAACCAATCAAACTATTTATTTAGCACTTTTCACACAAAAAATGCAGCACTAAGTGCTTTACAAACAGACAGATGAGTTAAAAATAAAGGATTTATGACCAAAAACCCACTCCACCCAGCCCCTGAACCCACCCACACTGCAACCCGTACACAGTGTTGATAAAAAGCATCATAAAAAAGACAATAATAAAGCACGCTGCTGTTTCCAGTACGTACTGAGGAAACACTGGAGGTCAGGTTAAAGCGTAAATTAATATATCATAAAATGAAATAAGAAAAATAATTAAAAACAATAATAATTATTATAATAATAAATTGAAATGAAGTTAAAAACAAAACTAGAAAATAAGATAAAAAAAATTGAAAAGATAAAAAATAAAATAAGATAAATTTTTTTTTTTAAAAGTGGGCTGTAATTAGAATAAATAAAAACACTAAAAGGCAATTCAGGTAAACGCTAGACTAAAAATGTAGGTTTTGAGTTTGTTTTTAATGACATCATCATCAGGTGCAGCCCTCAGATCTTCAGGTTGGTTGTTAGTAGTAGTAAAAAGATGCCTCACCGTAAGTTTTTGTTTTAACTTTGGGAACTGTTAACAGAGAACTTCCAGAAGACCTGAGGGCTCTAATGGGCTCATGTGGTAAAAACAAATCAGATTAATATGAAGAACTAAGACCATTAAAAGCTTTAAAAGCCAGGAAAAGAATCCTAAATTCGATCCTAAAAGAAACAGGCAGTCAATGCAGAGACCTCAAAGGTGCTATGAGGAGAATCTATTTCCGGCGACATAAAGACTCTGCTACCCATGAGCACGAGCGGTGACTGTCGTAAAGACGTGACCCAAGCCAAAGTGTGTGTTTGTTGTGATGCTAATGAATGCAGCTCGGACCTTCCTCAGAACTCTGCATTACTTTAAAACTAACACTAACCAACAACTTACAGGATGCAAAGTGACGAGGTAATGTATCTCTTTCTAGTTACGTAGCGGTAGTTTTTGATGTGTGACAACAAGCAATTTTTGGAAAACTTAGTATGGTAGTTTTGTAGCCGGCTATATATCACTGCTTACAGCCCGGTGCTCTAAGACGTGTCAGAATAATATAAATTTGCTCTAGTTTTGATTGTCTTGTACCCAAAGTTGAGTATCCAGCCCTGTCTGACCCGACCGCAAAGCTAAGGAATAGCATTTATAGATAACCTATTTTGATGCTATAAAACTCATCTTAAAGTTGTTGTTTTTTTGCAGAAGACCAGAAAGAAGAGCGTTACAGTAATCTATTCTACAAATGATAAGGATAAGTGGAAGAGAAAATGGATGGATGGATGGGTAGTTGACATCTATGGAAACTTTAGTGACTGATCACTTTAAAATTACCTTCTTGTTGGTCTGTAGGTCTTAAAGTTTGGCAGATGTAAAGTAACTCTGCATATAACACAATTCACTTTGTAACTGTCCCAGAAACACTAAGCCTGTCTAAAATCACAGGCAACCAAAGAACGGAGTAAAAAACTTTGAACTTTTACAACTAACAGATCTAAATGGCTCCTGCAAAAAACATAACATGTCTTGACAGTTGTAATAATCTACTGTAAACTCTTGTTACTTCCTGTGTGTAATGGCAAATTTGTGTATCTTCTCACAAGAATAAAAAAGATGAAAAATGAGAGGGACAGAGATGGGCAGTCCATCATCTGCAGAGAAAGCCTAAAGACATGAGAAGTGCTCACATTTTAAGCATTGCAGTTCAAGTATATGTGTGTTTGTGAATATTTGAGTGTTGATGTACATGTGTGTATGTGTAAATCCAAAGACGCTGTCCCGGCATTGTCTCTAAATTATTAGACACAAACAGCTGATGTCTTAGTTGGTACTATGTGTGTGGACCAAGGATAAGGACATCTATGCACCACTCAGCTAATCTATGTGTATTTGATTAATCTCATCTATTGGCCCTTTTCCACTAGTACGCCTTGGCCCTACTCTACGCGGCTCTACTTGATTTGCAGCGTGTTTCCACTAGCCTGGTACCTCCTAAAACAAGCTAGTTTTAGTACCTACTCCGCTCTGGTTCCAAGCGAGCTGAGTCGATACTAAAAGATGACGTCACCGACTGCCAGCTAGTGATTGGTCAGACAATGTCGTCATCCATGAGTCATGAGCGCGACGACCTAGCATGCTAGCAGTAGCTACCATTAGCTTACCCTCATACATCTTTTCTTTGCAGCTCGATTGCTCTCGTCCTCGGCTTCATTCTGTTGTATAGCTTCCAAAACTCTCCTGTGCTTCTCAAGGGGTATTTCTTCTTGCCACCTGCAGCCTTCTTCAGCTTTCCTTTTTTACTCGGTTTGTGACAAAAAGCCACAGATTATTGTGTCACGCTTAAAATGATGTCACAGCAGAGCCGCTCAGTGACACTGCACCCCATTAGGCAGGCGACTGGGGCTAATGGAAAAGCAGCACAAGGTGAGTAGAGTAGAGCCGGGTAGAGTTGAGCAGAGTAGAGTAGGGCTAATGGAAAAGGGCCATATGCGTGAGACTATGCTCCTATGAGGAAAACATCATAAAATAACTAAAACCATCCAAATGATGATGAAGTGACGTGAAACTCTTTATATGAGACAGGAGCTTGTATGTGGGGTGACTCAAATGTGAAGTATGAGCATGCATCAGATTAAAATTTCCAAAACATGTGTTTTAACTTGACACAGCAGTCTGAGCACGAAACTCCAAAGAAAAACATGAACGGTCACTAGAGTGAACTACACTCGAGCTTTATTCATGACGTCAAAAATGAACATTTAACAATGTCTTGAAGCAATGCTGTCTTTACAAGGAAGATTTTCAATACAAAAAGTTTTCATCTCTTTGTGGACGGTGCCAAAGTCATTCTTGTAGATATGTCACTACATGTTATTTAGCACTTAAAATTTCCTTTGAAAGTGGATCAAACTGCTAACCTGAACATATCCCCCCTCAGAGCATAGGTTAACTTAGAAAAATGACTGTAAAGCACCTGTGTGGGTGTGCAGGTTCATTCAAAAGGCAATATTCTTCTCCTGCTTGATTATTTAACCAAGCTGGCAGCAAAACTCTGTAATTATTCCAACAAAAACCCTCCATATTATCACAACACTGTGGTATTTGAGCTCATTACGATCTAGTGCAGTCAATCTGTTGCTTTGCTCAACTGTGCCATAGTTCAAGTAGGAACCGGGCTCTCTAGTGACCCATTGTTGCTTAACTTTGGGTCAATAGAGGGCATATTGTGTTTTTGTATGACTTGATGATGCACAGTGATATGGATCCCTTAGAAAGACATAATTTTTTAGTAACAATGCAAAGTCAAACAGCATTTCCGCTGAAAGTGTGGAAGAAATAAATTAATAACCCCACAATTCCCTGATTGAAAGAGTCTCATCTGCACAGTTTGGAAGATAATATATGCGAGAGACTTGTTGCCAAACAGGCAGACAGAATGGTAAACGCTCCGTCCAATCCTCTTGGCTGAGTTTGTGGAAATAAAAATTAAATCCTCAACCATTTTAATGCCCACAGGAACTAGTTTGTTTTGATTTAATCAACATAATATGCCAGATAGGAACAGAAAAATATAGATATCTGAATCAGAACCAGAACTGGCAATCTGATGATGGAGCAGAGTTTCAAACATCATTCCTGTGGCTGAGTGTGAATGAATATTAATGTGCATGTAGAGAATCCATATCTGTTATTATCAGTTCCAGGTAAATGCCAGGCAGATGTGCCAGCTGTGGAGCTAATGAAGATGTCTTACTGTGGTTACTGCAAGTGTGTAACCCCTGGACATTTGACAAAAACCCTTAAAGAGCTGTGATTCAGACACACCATCCTGAGATATGAAATACTGGGAGTGAAAGTGTTCTTTCTCATCCTTATAAAGGTAACAAAATAGGGCTGAACAATTTTAGGAAAAGATAACAATTTCAATTTGATTCACAATTTTCTTCAAATCAAGCTTCTGTGAAATATTTACTATGTTTACAGTATCAACAACAGTAAGGAAATCAATGATCAAAAGCACATAACACATTATGCATCATCTAATATTGATGATAAATAATCTGTTTTCATTATTAATAGGATAATCCAACCTCTACTCCTAAACAGAAGCTTTGTGCTGTCAACCTGCATACCAGCACTTTCGTAAATGCAAATTGTGCACAAATTTGTAAAAAAAAAATTGTAAAAATAGTTGGTACAACAGATCCTGTGTCAATCAGGAGCAGTGCAAAAAAACTGCACCTCTGTCAGTCACATGATTGCATTGTCTGAAGTTGTAATTTCAATCTAAAAATGATAAATATTTCAGTCCCATGACAAACCCATTAGGGATGGGAGAAAAAAATCGATTCACATGATTTCATTTCATTTATTTATTTATCTCAAACTTTTTTAAAAAAAGAAAACAAAAGGAAATAAAGAAATAACAAACAACAACAACCAAATCCAAACAAGTAATATATAAACCAAACTGTACTGTTACAGTACATCAACAAATTAAGAATGTGGGTACAAACACATGCACAGCAACCAGTTTGAGAAGGAACAGAAAGAAGCAAAAAGCTTATCTAGTCCTGCCCCTTCCTTACAGAACAGATACTTAATACTAAATTATAACTCAATACCTGATGTCATTATTCATGGAAACAATGTTAATTCATGGGTAATAGTAACCGCCTTCTTCATATTAATCACCAATGACAACAAAGACATCCTAATAATAAGTAAGCGCTCAGAGAAATCAGTATATACATTATGTGTCCATATAATACAAATCCACATATACAGTGTTTATGTAATCAACCATTTTTTAATGACAACAGTATTCATAATCATCCATCTCTTAATACTAAATGTATAGAAAATGTCCCCATAGTATATCTGTTCTAAACTAAATTTTAAGTTACTAACTATAATTACTTACATATGTTAATAGCAATCAGTGTTTTGGTCCAAGGCCATGTTATTACTAAATTACCTGTCTGAGTTTAGTCATACTTTTCTATAGTGTAATTTAAATATTTGCATGTAACTGCACAAGTATCTTGATTTTTTTGTTTGATGATTTTTGAATCTGTTTTTTCTTCAGAAATTGTTTTTTTTTCCTAATTTAAATGCTTCATTTTAGTCTGTGTTAATAAGCCTCGTTTAAATGCAATCCAGGCTTTTGAAGAGAGAGTATAAACAGCTGGTTAAAATATATTGCTGAATAAATCCTAAAAACTGACTCACATGTGATGTGTATTTTTCCTGATATAGTCTGGAGGCATCATCATTGTTCATCGTTTCCGCTGATGCTAAAAAAGCTAACTAAAGATTGCAAAAACAAGCAAAATATCGTAGAACCACAATTTAAATCGAATCAGCACCTAATATATATATGCCTAATATATGGTAAAAAAAAAACTGCATCGGGAGAAAAGCGGATCGTCCCAGCCCTAAAATCCATACTTTCTATTCAATTACAAGGTCCCTAATAGCTCTAAACAAAACCATTCCTGGTGCCAATTTTACAACCAAAAAAGAACAGTAGAGTTATCATAAGAGACAAAGGAAAGACAGAGAAAACGAGCCAACGAGAACTCGAAAAAGGGGAAAGTATTGCAGGGCGATTTGCCCTGACTGAGGCTTGCACTTGTCCCCACCAGATCAGGTTGTTGCTCTACTTTTCACTTTTCCCTCACTGTAACTGATTTTTGTGAAGTTATCAGGTTTTTACCACAATATCTACTACCTACTGTAAAAATGTATAGAGTAAATTACAGTGAATGGCAGTGGATTGCGGGAAACATACTGATTTCTGAAAAATTAACAGCATTTTAGCATAAAATCATACAGTCTCCTACTGTAAAATGTCAATACAGTAAATGATTGAAAAAGTATCAAGAGGTTATTTTCTTTTTCTCTGGACATTTTCTTTGATGAAACAAATGCATGAGTAAATTATTTGAACGGACAAAAATTTGATGAATGTGATTCTTGTGTTATTTTAAATGATACAGTATATTGCTTAGACATGATAAAAAAATGTGTTACAGATATAATTATACGTGCCAAATTACAGAAGTTCAGAATATAACTGTAGAATAAAATATGCTAATGATACTGCAAATTAAAAAAACTGTAAAGATGCTATTTTCTATACAGTAATTATGCTGTAAATTGAAAGATGGCAATACTTTGGATAAAAACATAGCAGTAAAACTATTACAGAAAATACAGTTATGATGCTGTTAATCAAAATAGGGTAATTCTACTGTAAAGACATTTACATTAACTTACTGGCATCTTGCTGCCGGTAAGTTACTGCAAATTTTACAACAAGCTTTTTACAATGCAAATATCAAATGAGAAGAAATCATACACAAGACAGAATCACCGGGGCAGCTGAATTTATTTTTATTTTTATCAGACCTGAGAGTCACAGAAGCTTTTAGATGTTACTTCTGGGACTTTTGTTGGTTTTACTGGGCTGTATGCATATTTATACTGTACTGTACCTGTTCTTACTGCTTTTATTTGTTTTTAACTTGTATCGGTTTTTATTGTTTTATTGTTTTTATCATGTCTGCCTTTTCTACTGTGAAGCACTTTGGTAGGCCACTGGCTGTTTAAATGCGCTATATAAATAAAGCTGACATTGACTTCGTTTATTTTTGATTTTATTACACTGGAGTGGTTACCAAAAGTTCAAATGCATCGTGTTGTACTGGTCAAAAAGTTTGTTTTAGACTTCTGCTGGATTTTTTTTCTTGGAAGAACAAACAGGCACACAGCCGTAAAACAGAGAGAAATTTGTCAACTTATTGATTTTGGATGGGATTGTTCTCTTGGGCGAATAAACAGAAAAAAAAAACGGCTAATTATTTTAATCTTGTCAGGGGTTGCTGGTATGGCAAGCCCAAAAGAATGGCATGATCCTTGAGTCAAGTTCACCAAAATCTAAAATCAAAATCTAATTAGTTCACCTCTGAGTCACATAGGTGTTGAGTTTTAGGACATTTTTCCAAACCAATACGTTCCCCATCACTGCTGTCAGCAACAGAGAGGGTGAAGATGACTGAAAGCAACCATTTCATTTCAGTCTGAACAACAGACTGATCAATCACATTTGCAAAAGCCTTCCCAGATTCTCCATAAAGTCTTCACCTTGTTTGTGCTCAATGAGCCTCAGTCTCATGCATCACTGCTGCCAAGGTGACTGAGCTGCAGTCTGAGCTCTGAATGATCGCAGTGACTCTGCTCACACACACACACACACACACACACACACACACACACACACACTATGTTAAACAAATGCAAGCAAATCAACCTCACTTATTCACCCACAGGTGCTGTGAGTGTTGGAAGTTTCTACGTATATCTTACTTGACCTTAACTCAAGGTAAGAATCTGTGGTTGGTGACTTCAGAGTACCAAATGCTTGGTGCTGCAGAGAAAACTGTTTTTTTATTGTAGAGGTATCATCAGATTCATTTTACAGCTGTACTCAATCATTAATTGATCAAGTAAAATTAAACTCTGAAACATTTCTGTGACAAAACAGCAAAGTGTTGGTCTTAAAGATTATTACCCCATTCACATTTGATCATTTTTTATTAGTATATATACATACTTAACTTGGGTGAGCCATTTGTGTGAACATCCTTCCTCAAAATGTTATAACCTGGCACTCCAGATGGACCGTTCAAGATATTTTACTAGTCCATCTGGGCAAAAGCCCATAAAAAGTTGTTTGGGGTGGGTAGAATCTATTAAAAACACAAGTTGCAGGTTCTTCATTATAGGCCAATCAGATGTTGTGGTAGGTGGGCATTTCCCTTAAAGTGCAAGAACACAAGCCACAGAACAACAAACTCGCACCAAAACACATCCGCGCTCACACCGCAAGCGACCCAGCTACCAAAATCGTGTCGCCCACTGACGTAGCGTGTCCATAAATACCTGATTTTGGTCACCGTTGCAGTCGCAACATGCATCATATCATATATCATATAATAGGATGTATAAGCGGACATTATTCCAGCTGTATCCTTTTCATTCACTTCTCAACCACAAAACACTGCAGCTGATGCCCTGCAGCAGCATCATCTTTGAGTTTCCCGCAGTCCGTTTAGGTGGAACTAATGTCCTCACTGACTAATGTTTCCCTCACACGGACATGGATTGTTACTCTGTAGTTCGGATGAATAACTGTCTGTCTAGGGCATATGTGTCAAACTCAAGGCCCGGGGGCCACAACTGGCCCGATGGACAATTATATCCGGCCCGCGAGATTGTTTTGTAGAGTTTTTGTTATTAATGGCCTGGCTTTATGAAGTGCTGATAACACACAAACTACAGATCCCATAATGCAGTGCAACAGCTGCCTTGCTGAACAATAGACAACTGAGAACAAAAGCACAATTTTTATATAATATTTTCTTTTTTTTGTTGTTGCATTTTCATATTTTCAACTTTTTATTTTGACAGGAGATATTTTTATGGAAAGCAAAAGCTTTTAAAAGTTATTTATAGTTTCAGTTTCTTTGTCCTGTAATAATAGTATTTGTGTCCATTTATTCATTTTTTTTTTTTTTTTAAAGTTTAGTTCTAATGTGCTCAATAAATATTTTTCCTTTTCGGCCCTTGACATAAAGTGTGTTTTGAGTTTTGGCCCCATGTGCAATTGAGTTTGACACCCCTGGTCTAGGGTACTGTCACACATGCACACACCTGCTGATTTTTTTTAACTTTCACATCGCGCGACACGCTATGTGGTAGTGGGAAAAGCGGCTGTCGCATCCCGGGAGGGTTAGCCCCGCCCCATCTCGGCTGTACATTGACTTTGCATGGAGAGTGATCGCCGAGGTAGTACAAGTAGCGTGTGGTGTGAACGCAGCATTAGCCCTACAGAGTATTGGGACACCACTTCACTGGACGTGAACGTGCAAAACCAAGGGGTAAGACAAGGGCTAAGGGGTACAATTGGGACGGACCCTAAATCAGGGATCCAGTTGCACTGCTAGATTACAATATTATGCCAAGATCATTAAAAGTTGACAAGTGAAATTATTATTTGTTAAAAGTTCTGGACTGCATGCTTTTAGAAATACAGACGCATTCAGAGTATTTAAAAAAAATCAACTTGTATTTTCCCTTTCAGTGCACAAAGACCATAAAACGTGATTTGAATGACCTATCATAAAATTAAAACAGTAGCCGTGTTAGTGTAGGCAGATAAACCTAAATTTAAGACATGCATCTTTGATAAAATGCAAGGTCAACCACTCGTTAAAACAAGCCAGAAAATTGGCTTAAGTTCTTATTCTTGCTAGTACCATTTTTTTTTGTTTTGGATGGTTTAAAACATTTAACTCTGAATATAAATGAATGTCAAAAAAGTTCTGTTTAAAATTTTGTTTGGCAATTTGCATTGACTTGTTGCTGGTTTTGTCAGCTTTGCTTGAAAAGTGTAAATACTTAAAGTCAGGTGGATAAATGTATTCAAAAGTTTCCATCTGTTGGACAAAGTAAAAGGCGATCTGACTTGAGGGTAAAAATGAGAATGAGAGAAAGTGTAAAAAAAGGCTGAAATTGATTTTGGCATCAGGAGGTCCATTTAATCAAACTCTTTAAGCTCCAGTGTTGTGCAGACCTGTTCGATACAGCTCATTAATAATGTCCCAAAACTTTTCCCATTCATCACGAGCTTAGTCCAAGTCAGATCCTCTGTAACAAAGCTCGCTGTTGTCTGTGTAACAGTCTGCCTTTTGCCCTCGCCGAAGAGAGCGAGCCCATATTTCATCAGCATCGCCACAGCCAGCACCGCGGCCTGTCCAGCAGACGGGCAGAAATTTACATCCCATCTGTGGTTTGTGTGTGTCTGTGGTCTCCTTTGTGAGCCAGGAGAGGGTGGCGTGTTCTGGGGGTGACTGATAAGTTGTTTTTTAATGCCTCTCTGCCAATGACGGCCAGGGCTGGAGGCATGATGGTTTAAAAAGACCATCCATCCATCTGGGCCCTTCTTTAGAACATGATGAACCAAAAGTGCTCCAAGGGATTTTCTCCAAACTTGGTCCAAATGCCCACCTTGACTGATGATTTGAGGTCAAGCTTATTTGGAACCATCGTTTTTTTATTTGTTTGTGAATGCCTCAAGGACAACCAGATTTTCTAGAAATTATCCAACGATGCCCTCTCAAGTTGATGATTAAGCTGAATACATTTAAGAAGTCAGATGTTAGGGGTTAATGCTATTGTGTCCCATGTTTTTTTTATAATTCAAATTTGTATTATTTTTTAACATTTGTCAAACAATAACCAAGAGGTCAAAAAGCACAAAAAATATTCAAAACCCCCACAAAATACTCATAAAATTAAAAACATCTGTATACATAAAAAATAAAGTACAAAACCAACATTTAAAAAATAGATAAAAATAGAAAATAAAATATGGTAGGCGGCAGGTTGTAAACGGGCAGAGTCTGTCATAAACTGTGCAGAAATAGAAGTCCCTGTATAGAGAAATTAGGTAAAGGGCATTTCCATCATTTGAACCGTCCAAGTAGCCAGTGTAGGAGTTTGTGTTCATCCTTTCCCATGTTCTTCCCTTACTTGTGTATGCAACTTTCTCAGAATGGTTGTCAGGTTTTCATTAGGTATCATGTTAATCCATTGCGTTTGAACACTATACTCCTAAATTACTTCGAGGAATATTCCACACTCACAGGTTGAGTTGTATTGCAACATCAGTCCTCTCCAGTTTATGGTTATTATATATGTTAATGTAAATGGGTCATTCCGCCAAGAGTGAAATTTGCTTGTTCTAACCCTACAAAAATAAACTTCATTTTTCAATCCATTTCAAGATAGAAGTTAGTATTATACGCATTTACTCATTCAAAATGAGTACTGGTCAATCTCAGGCAACTTTATTTAATTTATTGCAACTTTTGACAGTTTATTATCATTGTAATTTTTTCTCTGCTGTTACCAAAACTCAAATTTTAAAAACCGTTTCATTCTAAAACCATGTTTAAAAGAATATCAACCACATGCAATGTTTTGCCCTTAGAAAAAGGGCTCATTTAGAAGAAATAGTTGGTTACATGATGAAAATACTAATATTTATGACAAAAAATGACATTTTTTTGCTGTTACTCTTTATTTGAGTAACAGCAATGAAGGTAACAGAAATAAGTTGTAGCATAAAATTAATGAAATATTGTGAAATCTAGCCACTTAGCATCTGTGCTAGTAGCTTGAGCACATGGAGCACATTCTTAATATTTAACTGAATATTTTACTTTTGAAATCAACAACTGTTGTCTTAGAGATAATTTAGGTAACAGGACTGAGTTTTCAGATCGATCATCTCTAAAACAGCTAATATATCATTAAATTTAAGGAAAAATAAAAGAGATAACTAACTTTTGGTCTTCCCATGACTAGCAGAAGACCTAAATGATGTCAATTCCTGCAGAACACGTCACTGGTGGAATGTTCCAGAATTTTAAAGGGGGAATGTGTTTGGGTAACAGGAATGAGTGAAAACCTGGGGACAGCACTAAAATGTGAATTTTAACCAAAATTTAAAGACTTTTTTGTTAAACTTTTGTTTTAAAAGTGTAGATAGAATATGGAGTCACACTTAAATGCAAAAGAAAATTTGCTTTGGAAGGATTTTGTTCATAATGAAGTGTAGTAAAGTGTAGTGTTTGGCTGTGGGGACAGGCAAGAAATGCTATGTATAAGTGTTTTGGATGCCATTTTATAATATTTATAGATATATATATATATATATATATATATATATATATATTTATATCTATATATATACACACACAGATATATATGTATATATATATATATACATATATATATATATATATATATATATATATATATATATATATATATATATATATATATATATATATATATATATATATATATATATATATATATATATATATATATATATATATATATACATGATATATATATACATATATATATATATATATATATATATATATATATATATACATATATATATACATATATATATATATATATATATATATATATATATATATATATATATATACACATGTAATTTCTACAAAGATCAATGTGTATGGTGTTTAGTATAATAATAAAATATAATTTGTAATATATTGTTGTGTTTATAAATTTAATATACAATAAAATGCTGGGGACAGAAATTTCACTCTTTTGGCGGAATCGCCCAAATATTAGATTGACCCTATTTATCTATTCATGTTTGTATTGATTATACATCCATAGTAACTATCTTTACAACCAAAAACATGGAAATGAGATGCGACATTGTGTGCACCACAAAGCTAAAGCATTTGTGACTGGATGTCCCTCTAAAAGCTGGGGTCGATAATTTTGCAAAACTAGCATGAATTTGAATGTAGCACCTCCTCAGAGCTCCGCCTAGCCCCTCCCACCCCTCCTCCAAAATGACACCCCCTACTCACATGCACGAGCACCGCTGATTCACAACAAGAAGACTGATTCAACTCCAAACCCTTAGCACAACCACGCCAAGTCATGTCTCAGTCAACAGTTAGAAAACACCAAAACTTTATCATAGTAAAGTTAAAAAAACAAACAAACATGGCAAGTTAGTTTGTGATCACAACCCAATGTTGATCGGGGTATAGGTAGTTCCTCTGTCATTCTCCACATAGCTGTCAAGTCTCCCGTTTTGGCCATCAAACTACTGTATTTTATCCTCTTTCCTGTCGTCCTCCCGTATTAGTATTCTCCTGTAAATCTCCCGTGTGTTTCTAAGTAATTACAAAAAAGTCTCAGTTTTAGATATATGCCTGATCGAAATACACACTTTAAGATGAGTTTAATAGCATCAAAATAGGTTATCTATAAATGCTATTCCTTAGCGGACTGGCCTGGATACTCAACTTCAGGAACAAGACATATATAGCGAGCAAATTTATATTATTCGAACCGTCTTAGAGCATATATATATATATATATGTATATATATATATGTGTATACTGGGCTGTAAGTAGCGATATATAACCGGCCACAAAACTACGGCACGATAAGTTTTCCAAGAATTGCTTGTTGTCACACATCAAAAACTACCGCTACGTAAGATACATCACCTCGTCGCTTTGCATCCTGTAAGTTGTTGAAAAAAGAAGTTGTAAAGCAATGCAGAGTTCCTTCTGAGCTGCATTCATATATATATATATATATATATACATATATATATATATACATATACATATATATACATATACATATACATATATATACATATATATATACATATACTCCTCATAGCACCTTTAATAAAAACATTTAAAAAAAATCACACCACCTCAAAAACTCACTGGTCACAGTAGTTTTAGTTATGTTTTTGTCACAGGTGCCAACAGTAAAGATTAAAAAGCAGGATGAGGTTCAGAGATTCAGAAGTAGTCATATGAAAAAGTAATTTGACGTCCTGGTTTCTAAAGTGGGGTCGTGACAGTTCTGCATGTGTGTGCCACAGAGAGAGAGTTTGTACACTGGTCGCCCGTTCATGAATAAAGATTTGCTCCGAGTGCACCAGGTGCTGTTCACATGCTCTGTTGTCAGATTGGTTTGAGCCTCCTTCTAATTACGACCATTTGAACATCACAGCCAACAATTCAATTGGGCTTCATTTGATCATATCACCGGATTTGGACAAAGAGTCATTTTAAAAAAGAAAATGACAGCTTTTCTGCTTTTAACATATCAAAGCCTCCTCTGTGAGATCCTAACAATGGTGCACTGTACAGCAGTTTGAATAAATATGACCAACCAGGAGCAAATTTTCTGCTGGAATGATCTTAATTTGAAGCATCCTTTCTCGATAGAACAGAGCCAAGAAATGACAGAAATGTTGGTGGCTGATTCAGGCTTACAGGAGACATGTGATGATGATTCACTGCAGAAGAAAAGGAGCTAGTGCGAGAGAGTTTCAAGGCCAATCAGGAGAACAAGAAGATAAACAGCAAAAATGACCTTACAAAACATCAAGACATGAAGTATGCATACATCATTCAAAAACACTGGTTCTTTCTTTGGTAAATACTGTTTTATTGGACTATTTGTCACATAAGAGGGCTATTTTGTCAGATTATGTGATTTAAAAGCCAAAATTTTAACTAGAACTGGAGAAATATTTTTAAGACTGGACCATCACTGAACAGAAGTCGTGTCCAATGAACGGCCAGCTGAGTCAACTGTCTATCCATTCATTTTCTACACCACTTACCTTAGCTCCCTCTTATCTGAGCTCCTATCCCAACTGTTATTGGGCAACAGGCAGGATACACCCTGAACTGGTTGCTACATTGAGCTATACTGAGAAATGGACAACCATTTGCTCTCACACTCATACCCAAGGGGAATTTGAAGGCACCAATCAACCTAATGGATCCTTTGTTGGAATTTGATTCATTCATTGATTCATTTTTTATACCCTTTTATTCCTTTCGGGGTCGGGGGGGAGCTGGAGCCTGTCCCAGCTGTCATTGGGCGAGAGGCGGGGTACACCCTGAATCAGTCGCCAGTCAATCACAGGGCCACACAGAGAGACAGACAACCATTCACACTCACACTCATACCTTAGGGCAATTTAGAGTCACCAATTAACCTAATGAGCATGTTTTTGGTCTGTGGGAGGAAGCCGGAGTGCCCGGAGAGAACCCATGCATGCACGGGAAGCACAGAAAGGCCCGTGACGACCCGGGAATCAAACTGGGTACCTTCTTGCTGTGAGGCACGTGCACTACCTGCTGCGTCACCGTGCTGCCCACCATACAAACATGATGAGTTATATTCTAGCTCAATGCTAAAGCTCCATCAACAAAGAGACAAAAAAACTGTTTTTCTGTAAACACAGCATTCCTATAGGAAACTAGAAAGCACTCGGAGAGCGCAGACCTCCGCAAGCGCCACAGTCCTCAGCCATATTGTCATTTTGACCATAAATATTAGTCCTACCTTTATTTCAGTGAAATATTTAGATTCCTTGACCATGAAAACATACCATTAGCAATTGGTTTCATAATGACATCTATTTTTGTTATTCACAAAAATCACATTTTTCGCCATGGCAGCCAGACGCTGATCTGGATCAACATCAAAATCGAATCAGTTCTTCCTTTTCCCATGCTGAACATTTCCTGAAAATTTCATCCAAACCCATCCTTAACTTTTTGAGTTATTTTGTTCACGGACAGACGGACGGACGGACGGACAGACAGACAAACTCTCCCGAAAAAACATAACCTCCTTGGCGGAGGTAATAAATGCACCGAAATCAAAACGCTGTACGATGCATGCCAGGCCTCAGAGTGGTGCTGTTACGCTGCTACAGACACACAAAGTACAACAGTTTTGAGGACAGTAACAATTAAAATCACAGGTACTGTTCAGAGGATTCTCGCTGCTTGGTGAGTAAAGTAAAAGTAAAAGTAAAAGCTTTGACAGGCACTAGTTCTGACATTTTCAGCCACTGTATAGTGTTCAAAGTAGTAGGGGAAACATAAAATATCTTGTTTTCCCAATTCAGTTCGGACTCTGGGCACATTTAAGGTGAAAAATTATGAGTGTGACACATAGGTGCACCTCGATTTCTGAAAGAGCGTGTAGGTCCTTGAGGCATCCAGACTCCTCTGACAGACTTAGAGACATTTTGGTCATGTAGCAATGATGCTTTCTGTTACTTTAGTGGCACAAAAATACATCATTGCTGTAATTTTTTGCTAAAAAAGAAACCCTGCATTAACACCAGAAGCAACAAAATTGCCTGTGGATGCTGAGTGTATGTCAATCAACCAATCAATCAATCAATCAATCAATCAATCAATGCAATAGAGCATAAAACTCTTCACCTTATGGATACACATATTTGCATAGATGCATATATACATATATAAAATACACATATACATATATATACATTCAACACCCAACATGAATCATATAGCCAATCATGAATCCCTCCATCATGGCAGCAAGAAAAAACCTTCTGTTAAGCAGCAGGAAATCTTGAATATTGATTCCAGTCTCATGATGAACAGCAAATCCACACGATGCTGTGATGGGTGTGTGGGCAAAGGAAGGGAGGTAAGTGAACTAAAGTAAGAACTAAAGTTAGTGACAGATCCATGAACCATAGACCTGTCATCGTCAAATTTGTTTCTGCTGAAAACAAATTATTAGAGGTTGGCCTCTTGAGATTCAACATCTCATTTTCAGGAGGGTCCTCATGTCTGTATGTGTGTCGTATAGTTCATGACTTTGATTTTCCAAGCATCAAACTTTTTTCATCAAACATCTAAGTCTTATTACCTCTACAGATGAACAAAGACCCATCACAAAGCTCTGGGAAACAGGAGACAGCAATAATGAGTTCTTCCTCCGTTGTTTTCTTGTCTTCCCTCTGAAAATCTCACACACAGATCGGCCCTCAATTGGCTGTTGCCTCAGTCACAGCACTACTCATTTGCATAAGATTGAACAAGGCTATGTTTACATGGACACTCCTGACTTAAAGACGCATAGATTTTTCCTTGGCGTTTTCAAATTCTTCTGCATTCAGACGAGGATGCTGGAGATGTATGGACCCGCTGTAGTATCCATTCCGGTTCAGTAGATGGCGATGTAGGTCTGCAGAGAGGCAGCGCTGCTGCAACACACGTACGAAGAAGAAAAACCTTTCACAAACAACAATGCCGAATAGACGCACAGAGAGGCAGGAGTTCCTTTTCTGGCCAACAAATCAGTTTGGACAACAAATCTGTCTGGATAGTTTTGTCTGGATAAAACGGTAAGAGGCTCACGTGTTACTCAGCAGACAGCCGAAGCTGTTGTTATTGTTCCTGGTATGCATGTGCAGCCTTATGCGAAAGAGTACTGCGCATGTGGTGACGTTAGCGTTGAAAACGCAATGAAAACTTATCAGATTTGACCATTTTCAGCGCCTTGTAAACGCAGCCTAAGTCTCACCTTCAACTTTCCCTTGAATCGTGGCGCTCGAGGTCACTCAAGTTACTCTTTTCACGCCACTTGCGGCCACTCCAATCACCTCTGGATGCCAGCAATCATCCAAAATAATAGCAGCTGGTCGCCAAGGGCACTCAAATCGCATTTAGTGTGAGCGCATTATTTTTAGCAGTATCAATTTTCAATCAATCAATCAAACTTTATTTGTATAGCACTTTTCATACAGGACTTTGTAATACAAAGTGCTTTACATGAGAAAAAGATAAAATAAAATAACAATAAGTGGAATAAAAAGCAGAAAAAATGAAAACATAAGACCCCCACAATCCCCTCCTCCCCAAAATCACATTCAATATACATACTCACTAACTCAAACACGAAAAGACATAAAAAGGAAATTCTGACAGAAAACACAATTAGAGGACTGAGGAAACACTATCTTGAATTTAAAAAAAAAAATAAATAAATAAATAAAATAAAAAATGAGGAAACACAGGAGCTAAAACTAAAATAATAATTAAAAATACTCAAAAATAATAGAGGGTAAGATAAATGAATGTGTAAATACATAAATAAATAAAATAATATAACAGTATAGAATAAAAGTTGGATAAATAATATGGTAAAATGAGAAAGTGTAACAGCAGGTGCATAATAATGATGCATGTCTTGCTTTTGTTCATTCAAATATTTAAAGGTGACTAACCTTTAAAGTCTAATGAAAAAATGTTCACTTCCAAAAACAGCCCCTCATCAAATATTTAGAGAAAAAAAAGTATTATGTCGGTGCGACAGTAGACCAGTGATTTTTACAAGACAATTAGTCACTTGTTGGTTCTTGTCTGAGTTTAAGTTCATTAAAGTAGTGAAGCCTGAAATAGTTTGAAGAAAATAATTACCAAAGGTTTTTTGTACAAAAAAATCTTACATCATCACAGCCAAACAAGCTGAAGAGAAACTTAGACATACTTAACTTTCTACACTGAGGTTTTAAGGTGTCTCAGATATGGCCCTAGTCAATACAATTTAAATACAATTAATCATTTGTTTCAGGTCCACAGAGTCCCAAAACCTGCAAAGGCCTGCTGGGTTATGGCTGATCCTTGGTTGGCTCCCACATTGTCCACTGACTAACCAATCACAGATCGTCATATTAAGACACAGTGACCTACAATGGCTGTTCCAGGCAAAGGGTCAGATGTGCTGGTAACATGAAGTCTGACCTCTTTAACAAATCCACTTCAGTAACACCATCTGCAGTCTAGTTCAACGGCCCCCTGACTCATGAAGTCTTTATTCCACTTTAGCTGTTCTGCCGTGATGGAGGAAGCGAGTCCTAAAGACCAGGCTTTGGATTTACTGAATGGTTCAGCTCAGCTCAATGACTGTGAATAAAATTAAAGAAGCAAACTGTGATTTCATTGTGGGGCAGTTCTGGTCACATTATGGCCCAGCTTGGCCTCACCAAATGGTGTGTGACTAACAGGCTGATTTAGTCATTCTGTGGTGCAGGGGAGCTTTTTATGTGGTTTCATGGATTCAGTCCACCATTATACTTTGAGGACATAAAAAGTACATCTATGAATAAATAAAATACATGTTTGATCAAATAAAATAAAATCTGCTTTTGTGAAGTTGCTGTTATTAAAAGTTGTTCATCTCTAAATAAAATCATCTTATGTAGACGTCTGTGTTGGTTCTCATTCATCCAGGTCAGTGCTCTCCACTGCCTGATCCAAATGGACAAACTGGACTTGTTTGTTCTCTGAGATATTAAGAGTCCTTTTCCGGTCTGAAACCTTTCTGTTAACCATTATTAGAATAACAGATTACTGGCATACTCATAACAATAAGGGGCTTGAAATATCAATTCTTCAAAACATACTGTGGTGAGCTTATGAAGAAAGAGTCTGTCTGTGCCTGAACATGCAAAGCTCTGCATTAGGGGCCGTTTACACAGGGCAGAATATGGGCAAATATAAGTTTTTATTGCGTTTTGGCTTTGCATTTACATGGGAACACTACACGGAGGGCCCGAATCCAGAAACTTTTTAAACCAGTGTCCAGAGTGGAGAGTTTTCAAGACGCTCCTCCATGCAGGTCCGTGTAAACCAAAATCAGAGTTTTCAGTGTGAAACGCTGACGTCCCCACATGCGCAGTACTCTTTTACATGAAGGCTGTGCGCATACCAGGAACAACAACAGCTTCGGCCGTCTACGGAGTAACATGTTAGCTGCTTACTGTGCACGGTTTGTTACCCAGACTGATTTGTTGTCCAGACAAGAAACTGCTGCGTCCACCCACCATTGTTGTTTGTGAAAAGTTTTTCTTCTTCGTATGTGTATTGTTGCAGCGCTGCCTCTCTGCAAACCTACATCACCATTTACTGAACCGGCATGCACGTTACAGCAGTTTCATTCGTATCCAGCGTCTCCGTCTGAACACGGATCAACTTTGAATACACAAAGGAAAAATCTTTGCATCTTAAGTCAGAGTCTCCGTGTAAACATAGCCTTCGATCCAGGATCCAGCATATGATCAGCATGTTACCTTCAAAGGCAATTTCTAAACAAGTTACCAGATTGGTCTCACAGTACACGGATCATGCCATAGTTAGAACCAGCTATCACAAGAACACGTGTTCTTATATAACACCCACAAAGTCCCCATTGTTATTTTACCTGACATAACCGTCCACACTCACGGTGACCACTTCCCATGGGCCGTCACAATTATAATTGCATAACTGCAGCAACAGGAGGCTGAAAGTCTCAACTTTCACAGCAGCCAATTGTGTCTTCAAGTACAAATGTCTGCGCTGCTGTAATTTTAATTAACAGCAGCGCTGATTCTTTGTTAAAATGTGAAATGAATAAACATGATACAACTGCCCTCGAAAACACCAAACTATCAATTTAAGGATAAAAACTTGAATAAAAAATAATTATTCCAAGTTTATGGCTTGAGAAATTTGATCACCTTAGTTGTGTTAGTTGTGCTTTACTTAAAACTCCAGCTTGGATTTTTAAAATATTAGCAGAAAAATTGATTTTGATGTATGACTTCCTTTTCTGTACTAATGTAAAGTTGAGGACACTTTAAAGTCCAGGGCCAAAAATGTCCACTTTCAAAACAGGTCCAAATCAACCGATATAAAAATATTTTATGTTTGTCCATGTCACATTTGGAATTTTAAGATAGATAGTTTATCATTTGTTGTTTTTTTATCAGAGTTAAAGTTGGTCAAGAAAAAAAGCTAAGTCTTAAAAAAATGAAATAAAAATGATTAAGAAAGACATTTTTATACAAATACAAACCAAATGATTGAAAATAAAAGTGTAATGTTTCTCCTTCTTGACAATTATGTCTTCAGTGATGTATGAAGTTTAAAGTTTCATCAAACCTAACAACAGACAAGAAAAAATATTTTATGTTTGTCTGGGTCACATTTATGAGCTTAACACTGATAATATACCATTTGTCGTTTTTTGTCCAAGATTAAGTTGATAAATATAGTTAAGCCTGAAAAAATGGAAGAAAAATGACAAAGAAAGACATTTTTATATAAATGACATTCTTCCATCGGCACACCCAAAGTGACTGACGAATAAAAGTGCAATGTTGTAATGTCTTCTGGAAAAAAATGTCTACATTGACATTTGAAGGTTAAAGCTACAACAAAACTTAAATACAGTCTGAGCCTGTAATGAAATCCTATCATGTTAGGATCAGGCATCTGTGAAGTTCTATTTTAGCTTCAGCTTCCACGATTTATCTTCAAAGTTTCTCCTCTTTGAGTTTTTTTCTCAAAAAGTGGAAAAGGGTAATTCTGTATTAAAGGCAAAGCTCTAATTGGATGGAACAAAAACTAACTATTATTGATCAAAAGAGCTAATTTTGCTGCTGTTATTGGACTAAAGTTTTGTTCCCTTCATCATCATCAGTTTGTATCGTCCTGCCAACTTTCAGTATGTTTAATTTAAATGGAAATGAGATACCAGTCAGTATAGATCGAGGATCAGGTGGCTGATCAGTGCTCGATCAGCCTCTTCACTGTGTGTTCCTGTGTATGTGTGAAGCAGAGAGAGAGAGGTAAAAGAGAAAGAGGTAAAAGAGAAAGAGAGACAAAGTGAGGTCTGTCTGAGATTTGGACCTTTTTTAAACTTCAGATTTTCTTCAAGGACGATTCATCCACACTTCTGTTCTTTGTATCTTTATAACTCATCAGTTTGATCTTCCTTTCTCTGGCTTTGCTGTAATTCACAAAGTCTTAGAAATGGTTAGTTCTGTTTATTGGTTAAATAAAAAAAAAACACTCAAGCTTGTTTTTTATGTTTGATTTTGCAAACAGAGCCTTATTTATCAAATATGCTGTCTGACGTCTTTGGAACAGAGGATTGTTTTAAAAATGCAAAAGAGCAGAGACATGCCCTTACTTTTTAGATTTAATGAAAAATGTATAAAACAGAATCATAATGTACTAGAAAAAAAGCAATGAAAGTGGCTAATAAGGGGGCTTAAGGATTTTTGAAATCCTAATACTTGTATTTTTTGGTGCAAATAAAGTACTTGATTAGAGTTTATTTATATATTTATTTATAAGTTCAACTTTTCTCATGTGTACTTGTTTAAAAAGCATAGTGAGGACTTTGTTTTGGAAGCAGGGAAAGAGGACCTTCTGTAGATATCAATTAATAAATAAATATGTTGTTTTTAGAGATCATCAGAAACTAATCCTTGGTTTTGTGATAAAGGAAATGAAGTATGTTAAGGGAGTGTAAGTCTGTGTCTGCTTGTTTCTATGATATTGTGGGGTCTGTGAATTTTCTCCAACACATCAGGGACTTTGCTGCGTTTTGGGGACAGGAAATCATTTTCTCAATTTTAAAATATTTATTGTTCTCATTTCAAGTTTCCAACCCTTTAAATCCAATTGCTTCTACAATTTTGACTCTTCTCATTAGATCAAGTCAGAGCGCTGCAGTGTGATCAGACAGCAGTCACTGGAGCACAAACTGATATAAATCTAACTCCCTGGATATTACTAAAAATGTAAGTTAAATGCTGGAAAGAATCTTATGTAGTGCAGTAACATCAACTGGCAACCTACCCACAGCTTACAACCTGCCCCCCACAGTATTATTCAATTCTGAAAATATGAAAAGGTGCTTATAGTTGTAGTTAAAAGGATATGTTTAAGTTGTACTGTCCCTAAAAGTATAAACACAATCTCTCAAAACAACTGCAATTGAAACAGGTTAATCAGGAAGTAACTAATGTTTAATCTGTTTTACGGATATCCAGCTGTCAACCAACATTCATCCAGGAGTTTGAGTAAATTAAAGTCAAACCTGGTTAAGGAAAACATGACAGTCACAGAAAGAAGTCACCAACTGGCCTCTTCTCACTTTTAAATGCTAGTATACTCTAAAATATAGAAAATAACAGAGAGTAATTTATTTTTGATAATCATAACCAACCCTTTAACCCAGGGGTGGGCAAATCCAATCACCAAGAGGGCCACATCATTTTTTTTCAGTGCCTGAGGGCCACTCTGTTACATGCTGTCAGGCATTCTCAATGAGGAATAAAAATATATAAATGAATGCAAAATAGCAAATATAAAGCTCAAAAAACGATTATACCATCATATATATTTTAAGTTCAACACAAAGTCATGATTTCATAAGAGCAACACATCACTTAAGCCAATTTGAGCTTATTTTTTTACTAAATAATGTAAGTTTGAGAGTTTTAACACACAAAAAATGACCTTTACCATTGTCTCCAAATATAGTTTTTACAAACACTACATATATTATATTTTAATGCCTCATAAAATGAATAATTTTTTTGCAGCTGATATTGTGTTTTCTTCAGATTTCCAATTTGAGTTGGTTTGTTTTGGAAATGACTGGTGGGATCACAGGTAGCCCCCGTGCTGCCAATTGCCTGCTCCTGCTTTAAACTGTTATAATGTGCCTGAGCACAGAAATTTATCAAAAACATTATTATTTAGGGATTTTTTTTTACCAGCTGATTTTAAAGTTGAGATAGTGCAATTAATATTTCCACTGCTGCTGCTCTCTCTCTAGGATCTACAGTACAGGCCAAAAGTTTGGACACACCTTCTCATTCGATGTGTTTTCTTTATTTTCATCAATATTTACATTGTAGATTCTCACTGAAGGTATCAAAACTATGAATGAACACGTGGAATTTTGTACTTGACAAAAAAGTGTGAAATAACTGAAAACATGTCTTATATTCTTGTTTCTTCAAAGTATCCACCCTTTGCTCTGATTACTGCTTTGCACACTTTAGTCATTCTCTTTATGAGCTTCAACAGGTAGTCACCTGAAATGGTTTTCTCTTCTCAGGTGAGCCTTTCCAGGGTTAATTAATGGAATTTCTTGCCTTTTTAATGGGGTAGGGACCATCATTTATGTTGTTCAGAAATCAGGCTGATGCACAGCCGACAGCCCTGTTATACAACTGTTAGAATTAATATTATGGCAAGAACCAATCAGCTAAGGTAAGAGAAACAAGTGGTCATCATTACTTCAGTGAGAATCTACACTGAATTACACTGTAAAAAATAGTAATATAACAATATTTTACTGTTTATTTT
This sequence comes from Scarus forsteni, assembly GCA_036419115.1. Taxonomy (NCBI): domain Eukaryota; kingdom Metazoa; phylum Chordata; class Actinopteri; order Labriformes; family Labridae; genus Scarus; species Scarus forsteni. The sequence continues at coordinate 46,979,892 of JAZDUH010000136.1, forward strand.
ACAGTTTTTTTCTGTATTTTCAAAATGTCAATTAATTCACAAAAATAAACTGTGATTTTACATGTCAAATGAAATACAACAGGAAATCACTGTAACTGAGAAAACACAATATTTCTGTTCTTTTACAAAGAAACCCCATTAGAAATACGAATAATTCATGTTAAAATACGTTAACAAGTGTATTGTAACTTTACAAATATTTTTCTGTTATTTAAAGGAAATAAACTGTGAAATTCAACTTTACAACTCTAAAAAAAGGGAAAAATAATTTACAATTACATAGAAATTAAAATTAATAGTAAAAATATCGTAATTTCACGAATATTTTTCTGTCATTTAAAGGAACACTACACCCAAACAACAATTTGGCCTCATTTTCTACTCACCCTCATGCTGAGCAACACTCTGGAGCACTTTTTTGATGTCTCAAATGCAGCAAGAGGTACCTGGTTCGTCAACCCAGGGTGCAGGGAGCCTGAAGAAAAAAGGTCCATAACAAGTCCACAAAATCGTGCCTGTTTCCTTCATACTGCTCGTCCGCTGTAATCCAAGTGTCCTGGCGGGTAATGTAATTAATTGAAGGAAGTCATTTAGTACAAGCCTAAACAGTGCTATAAGCGTACTAGGCTACAATCCGTTTAGCGTAATCCGTCTGGATTGGTCTGCCTGACTTTTTAGATGATAAGCGTGCACTTGCTGCATTTTACATCAAAAATTAATGTTTAGCAATAAAAATGAGGCCAAATAATATTTTTCTGTCATTTAAGGGAATAAACTATAAAATTCAACTTTACAACTCTAAAAAAAACCTTTTGCTATAAAATAATGTCATTACAGGGTGCTGGTTTGGCAGAGTGGTTAGCAACCAGGCACCCCATGTACTTGCTTCTGCCGGTCCAGGTTTGAATCCCGCCTGTGACCAGCTTGCAGAGTGTCTTCCCCTACTCTCTCTCCCCCTTTCACAAGCCTATCCACTGTCTCTCTCCTATCAATAAAGGCACAAAATACCCAAAGAATACATAAATAATAATAACAATAATGTCATTAAACCAACTATTAGCAGCACATTCCTGTAAATTTAAGCATAATTCTTCGTTTTACAATGTCGATTTACCATCTTTATGGGTAATTTAATTGTTTTTTAACGTTAAATGTTTGTAATTAAACATTAAAGAATCTTAAATTAAGGCAAAATCTTGTTAAAATTACAACTACAAACTGTATTTTAATTACAGAAAGAAACTGTATTTTTATGAGAAAGCAATTTTCTGTTATTTCACTGGATTTTTTTGGCGCCCTAGCTGAAGGAAATTACAGTTTTTTTTTTTTTACTATTTTTTCTTGTTCAGTGTAGTGATAAAAATAAAGAAAACACATTGAATGAGAAGGTGTGTCCAAACTTTTGGCCTGTACTGTAGGTGTGACCTCAAGAAAAGTCTTCTGGTGTGTGATATGCATGTCTTGTCTTCAGTGGATATAATTTTTTTTTTTTTTCAGAAGGGAAACTATTCATTCATCCAGGGTTGTGGCATTTAGTGGCCAAGTCCACTGTTAGATTGAGTCACCTGGAAATGTGAGTTGAAGCAATTATGTCTTGTGTAAAGGAAAATTTAATGTGCGCCCGTCCTATTCCGTCTTCCTTGAGTCAAAATATTCAGAGTGTGTGCAGGTGTGTGGATATGAATCCGTCTGTCTGCATTCATGTGTCTGAAATGAAGACTTATTGAAGTGACTATATCTATTCCTCAGAGCATCAGTTATCACTTCCATATATATGAGGCCAAGGCTGAGGTCATCTCCAATTTTCTCCGCCTCTCTCCTATCTTATCTCTTAAATAAAGTTAAGATAAACCAAATTACCCTCGAGGCGTAAGACACCCCTGCAGCTGCTGCAGGCTCTGAGATTATAATCTACATCTGACTGTTTTCAGGGATGAGAAAACATTTTCTGTGCATTTCAGGAGGGAAATTGATGTTTTCTTTCAGCCGAGTCAACACTATTAACAGACTGTAGTACATCTGTTCACGAGAACACTCCCCTTTTCTCACAGGTAGGGGTATAATAAACACAGATGGAGCTTTCTGCCACAGGGAGCACCTGGAGAGAAACACGGTGGCTGTGAAGAGGAACACGATGAAAAACAAGTTCACAGACTGTCAACCTCTTGGCACGGTGAAAAGAGCTCCTTGATATACAGTAAATGTGAATCTATTTGAATAAATTACAAACCTGGCTTCTGTTGTGAAGCAGTTTAATCTTCAGATATCTCTACTGTACTCGGGCATTAATCTCTTATTATCAAGACAATAATCTGAAAGGAGCTCAGATCTCAGTTGAATGAAGGTTTATTAGTAGTACCTAAGATATGGATAAACACATTAATACTGTATGGTAGCATATTGTATCAACAGACCTCTTGTTATTCTCACAACTGCAGATTTTCTTTGTCCATTCCTTCACACAGGTGTGAGTGGTTGAGTATTAAACAAAATCAAGTAACCAAAGGGCTGAAAGCTTTGCAGGAACAATCAATAATCAATATTTAGTCCCAAACTCATGATGAGTGTATCTGCAGCCCAAACAGGGATTCATTTCCGAGTGAGAAAAACAAAACATGACCTTTTTCCGCAATTAAATTTTGACTTTGAATAAAAAATAAACTGCTGTGAGAAAACATCAGCATGCTGAGCCCAACTGAAGGCAGCCACTTTAAATTCACTCTTTGTTGTTTTTTTATTTGCTTCGGTTCAGCAGGAGGGCACATAATGCAGCTGGAACAAAAATTAATCTTTTTCCATATCACGAAAATAAACAAAATTAGTCCACTGCTAATGTGACCAAATGATACACTGACGGTCACCCCTCGCCACAGGCTCTTTGTTCCTCCCTGAGAGAGTTTGCTGCACGGATCGACGGAAACAGCACCGCTCTGTGCAGCAGCAAAGCTTAGAGGGATGAGTGCAGAATCCAGCGGCAGCAGTTATGAATGCATCAAATAAAAAAATGATTTAATGGAACAACACTTTCAGAAATAGCTCAGAATCACCCCAACTTTCCTGACAGTTCAAGTATCCCCAAAGTTAGCATTATGTCTGAAAACAAGAAGGAGGCTGCACTAAAACAATCAAATCTTGACCTGCAATGCAAAAGGAAGTCAAATGAAGACTCATGCAGGGCTCAGACTGCAAAATGTAATCACAGTTACAGTCTGATAGGACTTTCAAGCCCCTTTGCCCAACTATAGCGAACAAGTCTTATCTTCATCTGGGATACCTCATTACTGCCTGACACAAAGTTAAGCATGTTTAATTGCTGTCCTGCCTCCTGCACATGTTCAATCATGCCAAAGACTTTGACCAACGAGAGCACAGACCGCTCTGCATGCATGACACGGATGTAAACAAACCAATCAGCAAAGCTCAAGAGTAATAACGGTATTAATTCAAAATTCAAGACAGAAAAATAGGACTGAGAACAGGATACATGTTGGTGAAATTGAGCAACCTAATGCAGAATTCATAAAGTTTGAATAGGCAAACAGATACAGGGCAGTACAGTAAAATGTAAATGTAAGCGTTCTTTATTTACACAGCCCTTTACAACAACCCTTTCGGTGAACCAAAGTGCTTTACAATAGGTAGTAAGTAAAAAGCAATAAATAAAACAAAAACAAATAAAAGAAATAACAGCAGTAAAATACAATAAAATAAAGTAAAACAGTGTAAAAGTAAAAGTGTCACCACACTATTAAAAGCCATCCTAAATAAGTATGTCTTCAGTCTGGATTTGAATAGGCGGTAAATAGGGATGTATGATGTAAGAGCAATATAATACCGCTCCCACACTAAAGTTAGCTTGTCAATGCGGGTTTTTTCATTGCAGGTTAACCCGATAACAATCAGCAAGTGACTCCTTTCCCACTGTCAGCAGACCCAGGTCTAATCGGCAGCAGACAAGCTGTGTGGCTGTTTTTTTCACTCTGGCACATCAAGATGATGTCCTCACGTTGATGACATCATCAGCACGACGAAACACTGCCATGTAAAATATAGAAAGGAGCATGGAAGACGTTTTTTTACTTTGAACTTTTGTCCCTCTTTTAAAATGTACAAACTCTGCGCCGATGATGCAGAGGCGGATGGAATTTGTTGCCGAGTCAGCAAAAAGTCATGTAGGCTACAGAGGGGACGGGTATGATGTTATACCGTGGGGACGTTACGTTGATGTCATCCATAAATTAGCAGGTCAACCTTGGTGTGATGTTCTCACTGAAGCCTATTAAAGGGGAGACGATAAAAACCCATGTCGCTTGTCGGAAAAACTGACTCATTTGTTATTAAGCAATGGGTTAAATTAATCTAACCTTAAACATAAAAATATTGTACAATTAAATAAAATAAAAAATACATTAGAAGACCCTGAAAAGTAACCTCAATAAATCCAATAAAAACAAGAATGTATATTTTTAAATTGCAAAACAACCACTGTGTGAAACTTAAACATAAGCATATTCTATGAATGAATTAAATAAATTTAAAAAATAAAGTAGAATGGGCTCATTGTATCAGAGTGCTTATATCGGATATTTTAGATGCAGGCCGATATAATCCGTTATTTGTTTTTTGGTGATATCGGACCGATTCTTGATATCAATATCAGATCGGGACACCCCTCGTAGACTGGAATGAAAAATAAAATCCTTTGTGAAGCCCATGTGTGGGTGGTAGATACTGATGGGTGTATCATCTAAATGAATAGATGTATTTTATTCATAAAGGCCGAAAAAATTGTTTTCTGAAACATTCTGGCCATGTCATAGTTTTACATGTTTTTTTTAAATATATATTTCATTTTCAGAGTTTTTCAAATGCATGAATGTACCGTACCGTCTTCTTCTGCTTATCCGTGGTCGGGTCGCGGGGGCAGCAGCCTAAGCAGGGAAGCCCAGACTTCCCTCTCCCCGGCCACCTCGTCCAGCTCTTCCCGGGGGATCCCGAGGCGTTCCCAGGCCAGCTGAGAGACATAGTCTCTCCAGCGTGTCCTGGGTCTACCACGGGGCCGCCTACCGGTGGGACGTGCCCGGAACACCTCATCAGGGAGGCATCCAGGAGGCATCCTGACCAGATGCCCGAGCCACCTCATCTGGCTCCTCTCAACGCGTAGGAGCAGCGGTTCTACTCTGAGCTCCTCCCGAATGACTGAACTTCTCACCCTATCTCTAAGGGAGAGCCCAGCCACCCTGCGAAGGAAACCCATTTCGGCCGCTTGTACTCGCGATCTCGTTTTCTCGGTCACAACCCAAAGCTCATGACCATATATGAGGATAGGGGTGAAGATCGACCGGTAAATCAAGAGCTTTGCCTTACAGCTCAGCTCCCTTTTTACCACGACAGACCGGTGCAGAGCCCGCATTGCTGCTGACGCCGCACCAATCCGCCTATCGATCTCCCGATCCACCCTTCCTCTGCTCGTGAACAAGACCCCGAGGTACTTAAACTCCTCCACTTGGGGTAGAATCTCATCCTCGACCCGGAGAGAGCACTCCACCCTCCCCCTGGCGAGAACCATGGACTCGGATTTGGAGGTGCTGATTCTCATCCCAGCCGCTTCACACTCAGCTGCGAACCGATCCAGTGAAAGCTGGAGGTCCCGGTTCGATGAAGCCAACAGGACCACATCATCTGCAAAGAGCAGAGACCCGATCCTGAGGTCACCAAACCGGAACCCCTCAACGCCCTGGCTGCGCCTAGAAATTCTGTCCATAAAAGTAATGAACAGAATCGGTGACAAAGGGCAGCCCTGGCGGAGTCCAACCCCCACCGGAAACGGCTCAGATGTACTGCCGGCAATGCGGACCAGACTCTGACACCGGTCATACAGGGAACGGACAGCCCGTATCAGGGGATCCGCTACCCCATACTCCCGGAGCACACCCCACAGGATGCCGCGAGGAACACGGTCGAATGCCTTCTCCAGGTCCACAAAGCACATGTGGACTGGTTGGGCAAACTCCCATGCCCCCTCGAGCACCCTATGGAGGGTATAGAGCTGGTCCACAGTTCCATGACCAGGACGAAAACCACATTGCTCCTCCTGAAACCTCCAAGGTTCGACAATCCGACGGCCAAAATGAAAGAAAGATGGAAAAATAAACAGTGGAACATAGGACAACAATATAGAAGAGCTACCAGATTAAGTTACCAATGCAACATAAAGAATTGCAATATAGTTAACGAATACATGGTCAGGTGTCATGAAAATGCTAACAGGGCACATATATAAATATATACACAAAATTTAAAACCAAACCAAGACAGAACAATTATTTACTTTTCAGGCAGTCAATGAATGGTCCCTATATGTCCAGGAATTTTCTTTGATATTTTGATTTGCAGAAGCAAATCCTTTCCATTTGGGTAGTTATTATCATTTTGTTGAGCCATCTCTGAAAGCAGGGGAGATGAGGGTGGAGCACTCAGCACAGACAAACTGAATCAATTACAGCCATCGTGTCAGAGATGCCATAAGCAATACGTGTCATTGTAAGGTTACACATTTGAAGTATTAATTAACTGTGGAGACTCTTTTCTCCAAAAAGCTTAAATAGTTTTGAGGCGACACAAACAAGCCCATTGCTGAAGCACAAAGACAAACTGTTCGGCAGAAACTTAAAGCCCAAAGTCACATTCACATTCTTTTTTTTTCTCATGCGCAGCAACACCACCACACTGATCATTTCTTCTACTTTGTTCTATAAATACAACTTCTCTCCGCACACGCCATTCTGGAGAAGTGCCACGGTGAGCGAGTGACTAACTGTGAATGAAGCACTTGATCTAATTTTGGATCGCAGCCCTGAAGAGGATGAAAAGGATCGAACCTGAAGATGATGTGATGGAGGAGGACGGGAGGGGGTGGAGGAGGTGTAGCATATGATCCACATTCTTAGAAGTCAACAGATGAAAAAAATCGTGGACTGGTTGGAAGAATATATTGGATGAACGGAAAAAGATAAAACACTTTTGAGGAGACGTTAATTAATTCAGTCAGCAATGTGGAATTAATAAATGAGTCCTAATTAAAGCTTTAAAATGAGGAGATTAGCTTCCGGAGAATAAATGGCATCTGTTTTGACAATACGTTGGGCATAATTAAAAGTTTGATGGTGTTTCTTCAGCTGTAGTAAGTGGTATGCACTAGGGCTGGGAAATGCATCCCAATTGTTTTCTCCATAAGATTTAAAAATTAAAAATCAAGATTTTCTTTTATTGACTTACGCCAGTTGTAAGTTGATCAAGTTGAAGATATGACTTCTGAAAATGTATATTTTTCATTGTTGTAGACCCTGTCAGGTTCTCACAACATGTATAAAGGCTTATCTTTAGTTTTATAAATGATATTAAGAGCTGTTTAGAGAGCACATGTTCAATCGTGCCTAAGACTTTGACCAACAAGAGCACAGACCGCTCTGCATGCATGACACGGATGTAAACAAACCAAACAGCAAAGCTCAAGAGTGATAATGGTATAACTTCAAAATTCAAGACAGAAAATTAGGACTGATAACAGGATACATGTTGGTGAGAACTAGCAACCTAATGCAGTATTCATAATGTTTGGACAGGCAAACAGATACAGGGCAGTACTGTAAATAGGGATGTATGATACAAGAGCGATATGTTTGCACATAACTGCTTAAAAGCTGATTATCAGTCAACAAATATGAAGGCTTCTGCAGCTATTAACAGCCTATATTTAGGAGGCACATGTCAGCCATATGAATCACATATCATTGCTGACAGGAGTTAAGCTACCAGAGAATAAATGACATCTGTTTTGACAATACTTTGGACATAATTAAAAGTTTGATGGTGTTTCTTCAGCTGTATTAAAATGGTATGCATTAGGGCTCGATCCGAATCCAAATTATTTTCTATATAAGATTTAAATAATTAAAAATAAGGATTTTTCTTTATTGACTTACACCAGTTGTAAGTTGTTGCAGTGTTGAATACATGAATACTAAAATGCACTGTTTTCATTGTTGTAGACCCTGAGGTTCTGCAAAAACACATATTTAGGCTTGTTTTTGTTTTATAAATGAGATTAAATGCTGTTTGGAGAGCCCCATGGTAATTTACTTTGCAAATGGCTCAGCTTGCAGTGTTTCTGTAGACAGGCCTGCCAACTACATGCACTTTAACTGTATGTGGATAATTCTGTTTATTTTTGGATTATATTTTTCTAACATAAAGGTAATTATTTATATATATAGTCCTTACTCCTCTTTAAAACCAGTCTCAAAACCCTTCTGTTTAAGCTCTCCTACTTCCTCTGCACTGTCTGTTGTATTGTATTGCTTGTTTTTAAGCCTGTTTTTAAGCCTGTTTTAATGCAATTTTTATTTGTACTTCTGTAAATTGACCTTGAGTGTCATGAAAGATCCTCTTAACAAATGTATTATTATTATTATTATTATTATTATTATTATTATTATTATTATTATTATTATTTTAATAGAGTGAGAGAGAAAATTTATTTTACGTATTTTTTTTCTATTTTTTATTTTTATTATTCTTTTATAAGAATAATAAAAATTCTTGTGTCACATGGAGGCTTTTGTTTTGTTTTGTTTTTTTGAGAGGGAAAAATGATTAAAATTGTAAAAAGGGGTGCTGTGGAAAATAAGTAGGGATCTTATTTACGGCCTGAAGAGAGAAACTCTTCCAAACAGTGGTCAGAGGGTTTATACAGCCCTCAGCCAAGACTCCCAACATCCCTAAAAATCATGGTTACTGAGCCTGTTACCTCTCTGGACATAATTTAAGACCTGAGTGTTGAGAACTTAAAGAACTAGGTCATCGGCTTATTTGAATGACTCTCATTTGTCTATCACAACTGCTTGAATACTAATGACTCGCAGCCACAGAGGATTATAATTCTAGCTCCATCACTCAGACACTCCAGAGTGAGGATTTAACAAAACCAGAGTTAAAAACTTAAAAGCAAAACTACAAAAATATCACAAAACTGACAGGTGTGTTGGTACCATGGCAAAAAAAGCATCCATCACTCCATCCAGTATCTGTACTGCATATCCATTTCAGGGCTGCAGGGGGCGGTGGCCTATCCCCGCGGACAGTGGGCGAGAAGCAGGTTCACCCTTGAACCAGTCACCAGTCAATTCCAGAGCCATATAGAGAGAAAGACAATCACACCCACACTTGCAGTTTAAAGACACCAATCAACCTAAAAAGCATAGGCCCCGAGCTGGAAGGCGACAGCTGACATTGAAGTAGAGTTACTGAAGAGTTTATCTGATGACTGTAGGCAGAGGCAGGCTAACACTACCCATTGACTCCTAGTTTTTGAGCTAAGCTAATTAGTGGTGGGCGAGTCCCTGTCTTTTCCAAGTTACGAGTGTTAATTTTGACAGCACCTTTTAATGTAGTTTCAGTTGTAGTCTTTTGCCTAGAATATCTTTTAGTTTTAGTCACAATTTATTCATCTAAATAGTTTTAGTTTCAGTCTAGTTTTAGTTCATGAAATTTTACATTTCACTCAAAAAAAAACTACTGTGAATTTAGTTAATTAAAATATGAAGTGTAAAGGAAGTATGAAGTTTCTTTGAATTTCTGAAGTCATGTTTTACACTTGGATAACATGAAACATCATATAACCCTTTCTTGAGTGCTAATAAAATTTGAATGTATAAATTAACAGAATCACTTTGAACTTTTGTGTGAAATGCAGGCACCTTTATTTTGGCTACCTGGCATCTCAGTTACAATACCAGAACTGACATTAAACAGTGAACCTGCTCTACATGAATGTGTCAATTCATGAAGAGAGCAGCTCTGATACCCCTTTTCCACCAAGATGGTTCCAGGGCTGGTTCGGAGCTAGAGCCAGAATTAGCACCAGTTCTTTGGTTTTCCACAGACTAAGCACCGGTTGCTGGCTCTCAAAACTGGTGCTTGGCAAGCACCAACTCTTTGCTGGGCCAGCAGAAAGAACCATGTTACGTTGGGGGCTACGCGCTTACGTCAGGGGGTGGGAGCGGGATTATTGACCAACCAAAGCAGAGTAAAAACACGGAAGAGAGCCATTTTTAAAAAGACGAGTTCGGGGTAAGCAGTAAGAAGATAAGTTGGAAGATAACAATGGATAGTAAAACGAAACAGCAGTGGTCAGTGGAGGAGACGACCTTGCATAATCGTCGAGCAGCATTAACTTGCTGGATCGCCAAATTTTGCTCTCCAAGGAAGGCTCAAAAAGCCAGCAGTAACACTTGAACCGCAACGTAGTCCTCCATCTTTGTTGTGGCGATAAAATTTGGCGCTAGTTGTTATGGGAAACTGTCGTGACGTATACAGACGTATACATTGACGTGATGACGTAGCTCTCTGGCCGGCACCCGTTTGTGGAAAAGCAAACCGGCTCTCACTTGAACCAACTGCGAACCAGCTCTAACACCAGCACGAGCACCAGCCCTGGAACCGCCTTGACGGAAGAGGGGTATGATTGGATCGCTCCACAACTTATCCCACCACCATGAAGCTAAAGCTACCTACACCAAACCTGACTATGCAACATTGGCGACCACTCTCCATGTCAAGTCAATGTATAGCCACGATGGGGTGGGGTCAACCCTCCCAGGAGGCGACAGCCGCGCTCCGTCGCCAAAGTTGAAAAAAAGCAGATCTTTTCAGGTCATGTCATGTGTGGGTGTGTGACGGTACCCATGACAGACAGTTTATATTCCTGGTTAAAGAGTAACAGTCCATGTCGGTGTGGGAAACATTAGTCCGTGAGTACATTAGTTCCGCCTAGACAGACTGCAGAAAACTCAGAGACGATGCTGCTGCAGGGCCATCAGCTGCAGTATTTTGTGGTTGGTAGATGACTGAAAGGATACAGTTGGAATTATGCCAACTAATCCATCCTCTTATATGACATATGATATGATCGTCATGAAACTCCAGCGGGCGTGACATCACTGAGCAATGGTGACCAAAACAAGGTATTTATGGAAACACAACTCAACTGCAGATGGCAGCGCGATTATGGTCGCAAAGTTGCATTTGGTGTGAACGTAGTCATGATTAGATGTCCCTCTTTACTCATCCAACCATTCCACATAAGCTAAGCTGTGATTGGATATATACCTAACTTATATCTACTTTCTATATGACCAAATTAGGGCTGGTTAGATTAAGTCTCTGTCAGACATTTTCATCAATCAGTTTTTATTTGTTGAGGAAAATGTCAGCGATTTTAGTTTTAGTTTTTATCCATGTGTTTTCATCAGGGGAAAAAAGGTTGTTGACGAAAACTATGACAAAAATAATCAGTACACAAAATTAACACTGCTTTTTTCTACATGCACAGTCAAAAGAATGGTGTCTATCTAATGGCCCTTTTCCATTAGCCCTACTCTACTCTACCCGGCTCTACTGGCCTTGTGCTGCTTTTCCATTAGCCCCAGTCGCCTGCCTAACGGGCTGCAGCGTCGCTGTAAACAGCTGAGCAGCACTGCAGTGACGTCATTTTGAGCGCGACACAACAATCTGTGGCTTTTTGTCACAAACCGAGTAAAAAAGGAAAGCAGAAGAAGGCTGCAGGTGGCAAGAAAAAATACCCCGTGAGAAGCACAGGAGAGTTTTTGAAGCTATACAACAGAATGAAGCCGAGGACGAAAGCAATCAAGCTGCAAAGAAAAGACGTAGCATGCTACCGCTAGCATGCTAGGTCGTCGCGCTCATGACTCATCGATGACGACATTGTCTGACCAATCAGTGGCCGGCAGTCGGTGACGTCATCTTTTAATATCGACTCAGCTCGCTTGGAACCAGAGTGGAGTAGGTACTAAAACTAGCTTGTTTTAGGAGGTACCTGGCTAGTGGAAACACACTGCAAATCGAGAAGAGCCGAGTAGAGTAGGGCCAAGGCATGCCAGTGGAAAAGGGTAATAATTGTCATGGACTCTGGAGTGAGAAAAGACAGAAAAGCCAATGATGCCCAGCCCTACTTTCAAAACAACAAGGCAAAGTTCATGTGCTGAATATTATACAGGGATTCTATAGTGCAGTTTACATGATCATGAAAGTTGTTTTGATCACAAAAAAATTAGAAATTAGAGGTTAACATAAGACCAGATTGATGGCTGCTTTCCCTCTAAATAAATAACAAAAATCATAAAAGTCAGTAAATAAGAATTTCCCATGATTCTGATGAGTTTTTGTGCACCCTCTTCAGAGTCAGACATGGTTGAACCTCTTCTTCCCAGACTGTCTGATCCTCATCCCTCCAGCTGTCACAGTCCCACCGCCGCTCCCGTCCGTCCCAGCTGTGGTCCGGCTCCCCGCGGGGGAAGCCACGCTCGGCGGCGCGGAGGGTCGATCCTCGTCCCCGGCTCTCTGTCCCCTCCCCTCGGCGTCCCTGAGCGACGCGCGCGGCCACACCTGCATTAAACGGGGGAAGTCCGTCAGAGGAGAGAGGCAGAGGGAGAGAGAGAGGGGCTGACTGACCGAGGAGCACCGAGCACCGGCCGGTTTTAACGGACACTGTGATCCGGAGCGGGTGACGGGACGATGGGGTGTGATGGTCGGTGGATCTGGGACTTTGCGGCCGAGGACGGAGGAGAGAAATGAGGATTAATATCGAGGCAGAAAGACGAGGAGCACGGAGCCGAGACCGAGTGATCAGCTGAGCGCACAGGTAACATCAACCTTTGAGATCAGCTGAACGCACAGGAGGAAGCTGCCCGATTATAACTTTATTTCCTTAAATACAGATGAAGGTTTTTGATTTTTACATACGAAAACTTGGTTTTATATTCTTTGTCACATTCTTACAGTGAAAAACTTGCAGCAAATTTAAGATATGAAATAAAACAGAAAATAAAAGGGTCTACATCCACACAACATAATATAACAGAGTCGATTTTTAGGGATGGTTTAAATGAATTCTGTCATTTGCTGTAGACTACATAAAAAATAAGTAGGGCTACTTAAACTATAATAATCATATATTCAAAACACTGCTGAAATATGTTCATGCTTTTTTCAATCTCCATTTGATTTGGTTATTAATTGGACCTTTTTGTAATATTTCATTAGAGATGTCAAAGCAGTGAAGGGAATGGCTTAAGTCAGGGATGGGCAACTTCTCTCCCTAAATTTCTACAAATCGTGCATTTTGACATTGTTTAAAATGTAAATAAATACAGATCATAATGATTCACAAATCCATTTCCACCTATATTCAATTAAAAACACGCCAAAGACAAGATGTAATGTTCAAGCTGATAAACTTCATTGATATTTAGCAAATAATCACTCATTTTGAATTTGATGCCTGCAAAGTGTTTCAAACATGGTGGGACAGGGGCAACAAAACACTGGGAAAGAAAAGGGATAATTTAAAAAAAACACTTGTTTGGAGCATTCAACAGGTGAGTCTCATGATCAGGTATGAGAGGAGCATAGCCAAAAGGCTCAGTCTTTCATGAGCATAAATGAGGAGAGGATCACCACTTTGTGAACAACTGTGTGAGCAAACAGTCCAACAGTTTAAGGACAGTTTTTCAATGTACAATTGCAAGAAAATGGGATTTCATCATCTACGGTCCATAATATCATCCAAAGAAGTAGATTTATCTCTACATCTACAAGGTCAAGGTCAAACTCTGCCATGCAAAGACAGTGACAAATATCAACAACACCCAGAAACATCACTGGCTTCTCTGGAACTGAGCTCATCTGAGGCAAAGTGGAAAAGTCTGCTGTGGTCTTAGGCCCCATCCACATGAAGACAAAACGAGGTCTAAACGCATACGTTTTTTGCCGAATCTGCGTATCATCCATACAAAGATGGCGCTTATGGGGTCTATAAACGATCATTTTTGAAACCAGGTTCCAGGGTTGAAAGATTTTGAAATGCCGTATACGCAGCTCCATGATTACTGGCTCTCTGGCACTTTTCAGATACGCTTACATCATAGTTTCATATCTTCATTGACATGCATGCGCCACACATGGCAACGACAACAACGGCGGCGTACGGTGTAGCATATGTGCTGATGAAGATAGTGACCCTACTATCTCTGTTGCAGCAAAATCTCCTTCTTCTCAATCACCACCGAGTTGAACAAACAATTATCGAGGACACATTACGCCACTTTATGATCACTTTATCACAATCTCTGTTTACAACTTTTGCCACAAGTGTGCATGCCCACTGTTTTTTCGTCTGTTTCTGTTTGTTTCCGTCATATCGTTACAGCGGCCCTAGAGGTCTGGCATGTGTTTTACAGCATTTTCATGCATATCGAGTGCATTCATGTAGACGCACACATTTCCTGAGACGCCTCTGTCTTTATGACGATCGTTTTTGAAACTGTTCAGTGTTTTGTCATCGAGCGGATGGGGCCTGAGTCCACATTTCAGACTGTTTTTGGACATCATGGGCGTTGTGTCCTCTGGGCTAAGGAGGGAAAGGAACATCCAGACTGTTATTAGAGCAAAGTTCAAAAGCCAGCTTCTTTCATGGTTAGGGGAGGTGACACTGCCCATGGCATGGGTAACTTGCACATCCGTGAAGGCACCATTATTGCTGAAAGGTACATACAGGTTTTGAAGCAACATATGCTGCCATCCCAGCAATATCAAAACACATTCTGCACGCGTTACCACAGCGCGGCTTCATAGTAAAAGAGAACAGCGACAAGACCAATCCAGACCTGTTATTGAAAATGTGTGCATCATTATGAAGCTGAAAATATGACAATGGAGACCCCAGACTGTTGAGGTGAAGTCCTACATCAAGCAAGAATGAGAAAGAATTCAAAGCTTCAACAATTATACTTACTGAGTGTTGTTAACAGTGGTAAACATGCCCCCGTTCAAACTTTTTTGGAACATGCTGCAGACATGATATTCAAAATAACTCAGTATTTGCAAATAGATGATACAGTTTATCAGCTTGAACACTTAAAATCTTGTATTTTTTGTGTATACAACTTAATATGGATCAAAAAGGACCAAAAAGTCATTGTATTTTTTATTTTATTTTAAGCTTTGCACAACGTCCCAACATCTATGGAATTGAGATTTGTACTCAGCCCAGTGACATATTTGTTGTGTATCCTAATGAACCAAATTGTGGTGCTTAAAATGAGGGTTTTGGACATAAAAAAACTGTTACACTCTTACAAAATTTAATTTAGCCGGTACTTTCCATCGCTAGATCACAAACAAACTAATACAATCAGTAACAGTCATTGTGTCAGACAAGCCTGATGCCTCCTGAGCAGAGCAGTGAGTTATGTGCAGTAATAATTAACTTTGAAGGCATTTTATTTTCAAACTAAACACCCATTCCCATCTACATTTTAGTGTTGTTATTGGGACTTTAGTTTGTCTGTGGTGCTGTTCATGGTCATATGACTGTAACAGGATTTGTTTGGGATCTTCCCGACAGAATCATTCAACAGTTTTTCTCTTATAAAGATTCAGGAAGTCACAGATGATTTTATTATATTACGACGTAACCTTTGCACCAGCCAAACAGCCGTGGCCGAGCACGCTCACAAGTGCCGTGGATCCTCAGCTCTGTACTTTAGGGCCATTGGCAGTCACTCAGAGGTCGGCCTTGCTGCATTATGGAAAATTCATAAACCCCAGAGAGCACAGGTGTTGTCAATACTGCATTCAGGTTATTGTGATGTGAACGGATCGATGTACCATTCAGCCCTGTCACTGTGCCCCTATAGATCCGCTGTGACCAATCTAAAGACCAAAGATGTCAGGACAGGGCTTTTAAGAAAGGTTAAACGCCTTTCTTCTCCCTGAGCTGTACTTAGATCTATGGAGACAAGGGGAAACTCTCGAAAACAAGTCAGGCTGAAAACAACATGTGATAGCCTTCATCAGAAAAGAGCCTGGAGTCAGGACTGAGCCATGAATGGATGAAAGAACAAAGTGAAGCGGCGACTGTGTCCGTGGATGACCGAGTAAAGAGGAGGAGTCATATGAGAGCTCTGTGGAGGTGAGGCGTGTGTGGGTGACATGGACGCCAGACAAAGAGTGGAGTAGAGAGAAGGCCAGAATCTTAAATATCCCCGAGAGGTGTTTAGTTTCACCGTCAGCACAAACAGAGTCAGGCATGTGCCGTGTCGTCGATAGCAGCCATACCGATGAAAACCGTGTCCGTCAATATGCAAAATCAATTCAGTTAAGCAAATCTCATCCTGTGGGAATCGGAGAAAGATCACAAAGATTCTATTGTCTTGAGAAAACGTCTTGTGAGCAGACTGTAAAAAACCGAACAACAAGGTTACAACAGCCACACAGGAAAGCTGATCTGCTCACCTTGACACTGGGCAGTTTTTGAACTTTGGCACGACTAAAAATAATTGCCATTAAAGCAGCTTGATGCTCCACACTGTCGAGAGCTGGCCAGGTATGTGCATTCACAGCAGTCAGTGGTAACTAAACCCTTTGTCTGCCTCCAAAGTTTCTTCTCTCAACACCCGCTGCTTGAGTATTTGCTTTGACAAACTCAAGTCTCTCAATGTAGTCTTTAATGCAGTGACATTAGGACCCTAACCATTTTATGAATTATTAAATCATAAAGGAATGTTTTTTTTTTACTTTCAATGGTCATTTTTTTTATCAGTATGTTGTTTTGAGGTTATTTTTAGACATCATGCTTCAGTGAAGACCCTCCTGAAAATGAGACGTAGCATCTCAAGAGGCTAACCTCTAATAAATCAGACGACAGGTCTATGGTTCATGGATCTGTCACTAACATTAGTTCTTACTTTAGTCCATTTGTCTCCTCTTAACTCCCTTCCTTTGCCCACACACCCAACACAGCATCGTGTGGATTTGCTGTTCATCATGAGACGGATCCACATTCAAGATTACCTGCTGCTTAACAGAAGGTTTTTTCTTGAGCCATGATGGAGGGATTCATGATTGACTATATGGATTCATGTCGGGGGTTGGGTGTATATATATGTATATTTATCTATCTATTTATGTACCGGTATATTTGTATCTATGTATATGTGTGTATCTGTAAAGTGCTCCATTGTAAAGTGTCTTGAGATAACACTTGTTATGAATTGGTGATATACAAATATTGATTGATGGATCAGTGGTAATGATAGTAATTTAATGGACCTTTATGTAGCTCCACAAACACATGTCTTTTATCAGGAGTGTAGAATTGGGTAGGGATGCTGGGGACATATCCCTATCAATTTTATGCCACTACTGCATGTTCCCTAACATAAAACACAAGCATAGTATATAACTTTATAGCTAAAAAATGCTTATATTTAATGCCAAAGAGATACATGTTTTGGTTATTTTATTTATTATACATTTAATATTTTTGTATTTAAAGGCAGCAACCGTTTAAGACCAACAATGAAAGTTTGTGGGGGAAAAAATACAATAAAACCTTGGATTAATATCATGACTTTACACATTCATATTGTTGGGAATACACTTACCAGTAGTCATTTTTGGTTTTGTTATATACTGTATTTATCAGACTATAACCATACCATCAAAATTTCTGATTGATCCCAAATTGTCCCACTTTTCATATGACATGCATCAATATATTTTTGTCGAGGAGAGATTTAGGAGGATAGGCTGGAGGTACATTATATACTGGTAGAATATTTTTTCTTGATACGACAGTTTGCTTGTTTGATTAGCTCGACATGACATTAAAAAATAGTCATAAATGCAAAACACATCAACTTTCAGGGGTGCTGTCTTGGTGTATTTTATGTCCGCACCAATGTCAAAATCAAACCTACACCCTTGTCTTTTATAATCATTTAATAAAAGTAAATTAGACAAATATGGCAGAAATTAAAAATACAATGAAACACTGTCACTCCCTTCTGGTATTTTCCAAGTCCCCCTGTAGCTCTTTGCCCTCTGGCCCTAACCCTGAATTTACATCAGGAGCGCCATGCCAAGTTGGCTGCCTGGGGTTAACACCAAAACCCACCAGCACTGTTTTGGAGTGTCACGCCACACCACGCCACAGACTGCTTCCAAGGCTTTCATCACAAAGTCACACTCATAATATATCACATAATCAAGGCCTGGCCCACACGTATATGGGTATTTTTTTGACCGGATATCGTTGTCCTCGTCTAAAAAAAATCTCTGTCCACAGCACAGAAATATCTCTGTCCATACGAAGAGGCAAAACTGAAAACGATCGCCTCTGAAGCCTGCAATGCCATGCCTGGCCGATAAGTGGCAGGTTAGCAAAATGTGAAAACCATAGAAGAAGAAGGTTATGAGCATGCGCAGTCAAAAACAGGAAGAAGAAGCAGTCAACAGAGTAGGAAGATGATAATACTGCATGCAGCAGACGCTGACGATGCGCAGCAGTGGAGTGCCTTCAATGCAACATTACATTCATTTGTAGAGCTGTAATGAGCGCAAAAAGTGCAAAGAACACAGAGATAGCATGGTATCATTCTTGTTGTTGGCAGCCGTTGCTACAGTGACTTGTTGCTAGGCGCTTGACATCATCGTGTCAACACCAGCTCTGTTTAACACCGCTCCACAGATCCACTCTACCGGATATTTTTTTATTTCTTCACTTTTTCATCCGTTTTAAAAAAATCTCTGTTTATGTGGGTGAAATCGCCGTGTTTGTGTGGTTTAGAGGCCCATTCGGACAGAAAAATGTGTGTTAAGGAATATATCCATATTCATGTGGTCCAGGCCTAAGAACCATGGAAACATCCTCCAACAAAAAAGAAGACTACCCTTGCCTGACCAACGGTCATTTGTGTTGCTGCAATTTCATCTTGGACTGTTGAAGGTTAATGATGTGCCAGACAGAATCTTGTGTTTTTCCTCCTCCAAGATAAATTACTCATTATCCATGGTGGAAAAACTTTCTGCGACCTCTGTTGGACTGTAAATGTAGTTTTATTTAAAACTGGATGACCTGTGTCATTTTTTTGTGGCTGACAGCTTTGTGGAATTGTCAAATGCAGTGCAGACTTTTTCACATGTGCCATGCAGTTGTTTTAGTAATTAATTTATTAATTTAAGGAGTTTTTAGTTGGCTAATTTTCAGCTGTAGTGGGAGGGCAAGGAAATAAGTGATTTAGTTGGTCAGGTAGGGGCTTTTCTTGCTAAAGGATGGGACAGAGTGGGAAAACAAGGAGGAGGAAGTAAAGGTTAAAACTAGCAAATAATCCAAAGTTGGTGTCAAACTCTGGGCCGCTGCTTCACATGGGATGTTTTTTTTTTAAATGTATTTTTGGGCATTTTATGATAGGAGAGAGACAGTGGATAGGCTTGTGAAAGGGGGTGAGAGAGTAGGAGAAGACGCTCTGCAGACTGGCCACAGGCTTGATTCGAACCCGGGCCAGCAGAAGTATGTAAATGGGATGTGCCTGGTTGCTAACCACTCTGCCAAACTACCAGCCCGGGATGAGCAGTTTAACCACAAAGCCAAACAAGATCTGTTTAAAATTTTTAAACTTGTTAGCTGTATCGCTACACATGGGATCTACATCTGTGAGAACTATTAAGTTAGGAAGCTCATCATTTTACTGTCTGTGTGTTGTTAGTCTGTTTTAATGTATGTTACTGCAGTCACTGCACAGTCCAAGGCAAATTTCCCCTTGGGGACTTTAAAGTCTATCCTATCTACCATCTCATGAAAGAGC
This sequence comes from Scarus forsteni, assembly GCA_036419115.1. Lineage (NCBI taxonomy): Eukaryota > Metazoa > Chordata > Actinopteri > Labriformes > Labridae > Scarus > Scarus forsteni. Next base: position 46,999,619 of record JAZDUH010000136.1, read on the forward strand.
CACAGTACTGGACTCTAGTATGAAAGGATTTGTTGTTTTCCATCTCTCCTCTGCTTTTAAATGCCTTGAAAACATCTTGTCCAAATGGGGGGATTTTAGGCCTCAGAAAACAAATATGGCAGTAGACAGAAACAGTTGCTGTTATAACACTGTGCATGATTAATATTAATAATAATGGTACCAAATTCAGCTGAAGAAGGTGGGAAAGACTTTTGTTCTGCAGGTGTTGAGTAGTTGGTCAAAGACCGCTTGGAAAATAACTATTTGCTGAGGTTTAGTTGTTTTAACGCCTTGGCTTTTATCAGTTAAACAAACACATGATGTGTCCATACAATACTGGAAGGACTGTTAACTGGATTTTGTTGCTTTTAAACACCATGAAGCTGGCTGTCTCTACACACTTTCAGTTTGTAGTCTGTACTCGCTCATTCATCTTCTCCGTTCCAGTGTCTAACTTTAGCAAATTAATGTAACTGTTGTTTAATCTTCATCCAAGCCTGGTCAACAAAGTGTTCACAAAAGGCTCTTCACAGCCCAGCGGTTGATGTCATGATGACTTCTTTATTATTCATACTGTCTATGATTAGAACAAAGTGCAGCTCAAGCTGATGGAAAAATCATTATTATCATGGCTGGGACCAGTTGCCAAGCGACCAGGAAGTTGAAGATCAAGTCAGTTTGGCTGATAAACACCTGTGAAGCAGCAGGTTGATGGATTTACACTTCTGGCTTCACCATATTAAAATAACAGATTTGGTGTGTTAGCTGGTGGGATTTGTGTTTGGTGGGAGCTGATTCTGCGGCTAAAAAACACCACTAAGATGGCTTTGCAGCTTTTGTGATTTTGTAGCTATTTGAGCTGCAGCTGTAGCAACAAACAAGCGAACATACAGAAAAGTGGCATCAATCACTCTTTTCCAAGTCTGCAAGAAGGGAAGAAGTGTCTTCTCCAGTGGACTTCCATCATCCTTAACTAGATGCCAAGGTATTTCTAAAATTTTTGGGCAAGTTGTAGTTAGAGATACATTTTTATTGGCATTCTTACTTCTACAAAATAACAATGAATGAAGGTGCAGTCAACTCAGTGCAAGCCAGCTTATTGCCAAAAATGTGTAAAGCCACTATAACTCAAACAGTTAACAAATCCTTGAAAAATACCTGGATAATCGGCATCGAATTCCAATCACCACCAAATTCAAATGTTTTCTCCCTTATGCTATGACCAACATTCTCTGAAAATGTCATGAAAATCGGTTTAGAACTTACGAAGTTATTAGCAAAATGATAAAAAAATCAGCAAAAAATATCTAATCACTTCTCCCTTGTGCCATTACTAATATTCCCCTTAATTTCATCAAAATCCATTTATTTGTTTTCATTTTATCTTGCTAACAGACAGACAGATTGACAAACAAATGCTGTCCAAACGTGGTCACCTTGGTGGAGGACACTACAGTATGATATGTGAGAATTTATGCACCTAAATATCATAGCAATCCATCTTACAGTTTTTGAGAAATTGCATTGCTTGTCCTTAAATCTCTAACATCCACTGATGTGTGGAGCCAGAAAGGACAAAATGGGACCATAAAACATTTTCAAGGTTTCAGAGCAGGGGTCCCCAAACCACTAGGCCATGGACCAGTACCAGGCCATTAATTATTAGGTAACAGGCCATAGAGAAGTAAAAATAATAACTTTAATTTCTCCATTTTTTTAATAAAAGACAGCCAAGGGTGTTTTATTTTAAAAGAATAACCTTTTATATTCATCAATGTGGCTTGAATGTTTAGACTTAACACCTCTCACTGTTATATTGAACAAAAGTAAGAGCTGAGTTAAATTTACTGTCAGACTTTGTGCTCATGCACTCGTCCACCAGTGCTCTGAACATAGATGTTATTATATCTGACTGCAGGACACTCAAGATACAAGTTGGATCTCAACTTCCTGATGTAGAGGAAGATAATTCAGAGAGTGCAACTTGTAAAATACCATCATTAAAACATCAAATGATTTGGATTGCTGTGTGAATGCAGCTTTAACTGCAGCCTCAAAAGGTTTTATAGTTTAATTAGTTCCTGTTTTTTTTTTTATTTAACCTTTATTTAACCAGGTAAAAGACCCATTGAGGTCAAGACCTCTTTCACAAGGGTAACCTGGCCAAGAGAGGCAGCAGCACATGTCACAGTAGACAAAACAGACAGAGTACAGTAACAGACATTAAGATACAAACAATAAAATGCAGGAGTTATTTTAAGAAACAGTTTAAGAACACAGGCACTGTTTGATGGATTCATGTTGTCGGTTTTTCATGGTAGAGCGGAAGACTTCCAAAGAAACAAATTCAGCCAGTTTCAGTTTAGATTGGATAGCATTCCAAGTAGAGGGGGCAGAGTAACTAAAAGCTTTTTTTCCTGTTTCAGTTCGAACATGAGGAACAGAGAGATACATAATGTCATTTGACCGTAAAGCATAATGGCTTTCATTTCTCCAAAGAAAAGTGCTTAAATAGCAAGCTGTTTTAACTAGAGATGCACAAGTTTATCAAAGCAATATTATTGGATAATTGCCTAAAAAATCAACCACCAATATCAATAGACATAAAAATTTTGACAATATTTACAGCTGATGTTTTGCCGGTACAGATCAGCCATAAATATCTTTTAGCTGTTTCACTGTTAAAATGGACAAATGTATCATAATGTTTTACCTCATCATCACTTAAAGGTGTAGTCAGCGATGTGGGAGAAAACGAGTAGAGAGGTTGTTGATAAATGAATTTAGACCCGCCTCGCCCTTCATACCTCACCCCTGGCTCCACCCCCGAAAGCTGTTGGACGTGCATCGTCATGGAAACGGCCGTAGAAACTGCGTAGCTGACCAACGTAGCTAAGGTAACCCTGACTCGTCAGACAACTCAACTGACAATATTGATAACATAACAACAACAGTACATTCTGGCAGATTAGACAATAAGATGAATGCCTGACGGCTGTTACTGTTATGTGAGGCACCACAAAGCTAATGTTGCTTACCTATCCAGCAGAAAGACGGCGACAGCCACGTCCGTTTTCAGGTCTTTAAATTGGCTGAGTTCCCTCCACCGTCGGAAAGCAACACCAATGTTGACCCGGGTCTTCGCTCTTTCATGGTCATAGCCCTTCTTTTCACTTTTCACTCCTCTGACCTTTTTCTTTTTGGCTGTTTTTCAGCCTCTGCTACTGCACGTATTGTATCTCTCTCTTACGCTAACTGCGCACGCTACGCAACCTACTACTCTCTCTCCCCCCTCTGTCTGATCTGCACATGAGTATGATCGCCCCCTGGATGTGGGGGGGTGTACCCTGTTTTGGTGACTCGGCCCGAGCCACAGTATTTACCTGCCTGCTGAAATTCAGAGCCAAGGCTGTGTATTGAAACTGGACTTTTTTTCCCAACATGCTGTCAGTGGGGACATCTTGTGGATGGAGAGGAGAAATACGGTGATTTTTACAAATAGTGTATTAGATAAGATTAGAAGATCGCTGACTACACCTTTAACATCCGAGTAAAAGTAAGATTTGTTAAAGACTAACAAGCTGTTTTCCAACACAAATGGACTGTCAACAGTAACCCTCCAATCTCCATGGGATAGCCAACACCCTCAAGTAGTAAAACTCAAGTTGTTTGCAGAAATCTGTTCTACGGATCTTTATGTGCACAGCAGGATGTGGATTCCAAGTCCTTTACCATCTCGGACCTTCAGTCAGTTATAACACTTAAAAAAAATAACTCTGCCTTTAAGTGCAGTGTTGTTTTCTGAAATATTGTCCTTGCAAATCTGTTATAAGTGATTTTTTTCTCATCAATTTGTAATAAATACAAGGCAGTGCCATTTTTGGGCTTTAAGTTTTGGCCCCTAAGAGAAAGTGACAACTTTCTGTCAGTGTACTGATCAATCAGATTAGCCTATTTTCTTCTTCTCTTGTTTCTGTGACAGCAGCGTCCAAAGGTCAACAAGAGAAGAATTAGTAACCTGTCAGCTTCAAAAGAATGAAAAAGAAAATGTGAGTAATGTGATGTGGTTCTTTGGAGCATTTGAGATAGAAACGGCCAAGAGCAGCACAAACAAAATGTAAAACTTACAGAGGAATAATATATGTCAATAAATATGTAAATAGAAGGGATGTACATTGTTTGATTTCTGCCGATATCACATATGCTGGTATTTCTGAACTCATTATGGCTGCTACAGGAATTTGTAGCAGGAAGAGTACCAAGTTTTTACTTTCTGAAACTGACTTCCTGTTGTCAATGTGACAGTGTATTATGTGGAGAACAGAGGCAAAATAGGAACAACAAACAACACTGACTCTTTAAATGAAACTTTTCATTATTAAATCTGCCCGTGCTTGGAAGATAAGGTGAAACATTAAGGTACATTCCTGTATTTCGATGATATTACTGTCAATATATGACCAATAATATCGGCTGTTAATAACTGGAAAAAATTTAATATCTCCTGATTCTGGTATTTGACTTTTCAGGCCAACATTTGCTGATACCAATTTCACACCAATAATATAGTCCATCCTCAGTTACTAGTTTTTCTCTGAGTCTTACATATTTTTTGAAAAGAGCAGAGGCTTAGTAGAGCCATATTCAAATGTTAAAATGCTTGTTATGTGCTTTGGATGAATTTCTGCTATATTTAAATGCTGTTTTATTTTTTTGCTTTGTCTGTTTGGTTATATTACTGAAAAAACATTCATCTAAAATCATCACAGCATAGAATTTTTGTTGAATCTAGATTGTCCTGACAAAAAATGTGTTTTTAATGAAAACACATGGAGCTACAGGGGTTAAACAGGTTGATTTATTAGATGCTGCAATATTAATCAGCATCATTTCTCTCCAGTTTATATTCATTATAGACATTAATGTTCATATTAGACTGATCTTTCTGTCCATGGTTGTTAGTTATTATTCCTTCGTTTTAAATATCTTTACAACCATAAACCCTGTTGAACATGATATGCCACATTTCAAGGGGCTTACCTTTAATAAATGTATATTCAACAAAGACAAATAATTCGCTATACAGATAAAGATCGACTGTTTGACTCTATATTCTGCAGAGACAAATATGATGAGGACAGATTTATGATCTGGGCATCCATGGGTTTGTTGCTATCATAAATTCTCATTTTATTCCCCTTGTCTGCCTGGATGGATCCATCTTTGAACATGTTTCTATGTATATATGTGTATTTTATATACAGTACAGGCGAAGTAAACTTCGAACAGACTTTAGACTTCAGCTGTTTTTGAGTGGGAAAACATGTGAGAGTCTGAGCAAGGCTCCAGCTGCTGAGGCCAAACATTGCAAACTATGCATGTGCGGCTCTGCATGCAGCACACGGCTGCTTCAACAAGGGGCAGACACATAGTTTCACCTTTCCAGGGCAGTCCAGAGCTGCATCACCGTGAGTTGTTGACAGTGTGGTGATCAAACATGGTATAACGGTAGTTTTAGTAGAACACGGTAATGATTACCGCGGGAAATTTAATCGCGGTTTACCGTTATACCGGTAACCGTTACATCCCTAAAACATATAAAGACTGATCGATTGAATTTAGCAACATGGAGGCTTTTCTTGCTCTTAACTAAAAGTATCAGTTTGGATGACAATGAGTTTTTAAATAACAGCATATCAGATATCTGCAAAAATTCAGTTGTGTGCACCCCCAGTTTCAACACGTGACCTTTAGCTGACTGCATTATTCATTTACTGCAAACAAAGCAAGTCCTTATGGACATATTTCTGTTTTGGTTTAGAAAAATGCCCATAGTTCTACATGGTATCAAGTCATGGAACAAAATATGTTAGGACGGTTGCTTCAGAGAAATAAATGGATATGAAAATCATCATGGTGATGTCTGATGCTAAAAAAATTCCAACTTCTTAAACTATTTCTGAAGTTTGAGCTGCTGTTTCGAGACGTCAATCAAGTAGTCGAAAAATACAGACATCCAGACAGACAGCGCTCCAGCCATCTCATTCATTATAGTCATTATCTCCAGACAGCTCGCATCAGATTAGAATGTGCTGAATATCACCTCTGAACCCAGCGGAGGAGGAGAGGAGGGTTAAAATACAAAGAGTGGAGAAAAATGCAAAGGTAGAGTCTTTCCTATCGTCAGCAGGAGTGAAGAAGAATGGGACCAGCATGCTAATTGATGATTTGATTAACGTTTTAATATTGGAGCTGTGCACAGCAGAGGAAAGTAAACGGCTGCCTAAAGGTTTTTCCTTCTTGGTTTAATTTGTGCAAATCAACAGCCATTCCTCTGATTCAGGGCCTTGTTTTAGTCATCAATATTGGTTATTCAGTAATGGTTTCTTTACATTGTACATTGAACTGCTGAACAGGGGAAGAGTTATTGCAGATATTTTGAGTTTGGACCCATTTGTCCTCTGTCAGCTCCAGTTATGGTGTTGAATGAGGCGACATCCTGTACATAACTGAACTAAAATAGGCTATATTTCTGTCAACAGCACTTTGTACCAGCTCTGAGAAGAGGAAGCTGTGTTTTAAAAGAGGGAAATGCACATGCAGTGCAAGATAACAGACTGAAAATGCTTCTCAGTGTTTCACTCATCATATTTTCTCTATCATTTCCTCCTGAAGCTTGTGAAAATCATGCTTAGTTGTAGAAGAGGCTCCTCGTTTCTCTGATGGTACAGAGTAAACACCACAGCTTAGTTGGTGAGGTAGAGGCGCTGAGAGTCTGGCAGCATTACCTGGAGCCTGAGGGGAATCTGAGACAACAAACTCACTGCATGCATTTGCTGGGCGGAAATCACTGTTTTTAATTTCTACCACCAAATGCCATCCATCCATTTCTCCTAGTAGCTGAGGCAGCAGGCTAAGCAAGTTGACCCAGAGATCTGTCTCTCTCATTCAATCATTAGCAATTGCTCTCTTGACCTCAAAAAAGGTAGCACACCTTGAGACAGGCTAAGGCCCTCCTCACATGAGGATGGCCCCATTTTGTCTTGAGGTCGGCATCAAAACATGTATCACTGTTTACACATTGTATTGTGCAGAGGCTTGTGCATTTAAATGACAACGCAAAATCCATGCAAAATCCTTTAGTACATACGCCCGGCCTAAAGATGACACTGTGAAATTGCCACAAGGCACCAAAAAAAGAAAATGCGCATACAAGGCCAACTTCCTTCCTGTCCATGCTTCTGTTCTGAACATTCGGGGAGGGGAGTAGGAGGGGTGCTATGAGGTCGCCGTCTTTTCCGGACTTATTTGTTTATACCAACTACGGCATGAAGACGAATACCCAGATATCCACCTGCAGACCCGTTTTCAAAAAAGATTCGTCTCCGTGTGTCAATATCACCAGATCGATAATTTATTTTACCGGAGTCTTACAAATTGGTACTCGTGCAAAGCCCACCAAAGTCACTCTATGGAAGCACTTGTCTAGGTGTGCAAAGCTGCTGGCCCACTCCTCATCCACAACATCTGGTGGCTCATTTGCGGACAAACCACCAAAGTGTGGCAGAGAAGGAGGCACATGGACAAGTGTTCATCCCAGTGGGACCACGTCCTCCTTGTTGGTAGGCCTCCCACCAGAGACACAGAAAAAGCCCATAATGGACAATATTCATATGCAAGGACATGCAGGTAATCATAAAATGATTAAACTCACCAAGTTTGATGATTCTGATTGGTCCATGTGGGGGTAAACAGGCTATGTGCTGGAAGGAATCAGTGTGGTTTAACATGATAAAGGCTTCAGTTATTTTCATCTCCATAACAGCAGCTTAAGAAGTGTTCAAAGCAGAAATTAAACCCACGACCTTCTGCCACTGAATCCAAGTGGGCTGTGACTTTAAGGTGCATTCACACCGAACGCAACTTGGTGACCGACCGAGATCACGTTGTCTGTCCATAAATAGTTCATTTTGTCACCGGCGCCATCACCTCAAGTTGGGAGTAATGCATTACAAAAGTAATGTGATTACTGTCGCACATTCCTTTTTACTGTGACATAGTAATGTAAGCATTACAAAAAAACTAATATTTTACTTGATACAAATGTCGGTAATGCAAGTTACAATGCATTTTTGATTTAACATGAAATGAAGAGGTGTTTTTTTGCTTTTTTGTTTAAATACAAATTTGCTCTAATACTCCGTCAGATCAGCAGAGGAGAAAAGTCCTCCACTAGGCCTAAAGTTACAGTATATCTAACACAATTTACTAGAGTTTTACCTTTTGTCTGTTTTTTCTGTGATCGTTTCTTGTATTGAGCCATGAGCATCAATGTGGCTATTATATTCTACTGTTTTTAGCCTTAAGCCGAACTCAGATAGCCACCACCTCACCTTCCACTGGGTGTGTAATGAGCTTTTTGAGCGAAATGAGCTCAAATCCATATAAATATATATATATGACAAATCTATATTTCCTGTTATTTTGACAAGAGTAACTCAAAAGTAATGCGATAATAGTGTAATGCCTTACATTTCAAATACAGTGATATTATAATTATAACTAATTACTTTGAAATGACAGTAACAAGTAATAAATAATGCATCACATTTTTTAAGTAACTTGCCCAACACTGCTTTTCCCTTACCTACCAGCCACTATACACTGCAGCTGATGGCCCACTGATGTCGCGTTACGTGTCCATAAATACCTCATTTTGGTCACCGTTGCCGTCGGCCGTCGCTCGGTGACGTCACATCCGCTCGAGTTTCACCGCGATCATATCATATATCACATAATAGGATGTATAAGTGGACATTATTCCAGCTGTATCCTTTTCATTCACTTATCAACCACAAAACACTGCAGCTGATGCCCTGCAGCAGCATTATCTGTGAGTTTCCCGCGGTCCTAACTAATGTCCTCATTGACTAATGTTTCCCACACGGACATGGATTGTTACTCTGTAGTCCGGATGAATAACTGTCTGTCTAGGGTACCGTTGCACGTGCACACACCGCTGATTGATCAGCTTTTTTTTCCTTTGACATCGCGCAACAAGCTATGTGGTAGTGTGAAAAGCGACTGTTGCATCGCGGGAGGGTTAGCCCCGCCCCATCACGGCTGTACATTGACTTTGCATGGAGAGTGATCACCGAGGTAGTACAAGTAGCGTCCGGTGTGTACACACCTTAAGGGGAACTAATGTACTCACCAACTAATATTTCCACACGGACACGAACTGTCACTCTGTGAACTGGAATATAAACAGTCTGCCACGAGAGTCGTCACACCCACACAGAGCTGACTAGCTGGTGCGGCACAGCCACACGTGACATCGCCTGAAAAGTTTCATTTTTTTCAATTTTGGCGACCAAGTGATGTAGCCTGGTTACACGATCATCGCTGGAGAGTTAACCTCACCCCATGGCAGCTGTACATTGACTTAACATGGAGAGTGGTCGCCCAGGTCACACGCCTGTACACACCTTCAGAGAGCTTACACGCCTACACAGTTCTGGGTCCCCAGACCCTTGGTGCTTTCTAGAAAAGCAGTACCACAACAGTTTGAGTGGAACAAAAGTGGCAGGGCATTACTCAGGGGGAAGTAAACAACACATCGGCAAAATGGCAGATCACATCATGTCTTTACTCAAGGTTTTTTTTTTTCACCCAGCAATCAACAATTGTTGATGATAAGATGCTCAAATTGCCATTGCACATTTCATCTCCTTACTCGACCACAGCGTGCTCTTCCTCTTCATTTTCATCGACTTGCTCAGCTTCCTGCCCATTCTGTCAACAGAGTGTACAACACGCTCACCAATGACCTCACACTTTGCATCCTGTAACAATTTTTTTTGGTTCCAGACTTAAACCAATTTTGAGGTTTCCAAACCAATGTTTATTCTGGTCTGAACATGCCAGCCAGTTCAAAATTCGGTTCAGAGGCATGCAGGTCTATTCATTTATTTGTTTGTTTAATAGGGACAGTGCACATTAATGAGCATCTATTCAAAAACAATAGGTGTAAATATGCCATATTATAGTATCAATGCTAATTTATATCCGCAGTCCCTTGGCAGGTAGCAAACAAACATTATGGCCAAGACACCACACATGCAAAAGCAGGACATAGAACAGGACAATAGATCATAATAAGAGCACATCACACTACAGTTCACTTCTAAAACCTTAGATGTTAATGGTTACAGGACTGGTTTGCTTATGGAGAGTGGGAGACTGTTCCAGGTCTTACTGGCCTTTACAGGAAGGGAGTTTTGTCCAAAGGCTGTTTTTCTGCATGGCACCTCACAGTCCCCTCTCAAGGAGGCCCTGGTGTTGAGGCCACTATGAGTCCTTATTTAAAAAAGTCAGACATGGGAGCAAGTCCACAGAGCATCTTATGCAAGGCCTGTGGTTAACAAAGTAGCTTCAAAAAACTCTGCTTCATCTCAGTTTTTATTTCTGTCAAGTTCTTCACTGAAGAAGTCCTCATGTTTCTTTCAGTTTGAACAGTCAAGGACAGAAGATGTGTTCAGCAGCAGCTTTCACAACTTCCATAAGAAATGAACCTGAAAGCTCCACATTTACAGCTACCATGTTCTAATTTTGTAATACTGTTTAAATCCATTAAAGCAAGGAGTATAAATACCATAATGCAGATTTGAGGTCTATATTTCCTCACTATCAGAAGCTCACATCTCTCTTGGAGACACTGAAAAGCAGGCTGCAGACAGCAGAGATAAGAAGTTAAGGCAGATAAAGGAGTCTTGGTGGTGAGACACTGGAGAGGATTGGTGCAGAACAAAGTGGGGGAAGCTGTGGAAGGCCGAGGTGATAAGAAGGAAGATGAGAACAGATGGGGGTGTGTGTGTTTGGATGTGGATAAGGTGTCAAGGGGTGCGAGCCTTGGCTGCTCTCAGCGGTCAGGACGATGCTGAGCCACGAGCTGAGAAATGAGCTCATTCAGAAAAGGTGGAATTAAACCGTCCGAGAGGAGCCAGAGAGCAAGAGGGAAAATTGAATTGAGAGTGGTCTGTTTGACGTCTACAGAAATATCAATGAAGCTTCAAACTCAGAGTCCAGAGCAAAGTTAGACTGCAGTGTGAAAGCATCTCCACTGACTGCAAGGACGCAGGAAGAATGTAACCATGAATGTAACCACGTTCATATTTGTGTAGCCTCCTGTATGCTAACTATTCCTGCTAAAAGTGAAGCGCAAGAATGCCTTTACCTTATTCTATCAGACCATTTACCAGTATTCAATTCTGAAGGAAAATTCAGTTTTGGAAAAATTTGAGAATCGGTAAGGGCAACACTGACTAGCAGCATTTTCTCTCTTCATGATTGGCAAATGCAGTCACAAAAATGCTTTAAATTACTGAAAGCATTCACTTTTTTTTGGCGCATTAAGCTACCACACTCTACTCACTGCCACAGACTTGAACTGATAATGTTATGCTAATAGCAAAAACATCCATCTTTGATTCTTGCCTGCAGAGTCAGTTGAAATGACAGGTGTCCATCAGGATGTAAGTCCAAACACTGAAAATAAAACAAAATCATTTTCTGAGTCAAACACCAGTTTTTATCTAACAGACTAGAAGTGCTCGAACAGCACTAACATCTGCCAAGACATTTGCTTTGGATCTTGATCAAGGTCCAGACCAAGACTACGCTCCATTTACATCTGAACTGAGAAGAGGGGAGTGGGAACGATGTCATCTCTGAGTTATTAGCTTTTTAGTTAAAAGTCAAAAAAACTTGCAGATCTACTAGAGCTGGGCGATCCCCCCCCCCCCCTCAAAATCTTCGATTAAAAAAGAAAAAAAAAATGGATTCACGATTCAATGCCCCCGCCCCATTTAAAATGAAATAACTACTCACTGTAAATTTATTTCCAAAATATACATTTATTTATACTTAAAATATACATTTAAAGTACCTCCAGGTCAAAAAAACAACATAGAAATCAACACAAAGAGCTACTACCACCGACAACAACCTCCTTCAGACACCATTTAAAAAATGTTTAAACTGGAGTTTCAGGAAAAACAAATAGATTTGACTTGCCATCTCGATTTTTAAATCTTATCGATTTTTTGCCCAGGCCTAAGATCTACCAGGCTATTGTTAGCCTATGTTAAATAATGAAGAATGTGATATATATATATATATATATATATATATATATATATATATATATATATATATATATATATATATATATATATATATATATATATATATATATATATATATATATATATATATATATATATATATATATATATATATATATATATATATATATATATATATATATATATATATATATATATATATATATATATATATATATATATATATATATAATATATATATATATAGATATATAGATATAGATATATAGATATAGATATATAGATATAGATAGATATAGATATATAGATATATATATATACATATATACATATATATATATATATACACACACACACATATATATCAAACAATAGTATTTATACGTCTGATTTAACACTATTCAGAAGTGCTTTTAAACACAATTTTACAGGAAACTAATAACTGTTTACACCTGGAGCAACCATCTTCTGTCGTCAACTTTGGGTGGAGAGGATCCCTGACTTCCCGGGGAAATTCCAACCTCAGGTTGCATTTCATACTTGGTATCATAAATCCCGACTTCCTAGTATAATTGGAGCACAGCATTAACTGTGCTTTTTCATGGACCTATATCAGAATCATCTCGATTGTTTTTTTAAACAGTCTTTGGCATAGCTTCTGCACTGTTAAATCAATGTCATATGAATTAATTTAGAGTTTGTGCTGTACTGTTTATCTGTCATCTTGCTAATACCTGTTACTGTGGTTTTACTACTTTAATATACTGTATAGCATATGTATTTTATAGTATATGTATGTGTACTGTATTTATTTTAAGATTGTACACAAATGCACGAACCTGCAGGTGACTTCAGATGGAAATTAGCCCACGCCTTAAGTCTTGCACATTTACATGTCAGTGTTCATTAAGGTGCACTGTCCTCTATTTAAATAAATAAAACAAATAATAAAATAAGGGCTGAAATTTCAATGATAATGCAGATTTTACCTGCTTGAATCTCTTAATAAAGTCAGAGCTCACCAGAGTCACTGGGTTACAGAATGTGGGTGTAAAGAAAGTTGCTGAAAGTTTGATGGCAGCTCCTTTCACAGTTGTGTTGTTGGACTTTTGTTTTTTTGTTGAGAAAAAGATTCATTCTGAAACTGTTTAAACTACCAGCATGAAAATTCCTCCACTTGTATGCAACATCTGTGCAAGCCCTCTTTTCTAAAGGTGTCTTTTATTGAGTGACCCCACCAAATAAAAGTCTGTCTAATGAAACACCTTTGTGATTTATACATAAAGCACAGTCAGACATAAAAATAGTGGAGATATCAAAGGTGCTTCTCCTGTGAGGTTGAGTTAACAGTACAGAGAGTGCAGCTGGTGTAAAGCTCTCTTTCTTTCTTTCCTTCTCTCTCTTAGGTTTTCCCTTGTGATCCGTGACAGAGCCAGGACAGCGACACTGACTCAGCCTTTGTCTCCTCCATGTTTCCGGACAGAGTGAGGCGCCCCGGGTGCCGCTGCTGTCCATTGTGACTGCGGGGCAGAAAGGAGGATCCAGCATGTGTGCATAAAGACCTATTCAGCATCATTTCACTTTGCCAGAAACACCCCAAGAGCTGCTGAAGCCTCAGCACCATCCTCAGCCTTCAGTCAACTCCTTTTTCATCCCTGTCCCGCTCTCTCAGCCCCCTCACCCAAACCCAGCTTCAGCCCTCCACCCGAGTCCGAGTCCCAGATGACAGCTCGGAAACATCCGCTACCCTCCCACTCCGCACGAGCCTTCTTTCCTCTCCCTCCAGCCCCCGTGGCGCTTGGCACTGATGCCCATCACATAGACAGATGGAGCCAACCCTGACCCCTCTCCTCGCCCGCGGGGACGCCGAGAGAATCAACGCCTGACGAGAGGAGAGGGGGTGAGTGAGAGCATGTGTGCTGGGACAGGGCGGGGAGTATTGCTTTGTCACCACAGCAACACTTGGCCCGGTCCCCTGTGGACCCTCCTTCAGGCTGACCCAAGGCCCTGAGCTGGAAATGCAGCTCAGCAGGAAGTTTAATAGCAGGACCAGAGGGACCATTTTTAGCCTCTCAAATTTGAGCTTAACATATCTTTTTGGTCTATGTGTCCCAACATGATAGAGGCATTTTTAAATGTTACACATAAATGATAAACATTGATGGACTGGAGTGTGTATTGACCATTTTCACGAGACGTCAAACTCCATTCTGTTTAATCTGGATGGCAAAATTGGTGCTGACCAGCATATAGCTTAATGGATGTTTACTCTAAATAAATAAAAATGTCCCACTAGTTGGTATCCAACCCTAATTGTTGATCCGAAGACCTGGCACTCAAACCAATGAGCCCAGCAGATACCAATAACTGAACAAAAAATGAACAATTGTAGCAAAATATAGTTCCAGCTGCTTCAATTTTTCCCTCCCTGCCTGCTGCCTGCCACCTTCCAGTCAGTTACCAGCCAATGGAAGCCTCCCTACCTCTGAGGTTGTGTCTGAAATCCATTGAAAACCCATTCATGCTCAGTTGCTGCTTCCCTCACAAGATGAAATAGCCTCAGCCTTAACCTTAGTTAGTACTCAGGTGCCAAATCAACTGAGAGTAAACTTGAAACCACAAATTCACCCAAATATTATCCAAAGTTTACAATCATTTACAAGACAGAGACCAGGCAAGACCCTATCAGGGAAAGTGGGAAAGTTTTCAGGGGCTGCATCTGTTTTATTAAAGGGATACTTCAACCATTTTAAAATTATTTTCATGTCTTGCTACACTCTTTGGTTCATGAGAAGCAGATAGACATCATCTTTTGACTGTGTGTAAAGTAACAAGGAAGAGAAAGGCAGAACTCACCCACTGCTAATTAGCTTAACTCAAACACTGGGAGTCAGTGGGTAGTGTTAGCTTGCAAATGTCTAGTCATCAGATAAACTCTTCAGCAACTCTAACAATCCTGTGTGCTTGTTGTAACTCTTTTTTCTAACACATTGTTACTTTTTCTGTTTTCGATGAGCATTTTGTGTAATTTACAAAAGAAAAAATGTATATGCAACTAAACCAAATGTGTTTTGTTGACCTACTTACAAGCAGGTCTGCGGTAATTTGTGCATGGGGCCTGCTGTTTTGTTTTGTTTTTCTTTTGTAATGTACATAAAGTGCTAATCTTCATCTAAAAATAGGTACTGAACATATCTTGTAAAAACAATAAAGTCACAACATGCACCAGTTGAGTTGCTGAAGAATTTATCTGATGACTGTACTATTTCCAGGCTAATGCTACCCATTGACTCGTAGTGTTTGAGCTAAGCTAATTAAAAGTGAAGTTGAAAGAATGGTGTCTATCTGCTTTCATGAACTCAGGAGTGAGGCAAGACAGGAAAAGAAAATCAAAGTTGCCGTATCTCTTTATTTGAAAATATTTTGCAATAGCTTGTTTTTGAAAAGCTAGCTATAAAGCAATGGTTGGCAACTTACAAAGAGATTACAAAGAGGGCCACATAATTTTTTCAGTGCCTGATGGGCTGCACTGTTACATTTCGTCAGGCACTCTCAATAAGGAAACAAAAATCTATGAATAAACAAAAATAGCTAAATATAAAGGTTCAGAAAGGATTGTTCCAACATTAGTATATTGTAACTCAAACACAATTTAAAATTTGTGATTTAATGGGCATCACACGGAACTAAAGCTTATGTAAGTTTCTTTTTAAAGCAATAAAATAATGAATTTTTATCAATTTAAAGGAACAAATGTTACCTTTGCTGTTGTGTCCAAAAATAGTTTTTACTAAAATACATAGGACTGTTTTATCCCTGATCCTTATTTTGCATGATGTAGTACTGGTTAATCATGATGAATCATATTTTTCAGTTGTTTAGTTTTTCATATTTCCAATTTGTTTGGTTTTTTGGAAATGACTGGTGGGCCCCACTGAGTGAGGGCTACAGTTGTCCACCCCTGCTATGAAGTCTAGTGTCTAAAACAGACCTGATTTTAATATATTTCCACACATGAACACTCCCTTCATTGTAGATGATTTTATGAAGAGTCCATCTTTATTAAATATATTAATACATATTAATATTTACAGGATATCGGAGCAGCTTGGGCTCAGGTGGATTCATCAACATGAGACTTCAGGAGCTGGATCAAACCCACATATTGTCAGATAAAGAGGCAAACAACAACCACTGATCCACAGCCGTCTAGAAAACAACTTTTAAGAGGAACAGGAAACCACAAGAGGAGAGCTCACTTCACAGTCATTAAAAGCTGGTTAACTTTTCACAGACTCACTGGAAAGTTCCGTCCTGACCTTCAGCTCCTCTTTGCCTCCGGCCTCTCTGAAGTAAAGGAAGTATATCGGGGAAAAGTTGCGATCGTCGGGCAAAACACTGTTGGTTTTACTTGCACAAGCCTTTTTTTTTATTGGGCTTTCTAAAGCCTTGACAGCAAAAAAAGATAATACATCCGAGACTCCAGCCTCATCATCTGTGGATGTGCATGTTTGCCTTTTTCAAAGCCGCACAGCCTCTCTTCCTCATCCAATATCCACTTTGTTTTGACGCCATCTGCAGCTTCATTCTCCAGACCATCTCCACCTGCGGTCTGTTTTTTTTTTCTTCAACAAGGAACAAGACTGTGGCTGCTGTACTGCATCTGGATGTTGTTGAAGTCGTCTAACCCTCTGAGCTGACCTGCATTCTGATTAGCCTTTAATGCCAGACAACCAATTTTAAAGGGAGCAGGAAATCAACAATAAAATGAGACACTAATGGCCCCGTGGAATGAATTCAGCCGGCTGACATAACAGAGGGGGGAATACCGGAGTCCCAAAGCTTCCCAGGTAATTGGAGTGCAGTGTATGGTGTTTTTTACTCCAAAGCACAGCTCCTGTTGTGACCTTGCAGGCTGAAAACTCAGAGGGAGGCGGCTACAGAGTGGGAAAGTGAGAGAATGATCCATCAGGTCCAAGGTTTCCAATTATCTTTGGGGTTTCTTCATCATCACTCTCAGTGTATTAGCATTACAGAGAATGTTTGAGCAGTGGCATCAAACCGTCTTCAGTTGTTTCCCAGCATCCAGGGATCACTTGTTTTTTGAGTAGCTTAAACAAAACCATTTACAATGACCTTTTGGTAGATGAATTGTCACACTGATCAGCTCTCTGTGAAGTGGGTTTGATGACTAAGATGCTGTCAGGTTGGCTGTGAGATCACTTTGATTGGACGTTGGTTTGTACTGTCAATCCAGCACCCTCTAATTGGCTGAAATGACGTGAAAAAGACGATCATCAGTAATCCTGCTTTCCTTATTTGTATGATAGCAGATTGGCAGATGTGTGGTGTGTGTTGAGAGGCTATTGTTGGAGTGTTGTGGAAATCCAGATCGATCATTAGACATAATGAAGAGGAGATGTGTGGGCTGAAGGTGCAGAGGGCAGGAGTGCGACCTGTGTCAGGATGGGGGCTGCTCCAGGCGTGTTGGATTGTTCTGTGGCTGCTCTGTGAGTCATGTTTTTGTAATGTTACATAAAAGACGTAGTAAATGTTGGCAAAGCCGTCCTATAAAGCCAAAGACCTTACAAAAGAGAAACTCTAATCACCCAGATCCACATGCATGAGCTTAGGATACAAGAACATTCTTTCACGAGGAGGCTACACCTTTTGACTAACACAGATGGACAGCTCCATATATCTGCCACAGAAATATTTCACTAGTCCATGTAGGAGCCCTTTAAAGTTGTTTGCAGGGGCAGAACTTTAAAAAAAAAAACAAGCTTGTGATTGGACAATCGTTTGGCTCGTCACATTCATCACAGACCAATCCACATCAAGCAGGGTTGCCTCTTATAATGTAGCGTATATAGCGGCTAATGTAGCAGTTAACAACAGTTCATGGATGTTAGCCAGAGCAGCTAACTCAGCCGCTAACAGCTAACAACAGTTAATGACCGTTAGCCGCTAACTTAGCTGCTAACAGCTAACGACCTTTCCTAAATTGTACCACACAGATGATTCATTTAACACTTATATGTGACATGAACCTCGTCAAAGACAATCCCTACAAGTAAACTTCTGAGGAGGGCAGAGTTCGCCTGGTTTCACTGAGTAGCCATGAGGACAACAGGCTAATCGGCATGTCCGTTCTCAACTTCCCGTTGTCGTCAGGTCCGCTGCCCCCGCCTCTCTTCCCTGATTGGGCCGTTAAGAATTCAGCCGAGTGAATTCATTGGACAACGGAGGCTGGCAAGACGGACCTGCAGGATTTCAGAATCAGGCAGGTCTGTCTGCTCTGCAAGGCTACCTTTTGACAGCTTACAAATAACAAAAAACTCAAATCTAAGTGAAAGTATTCATCAAATTTCAAGATAAAAGAATTCACTAGACATATTTTAATCTACAATTTTCTTACATGTGTGATTAAGATCTTATTTCAAGGTGTAAAAATTGAAAATGAGGCCTTAGTTCCTTATAATAAAAATTAAATAATGCCAATAAGGCAAGACAGATTTAACTTGAGCAGATTTTAAACTTTAAGACCCCCTCTGAGTCAAACTTTAAGGGTTTGTTAACATTGTGGGAGAGGACAGTTTGATATTTTTCTTTATAACTCTACAAATTCTTAACAGATTTTCTGAGGATGGTAATCATGGCAAAAAGACAAAGTGATTAGATGTTGATGATGTTCTGCATCCGAATGTGGATACAAGATTTTTTTATTGTGATTGGTTTTCTACAGTTTTGCAAATAATTCAACAAGTTTTTAATGGACTTTGATGACTTTTTTGGGGCATACTGGTCATGGCACAAGGAAACAGCGGCTCGATTTGATGGTGATCTGAATCTGGATGTGGATCCAGGATTTTTGTGATCATTTGTTAGCTTTGCGATAAGGCAGCTTTACACATTTGTGATAGTTACTTCCTGGCCTTTGCAGAGGTTTGTGCTCTTGGAGCACTTCTAATTTTATTGATGAATTTCACATAAACAATGAGCTCCTGGTTCGAGGTGTGAAAGTTTTGGCATGATTTGCAAGTAGCTGAAAGCAGGAACCAGAAGGTCCTCTTTAGAGAATTTTTCTCCCTCATAATGTGCAGTTTGTCTGTAAAGCGAGGAGCTTGGTTTACTGCTCAGTAAATACAGTGTTTGAGTCTCTCATTGCCATCTTTTGGTATTACTTCCACCCAGGAGTTTATGTTTTTGCAGGCGTTCGGTTGTTTGTTTGTTATCAAGATTACACAAAAAAAAATTATTAAATTTTAGTGGTGATCCAGATAATTTCCAAAAGTGAACATTCGTTTTTGCACAATAGCTGTCTGACTAATAATATCAAACATGATTCTGAGTGCTAGGTGTGGGTGTTCAGGGTCAGTGAATCATATTATGATGGTAACTTTATCATGGAACTGTTGCTTACAGATGTAACAGCAATATGTAGCCGTGGTGGAGATTAGCGCTCTATGAGTGCCTTCTAGTTGTTTTTGTCAAGAGCACCGTTTGAGCAGATCTTATAATTTGTGTATTTAGGGGCCGTTTAAACGAGGCCGAATACCGTCAGCTTTGATATGTTTTCATTGTGTTTTGGCCTTGCGTTTTCATGGAAACTATACGCAATGCCCGAATCTGCAGTGGAGGGTTTTCACCATGCAGCTCCGTGTAAACCTGCTGACGTCACCGCATGTGCAGTACTCTTTCACATGAAGGCTGCGCACACATACCAGGAACAACAGGACGTCTATCAAGCAACATGTGTGCTGCTTACCGTGCTCGGTTTGTTATCTAGACAAGACTATCCAGACAGATTTGTTGTCTGAACAGATTTGTTGTATAGACAAGGAACTCCTGCGTCTTTGTTCGCCACTTTTGTTTGTGAAAAGTTTTTCTTCTTCATACGTGTGTTGTAGCAGCGCTGCCTCTCTGCAAACCTACATCGCCATCTACTGAACAGGCATGCACACAACAGCGGTTTCATTCTTTGTTAGCGTCTTCGTCTGAACATGGATCAAGGAAAACTCTTTGTGTTTTAAGTCTCAGAGTTTCCGTGTCAACGTAGACTTAGAAAATAAGCTGTTATTTTCCTGAAATGCTGTCCTGCTGGATTTTGTCAACCATTGTCTCCCAGTCTCTGATCTATAAAGAAGCAGTCTTGGCTCTGCCTTTTGTCACTTCCCTCTTTGTACACACAGCTGCACACCCTGAGCTTGAGGTCAGTGCAGAACAGCTACTGTGCGTCTGCTGTGAGTCCTGGCTCCATGACTTTAAAGGCTTCTTTAATGAATGACCTGACCTGAACTCAAATCCAGTCAACCTGAGCACTGAACAAAACACGAGTCATGTGAGTTGTGCGAATTGTTTGTGCTCCTGTACTTGTTTTTACAACTCAAAAGGAGGTCAGAGGAGCCAGGCTGCTTTTGTGTAGATATTTATGAGGCCAATATGACACAGCTGATGTTTCAGAGTCCAGAGGTCGTTTAAGCGATGAAGGAGGGGCGACAGACACAGCCCAGCGGCTCTGTGTTTGAGCTGCACCGTACATGTCCGCAGGGAGAACAGAGTGAGATATACTTGCGCCGTTAAAGGTTCGATTTCATCTTCTGCTCTCCGTTGCGTGTCGTTGCCTCTCGCTCTATCATACTGTACTGTGAGGTAATGAAACAGAAAATAATCTTTGGTACATTTTTACTGAAGGGAAAGAGGTGATGTTTCCAAAACCCCATTAAGAGAGGGAGGTGAGTAGCGTTGGTGCATCACATATATTGTTTGTGTCACCTTTACACCTTTGGCACCTCCACTTTAGACACAAAAACACACACACACACTTCAATTACCGTGCTATTTCTTTGGTGCTACCTGTCAGTGGCACGCCAAGCTCAAACCAGCTGGGATTAATTAGCGCCTCAGCAAACACGCGCCCATGCGCACGTTCAAATGCACCTTTATCTCCGTCGTCCTGTCTGAAATACACACCAGCACGTCACCGGAGAATCAACACACGAGCGCCTTTCCCACCATTCATAAGCAACTTTCTAAACCACACACTCATCAATCAGACGGAGGCCCAGAGAGCCTCCAGCGCAGCATGTCGCCAATAAACACCCCGCCCTCCCCCGCTGTAATTACCTCGCTCTTCATTTCACACCTTGTTTATGCACCTCGTATGTCCTCGTGTCACGGTGTCAGCGCTCCGCCCCGGCATACGGGAAAGGCCTGTCCGCGCTAATAAGGAATGTGATCCTGCATTTAGCTTGTAGTTTTGATGAGAAGCAGCAGAATAAATCAAATAAAAACTGTTTTTCTGTCGCAGCAGTTTTCAGAGACGAGGGAGGATCTGAGCTGGAGATCAGGTTTTGCTTAGTCAGTTTGACAGTGGAGCCAGAAATACAGATAAAAAATCACATCTTAGTGTTTTTAGCAGAGTTTTGAAGGTCATACTGGCTGTGCACTCACTGGCCACTTTATCAGGTAGAATCATGCTCACTGAAGCTAGTCAGCCAATCACATGGCAGCAGCTTAACACATTTAGGCATAAAGACAAGGTCAAGACAACCTGCTAAGTTCAAACGAATCAGAAATCCTTTTTTTTAAGATTAATTTTTAGGCATTTGTGAATTGACAGGAGAGAGTGACAGTGGATAGGCTTGTGAAATGGGGTGATCGAGAAGGGGAGTACACTGGATTCAAACCCAGGCCGGCAGAAGCAAATTAATGGGATGTGCCAACTCCACCAAATAAGCACACCCCAGAATCAAAAATACTTTATCGATCCAGAAGGGGAAATTCGGTTGTTTTAGTTGCTCTAATATACAGTTTAGCAGTAGGAATATCAAAAAAGACATTAAAATAGATAAGAGCATAAAACTAAGTTTAAAAAAAGCAAGTGAAAGCATCTGAATGAAGAAGAAGGGCGATTGAGGTCATTTTGAATATGGTATGGTTGTTTATGCTGGACAGGCTCGTCCAAATGTTTGATAGTTTGATGACTTAATGGACGACCATCTCTTAACCTGACACACCAGATGGACTGTTCAATATATTTCACTAATCCATCTAGACAACAGCTCATGGAAAGTGTTCGGGAATGGCAAAAACCTTTCAAAAGCAGTGATTGGACGATCCATCGGTTGGACAGATTCAATATTGGCCAATCATATAACCTCTGCAACAAAGGCCAGAACATACGCCACTTCGTAAACCAAACTCTGGACAAAACATGACAGAAGTGAAGCAAAAATAGATGTTTGTTTTGTTTTGTTAGGATCTCTTATCTCTGTAAGAGCAGTCACTTCCTGCTGTCTTCTTGCTTGTAGCTCCACCTCTTTGCCACTGTGGGCCGCTCACAATAATTGCAGATTGGAGGTTTGCAAGTTGGATTTTCCTGATTACAGACATTAAATCATGCTGATCCATCCACATAGCATGGTTAACCATTTCTAGGATTTACAGTGAATGGTCCAAAAAGAAAATATCCAGTGATGGACTACACCGTACCACTATTGTCTGTTAAGAACAAGAAACTGATTCTACAGTTGGATTGGTGCCACCAATATTGGTGAATTAAAGATCGGACAAATGCTACCTGGTCTACTGAGTCAACTTTCAGACGGAGTATCTGAGCAGCGCTTTCTCCTCAGCTGAAAATGTAGTAACAATATTCACACCATTACAAAAATCATGAATGAGCAACAAAAGCTTATGTAGCAGTTTATGGCAACTCTGAAATGTTTCCATGGCAACACAAACCAGATCACGTCTCATGGTGACCTTAACAAACTTGTTGGGGTGTACCCCATCTCTTGTCCAATGTCAGCTAGAATAGGCTCAAGCCCCCTGCGACCCCAAAATGGATAAGTGGTATGGATTGTGGATGGAGTGAACAAAATTAATTATCCATTAAATATTTATAAAATATATTTTTCACTTCCAATAATACATTTTGAGGGAGAGAAATCTGAATTGACAGGTCAGGGCAGGAGAAAACTTTGGAACAAACGTTTGTACGAAACAAAAAATCTGAATAAATCATTTAAAACTAGAAAAGCACTCCGAGAGCGCAGACCTCCACCAGTCCTCCCCCATATTTTGATTTCCACCATAAGTATTAGTCCTACCTTTATTTCATCTAAATATTTATATTCCCTGACCATGAAAACATACCATTAGCAATTGGATTCATAATGATATCTATTTTAGTGAAGTAGTTATTCACGAAAATCAAATTTTTCATCATGGTGGATCCAGACGGTGATCCAAATCACTCCCAAAATCGAATCATTTGTTCCTTGTCCCAGTCCGGACAATCAGTCCATAACTTTTTGAGTTATCTCGCTAGCAGAGAAACAAACAAACTAATAAACAAACTCACAAAAAACAGACGCTACCGATAACATCCTAGCGTATGGAATTAGCTTGGACATTTGGGTGCAAAGCCACATAAATGATCAATAATCACTCGGATTATTAAGTAATATACATTGAATGTAAGTGGTTCTCACAGTTGCCATTTTCATACTAAGCTTTAGGTGTGGCGTTTTTCAGTTAAATAACACTAAAATAAACTGTACTGACATACAAACTACCCTAAATCTTATCTGAAAACATACAGATATAACTTAGAAACTTGGTATATCGCCCTATCTGACAAATATGAATCCTTCCTCTGCTGAGTCGTGCTCTTGTTAGTGAAATCCACAGCCTGTAAAGACAGCCTGTACCTCCTCGTCGGCTTCTGTTGCAGCTCGTGCGCTCGCTCCTCGCTCTGCTGACTTTGATAGAAATAAAGCCGCTGACAGGTTTTAAAAGACAAGCTGTCAACAGCCATAACCTTGAGGATGTTTGTTTGTGTGCGCGTGCGTACGCCGTGTACTGTATGTTTACATGATTGTGTTATGGGGATGTGATCGGGTTACTAATACAGCAGAGATTAAAATGCTGAGATGGGGTCATGCTGGAGGGAAGAGGGGAGGGACTGAATATTTCTGAGTGTGAAATTAAACTGGCAGGTATAAGGAGTCTTTAACGGGCATGTCAGCAAACAAAAGCTCTTAGATGATTATATTTCAATCATGTTTGAAAGGTTGATTTGGGGAGTTAATTGCAATTGTCACACATTGTCAATAATCATATTACCCTGTGTTTTATAACTCTATTTCTTGAGTCTTAATCGACAACGTGCAGCATATCTCATTCGTATCTTGATTTAAAAGCATAACTGCTGAAAACAGAGATATTCTGTCGTCCTAATGTTCAGATTTCTTATTTAAATCAGACCAAATACTTAAAGGGGACATATCATGCTTGTTTCTCCTTTTCACTATGCCAGACTAGGATGCCTGTAAAGCATTTCTGCCTTCAGTACAAGTCATTTAGTTCCTTCATTGCCCCACAATAGCGTTCTCAATATCCTCATTTTAGGCCATTATCAAGCTCTCATTGAAATGCTCGGATCTGAGGATGACCTAAAGTTACCTCGCAACGTCACAGCCCTTTGTGGTCTGATTGGTCAGTTCCATCGGGGGTAGAGCCAGCCTGTCCTTCTTCTTCTGCTGTATTTTTTCCGGCAGGCTCAAAGCAGCGAGCACGTATTGAGTCCCCCTACAGGCCAGAGCAGGTAATGAGTGACTGTGAGCTAGGGACCTATATACCCCTGTTGGACGGATGTGTTCCTCGGTGACGGTTTTGTGGCTAACGGACATCACAGAGGAGGAAGTGTTTTATCAGATTACTCCAATAAAAAGAAAGGTACCTCGTGATATCGTGGACATCTCGCAATGACCTATTTTCAGAGGCGTCAAATCTCGTTCTAGGATATCAGAAAAAATACAATATCTCATTTTTTGAAAATTAAGGGGGTGTAAGGTCTTGTTTTCAAATTTATTATATTATATGTAAGTATTAAATCATGCATCAGCATGATATGTCTCCTTTAAAAGTTTGGTCTAAAGCATAGCTTAAAGACAGGAGTGCTTTTTCTATAAAATGACGAGTTTAATACCATTAAATATAAAGACATAAGCAGGTGTGCATGTACAAAATGTTCACTAACACCAATAAAGCCCATTTTAAAGTGGAAGCATTTTTTAGGAGTTCCTCTTGTTGCTTTAAATAAAGTCAGCTTTAACAGTTAAAGGTGACATACAGGGATGCTTGGTATTAAGTTGATTATCAGCTTTAATTCAGCTAATTTCAATTCAAACAACTTTATTTATCCCTTCGGTAATTTGTTAGGAGCAGCTTCTGCATAAAAACAAACAACAGAAGAAGCTAAGGAAGTACTGAACCCTGATATAAAGAAAGTGATTCATAAATAATTAGATGATTAATGTATAAATAATACAGTAAAAATAATCCATCAAACACGAGCAATAAAGAGGATGGAAGTCTGTAAAAAAGTGTAATAACCCATAAAACTGTAGGAGCATTGCGTAATCTGACTTTATCCGTAGTTATGAACATTTTTTTCTGATATTTTAGCCAAGAAAAGTGGCCACGAATATCTCAAATATTGGCTATAATGTTGACAAAATGTACAATTATACCGTAAGGGTTAACATTTATCATAACTAAATGCCCTCTTCTTTAAAAATCAAATGTGTAATTAAACAAAAAATGTAAATGTCTTTTTTTTTTACATGTTTCAAACACAATCACAGTTCAGTTTGAGGCATTGTGCTCTTAAAAAAGCAGGTACCGGTATCAGCAAAATATCAGATATCTGCAAATATCCAGTATCAAACGTCACATTTATAAATCACTCTTAATTGTTTTTGACCCTGTGTAAACACTTTAAAAAATTTAGATCTGGGTGAGAGCATTTGTCCAATTTCAAGACAAAAAAGTCTCACTGGACTTAATCTTATCAACAATTTCTTTCATACCTGGATAAAGATCTTATTTGAAGATATTAAAACTGAAAATAAGCCCTGAGTTTGGCTGTAATAAGAAAAATAACCTGCCAATGAGACAAGACACAATAACTGGAACATATTAAATATTTAAAAGTATTAAACCTTAATTTAAGACCCTCACTGAGTCAAACTGTCCTTGTTTCAATTGCAATTTTCAATTTTTTATTTTAGGAAAAATTTGGGTGCCTTTGTTGACAGTCAACATAACACAGAGAAGAAAGGGATTATTATTTGTGTCCGATATTTCTTCTCTTAAAAGATCTTCAGTCTTCTAATTTTCCTTGTTCTTCCTTTTTTGAACTACATACAGTCCTTACAGATGAGTGTGTAATCATGATAACATACATTTTAAAACCGAGATGGTTCAACTGTTTTCTTCTTCCATTGTGGGTCTGAAAATAAAAAACAATTGGTGTACTAGAAAAATATAGGATACAGCTTGCTATATATGTACATTTTTGGGCATTTAAATATTTTTATGGGATAAACATTAAGGCTACATCTCAAAATTATCCATTTTAATAGTTTACAAAAATCCTGGAAAGTTACAGTTACTGATTATTGCGTGTACAGGGGGTACAGAAAGTATTCAGACCCCCTTAAATTTTTCACATATTGTTATATTGCAGCCATTTCCTAAAATCATTTAAATTCATTTTTTTCCTCATTAATGTACACAAAGCGCCCCATATTGACAACAAAACAACATAATTGTAGAAATTTTTGAAGATTTATTAAAAAAGAAAAACTGAAATATCACACTTAATTGGTTTTAGGTAAAGGCTGCAACATAACAAAATGTGAAAAATTTAAGGGGGTTTGAATACTTTCCATACCCACTTTAGTCCATCTTTACCAGAGCTGTCTAAACTTGTCCGTTTGCAATCGAAGGGAGAAAGTAATTTTCTTAATTACATAGATTTTGGTGAACTATATTCTCTCACTCTTCAATTGTGGAAGAGTCAGGATGCAGCCAATGTCTGGTTATGTTCTTTTTTTATCAGCAAATATTAGAATGCGGAATAATTAAATGTTAAAGTGACCTAAACAAGGGACAAGACTTTCCTTGTTTCATTGGCAGATATTTTCTCTTCATTACAAGCAACTCAATGCCTTATTTTTGCCTTTCATTCCTTAAAGTAAGATATTTATGTCAACTGGTTAAGTAAACGTAGATTAGAAGAAGTGTTGAGATATTTTTTTTACTTAAAAATAGACAAATACACTTGCCTAGATCAGGGTTTTTGTGGTTAACCAGCAGTAAACAGCCTTTTACAGACCTCTCCATTTCAGCATGGGTAAATATGAAAAGCTCGTACTCACCCTGTCAGTGTCGTCCTACAGGATGAACCAATCAGCAGCCTCCCTTGCTCTAAATGAGGCCCATGTGGACGTGTTAATACTGCAGGTCCTCCAGTGTTCAGTGTTTGTGTAACATGTCTGAGATGAAACCTGGAAACAGCAGGAAGATTTTCTGTAAGACACAAAGAAACAGTGATTCGGCTCCAGATGGTGGTCCAAACTGTTAGAAGTCCCGCCTCATCTCGGCCTCTTTGTCTGTTAAAGAAAGTTCAGAACAGAATATTCAACCTGGCAGCAGCAGCAGATAGGCTCAAGCCTCCGTCAGGAACAGAGCGTGATGTTCTGCAGGCTTTAACCAATATTCTGAACAGTCTATGGGTTAAGCTGACTCAAACACAGCCTTGTGCTTTAATGCCTGTGGATAATATCTATGGTTGGAGATAGTTTAGTTTAGTTCGATCATATTTAAAAGTATGCCAACCAAAGTGACACCACTGAAAACCAGGTTGACCAAAAAGGTTTAGGCTGAAGCTACTTAGCTTATATGTGCCTAACCTTCTTATGCCAGGCAACAAACTCATTCTAGGGATGCATGATTGTGGATTTTTGCCAACACCTGACACAGGTATTTCTGAAGTCATTAAAAAAGATACAGATATTTTTTTGGTCAAGTGAAGAGAATGGCTTACAATCTGACTGTTTGTGAAAGGAAAAGGTGCAAAATAAGAAAAATAACATCCAACTCTTGACTTTTAAAAGTACAAATGCAGTGGAAAAAAAAGGGAAAAGCATTACAGTACATATGTGTACTTTTTCCAATATTACTGCCATAATATGGCGGATAGGAACTGGCTGTAAATATCAGCAAAATTTTCAATATTGGCCAAATTCTGTCTATAAAAATGACCATCACCATAAACCCATCCTGGTAAGGTGTCCCATTGCAGCATGTGCTGACATATTTCTGTTGAGAGAAACTCACTCATGTGTCAGATTCAAAAGATTATAAACGAATAGTTTACTCCTACAAACAGCTAAATTACTTTCAATGTAAACCAAGATAATTAAAACCTATTAAAACCTAAAGAAAGTCTGAACTAAAGTCAGGAGTCATGCACATGTCTGCAGAGGACACACACACACAACAAACAATTTATCTACATATTTCTTTTGTTAGCTTAAAACACATACAATTTTACAAAACAAATAAAAATCTTAGTATACATTACTTTTATAATCCCATAGATAACTCTTGCCTTTTGTTCTCACCTGTAAAGACAAAGAAACCTCACTGAGTCAGCTGTGCTTCACTTCCGTTCTTCTTCTGTCCGACTGAAGCTGAGAGCAAAATCCAGACAATCACCTCAACACGAAGGTGCTGCCCCCTACAGGTGCATTCAGGAATCCAACCCTATGGTCTCTACTTCTTTGGGTTTTAGTTGACTGGCATCCAAAGTGTTGCATTACAAGCCACTGGGCTTTGATTTGAACCACAAAACACGAATGTAATTATTAGAAGGCCTACTCCTTTGAGAGGCCTCTCTCTGCAGCTCTTGCACATCTCCTGTAACTCAGAGAAAAAAAAATCTGTTTTTTCTGTTTCTACCTGTGAACAGTTTTCATGAAAAACGTTCTAAAAATAAGCAGAGAAAAGTGACACAAGCAGTCAATCAGTCTTTATTTGTGCAGCTCCAAATAAAAACAACTGTAATCCCAAGACAATTTACAAAAGAGCAGATCTATGCCATGTACTTCATTTTCTTTGACTGTCTTTTTTAAATAATTAATTCATATTTTGAACTTTTATTACAACAAGCTTGAATCCACTTCTATTTACAGCTTCAGGAGCAGTTTTATCAGACTGTGACCATATGTCTTTGTTAAATAAAAATAAAAACAGCTTGTTTTTGCTACACCTCTGACTGGATGATTGGATTTTGATAGTGATCCCAATCTGGATCCAGATCCAGGAGATTTTTAAAGGATTTGTTAACAGGGCATTTTTTAAAATTTTCTATTATGACTCCGTCTATAATATCAGTAATGCTTGGAAATAAACATGCAGATGCACATAAGATGGGTCCATGCAAAAACAGATTTTGGTAGTCTGGATTAGGGATAGATCTGTATTCAGATGGGCAGCCCTGCTAAAGGTTTTTGCTCTCTGATACATAGTTAGGAGAATGACTGGCAAAAACAAAAGCCCATGTGTTGCCTTAAGTCCGGTCTTATCTTAGCCTCTTTGTCTGTTAATATGTTGATTGAAGAGTAGCCAGAATTAAGAGTATTCAACATGGCATCGGCTGCAGATTGGCTTAAGCCATCTTTAAGACATTTTCCAGACTGTGTCCAATAGTCTTTATAGTCTAAGTGAGCATATTCTGACTACAGAGATGTTTGTATTGTTTTTTATTTAATGAATAAAAGCAGTCCAGAGCTGGTAAAACTGCTACTCAAGATGTTAGCCTCTATGCTAATCCCTGTATGTTCATGCTGTTGAGTCATGGTGTAAAGTAATGTCTGTTCTAACTTGAAGCTTTGCAACATCGATCTGCCTGATTGAAGACACTAGATCATCCAGCAGCACTGCAAGGTCAGGTTTAGGGAACTGGATTTAGCAAAAATTAACTTAAACTATGTACACACATAAAGATTAGCAGACGTTTTCGTCCCAGCTTCCCCCCTTCCTGACCAACGACGGCAAACGCAAGACTTTTTTATCTTTTGAAAAATTATCCTATAAGATCATTCTGTGGTCTGAGGTGTGTTCAGAGTGAATTTGTCCCTTTATTCGGCTTTGTAATCATTAAATTTGTTCAATATTTATGACCAAAGATGTTAATGTGTGTGTGGAATGAAGACAACCCCCGAGTCAAGATTGTGATGTGAATGTAGCCAATCAAGAAGCAAGCTGACTGGAGAACATGAGAGCAAGCATACATAAAGACAAGTATGGCCGACCTGAAACATAAAGTTTGGTGAACCTCAGAAATGGAGGACCAGCTCATGTGTTCACACAGTCTCCAGGACTTTTTTCAGTCTTTTCATTTTCTTTGGTTCTGTTTTTTTCATCAAAAATAGTCACAAGACCTTGGGGTGCTGGTTTGGCGGAGTGGTTAGCAACCAGGCACCCCATGTACCAGTTTCTGCCGGTCCAGGTTCAAATCCTGCCTGTGACCAGTTTGCAGAGTGTCTTTCCCTGCTCTCTCACCCCCTTTCACAAGCCTATCCACTGTCTCTCTCCTATCAATAAAGGCACAAAATGCCCCAAAAAACGTAAAAAAAAAAAAAAATAGTCCCAAGACCACCATCATTCCCCCGTCTTGTATGTCCTCTTCCATATTGCGTGTTGTGTTTTCCGGTTGTTGCTGAGTTTCTTCGTCTTCATTTTTAGGCCATGTTTGCATGACGTTTTCACCAGAAACACAAAGGGTTTTTCTTTTACGTTTTCAAACTCAATCTGTGTTCAGACGAAGACGCTAGAAAAGCTGTAGCATGCATGCCAGTCCAGTAGATGGCGATGTAGGTTTGAAGGGAAACAGCGGTGTTATAACACTCGTACGAAGAAGAAAAACTTTTCACAAGTGACAATGGCGAGTGGTCGCACGATGACACAGGAGTTTCTTATGTGGACAACAAATCTGGATAGTTTTGTCTGGATAACAAACCGAGCACGGTAAGCAGCACATGATAATCGGTAGATAGCCGAAGCTATTGTTGTGCCACAATGCATTTTCAAAACGCTCCGCACTGGACCCTGGTTTGCATATTTAGGCACGCTGAAAGAGTCATGTAAACAAACCCTTAGGGTCTCTAGCAGATTTAAAATGTCTTCAGATTTAGAAAATCCTTATGTGTGAAACCCGTCTAAGCAGAAAATGTCATGACAAGAAAATAAGTATTCACCTCAGACCTGAATCTCAAAGTGGTGGCTGACAGGAATGCAGGGAATATTTCTTTTGTTTCAACTTTTCAGTTTGGACCACGAATGAAACACAGACTAATGAAGATAGATTGTTCTGAAAGCATCGTAGGGCTTTAATCGGACGATTTGAGTGTGTGTGTGAGTTTCAGAGGCAGAGCATTTACATCAGTGCACAGGCTTCAGTGTGTGTGTGTTTGTGTGGCGGGGGTTGTTTATCAAAGCAGCAGCTGATGCTTGTTTATTCAGACACCTAGGTAGTGGCGAGTCCTTATCGTGGTGATAATGAGAGATTGGAAAAGGTTGCTGGTGTCAGCAAAGCGAGTTTCTTATACAGTCAGAACAGCAGGTTTGGAGGCTTAGAGGAAAGTGACAGTGTTTGCAACTTTGATGTGATAGATTTTAGCTTTGTTTGTTGTGGCTGAAAGGATGGACGTCTTAGCCTCAGACCCCAAATCTGGGACGTGAAGATGGTCTGACCAAATCCAAAGGAGGGAGGCAACACAAATAAGACTTTAAAGTAGGCAGGAGTTACTTTTTAATTTATCCTGTGCACAACAAACAGGCGTTAAGGCCGCATTCATGTTCAGTCAGAGGGTGTAAAGTCCATTTTCTTACTGCTCATGTCAAATTAGTCTCAGTGTGAACAGATGACTTCATCCAGAGATCATTAAAGTGGTTACATGAACAAAGGTCGTCCCTCAGCTCACAAACATTGTAAAATACTCAGGAGACGCTTGCCATGGCTGCGATAGCAAAAGAGGGGATACGGTAAGTGTTGGAAATGAAGCTGAGGAGGTTTGGATGTTTTAGAAACACAGTTCTTCACTGACGTTTTCTTTAAGGAGCAGAGAGGATATAGGCACATTTTTGGGGGGCACTACCCTCAATTATAGCTGTGCTCCTCATTCCACAAATGCAGGATCCTTAAAAGTTTCACCTCATTACCTCTGCCTGCTGAAATTTTGAGGAAATGTTGGTAACGGCCCAACTAAGAAATGATTCAGTTTTGGTGGCAGTCCAGATTACCACCATTAGGGAACAATTGTTTTTGCTCAATAACTGTCTAACTAATAATGATATCAACATGATTCTGAGTGCTAGATGTTGGTTTTCAGGATCATAAATCATATTATGATATTACTTTTATCATGGAACTATTGCTTATAGATGTAACAGCAATATGCGAGCTACATTGACAAAGATTTGCTCTCTGCAAGTGCTTTCTTGTTGCAAATGTTTTCCAAACTACTGTGTATTAATAACTACAGTAACTTAATTTGGACTTAAACTGTTTCAAAATTCCAAGTAATTGCATCTTCAACATATACACACACACATATATGACATCTATTAAGCTAAACTGTTCTATATAAAGTATTTAACCAGTATTATATTAGTTTTAGGGTCCATGTCCTGGTGTGTTTGACTATTTACATCATGCCTTTTGTGTCTATGAAGCAAGGAGTTGATTTAGGTTTGATTAAAAAATGAAAACTTTAGTCTCTGTAAAGTATCAGATGCAGCTCTTCTTCACTCCCCTTAGGAAACGCTCAGATCTGAGTTCCTTGGTAGGCTTCAGGAGGCTATGATAATGAGGTCAGCCCTGATTGGCTGCCCAGAAATGTCTGACAGTAGGGATGTCCAGAGGTTGCAGTCCACGGAGTAGACTTTCCAAACAGTCATGTCGTCCTCCTATGACAAGCAGAAAACACATGTAGGTGGAGACTGTATAGCTATGACATCATTAACTTCAGGAAGTAAAAAACAGAGCATTTCTCTACCGAGTCATTTCTCAACTGAGAGTGTAGTAAAAAGATGTCGTGTTGGTCTGCTCCACAAGCAAATTCTAACACAAGAAGCAAAGAAAACTGATTTTGCAGGACATGAGAAGTGTAAAGTCCTTTTTAGCGTTGAGGGTTGTGATTTTATACTTGGTATCTGAAGATCTGTTTCACTTTTCATCCTACTCTTGACAATTCTCACCTGAACAACAGATGCCAAAAACAAACCCAAGTAAAAGTTGAAGTTGTTTGAAAAAAGTACGAACAAAATAACACGTAAACAAAAAACTTTATCAATTACAGTAACTTGAGCAAATGTAATTAGTTACATTTATTAGTGGCATTCTTAATTCACAGTAGGGATGCATGATATTGGAATTTTGATAATTTCTGATAAGCTGGAATTCCAAACTCATTATTGCCAATACTGATATCAAAACGGATACTAATGTTTTTGTCAAGATCACAGAGCCTCCACTTCACTAAAATTGACCTGGAAATGCTCATATCCATTTGCGTGAGAAATAAATATTAAACATTGAAAGTGACATTTTATTCTATTTAAAAGTGAACATTAAGTGATGATGAGGCAAACTATCATGGTCTATCTGTACATATATGTGGGATATACTGTATATGGTCAGTTTTTACCAGCAAAATATTGACTGTAAACAACTGCAAAGATTTTCATATCAGTTGAAACAGACAAACAACTTTTTGGGCAATCATCTGATTTTGCTATGATAATACTGTGCATCTGTACTTTAAGGTAGAAATACTCCAAAATTGTGCCAAAGAACAAACTGTTAAGCAAATATTAAACTATCAGAAAGAGGAACCAAACATTGTAAAATCATGATGCTAACTGCTTTTGTTTTCTCTTCCAGGTGACTTCACCTCCCTGCAAACCCGGGCTGGAGGCTCAGTGGGTATTTGGAGTCTTTGCATCTGGTCTGGATCAGCTTACTGTGACTTTAACTCATCCACAAAGGACTTAAACCTGACATAACATTAGAGACAGATAAAAGTCCAACACACTGGACCGTTTGGCTTAAACTGAGTGTGTTAAATCAACCACCTCTGCACGTGCTCCATCGACTTCTGAAGGGATTCGCAGTTGGATTCTGTCGTCTGTGGTGGTGGCGTCCTCATTCCTCAGGGTGGGAGCGGCACCAGGATGCCTGAATTGGACGACTTTTCCCCCCTGAGGGGTCCCCAGGGCCCTGATCCGGGCGTAAATGGCCCCGCAGACCCACTCCGGATTCAGCACAGCATCCTGGAGGAGCAGGTGGAGCTGTGGTGGTTCAGAGATCCCGGGAAGTCTCTGCTCTGCTACTGCGTGGCCGTTCTCCTCATCCTGGGCTGCGGACTGGGCGGAGTGGGCCTCCTCTCCACTACCACCAGCGTCTCCAGTGAGTGGCGGCTTGGGGCGGGCACGGCGCTCTGTCTCCTGGCTCTGGGAGTCCTCCTGAAACAGCTGCTGAGCTCGGCGGTGCAGGACATGAACTGCATACGGAGCAGGCAGCGGATCGACATGCTAAAGAGCGGCGGACTGTCGGACCTGCTCGTGGTTTTGATCACCGGGCTGTCGTTGCTGATCTGCGGTGGAGTTCTGCTGCATCTGGCCTTGGTTAACCACATGCCGAAGCCGGGTCAGGCCCTTAATGACATGTACATCTCCGGAGTGGTTTTGTTGGCAGGAGGGGGCGCTGCGGTGGTGGGTGTTGGGATATACTCTATTGTTGTGATCCTGCTTGAAAGGACAAGGCACGGGCGGAGGCTGGTGGACCGAGTTTTGAATGTCTTCACTGTCTCTGGACGGATGGACCACCAGGCTCGCAGAGAGACCACCTCCAGTCTGGCTAATCTCATATGAGAGGTGGTTGAACTGTTTTTCCCGTCGTCTTCATGACAGAACTCCACCCTCACTGACATTACGGCAGGATTTACTCTAAGATATTGCAAGAAATGTAATTTAAACAAGATCCTTCATTTTCATGCTTCTGCTGATAAGACTGTTTTGAACAAATCTGCTGTGACCAGAGGAGGATTAGGGCTCGGCAGTGGAAATAAATGATGAGAGGAGGAAGGTATTTTTTCACTGTGCACTTTGGAAGAAGTTTAAAATGAGGCACAAAAAAACAATTGTCAAGAAAGTGTTGCTTGAAACAATTTTAAGGGTATACAAGTTGAAAAAGTTGGGTTTTATTTGATAAATGCTGAGGAAAAGTCAAATGTTTGAGGAAGACTTATAAATGCAGTCAGTCACAGCCATTCTGATCAGATGAAGAGGATTTTCTCACTGCAGAGGCCATTATATGATGCAGGCAAGGCAGCAGCACCTCTATTATAGCTTTAACCACACATTTAAAGGAAAGAGTGATTCACTATGAACAAAATAAGCCTTTAATGAGATGTAAATTCTAAGTGAAACGTGATCAGGCTGGGCTACATCAGCCTCATAGTGGTGGGTAATTCATCTGCACACAAGCAGTGATGACTGAAAGAATGAGATTACAGATACAAGCAGTTGAAATTAGACACATCAGGAGGGTGGCTGGGCTCAGCCTTAGAGGTTTATAGGTATTCATCAGCTCTGCCAAGGAGAATTTTTTGTGCCAGTGTTTGTTTTTTTGTTAGCAAGATTACACAATAACTACAGGACAGATTTTGCTGAAATTTACAAGACATGTTGGTAAAGGCCCAACTCAGAAATGATTAGATTTTGGTGGTGATCCAGATAACCGCCATTAGTGAATGCTTGTTTTTGCTCAACAGCTATCTAATAATGATATCAACATGATTCTGAATTCTAATTGTGGGTTCTCAGAGTCAAGGAATCAAATTATGATGGTAACTTCATCATGAAACTATTGTTTATAGATGTAACAGCAACATGTGAGCTACCTTTGACGGAGGTTTGTGCTTTGCCTGTGCCCCCTTGTTTATTTAATGATTATTTGTAAAGGGACGTTATGAAGTAAGGGAATGTTGCCACACCCTATTGCATTTATAGCCTGAGCTAATTTGAAATGCCCTTCACTACACTTTTATTTATTTGTCCCCAATGGGGCAATTAGCTGTGCAGCTGTAGAGCCGCACAAAGCCCCGGCCTTTAACGTCATAAAAACCACAATAAACAACAATAATTACAGACATAACTAACAAAAGAAATACAAGCAACAGTAAAAAACAACCTACTTTAAAAACTGCATCAGGTTTAGTTTAAAATGATTCCAGATTCTGGATCTGGTTTGTACAGAGACAAGGCGAGGAGCTCAGTCATCCAAAGGGAACTCAAAGTCGAGCTGCTGTGCTATGGCACTGAAAGAATTCAGTTCAGCTGGCCTCTGATTAAGGCCCCATCCACATGAAGACCAAACGCTTTACAGTTTCAAAAACGATCATCATAAAGACAAAGGCGTCTCAGAAAATGTGTGCGTCTACATGATTGCACTCAATATGCATGAAAACGCTGTAAAACACATGCCAGACCTCTAGGGGCGCTGTAATGATATGATGGAAACAAGCGGAAAGAGACAAAAAAACAGTGGGCATGCACACTTGCGGCAAAAGTTGTAAGCAAGTTGTAAGCAGGGCCACGAAATGTGTCCTCGATAATTGTTTGTCCAACTTGGTGGTGATTGAGAACAGAGATTGTAAACAGAGACCACCGAAATGTGTCCTCGATAATTGTTTGTCCAACTTGGTGGTGATTGAGAAGAAGGAGATTTTGCTGCAACAGGGATAGTAGGGTCACTAGCTTCATCAGCACATATGCTACACCGTATGCCGTCACTGTTGTTGTCGTTGCCGCATGTGGCGCATGCGTGTCAGTGAAGGTATGAAACTATGATGTAAGCGGATCTGAAAACTTGCAGAGAGCCAGTAATCACGGAGCTGCGTATACAGCATTTCAAAATCTTTCCACTCTGGAACCTGGTTTCAAAAATGATCGTTTACAGACCCTCAAAACGCCGTCTTTGTATGGATGATACGCAGATTCTGCAAAAACGTATGCGTTTAGACCTCGGTTTGTCTTCGTGTGGATGGGGCCTAAGATGCTTCCTGGTTACCTTACTCAACTGGGGGGAGGACCCTTGGGCAGATCCCAAACTTGATGGAGGGATTGTATATCCCATCTGGCCTGGGAACACCTTGGAACCCCCCAGGAGGAACTGGAAATTGTGGCAGGAGAGAGGGAAGTCTGGGCTGACTGGATAGGCGTTGGAAGATGGATGGATGAATGGATGGATGGACATTAGCATTGGATTGTGTGATTGGGTACAGTCCTTCTCCTTACAATTCGTTCAAACTTAATTCATCAAAGCTCATGATTTTCTCTACATTTTGACTTAATTCCCAGAGTATTATTTCACATTCCCCCTGAACATCTCAACTTTTTCTGGACTTTTCCTCAAGGTGTACATTAAAAAAAAGAAATCCTCTTCCTCACACTTTGTCTCATGCTGACCCTCGCACTCCTCTGTGGCTCGGTGAATATGTTGGCATTATCAATCAAATATCAGAAGTAGAAGATGTGAATAATAAACACCAAGGAAGACTAATGACACAGCTTTGCTCACAATGTAGCCCCATTCACATTATTTCATTGACTCCTAAAATATAAAATACAAGTTTGAAGAGTGTTTTGGAAGCTTAAATCAGCATTTTATTCCTGCTCAGTAAATCTCACTCCACTCACGCAGGACAAATGCCAAACTCTAGGTGCCTGGAGTATTCTGGCAGTGGCAGTGTTAGTATGCACGGCGCCAACAAAACAGCATGAAAGTAGTAAAAATGTTGATTTAAGTGGAATTCAGGGAGAGTCAGTGGAGTGAAAAGCACATTGATGAAGTGTGGGTTTAATACAAACCCCTGCCTTTTTTTTTTATCAAATAGGTACCACAGAGAAGCGGACGTGAACTGAATGAGCAAAGCTTACAATGAAATGGATGATTTAATTTAAAGACCATTTTTACCAGATATTTAAGCAAAAATATGTAAATGTTTTAAACGGTTGAAAAAAAATAGTCATCTCTATTAAATAAAGTGGAGTAAAATGGGTTTCCTGCTGCTTGGATTGCATAACATCCAAGACACTAACATTCTGTCCAAGTCTCACTGGACTAAACTGAGCAAAACCAGCCCATTTTTGTGTAATATCCCTGATAATGTAGCACAATTAGAACAAAGATATTGTAAAAGTGGGCATGCTATCATAACTGATAATCCTGTATGATCTGATTCATGTCCTAATTTAACAGGAAGTTACTTTAACACGTGTGTCTATGCCCTTTGTGACAAAACTCTAATGTAAATCTGGACAACATGATTGTTAATTATCACTGCACTTTACATTGTCAAATAATTTATTTTTTAGTGTTTCACCACAGTATTGTCTGAATGCCGGGGTCAGACTACACAGTTATTGCCCGACTGGATGGCTGAAGGGGTTTGGACCCGTCAGCCATAAAAATTGGTTGTTCTATCTCGTGTCGTGTGTCATAACTACCGACAACAGTGTAGAACGGCAAATGTCGCTTTAGGACAAAAAGTCTTAACAGAAAGTCCAGCAGGTTGGATTTTTGTTCTCCCTCCTATAACTTGTCCCTCCACGTCAGAAATATCGGCCAATGAGACACAGATAGCTGTGCATGTGCAACAGTCATGGATATAGTCAAACTGAGGTTGATGCCTTTAGAGCAACGACAGAACAAGTTTGTTAAGCTCTAAAAGACAGCGTCCTCACACTGAGGATGTTGACGAGGAGCTACCACAGACTGTTAAAGCTAGGGTCTACGATCTGAAAACCAGTTTGGCTGTTGAGACAGATTTGAAAAACGCAGCCTGCCCCCCCTTCACTCACCCGTCCCCTCCGTGTTCCAAGATCCCGTCCCCCAGCTCGTGTCGCCTCCCTAATATATATATATATATATATATATATATATATATATATATATATATATATATATATATATATTTATATTTATATATGTATATGTATATATATATATATATATATATATATATATGTATATATATATATATATATATTTCTTCCTTACTTCAGCCTTTTCCTCGAAACTTTTACGTTTCCTTCCCTTCGATGTGGAGGGTAACAGAAGCGGCTCCCGGTTTCGGTGCTGGTCTTCTCCGGCTCTATGACACTTCAGTAGCTGTGCAGCTAGATGCTCACCGGTATATGAGGGAGGTCGGGGGGAGGAGGCGGGACAATGCGGAGCAGGAGAGACAGGGGATTGGACGGACTCACGGACCAATCCGAACCGCCGTTCCCCGCGGTCAACTATTATGCCACTTTGCAGCAGATATACTGAATGGATTTTTTCATTCTTTTTGCTCTTTACATTGCGTAGATTGGACCATAGGACCATAACGGCCTTATAAACGGTGTTATTAAGATGTACCAAGCTTCCAAATCGTAGACCATAGCTTTAAGCGAAGTGCTGGAGATGCAACATATAGTGAGTGACTCCTTAGATTTATCTACAAACTTAAATATTTGTTACGTTCAACGTAACGTTTGTAGAGACAAATAAAGGTATTGCATTCGAAACACCGTGTGTTTATTTGCAGTATTTGTGTTTGCACCCCTTCTAACGTCGTCACGTTGGTTATTAAATGCGTTTGATTCATGTCATCAGGCCTGTTGGCTAAGTAAAGCATTATTTATTCATGATATTTATAATTCCTATGAGGAACGCCTGTTAATTCAGTTGCTGTTATACAAATTATAGCAGTCGGAATATTAAATCAAGACACTAAAATAGATAAGCGCATAAAAAATAAGTAAGCAGGTTGCAACATGTAGACTATTTAAGCTATATTAACTTTCTATAAAGGAAAACATGTATACAATTAACAAATTTAGACTATGAACAAGGCCAAAGAATTTACAGTATCAATATTAACAATACCTACAATATGACTAAAATTTGACAGCATTGTTTGACAGTACACCACATTTTATTGGGTATTGCATTGGATAGTGTGTTTGCTAACTTATGAACAAATAATAACAATATCAGAGGTGAATACAGAGAATAAAATGTTTATTCTGCAGGACCTGAAGGAACAGTGATGGTATGAGGAGGAGTTATAACTTATGGCCTTGTGGTCACTGAATCCAACAAAATGAGTGTAAAACTTGTGAAGTCTGACCTCGGCATAACTGTTCATTTTGCAGCATCTGCTTGAATCTGTATTTTTATATTAACACTGGATCACATTAAGGCATTCATAGTGCTGGAATCATAAATCTCAAATCTCTTCAGCTCTAATTTTGATGTTTATGATTTGTTTTTGTTATTTTTTAAGATTTGTTCCTTCTTCATTTGTTATATTCAATATTTTCATCAATTTTTATTGGAAGCATTTTCAGACACAATTACTGCTTAGCCACTACATATAAATTTAGCATTGGTACAGCAGCAGATGAGCTGGTTTGCTATCAAATGCTGAACATTGTCTACAGACAACAGTAAATAAATAGTCCATGGATATCCTTAAAGGAATAGTTAAGGGAAGTGGGGTTGCTTAAAACTGTTGTCATTAGTAAAATGCTTACCTCAGGAAGCTCCCAGTTAGCTTTGTCCATTATTTAGATAGTTGG
This sequence comes from Scarus forsteni, assembly GCA_036419115.1. NCBI lineage: Eukaryota > Metazoa > Chordata > Actinopteri > Labriformes > Labridae > Scarus > Scarus forsteni. The sequence goes on from JAZDUH010000136.1 coordinate 47,040,316, forward strand.
CTATCTATATGTTAGCCGATGGTGCCAAAAGCCTTGTATCTACCCTACTTTTAGGTTAAAATTACTCACTACAGAAACATTTTTTACAGTGTTGAACTTTTCCTTAACAAAGCCCCTGTGTCTGGAACTATGCTGTCATGCAAGGGATGGGCCACGTATCCTTCCACCTGCTACTACCCTCATTAAAAGGTCTAGTCAGAGTGCTGCATCAGGGTCAGGCTGCAGCTAATGGAGTGCAAACTGATATAAATCTAGGTTCATGGATATCACAAGGTTGGGTCGATCCTGCATTTATCACTGATGTATCAAAAAATGGCTGAAATTTATCTTTTCACGTCTCGTGTGCCTTTGATAACTTTTGTTTGTTGTTTATCATATGGGCATCAGGATCCCCCCACCCCCGTAGCAACAGAAAATCATGTTAGTGGTGCCTGATGTACCAATGAGGAGTAGGGACACACAACAGCAGATTTAAAGGTTTACCAACATAAAGGAGGTCAGCTAAAAAGTCCAGGAGAAGCACTGATACTAGGCCCACTCGTGACACCAATGGGCCTCAGTGTTTTTGGACATGGGCTCAATGTTCATGCATCGGCACCACCAGGCATCTTAGGATCTGTCCTGCTTCTCAGTTTCCACAACAGTTCCATTCCTCTGTGACTCCAGCTGCAGAAGTTTGTCATTTGTGTACTCTAGCTCCAAAAATATCCTCTTGTACTCAAGACTAAAGGAACTTTGTCATCACTCCAGACTGAATAATTCTTTTTAAAGTTCAATTTTAGTGAAGTTAGTGTTTCTTCTGACGACCTGCAGCTGATGGCAGAGGAACATATAAATCACAAAGGTCCCAAATGCAGGGGCTTTGTAGAGAAAGAGTGAAACACTGTAAAGAATCTTACTGTAGCGTTTAGTCAAGAAAACACTTTTAAACCAAAAGTGGGGTAATTATGAGGCTTTTGCCGGCACCATTGACTGCTCGGCCAGTGTCCTGGTATCAGTCCTCAAAAGGTCTCAAAGCTAGCCTAACAACTAAGTGGCAATCATATTTACTAATGCCATAGGCCTCATGCAACCCCACCTCAATGAACCCTTACCATCACTTTAAGGGTGTGTGTCCAAAGGTGGCATTATTTGGGCTGGAAGCTCTTGTTTTCAGCTAAAAACCAGTGTAGTCCAGCATCCCTCAGCCAAAAAATGGAGCAACATCAGCTGCTTTTGGTCATCATGCTCCTAGAAAACAGTTTATCTTCTCAGAGAGCGCCAGGCTCATTACTGTCCCTCCTATTTCACTGACCAATCAAAATCAAAAAGGGGTGGGACTTCTGCTGTCCACACCGACAGTGGAGGTAAAAATGAGCTGCCTTGCACACACAAGAGGGAACTACGTTCACGGCTTCAGCTGCTAGACAGTGCTTGGATGAAAAAAGACCATCTGTGAACACAGGCCCAAACTCATAAACTGAGCTCAGATGTCCTTAAAGACTGTCTGACTTTAGCCAACATGAGCAGTTTATGAATACATTATTGTCAAATGTTGTTTTCTTAACATCAGACAGTCAAAAAATAAAAGAAGCCAACACATACATATTTAAGCTGTTGAACTAAATAAGGAGGTGGAACTTTAAAAAGGTAAAAGGTTATCATGTCTCCAAACAGAGCTGTTGTTGTGATTTATGCAAGGATTTACAACATCTGTGTTGATAAATGTCAGATGTCAATGTGCAAAAACTGTAGTTCCTCAAGTGTCCACTGGAGGCTGAATGCAGAAGCCTCGGATGTTCGATTAATGTCCATGTTAAAATGCCCATAATGACAGCAAAAATAAACATGTTTACAACCTGGTTCACAAGTCTGGACACTTCATCTCTATTTTATCACACTGAGTGCAATTGTATGACTCATCTACTTTAAACATGTAAAGGCTCAGCTGGAAGGTCAAACTTTACCCGAGACTAGGGATGGGAATCTTGCAGGAATCAATAAGTGAATCATTAAAGAACTGGATTGATTAGCGGGATTGTTAATGGCATTGGTATCGACAAAATCGTATCAATTTCCATACCTACCTGAAACTGTTCGGGAGAAGAGTAAAAACATTGTTTCCAGATTTTCGTGACATCATGTTCCCCTCTTTTAAAGAACAAATTGAGTACATCTCTGAAAACGGTGGTGATCCAAATAACCGCTATTAAGGAACAATCGTTGTTTCTCTACAACTGTCTAACTAATAATGATATCAACCAGTGGCGGCCGCTGGTCAGTCGAGGAGGAGAAGCTCATTTTTTTCCGGCCTACATCATAAATTTGTTGATATATTTAAATGTAAATTCTACCCTCTGTCCCTTTTCAAGAAAATTATCTGTGACCCTGTTGTACCAACTAGGTGTCTTTTCCAGGGATTTTAACAGTGTTCTCTCAATGGCCAGCAGAGCTGGACTGCTTAAACGGCCTTGGCCCATTGTGTTGCGGGTGTAAGACTTGAGCCACTTTAAACAGGAGAAGCTCCTCTCCAGAACAACTGAATGTAAAACTTAGAAGATGCTCCGGTAGAGGGTTATACTTCAAGATCGCTGATTGGCTCATCTCACTATCAATTAAAAAGGGATTCGGCCTCAGACAGATCATCCAATCATCATGCAGAAGCCCAGCGTCCAGGCCAGCCCACTGCCTCATAGACCCCCTAAGACGCTGAGCGTCCGATGGGCAGGACAAAGCCCAGTGTTTATCCAATGACCGTCCAGTTTCCACAGCGGAACAACCCACTCTACGCTTCCCCATCAAAGTCAGAAGACGCTCAGCGTCCGACTGTGTTAAAGCGCTGAGATGCTGCGGGGATGAATGAGAAGGAAGTCGTGCCAGTTACCTGTGATAAGTAGGTGATTCTGAACAAAAGATGAAGGTATTCTAGCGCATATTTAGTCAATGAAATGTACACACAGCAGTACATATCACCACTTTTTTGAGGACATTTTAGGGGAAGCTGAGCTTCCCTTGCAGTCTTAGAGCAATCACCACTGATATCAACATGATTCTGCGTGATAGGTGTGGGTTTTCAGAGTCCAGGATTCATATCATGATGGTATGTTTATCATGGAACTATTGCTTAAAGATGTACAGCAGTATGAGCTACCTTGGCAGAGGTCCATGCTTTCTAGGTTTTTACTACAACTGATCATATTGACCATGTCTGCATACCCAAATGTTTTTAGTTGCAGCCATGTGATTGGTTGATTAACTTTATGAGCAGTTGCAGCTGATATTCAAAAGAATGGTTAATGAAATCTAAGAAGTTTAAATCAGAGTCAAATTTCTGAGAAAGGTTAAAGTATATTAAAGTCATATTGGTTTATATAAGACGGATGAACTTTAATAAGTTTGAATCCCCTGAGCGAAAAGTTAAAAAGCGAGAAGGGCGCACATGATTTGATTTCTATTGCTCTGGTTTATTCAAGGATCAAGAATCTCATTGGACTTTAATTTCGCAATGAAGCTGCAGTTGTGGGAGACAATTGTGGTCGTAGCTCTTGTGAGTTATTAGATGTATTATTGGGTCAGATAACAATCATTATCATTCCTCACAAAGCAGAGAGGGAGAAATAACTGTTGGGAAGAGAGAAAAACCTCAGTGAAATTAAATCCATTACATCAACATGGCCGCTCATTGAATTTCAATGTGCTTGCAAAGTTTGGACTGGATTGTCAATATGCTTTATCATCTTCCACTAAACGGGAGGAGCTATATGCTGAGGCCGCTGGATTGGTATTATCCAGTCTCATTTGTTTCCTGAGCAGAAAAAAAGGCTCTTTTTTGTTGGAATAAACACTATTAAGAAAAACTGCACGGAGGCAAATGAAGGCCATTTGTATTTTTAAAAGCCTTTGAGAGCCATTCCTCACACCGCCTTGCAGGAAAAACCACACAAAATGTCCCGCATTGTGGCTGGATGGTGAGTCAGTCCTGCCTCTTTATCTTGCTGCACATACGCACCGCCTATATATCCTCGAGACAAAAGGGTCACACAGTTAAACATTGTTGGAGCGATGACGGACAGCTAACTGGAGGCACAATGCACAAGGCGGGCGGCCCTGCAGGGGCTGGCATTGACTAGCACTAACTCACACACACAGCAGACACACACAAAGAAAATCCTGTAATCCTCACTTACATGAATCTGTCTTTTGACCCGCAGTATAAAGTCGCACAGGCAGGTTGTGTATCCAAGCATGACAGCAGGAGGAGGTGAGCGGAGCGGGGAGGGAGGCAGGTCTGATACTGAGCAGAGAGAAGGCTGTGTGGGAGGACAGGATTCAGAGCTTTTCTCTCAGGCCAAGAAACAGAAAATATTTCAACAGAGAACGACTTAGAACAGAGAAATGTGCTCTGCTGTAACTTACTCTGAATCCACTGAGGCATTCCTATAAAGTTGGACCCACACACAGCACTGTTACAAGTACATTTACGCCTCTATTCAAGTTGTACTTTATAATATGCTTGATTTTAGAGTCTTTAAATGGAAAAAACATTTCTTCTTTGTTTTAGTGTCTTGCCTCAACCCAAAGTCCATGACAACACACCACTCTTTTGACTGAGCATGCAGTAACAAGAAATTAGCTTAGCTTAGCTCAAACACTGGGAGTCAATGGGTAGCATTAGCCTGCCCCTGCCTACAGTCAACAGATAAACTCTTCAACAACTCTGAGGGGCTGTTTACATGGAAACTCCTGACTTGAAGACGCAAAGATTCTTCCTTCGCCTTTTCGAATTCTTCTGCGTTTGGATGACAACGCTCGGAGACGAGTTAATCCCCTGTAAATCCGCTGTAGTGTGCATGCCGGTTCAGTAGATGGCAGTGTAGGTCTGCAGAGATGCAGCGCTGCTACAACACACGAATGAAGAAGAAAACCTTTCACAAACAACAATGGTGAATAGACGCACAGAGAAGCAGGAGTTTCTTTTTTGGACAACAAATCAGTTTGGACAACAAATCTGTCTGGATTCTGGATAACAAACCAAGCACGGTAAGACGCTCACACGTTACTCGGCGGATGGCCGAAGCTGCTGTTGTTCCTGGTATGCGCGCGCAGCCTCCATGTGAAAGAGTACTGCGCATGCGTGGACGTCAGCGTTTCACCCTGAAACGCTCTGATACGGGTTTACACGGAGCTGCATGGAGAACGGATTCACATCTTTCCACTCTGGAGCGCGTTTTCAAAAGTTTGCGTTCTCAGTAAAAACGCAAACCTTTGAAAACGGGCTCCATCTAAACGCAAGGCCAAAACGCAATGAAAACTTGTCGGATTTGAACGTTTTCAGAGTCATGTAAACGGCCCCTGAAAATGAGCAAAAACGTGTTAACAATGGAACAGCTTCCTGGTCTTCAGCTGAAACTAGTAGTGGAACCTTTTTTGACTTTATTTTATCTTTGCCAAGAAGGTTATGTTTTTGCTGGCGTAAGTTTGTTTGTTTGCAAAATTACACAAAACTATTGGACGGATTTTGCCCAAATTTTAAGGATATATTGGCAACTTAAAAATGAATAGATTTTGGTGGTGAGCCAGATAACCGCCATCAGTGAACTATCATTTTTGCTCCATAACTGTCTAACTAATAATCCTATCAACATGATTCTGAGTGCTGGGCGTGGGTTTTCAGAATCCAGGAATCATATTATGATGGTAACTTTATCATGGAACTATCACTCATAGATGTACCAGAAATATGTTAGCTACCCTGGAGCAGGTTTGTGCTCTCCAAGTGCTTCTAGTTATGTTCAAAACAATGTGGTGTCAGCATTCAGCACCCTAAGTGTAAAAAATGCCCTCAAAGCTCATAACGAAAACAAATAATGGTTGAGTGCTGAGTCATCAATTTTTCTTCAAAGCGACCAATCAAAATCAAGAGGGTTGTCTGAAATGTGAACAGTAATGGTGGAGGTACACATGTTCACAAGGGAACTTGTGGTGGAACAGGATTCTTTATTACTGTTTGAGGTCTTTGGGATATTTTAGAGGGTTAAAGTGTGGCGGGGGGCAGGGGGGCACTGCTCCGTTAGCTTACAGGTTGTCAAAAATGAACCCATTCTTTGTTAAAAGGTCTTTTGAATTTGACATGCATTGATGAAAACAATTTAACCAGGACTCTTCTCAGGTTTAAAGTCTCACTCTTTAAGATTCCATCTTTCAACTCTCTAGTGCCCTCTGTGGTCGTTTAGTGTAACTGCACTGTCATACACCAACATGCATTCGTTGACATACAGAGGGAGGATAAGTGAGCCGACAGGATGTCCAAGAGACAAATAAACCACTGCTAAGGTACAGTCTGATCATGTTTCTTTTCCAATAAATCATCGTGAACTTACAAGTTCAACAATAACAGGGCTAAATCAGCATCGGTCGGACATCCTTCCTCGTCTGTCAGCTCATGCTAGTGAGTGAACGCCGGGCCAGTGTTTATCCCTGTCCGGGCATTTAGCCTGTTTCCCTCCCGCTTCCTTTTTTTCCCGGCTCCTCCGATAAAACATTCATATCCTTTGGATATCTACATTTAGCTTGCTTCTTCTTCTTGTTTAATGGCAGGTGGCATCCAGCGTCATAGGAGCATGACTGCCACCTACTGTGCAGGAGTGTGACCCAGAGGAAAATAAGTATATGTTTACTTTAAACAAAATTCTGTTAATTCTGTTTAAAAATCAAAAACTGCTTTATATTCTCCTTTTCCCAACGTTTAGCTTTCGCCTTGAGGTAAGTGATGTTTGCCGTAAAGCAATCAAAACAGAAAAATTTTGTAGTTTTTTAGTGTGGAAGTGTTCCTACCATCCACATTGAAGTTACATAGTGCCAGTGAATGTGATACAGACCCACTCAGGCCATGACAGAGGTGTCATTTAACCTGTTGTAAGGTGATGTACCATCACAATGACTCTAGATATATTAAAGCAGGATGGAAAAACTGCTTAGTGTTGGTTTAACTAGGTGGGGCTCCAAGAAAAGAAGAATGGGAACCACTTTCCTAGAACACTGGGGCTGCTGGGTGTTGCAGTTTTATTTTTCTGATGGGTTTGTATATTCTCCATGTGCATGTTTGGGCATTCAGGTTTCCTCTCACACACCAAAGCCTGCTTCATCCGCCGAAGACAGAAGACATTACTGTGAGTAGACCTCAGTTTTGTCTCTTTATGTCAGTCCAAATCTTGGAAACAAATCAAGGTGCACCCCACTTCTTTACCTGGGATCAGCTCTGTTTCCCTGCAACATTAAACAGGGTTAGTGATTAGGGCTGGGTTAAAAAAATCAATTTAATCGATTTCCCTTTAAATGGTTCATAATCGATCCATAAAATCCAAAGATCGATCTTTTAACATGGGTAGTTTTTTCTTCATTGGACGGTCCGAGAAGCAACCTGTGGTATCAACTCTGCTAGTCTCACGTTTAGCGCTGCTTTCCACTGAACAAGATCTCATGAGATGTTACTGCAAGCAGCCAAAAAACAAGGCGGATGCGAGTAGCACTATAGGGGCACCAACGGAGAGTTTAAAAGTTGACGTTTGGACATATTTCAGATTTAACAAGCATGAAAGAAAAGACAAGTTCGGGCAAAAAACAAGTAACTTGCAGAATATGCATTAATGCATATCATTAATATGCAATTCATGTAACTGCTTTGGGTTCAGTTCTTAATGTAAAAACTGTTTTAATAATGTACCAGGTCAAAAAGTCATTTACAGCATTGTTTTTACTGAGATAACCGAGACTGAACAAATTTTGAATCTTGAATCAAATCACTTTGAGACCGCTTAATATCGAATCGATCCAGAAAATCTGAATAGATACCCAGCCCTATCAGTAATGTAGAAAATGGATTTATTTATAACATTTTGGAGGGACAGTAAAGGTTAAGCTCCAAGACATGATTCAGTTAAAATGATAAAAACATGAGGGTTCAAAACAATATACAAAAACATGTTTATTTCCAAATATATCCCTTTTCTTCCTTTCCACAAACCATAGATCATAAATTAAAGACAACACACATTTATTAACAAATCCCCAAGGAGCCTTTAAACTGTCCCCACACCAGTAATAATGGAATGATTGTAAAAGACGGTTTTGTACTTCCACAGCAGAGAAGCAATAAAGCGACACATGACTCCTCTTTGCTGCTGGCAGTGCAGCCGAGCCGAGGTGGCGCAGTGCATGACAACACAACCAGGGAGTGAATTACACCACAGAAGCCTGGAGAGACTGACACATAAAAAATACAGAGTCACGGTGAAAGAAAACAGATCAACATTTTGTTAATATTCTCAGAATCTGCGGAGAAATCCCTTCAGGTTATCCCACCTTTGTCATGCCAAACAAACCCCTCCTCTATCCCCACATTTGTCCTTCACGCTGCCTTCAGGGGACCCACCGGTACAGTATAAACAACACAGATAAAAATATGACAAAAATTCTGCACGGCGCCCCCTCCTCGAGAGCTGCAGGCTGATTCTGAGCAAAAGGACGAGGATACAGGCCCCGGGGGAGAGCGTCGGCTGTATTATGTTACACTGACGACGCCTCTGACAATATTGTGCCTTATTAATCATTGATCCTATCGCTGGTGTTAGTTTCAGGGCACTGGGGATTATATTCACAGTGCTAAAGGTGAGGCAATTATTTTAAGGCAATAAACACAATATACAGGTTCCTACAAAACATGAGCCTTTGAGAGGGTTGGAGATTAACAGCAGAAGTAAAAAAAGCGAGTATGGGTAAAAAAGTGAAGTGTAAAGGGGGAGAATATGTGAGGAATAAAAACTTCTACCTTAAAGATAAAGACGCTGCTGCAATTTGGTGTCGCTGTAACTTTCTCCACAAAGACGAAACAAGCTCATGGCACATTTTTTAATTTAGAAAAAAACCCACACTGCAAAAGTGAGGCCCTTTGAGGATGAAAAATTGATGATCTGTTAAATTATTTTGCTTTGGCACTACGTATCCTGTTACTTTACAGAGTACTAAGCTAAATTAGAAAATACCATTCAAAGATGATGGTTAGAGCTGTACTAGGGATGTGAAACTTCAGAAAAATCACACACCTAAAGTCATTAAAAGCTGTTCAGGAAAAGTCGACCAAGTATATTAGCTTGATGCTAACACATAATGGAAATTGGTTTTAACCGGCTAACAGATAAAACAGTGTGCTGGGCTACTATCAACGCAACAAAATGTATCTTATTAACTTGATATAGCAGTTTCACAGTTTACACACAGACCAGGAACGGGCAACTAGGGGGCAAGGGGAGGTGGGTTCCTCCGCCTCACACAATGAGGGTTTAAAGCAGGGGTGGGCAACTTTCATTACCAAGAGGGCCACATAAAAACATTTTTCCCAGCCTGGGGGCCTGGCAAAATAAAAGTTATTATACACAATTAAATGAACTAGACACATAATTCAAGCAAATTTAGCCAAAATATATGGAATTAAAGCCGACAAAGCTATTTTCAAATCAATGAAATGATGAGTGTTCCCCAATTTTTTTAAAAAATTTTTTCTGTTGCCATATTTTGAATAAAGTCTTGAGTAATACTTGATATAATGTTCCAATGCTTCATGAAAGAGATTTAGAGACACTATAATAGCAAAGTAAGGTCATAAATAACTTACAAAAGCCAATAAAAATATCAGTCAAGATTATATAAAATTATTTTGATTATATATTTGAGTTTTCTTCATATTTACAATTGCTGATTTAAAAACTACTGGTGGGCCACATTTAATGAGGTGGAGGGCCTTACGTGGCCCCCGGGCCCTTAGTTGCCCACCCCTGGTTTAAAGTAATTTTTAATTGTATTTAAGAGAGTTAGCATAAAAAAATCTAACATTTAGGATTTCAGTCTTTCCACAACCCTAAGTAATGCATCTATCTCCCACCATTTTCTGAATAATAATCCTTAAATTCTTTTATTTGGCAAACCTCCTGCAGTAAATGCGCAACTATGATATGCTGGATTTGCTCTTGCAGAACTATTTAATTGAGATTTTATGCATTTGCAAAATTGAAAACACAACTAAACCACAGTCAGAACACTCTGTGCAAAAGCTTGATGACTGTTAAGTCACCCAGCTTTACTGCTTTTCTCTTCCTTGTTCTTAAATCACTGCAGAAACAAAGATCTTGGTGAGAGTACGTGTCCAACTTCCAGTCCAAAATACTCTCAGAAGATTTATTCAATGGCACCGTCCGCTGACATGTCTGGATTAATATCTTATTTGCAGAAATCAGAACCAAATGTAAGGCCTGAGCTGCTTGTAAAATTAAATGTTTCATCCAGAGAGGTTATTTAAGACCCTCAGTCAGGAAAACTTGACTTCTTTCATTGGCAGATATATCTTATCATTACAAGCCATTCAATACCTTATTTTGTGTCTTTTATCCCTTGTAGTAAGATATTTATCTGGACTTGTCAAGTGAATGTGAATTAAATAAACGCTTTACTGCCAAGATCTGAGTTTCTGCTGTGGTGGAGGTTAGTGAACAGCTTTGAGGTGAACATCAGCCACTGCCTGTCGATAGAATGAGATTAAAACTATAAAAAACAGTCAAACATATGGCCCTTTTCCACTAGCCCTACTCTACTCTACTCTACTCTACTCTACTCGCCTTGTGCTGCTTTTCCATTAGCCCCAGTCGCCTGCCCAACGGCGTGCAGTGTCGCTTTAAACAGCTAAGCGGCACTGCGAAGACGTCATTTTGAGCGCGACGCAGTAATCTGTGGCTTTCTGTCACAAACCGAGTAAAAAAGGAAAGCAGAAGAAGGCTGCAGGTGGCAAGAAGAAATACCCCTTGAGAAGCACAGGAGAGTTTTGGAAGCTATACAACAGAATGAAGCCGAGGACGAGAGCAATCGAGCTGCAAAGAAAAGACGTATGAGGGTAAGCTAACGGTAGCTACCGCTAGCATGCTAGGACGTTGCGCTCAGGACTCATCGATGACCAATCAGTGGCCGGAAGTCGGTGACGTCATCTTTTAGTATCGACTCAGCTCGCTTAGAACCAGATCGGAGTAGGTACTAAAACTAGCTTGTTTTAGGAGGTACCAGGCTATTGGAAACATGCTGCAAATCAAGTAGGGCCGAGTAGAGTAGGGCCAAGGCGTGCTAGTGGAAAAGGGCTATAAGACAAACGTAGCATTAAATATTCCATTTATAAAGTAAATTCATGACTATCCTGTGCTCATCATCAGTTTTCAGGACTCATGGTTTGTCTGACTTATTTGCTTCCTGGTTTGACAAAAGGTTTGTTTTATGTTTTATGTCTAGTCTTTTATCTCGTATTTTATTTATTCTCCTGTACAGCACTTTGTTTCAACTATGGTTGTTTTTTACAGCGCTTAACAAATAAAGCTGGATTGGATTGGATTGGAAAAGGTTGATTAAGTGGCGAGTTGAACTATTGTGTTTTGCTTTAGAAGCGACCACATCTGTCTGCCTCCATGTCTGACTTCCTGTTTGGGTTGATCGTTTCTGCTCGGGTTGACCCATGTTGGAATGACATAGCCTTTCTGCTATTCTAAAAGAAGCAGAGCAGAGTGTACGTAAGGCCCTCACTAAATGTGGCCCGCCAGTCATTTTCAAAAATCAGCAATTGTAAATATGAAGAAAATTCAAATATCTAATCAAAATAATTCTATATAATCTTGACTGATATTCTTATTGGCTTTAGTAAGCTACTTACGACCTTACTTTGCTATTATAGTGTCTCCAAATCTCTTTCATGAAGCATTGGAACATTATATCAAGTATTACTCCATACTATATCTAAAATATGGCAGCAGTAAAATCTTTAAGCTTTAAAAATTTGGGAACACTCATCATTTCATTGATTTGATTCCATGTATTTTTGCTAAATTTGCTTGAATTCTGTGTCAAGTTCCTTTAATTATGCATAATAACTGTTACTTGTGATGTAATACATAAATATTGGTATGCTGGTATGCTAATTTTAGGATTAATTAATGTTCTCTAATGGTATATATCCAACGTCCTTTTCCCCTGGAGAATTTCCGAAAAAATTGTAACAATGCGGCCCTCAGACTGGGAAAAATGGTTTTGTGTGGCTCTCTTGGTAATGAAAGTTGCCCACCCCTGCTGTAGACAGATATCGATGTGTGAGTGGAAACCCAAACATCGTCTAGAAAGGAAGTATGCAGCCTAGACAGAACACCGCGCAGATTAACTTTGTGGAAATGAAGGGCTATTCTGGTCTTTTCTATAGAAATGTTTGATCTTTTACCTGCCTGACCTGATTAAAAAACATATTCCCACCTATTTTGGTTTTAACCTAACCTTGAAAGACCACAAAAAGGTGAGTAAGAGGGCGTTGGTCAGGACCAGACTGTGTGGTTAAGTCACCAGCTCATTATTCACAGATTAAAATGTTTAGTTGCAGTCCTGAGGAGGCTTTTAGAAAGTAATCACAGGTCAGGTCACAGGTGGAGCAGCAGTCTCTCCTGTCTGCATTAAAAAGTCTGATAGGAAAGAAAAATGTCTTGTTCTGTTTGCGTGAAGGGAAAAGACAAAAATCCTGGCATCCTCCTGCTCACGTCCTCTGCCGTCCGCTGCAGCCGGGGAGGCAGAGAGAGGCAAGGAGAGGAAGACAGACACAGAGGGAAATATCCATTCGTCTAGCAGCATCTGTGCCCTTTAGTTTGTCCGGAGCTGGTAATCTGCCAAGAAATGAAACAGCAGAGCATTAACACGGCTTTCTTCCCCTCGTCAGCCCTTCGCTGCACATCACTGCCAATATAAGCCCTATTAAATCCCCAAACAAGATTTGCAGCAATATCAGCTGTAGCAGCATTATAATAAATCAAATCACCCATATTCAACACATACTTACATTCTTACAGGATTTAAGACTTTAGCGAGCCAGTAAGAACAAAACATCTAACAAACACAATGTTACTGTAGTGAGTATAAGACTGCTGTTTGGCTCTCCTGTCTAGGCCTGTCACGATGATCAATAAATCAATTAACCGAACGATAAATAAAAACATCTTTGGTAAGTTTGCCAGCCTCGATAAGTTGACACGTGCATGCGTGTTTGTTTTCCTCCTCTCTTTCTACCAAAGAGGCTAAATGAGAAGATGGCTCACTCTGTCCATCTTTCTTAACACCAGGGTGCATCGGTTCTATAGCGGATTTATAGCGGAGTGAGCATCTGTCAGCCATTTGATCTTTGGGGGGGAGGCAGGGCCGCTTGGGCATACACACACAGAGCTGAAGTGAGCGTCCTAAGGAGTAACGAGGAAACAAACACTAATATGAATGATGGCACGAAAGATATGGTTCCTAAGCCGGCTGCCACAGCCCCAGTGTGGAAATATTTTAGGTTTAAACACAATGAACAAGGTGTGAGCTCATGAACACCGACGAGCCGATATGTCGCATTTGTTTGAAAGTAGTGGCGGTGAGGTAGGGGAGGTCGTCCCGACAGTCAGCGCTTACTGAGGCATTTGGTCTGCAAAGTAAATATAAATAAAACAGCACAAAATGGTGCACGCCTACAAACAGTGTCGTTCGCTACATTGCAAAAGAAATACAGCCCTTCAATACGGTTGAAAATCCAGCATTTCGTTTGACAGTATGAATTGACTGTGAGAACATAAACGTCACAAACAGTTCCTGAACTGTATAAACTCCATCTTATTTATTTTGTGTGTTTTTACTGGAGTTTTGTTTTTTTCTTTCCTTTACAGACAGGGTCTATTTTCTTTATTGTTTTTGATTAGTATAATCATTTTTATTTACATGCAATTTTTACCAAAAAAAGAGTCCATTCCATTTCAATGTTTTTTTCTCTTTTTTTTGTTTGTTAAAGGAGACATATCATGCTTGTTTCTCCTTTTCACTATGCCAGACTAGAATGCCTGTAAAGCATTTCTGCCCTCAGTACAAGTCATTTAGTTCCTTCATTGCCCCACAATAGCGTTCTCAAAATCCTCATTTTAGGCCATTATCAAGCTCTTGTTGAAACGCTCGGTTCTCAGACTGACCTACAGTTACCTCGCAACATCACAGCCCTTTGTGCTCTGATTGGTCAGTTCTGTCAGAGCTGCCGAGAGGGTTGAGCCAGCCTGTCCTTCTTCTTCTACTGTATTTTCCGGCAGGCTCAAAGCAGCGACCGCGTATTGAGTCCCCCTACAGGCCAGAGCTGGTAATAAGTGAGTGTGAGCTAGGGAGCTACGTACTGCTGCTTGGTGGATGTGTTCCTCGGTGACGGTTTTGTGGCTAACGGACATCACAGAGGAGGAAGTGTTTTATCAGATTACTCCAATAAAAGAAATGTACCTCGTGTCGTCACCACGATTTAAATCTCGCGGTCATCTCGCAATGACCTATTTTCAGAGGCATCAAATCTCGTTCTAGGATATCAGAAAAAATACAATATCTAATTTTTTGAAAATTAAGGGGGTGTAAGGTCTTGTTTTCAAATTTATTGTATTATATGTAAGTATTAAATCATTCATCAGCATGATATGTCTCCTTTAAATTTATTATATTGTTTGTTAAATTTATTTTATTTAAAAGCTCTTGACTTTCCAGTTACAGTGTTTGCAAAGCTGCAGAGTTGTGTAAACATTCTGGCTTTTAGATGGAAGTATATTACATATTTAGCATGAATATGCTAGGAGTTTTAGTTTTGATCTGACACTGCAGAACATAATAACAGCAGCAAAATCAAATCAAATATTTGTTGAAAGTTAAGGAAGTTATTATTTTTCGGTTCAACATCAACCTCTGCATTTACTGCACAAGTAAAAGTGAGGGTCAGATATGGCTTCTCACATTTTCCTGTTATCTAAGTAGTTAACAGGATGCAGCATCTTTTTGTTTTCATGTCTTGCCTCATTCCTGAGTCCATGACAAGCACACAGTCTCCATTCTATTGACTGTGTGTGCAGTAACACAGAAGAGACGGGCAGAGCTCGGCCACCGGTAATTAGCTTAGCTCAAACACTGGGAGTCAATGGGTAGCATTAGCCTGCCTCTTCCTACAGTCATCAGACAAACACATCAGCAACTCTATGCAGTCCTGTGAGCTTCTTTGACCGTTATGTTATGTAATCTTATTTTAGACTAAGATTAGAACTTCATGTAATTTTCAAAAGAAATTACATGCCAGTTCTGATGCTCATCTTGAAAACATGCAGTTTCTCCTCTGTTTATTCTAATTCAAAAAGGTAAGCAAATTAGCGGTGGGTGAGCTCTTCCTCTCTCTTCCTTGTGACTGCACGCACAGTCTAAAGAATTGTATTTATCTGCTTTTCATGGACTGGGGAGTGAGGCAAGACATGTAAACAAAAAAAATGTTGGTGAATCCCTTTACTTAGGTTAAATTGAATACTAGCATCTTGGTGAAAAGAAGCTTCTGAGACTTTATTTGTTACTGATATGCCAACATGTGCATTGTTTTCATCTTGCCTTGACATAGCCATGGGCCCCACTTTGAGAATCTCTGCACTCGACAAAAAGAGAAGCTTAAAAACCAAATCAGATATGCACGCTGCATCACTGCCTGATCATGTTCTTTATGTTTTACCAGTCTGATATTTGTGCAGTCTGGATGCTGAACAGCGTCTAAATGCCTCTTCATCACTCATTAATAAGTCAGCACGGCCCGTCTACTGTATCAGAGTATTGTTTAATCAGTGCGAGTGTGTCTGAGTGAAATGTGAACATCAGCGTCTCCTCGCCCTCCCGGTGCTGCTGATGGTAACAATAAGAGAAAGGTGATAGCGCTCCCTCTGTCCCTCTTGACTTCATCTTCATGCTGCGTCCTTGTTTCCTCTCTCTCTCTCTCTCTTATTCTTCTGCTTCCTTGCTGATATTACAGCGAGGCGGTGGTAACCTTGGCATTCCCTGAGTGCCACTCTGGGAGCCGCCTGGCACTTTCAGGCATCACTCACCCTCTGCAGCCCCAGACTTGTGCCCGACACGTCCAGGTAATGGATATGATGGATGTAACAGAGTCAGGTTCATTCCCCGGGCGAGTTGCAGTTGCAAAACTTAAGGATTTCTGGCTGCGGTCCAGTGAAGATACAGGACTTCAATCTCCATATCATTTCCATTTGTCCCCCGCTGAATGGAGTGAGGCTGTGAGGAGGATCCCTCTGCAGGCTCGTCAATACACTGACACTTTTATTGCCATAATGTCTGACCTGCTTAAGAATCATGTATTTATATCACAGTCATGTTTCTGAAAGACTAGAGAAGAAGATAAAAACGCAAAAACTATGAAACATTTCTTGGGATTTTCTCCTCTTGACTTTAACAAAGTGGAGATGCTGGAGAAGAGTTCACTCGCAGCAAAGTAGCCTAACAAACAGATTTCTACAAAGTGTGAGAAAACCATTACGGTTCATCAAATAAATTGCTGTCGCTTTAATTAAGAGACTCCTCTTTTGCCTTCAGCAAGGGTCTGAAAACAAACAGGGAATGTCTGCATGTATCTAAACAACAGTACAGAATGATCTCTGCATTAACAACCTAAATGTTCCACTTTGTCATGTCAGTAAGCCTGTCTGAACTGGAGCCTTGGACTCCTGTTCTTAGCTCAAAAATGTTTATTTTATTGATTAATTATTTTTGTCAAAGTTTTCATCCACAACCTTTTTTCCCCTGATGAAAACTACACAGTAACTAATAAAAACAAGTGAACATGGACAGAACTAAAACTAAATTAGCTGACATTTTCATCAACAAATAAAAACTAGACTAAAATATTTGACAGAGACTTAATCCAATCAGACCTAATTTGGTCATGTAGAAAGTAGAGACAAGTTCGGAATCACAGCTACTTTGGTTGTGTGGAAAGGTTGGATGAGCTCAGAGGGACATCCAATCACAGCTGCCTTAGCTTGGTGGTTGTGGGATAAGTTGTGGAGCTATCCAATCAGAGCTGCTCTCTTTATGAATTGATATAGTCATGTAGAGCAGGTTCACAGTTTGTTGTCAGTTCTGGTATTGTAACTGAGATGCTCTGCCAGGTAGACTAAATAAAGGTGACTGCATTTCACACAAAAGGAACATTTGTTTCTGTTCATTTAGACATTCAAACTTTTCTAGCATTCATAAAGGGTTATTAGATGTTTCATTTTGTCCAAAAGTAAAAAAAAATGACTTCCGAAATTCAAGGAAACAAAAAAGCCTAATACTTTCTACTTTATATTTTAGTTAAATAAATTTACAGTGGATTTCAACAACTAAAACAAGACTAAAATTAAAACAATTTAGATGACTAAACTATGACTAAAACTAAAATATATTTTAGGCAAAAAACAAACAAAATTAAAAAGTGATATCAAAATTAAAACTGTAATGAAAAAAATGTGCAGTACTTTGTGTCTAGTACTTCTGCTTTTGTTGCCATGGTACAAATACCACATACCATATCCCAAAAAAATACAAAAAAATATTCACAAGTGCTGGACCAACAGACTGAGAAACTCTTGGTCCTTCAGGTCATCAGATTGTACAACTCCTCACTCGGAGCATGGAAAGCCAAAACAGGTCCACACTACCAATTTATTTGATAAAGGAGCGTCAGCTAATTCCTCGACCTTGTCTTCCTCCATATTGAAGCGAGAGTTTTTCTACGGTAGGCGAGGAAGGTAAAAAATCACCAGTCTCATTGGTGCCCCTTTACGTTTTTTATTTCATGCTTTTATTTCGTGCGTCTCTGAACTTTATTTCATCATTTTTTATTTCGCAAAATTTCATGGCATGAAATTTTGTTACATTCCTAGAAGAAGCAGTAGCCAGAAGATTTTTTTATATATATTTGTAGTTTTTTTTCTACGTTTATAATACCTGTGTGCTTGATTTGTTCTGTATGCGTGCTATGCTGCTGGAATCTTAATTTCCCTAAGGGAGTCTTGCCAAGGGAATAATAAAGTTCTATCTAATCTCATCTAATTTAATATTGCTTGATTCTTACTGAAAATAGATTAAAACTTACAAGTCTGGGGCGCTGGTTTGGCGGAGTGGTTAGTAACCAGGCACCCCATGTACTTGCTCCTGCCGGTCCGGGTTCGAATCCCGCCTGTGACCAGTTTGCAGAGTGTCTTCCCCTACTCTCTCTCTCCCCCTTTCACAAGCCTATCCACTGTCATTCTCTCCTGTCAATAAAGGCACAAAATGCCCAAAAAATACATTAAAAAACAAAACAAAAATGTACAAGTCTGATGCCCTGACAAATGCTATGTTTTTCTTTAAAAAATAAGAACTCCCATTTCCAGAGCTTAAAAAAAACAACATAAAATTGTAATAATTGGTCCAAGTTGCCCGGCCCTGACATGTTCCATCTTCTCCCTAAACAAACTCACAGCTCTCCCTCGAGTTTACAGTTTACTTGTCTGAATCTGAAAACCTGGAGCACAAAGACCAACAGGCTGGTAAAGTTTCCATCCTCGGCATCCTGTGGGGTGTCACTGGAGTCCCCTGAGGAGGTTACTCATGGTGATGGAGCCAGGTAATGGGCATGATGGATGTTTTACAGCTGGGTTCACTCCTAGGGCGCTGGCTGAATGGTGTTTAGGAAAGACGGATCCTCGAGCTGCTCTCCCACAGAAAACATCATATTTAACCTCCTGGTAACCTCGGATTCGCCAGTGGTTTGGAGTTGAGAGAGAGAAATACAGCAAAACAAAGCTGGAGCTCATAAATTGCACACTAAGCAGGCGCCGAATGTTCGTTCGGTAATAAGCTGCATATTTTCTTCCGTGGCTGGATACGAACTCCTCTGTACGGCCCCTTTAAATCTACCGCTGTCAAACAAATCTTACCCTCCCCTCGTGGTTGTAATAAGGCAGGCAAGATGAGTTTTTGTTTATCTAGAATAATGTGCAATTCTAGAGCATTTTTTAAGACTGAGATGATGTCTTTAAAGACCAGCTCCAAGCTCTCCTACTCTCTCCAACCCTCCCCAATAATCCTGTTTATCAGTGAGTACTTGGGATAAAAAGAGCTGAAGACAGGTGCAAAAATGTTTGAAATCAAGATTCTATCATTAATTCTAGATAACCTAACGTATTGAGGGTTTATTCTGTTATTATTAGGGATGGGATGAAATATCGTTTGGCAAAATATCGCGATACAGTACGTGACAAAATGCATTGAGTTTGAAAAAAATGGATTGTGAAATAAAGACGTCACGTCCGGTAACAGCGCACGTGACCAGAAGTGATGAAAACAAACTTTAGCACCAACTACCTTGCCTCCAAAAAGCCCAATGATGGAGTCGAATGAGGTTGAAATTGAGGACGCTCCGCCTGGATACAAGTCATCTGTCTGGCAGTATTTTGGCTTTCTCATTAAAAAAGACGAAGATGACAATAGAGTAACTGACAAGACTAAGACGGAGTGTAAACTTTGCTATGCTGTCATTCCGTGCACCTCCTCCAACACAACAAACACGAACCACCACCTTCAGTGTCACCATAAAAATCTGAAGACAACCCCGGCGAAAACGAGCCCACCGCTTGTTAGCATACACTCTCTCTAACCTCTCTAGGGTTAGAGAGAGTGTTATTGTCTGTGTTTGGCCTGTTAGGCCTTGTGTTTTCCTGTGTGCAACTCAAACAAAAATAAATAAGTTGTAATTACAAAGTAATATTTTTTCTTTTTTACTTTTTTGATATTGTATCGTGACGTATTGTATGGCGACCCGGGCATATCGAGGTGCAGCATATCGTGAGTTTAAGTGTATCGTCCCACCTCTAGTTATTACGTTCTGCTATTTCTGGTAATAAAAGGTCTTCCTGTTCCTTCCACCTGCACTTAACCTTAACTTAGTCAGTCTTTCTCCTCTATATTCTGAGCTTCTGAGCAGAACTTAAACGAGTGGGAAGAGGCATCATTTGTTAGAATGGACACAGAGCTGAGAGCAACAAACTAAAAGTGTGCGACTTCACTGTTTAAGGAAGTCTTCACTCTAAAGGATGAGGTTGGGCTATGAGGAGCCTCTGGTGAAAGGAGGGTCTGACTTGACAGTTCCCGTGGTGTCCCACCAGTGAGCATCAGAGTTTAAAAGGGTCCCTTTAAAGTTAGTCACACTGCTGGAGGGCAACTCTACAAACAGCAGGATACTCGTTATTGAAAAAATATTTGCTTATTTAACTAGGGCTGGGTTTAAAAAAATCAATTTAATCGATTTTAATCTATTACCCTTTAAATGGTTCATAATCAATCCATAAAATCCAAAGATCAATCTTTTAACTTGTGTAGGTTTTTCTTCATTGGACATGCAGAGAAGCAGCCTGTGGTATCAACCCTGCTAGTCTCGCGGGATAAACATTTAGCGCTGCTTTACACTGAACAAGATCTCTTAAGATGCTACTGCAAGCACTCAAACAAACATAGCAGAATTTTGCTTAGATTTTCAGGAGGTGTTGGTAAAGGCCCAACTTAGAAATGATCAGAATTTGGTTTTGATATGTATATTTGTCAGGATGCAAAAAACACCCCAAACTAAAAAAAAAAATCTGTACATTGGGTAAAATAATAATAAAAAATCTCTTTCAGTTTTAAAGAGAATTGATTCTGATTTCATGGGATAATATGGGGTCCATGTCTCTTTCATCAAAATAAATCTCATCTGGATCAGATCCAGATTGATTCCACAAAGAACTTTACAATGGGAAATCCCATTGGCAACATGCATAATTCATATACAATAGAACAATTCAGTGGTGTTCCCAAAACTTCTTGTGTTTATACAGGATAACAACCTGCATGTATGTGCTGAGCTTGGTCTGGATCCTGGTGCTATTCTGGGTCTGGTGATCCGGAACTGTATCTTTAACAGGGGTTGTGGAAAAGCCACAGCCGGACTGAGCTGCTTGGTGGAGGTCTGCACTCTCTGAGTGCTTTTCTAGTTTGTTAATTTGATCAGTTAGAATCACAAATGAGACACTTCAGATCTTTGCTAATAGAAAACATGTAGCCTGAAGCTCAAGCTCGCTATATCTTACTAAAAACAACAGACAAAGGCATTTTTTTACCTGCTACAATGAAGCAACATTATAACAGGAGTAAACCTGAGAGTCCGGGTCTCTTTCCTGTGTCTGGTCTTTATTTCAATCACTGGATATAGTTGATTTTGACTGTTGTGATTTTCAGATCATCACATTTGCAGCTCTCTTCAAGCAACTCTGTCTTATCCCAGCTCAGTTATGTTAGTTTATTTGATCATCATTTACATTTTTCCCTGTCAAAAAAACAGTTTGTAAGAATCTCAAAGAAGGCTCTCTGGGGAACTTGGCTGATAGAAAAGATATAGCCTGAAGCACAAGCTTGTTATTACTATCCTAAAAAGCTACGTTATAACAGGAGTATAACTGAGGGTAGGGGTCTCTCTTCCTGTGTCTGGTCTTTTTTTCCAAATCACTGGATATAGCTGATTTTGACCATACTGATTTTCAGATCATCACAGCTACAGCAGCTCTTCTCAACCCAGCTCACTCTGTTACATCACTTTTGTTTGTGTCGCTGCTCTTTCAAGACTTCTGGAAAGTTTCATACCGTATAAAATTGTCATATGAAGTAATCAGCACTGTTGAAGACTGTTGATGTTGACTTTTGTGGCAACAGTCATTGTCATCTGTAAGTGGTCTGCTCCTTTGGTCTGGAGACGTACCAGCAGAAATCATTCGCTCTCTTCCTCACGCAGACATATAACTGTGAGCACACACATGAAAAAGAAAAACAGGGACAGACTGGAGGGGCCGAAATGTCTCACTGTGTTTATTCTCACCTCCACTTTGTGTGATGTAGCGCACCCACGGTAACGCCTGGTAGCCGCTCTTCTCAATGATCTTCAGGTAACGCACCTGAGGAGTAAATACAGTTATAATCATTTTTGTTACTTGATAAATGAAAACATCAGCTGTTAGAGCCTTTTGCCCTTAATGCAGCGTGTTTATAGTATAGTCTATGTCCTATGCCCTTGCTTGTGTCCCTAATCCTGTTAT
The DNA here is from genome assembly GCA_036419115.1 of Scarus forsteni. Classification (NCBI taxonomy): domain Eukaryota; kingdom Metazoa; phylum Chordata; class Actinopteri; order Labriformes; family Labridae; genus Scarus; species Scarus forsteni. Next base: position 47,062,332 of record JAZDUH010000136.1, read on the forward strand.
ATCACATAAATCATTTCTGACTAATCTTCAACACTTTCATGTATGAAAGCACAAACAGCTCCTTTTGCATTTGGAGCACTTTCTTTATTGCCTTTTGCGTTAAATTGATGATACAAATACCACTTTGGGCTTATGTGGACTTTAAAATGTATGAAAAGGATTAAATGCCTTCACTCTGTTTTACTAAGGTGTAACTTTAACCCTTTTCTGCATGAATTATAAAATCACAAAGTAATATTTTTTAAATGATTGTTTTTACTTACTAACAAGTTAAAAACATGTAAAAAAAAAAAAAATCACTGTGTTATATTTTGAGGTAGTTTTGCCTATGTCCACAACAGTGTATATCATACATCAACGGTATTAATAGTTACTTAATATAACTCAATACAGAGCCACAAACACATAACTTCAACAAACATTAATTCAGAGTGAACACTGAATGAGTTACTGCAGTAAGTGTCGACTGTGACAGTCAAACTTTGGAAAAAGTTTACAATAAATACTCAGGGTGTAAATCGCCAGTTACATAAAGATACGATACGATAGCATTTCTTTGGACAAAGATACGATATTTGACAATATCACAAAGTCTGTCACGATTCAATTTCACAAGTCACAGAGAAACCATTTACAAGAAAAGTATGCTACAGTTTTTCCAACTTTTTATTAAATTACAAAATATTTTTTATCAGTCTGATTCATTGAGAATAGATGAATTTAACACTCATACCTGAAGGACATGCTGCATTCCCCACTTTTTTTTTATTAAACACCTTAAAACTGCCCTTTTGTCAGTTTACTGTTTCATTGATTGTTAATTTATACATCAAAACTTTACAAGCATTCAGTAAAGGGTTATTAGATGTTTAATTTTACAGTGTAAAGCCCCCGTCACACATTCCTGTTTCTCATGGCGATTGTGCACGATTGTCATAGTCCTGATAAAATGTGCTTTGGTCTTGGTGCATGCGCTACTTGATCTGGATCAGCGTTGTATAGTCGTGGATGAACGGCGGGGAACGTGGAAGGGTCCTGACAGTTTTGAACTGTTCAAAACTGTCGTGGAGAATCGCCGCTCTCAGTTTAGCGGGTGGAAGCCTAATGCAGTCCTAATGCGAACGATATTAGCGTGGCATGTATGAACGTGGCTCAATCCTGAAAGCTTTATGAGGACAACTGACAAGGATGTATCCGTTTGTGCCCTGACTGTGTCCCGTTCAAGACGGCGCAAGCGACGGGGCTCAGTCGGGGCTTACGTGACGCAAACTGAGCTCGAGCGCTGCTGACGTCGTGTCAGCGGGATGGAAGTTCAAGGAATCCTCGTCATATTGCTGTATTAACCTAACTGGAGCAGGACGAATGCCCCCGAAGTGCTGTAGAAGCGCTCCTGACGGTGTATTTACGGGGTGTGTCCAGGGGTGAGACAGTCATTTCATCCCGTATCATAGCGATCACACCAGCCTCGTCAATCGTGTACAGTCGTGCTCAATCGCTATGGGAAACGGGAATGTGTGACTTAGGCATAAGATAACATAACATAAACCACAAAAGCACTCGGAGAGGGCAGACCTCCGCCAGCACCACAGTCCTCTCCCATATAGTTATTTTCACCATAAATATTAATCCTACTCTTATTTCATGTAAATATTTAGATTCATTGACCATGAAAACATACCATTAGCAATTGGATTCATAATGATTTCTATTTTAGTTCAGTAGTTATCCATGAAAATCTCATTTTTCTTCATGGCGGATCAAGACGCTGATGTGGATCAACACCAAAATTGAATCAGTTCTTCCTTATCCCATGCTGAACATTTCCTGAAAATTTCAAATTTCAAATCCATCCATAACTTTTTGAGTTATTTTGTTCAAAGACAGACAGACAGACAGACTCTCCCGAAAACATCACCTCCTTGGCAGAGGTAAAAATGCCTTACCCTTTATACTTCATATTTTAGTTGATTAGATTTCATCGACTAAAATGTGAAATTTCATCAGCTAAAACTAGACTAAAATGAAAACAATTGAGATGACCACATTATGAAAGGAACTAAAAGATATGATAAGACTAAAAAAAGTTTCGTAGTAAGTAATTCCAACAAAACCAACCTGAATCCCAGATACAGTGAAATAGGGGATCTCAAAGTTAACAGTGATCGGTCTCTTTGCCTCCAACTCCTCACTCTCCACGCTGGGTAAACCAAAGTGTGCCCGCATCATGTACTCCTTACCACCCTGCAAACACACAGAGAGGAGAAGAACACCATGAATCTGTTCCTGCTGCAGAGAAACATTTAATTCATAGAAGCTCTGTCCAGAAAGTCCTCCTTAGTAAATATGTTCATTTATCTTGACTTGTTCTGTCCCAAGACGTCTGACTCCAATTAACACAAGGCTGTTTGTCCAGAAACAAAACAAAGTCTATATTCAGGGCTGTTTGTGGCAAGTCACATTAAGGGTCAATCTGATATTGCTTCATGGGATTTTAGCTTCAGGCCAAATGATCTTGGCGATAAACATGAAGAGACAGGTTAATCATTTTCATGCAGGCCTCTGGTAACACATCACATGAGAACTGAGTCTGTTTGTTTGTCTTGAAGTTTAACTCGCTGTAAAGCACTTGGACCAAAAAGAGTGAAACTCTGGTTTTAAGTGGTTACTATTTAAAATCTTTTTTGAAACCTAAGGCTAAAAGAGCAAAGCAGAAAAGCATTTAATGGTTCAACCAATAAAGATCAGGCAAGATGAAGGTCGGGTCAAGAGGTCGACCAAATGAGTAATGATCATGTAACCAAAACTATATGCTCCACAATACTCAAGGGTGAGAAGACAAGCACTTATTTAAACATATCAACAATATATTAAAGGGACATGCCAACATTTATTTTTGTTTTCATGTGCTGCTTCGATCCCGAGTCCATGACAAGCAGATAGACTCCTTTCTTTCTTCACTCTGTGCGTGCAGTGGCAAGAAAGAGACACAAAACTCCCCCATTGGTACTTAGTCTAGCTCAGATACTGGGAGTCAATGGGTAGTGTTCGCCCGCCTCTGCCTACAGTCTTCAGATAACTCTTTAGCAACTCTAATGGTGTGGCCACACCAGACGCGGATTCGCAAAGACGCGCGTCTAGTTTACATACATACAAAGTCAATGCAAAGACGCGTCTGGACGCAGATTCGCCCCGGGCGGCGCGTCTGATGCGCGTTTGGAGCGTCCGGCGCGTTTGGGGCGTCAAACACCTCGACGCTCGAGTTGAAAATATTGAACTTTTGACACAAATTCGCGTGACGCTGTGGTGCGGCAGCCAATCAGCGATGACATTCCCCCTGACGTCATTGATTTGATGATGTGAGACGCTACGGCCACCTGCTCCGGCGCAAACCCCTCTGAAAGATGGAGGAGAGGTTGATCTGCGCTGTTTGCCATCATCCGGAGCTATACGATTCGACGTGTGTACTGTACAGAGACCGGAACAAAAAAGAGCAGGCTTGGGTGAAAGTCCCTGAGGAGACAGGTTTTGAAGGTAAGTTCTGTAAATATTCGATTCCAGCTGGATTTGCCTGCACAGGTCATCACTGAGTCTGACAAGCTCCGGCTCTCTACTGCGCCTGTGCGTGCCGCGCGTTGAAATTCGCCAATTCGTGTCCGGTGTGGCCGCAGCATAAAAGGTCCTGTGTGCTTGTTGTAACGTGTTTTTGTTTATCATGTGTGAAGATGAGCACTTTGCCCATTTCTAGTTCCAACACACCTATTTGGCATTATATTCACAACTTTTTGAGACCAAAATGGGAGAAATTAAGATCATCTGTTGCAATTCAGAACAAATATCAATCAACACAAATGTGGTGGAGTACATTTTTTTTAGTGCTGGTTAATTTAAGCAAGGCTATAATATTGATAATAATAATGATAATAGTAGTGATTATAATAAGAAGGTTATGAAATCCTTGATAATGAATTAAACAAAGTAAAAAAAATAAATCATTTAACAATACAGTCGCTGAAGGTGAATGTATTTTTGAACACAAGATTTCCCCAATACAAAGATAACGAAAAAACATTTTTTTGAAGTATTCCAAAAACTAAAATCTTGCTTAAATAAATAAAATACAAAACCGAATACAATAAATAAAACTCAAGTGAAACACAGTGAGATTGTTCTATAGTTTTGGATCCCTTTAGTTTTCAGTCTGAATGAATGAATGCATGAAGAGTTTGCAGTCTGTTGCAGATGATGGCCAAATAGCCTCTGCCTAAGGATCTCAATGTTAATGTTGGCTGATAATGTGTTAAAAGTCAGAGATTTAGCAGAGTGAAAGGCCATGAAAGACTTTGAAAGTAATCAGTAAAATGTTAAAATCAATTCTTAATTATACAGGGAGCTGATGTGAAGCTGCTAAAACAGGAGTGATGTGGTCATGTTTTTGTTGTTAAAATCTTGGCAGCAGAAAAATTCCTTTAAAAAATGTCATTCATCAGGGCCCCGAATGTTTATCTAATAACAGGCTGTCAAACATAGTGCTCTTTAAAGAGAGAGGCAGAGATGTCTCATAAAAGAGAGCATGCATGAAGATAGAGAACTTTAATTGCCTACTGTTCGTCTCACTGCTGCCACCATCTTGTCCTATGATTCCTGTGGCAGCCTGTCAAATATGGACGGTCTCAGTCAGGCCATCTCTGTCTTCAGCCCCCGAACAACGAAGAAACAAGACCTCCAAAGACCCCCATGTTCTTAAATCTAAGAAATGTTAATTGAAGACCCTTTAAGATTTTCTCAGGGCCATCCTGTGTGAACTTGTGCTTCAGGTTTAAAAGTGAAAATAAATGACAGTCCTTTCAAAGTGAGCCTGAAGCTGACAGCAGATCCTAAAATCACAGGCAAATAACATGTCAAACTGTTGATGTTTACAGCAGAAATACACATTTACAGCCAGTTCAAAAATAATTTTGGTCAAAAAACTCATATCTTTATGAGCAAACACTGTACGTAGTGTGATTTGATTTTAATTACTCCTCCAGAGCTGAAAGTCAGGATGTGGTAGATGTTCAGCAGGAAGATTAAAGTTGAACCAAACTTCAACTGTTTGTTTTTAGGCTGACTTAAACTTAGTTCAACGCTGTGTTTGTAATAATAATAATGACAATAACTTTCATAATAAAGGACTTTAACAATGAGGTTTATAAGGTGAATTGAGAAACAAATCAAACACATTGAAAAAATATCATAACAGAACAGAAGAACCAAACAGTAAACAAACTCATAGGGTCAAAGTGACTCTAACAAGAGGAAAGTTATATTACAAAAAAAGAGTCCAGGCAATACAAGTAGCCCTTTTCCATTAGCCCTACTCTACTCTACTTGCCTTGTGCTGCTTTTCCATTAGCCCCAGTCGCCTGCCCAACGGGGTGCAGTGTCGCTGTAAACAGCTCAGCGGCACTGCGTGACGTCATTTTGAGAGCGACACAACAATCTGTGGCTTTTTGTCACAAACTGAGTAAAAAAGGAAAGCAGAAGAAGGCTGCAGGTGGCAAGAAGAAATACCCCTTGAGAAGCACAGGAGAGTTTTGGAAGCTATAAAACAGAGTGAAGCCGAGGACGAGAACAATCGAGCTGCAAAGAAAAGACGTATGAGGGTAAGCTAATGGTAGCTACCGCTAGCATGCTAGGTAGTCGCGCTCATGACTCATCGGTGACGACATTGTCTGACTGTTTAGCATGAACACATTTTGGGGATATAACGCAGTAAATGGCAGTGAAAGCTGTAAAACCTATTTGATAAATAAGTATCATAAATAGGTAAGAATACATAAATACACTGTAATGTATTGTAATGCGTTTTAATGAGAGGAGTTTTTATTAATTTAATTTGTATTTTGTTTTATATTCTTTGAGGAGACCCAAATACATGTAGATACATAAAACATGCATGTTTGTGGGAATTTTTGCACATTCTCATGCACATTCTTAAATGCAAACTGTCTGCAAATTTAAAATGTTTTGTCAAGGAGCAGCTCACTCACAAGTAGGAATCGGTTCATTGTTCAATTATCAGAGTGGTTCAAAAGACTCGACACAAGACAAAGCCTTGGTTTACGAGGAAAAGAAGATAACATGATGATAGTAGAAGATAACATAGCAAAATGCATTAAAAAATGAGTCACAACAAGCACACAGGACCAGGAATTATAAAATAGAATTGCCTAAGACTTTATCTGAAGACTGAAGGCAGGGGCAGGCTAACACTACCAACTGACTCCCAGTAAGTGAACTAAGCTAACTAACAGTGGGCGAGCTTTGGTCATCTCCTTCTTGTTACTGCTCGCACAGTCAAAAGAATGGAGTCATGAATAAGGCAGGGCACAAAAAGAAATGAAATGTCAGTGTATCATTTCAAAAGTGCGTTTTATTTCCAACTAAACACTTCTAACTTAAACCACGTACAGAAAGCTCAGACAAAAACACAGAAACAAGAAAAGACGACAGTTCTCCTTGAAAATCCTCCTTTATAATTTGATGTTATGATGAAAGAAACGAAGATGAAAAGAAGTTTTCTGAATGTTCAACAAACTAAAATTTTAATTTTACTAACCTTGACCAAAGTCAAAGTATTTCTCTTCCTCAGACTAAGAAGCAGCTTTGAAATAAAAACATAGTTTTGTTATCTTTGCCTGCAGCTTCTGACTAAAAGTGAGATTCTTTCATAATAGTCTTTTTCCCTTTAAATAAGAATTCTGTGAAAAATGTTCATAATTGTGCGTGGAAGATAGCTGAAGGCAAATGTCCCAGTTTCTCAAACCTTTCCGAGCCGTAATGTTTGTGATTGGGGATGCTAAAATAAAAAAAAAACAAAGTTGAAGACTGTCTCACAGACGATGAGTGTTTTTATCAGCCCATTATCAGCACAGGCTGTGACTCACTCTCGTTTCCAAAACTGCATCAAACACTGAAGTTTAGCACGCTGTCCTGAGAGAACATGCAGTTTTACAGGGTCCAAAGGTTGACAATAACAGAGACGGATGTGATGCAGAGTCATGCAAGAGTTCGATAACAGAATACGTCACAATTTAAAGCAACTCTTAACCCCCCCGACAGGCAGATGGTGTAATAATTACTGAGGGGATTTCTGAAGTTGGCAGATAAAAGGAACACGAGCTGAATTAATTCTCTGAGAGTTCAAAATTTTCTTCAGTGGAGTTTTTATCTCTGACTGACACTGAAAATGTGAAAAAACAACAGCAGGTGGAGACATATGAGGAGATGCTGATTTGAATGTGATAAACAGCAGCTCTCAAAAACCTCAAATACATCAAATCAGCCTGTTTTTCACGGGCCTGGGGCACTTACAGGGGTAGACAGATTTCTTTAGGGGGAATGTGGAGCTGAATGAGGAACACTTTAGGTGAGTTTAGTATTTCTGACAAAAATGCTCTATTTTTACTAAAAGAAACAAATAAAATCCCCCTTCAAAAATCAGAAACTATCACTTTTGGCCTCTCTTTATACTCCTAATGATGGGGAGTTAAGTTTTTTACTTCCCCATAGTCATGGTATTTGGTGCGTCAGTGGAGCAGTGGGATAGAGCGCTTGGTCAGTGATCGGGAGGTTGCAGGTTCAAGCCCAGCTCCGGGCGATGTGTCCTTGAGCAAGACACTTAACTCCAAGTTGCCCCTACTGCTGTGTCAGTGGTGTGTAAATAGACATGAAAGAGCATGAATGTGTTATGCTACGGCCACACCGCATGCGAATTGGCGAATTTAAATGCCCCGTAAGCCTGTGACGCTGGGCCTCGGGGCTGGGCGCTGGACCATTTTGACAAGCTGAGGGGCGACGCGCGTCACTGCGCAGGCGCAGTGGAGAGCCAGAGCTTGTCGGACTCAGTGATGAACCGTGCAGGCAAATCCAGCTGGAAACAAATATTTACAGAACTTACCTTCAAAACCTGTCTTCTCAGAGACTTTCACCCAAGCCTGCTCCTTTTTGTTTCGGTCTCTGTAGAGTACACATATTGAATCCTATAGCTCCTGATGATAGCAGACAGCGCAGCTCAACCTCTCCTCCATCTTTCTGCGGGGTTTGAGCCGGAGCAGGTGGCCAGAACGTCACACGTCATCAAATCAATGACGTCGGGGGAATGTCATCGCTGATTGGCTCCAGCGTCACGCGAATTTGCGTCGGAAGTTCAATATTTTCAACTCGAGCGTCGAGGTGTTTGACGCCCCAAATGCGCCGGACGCTCCAAATGTGCCACGCCAAACGCGTCCGACGCTTCAAACGCGCCGCACCAGACGCCCGGGGCGAATCTGCATCCAAATGCATCTTTGCATTGACTTTAGAGCTGAAACGATTCCTCGAATATTCGCGAGTACTCGATTACAAAATATCCTCGAATTAAATTTTGTGCCTCGAAGCCTCGTTTAATATATAATTATACATATAAATATATATCTGGACTACTATACAGTGCACGGTGTTTGACATTTCTGTGGCACAACACGCCTGCTACCTCTGCTGCTGCGCTGCTTGTAAAATCATGAAGGAAGAGAAAAGAGAGGGACAGAAAGGAGAGTCCACAGAAGAAATGACAGAGAGTGTCCCAAGTGTGTGGTCACTACAAGAAGGGACAAAAAGAAAACACAGTGCAGTGTGTCTGATGTCAAACAGAGTTCGCCTATCACGTAGCTTAGCATGATAGCACGTCGTCAGGGCTGCAACTATTACTATTACAGCATTTTAAATATGCTCATCACAGACATGCGTCCTCTTTCCATGGTGGAGGACACAGGATTTAAGAACATGATCAAGGATTTCAATCCAAACTACGCAATGCCCTCCAGAACAAACTTCACAAATATAATTGCAGAATTATATTACTGCTTTGTACATCAGTATTGTATTGGCTTTGTTTTAAGCCAGTACTGGTTTAAACTTTGAAAGTTGTTAAAATAAAAACCCTTTTCTGAGGAATAAAAGGCATTTGGTTGCTCAATTTGAAACCCCGAACATGTTGCATTGTATACAATTGATTTATTTGTTTAAAAATAAAAAAGTATATTTTGTTAGAGTACTCGAAGAAATAATTGACAGAGTACTCGATTCCAAAAATACTCGATAGTTGCAGCTCTAATTGACTTTGTATGTAATCTCGACGCGCGTCTTTGCGAATTCACGTCCGGTGTGGCCACACCATTAGAGATACTGATGGAAGCTAACAAAGAAACTTTGAACCATCAGTGAGTGCATGTGCGAGTGAATGTGTGTTAATCAGTAGGTGAGACCTGCGGTGTAAAGCAGCTTTGAGTAGTCATAAGACTAGAAAAGCGCTATATAAGCTCAAGTCCATTTACCATTTACCATGGAATTCACAACATTCAACATCTATTCAGGAACCAGTTGTTCTTATAATATATTGACAAAAATATAATATAACCTACTTATGTACAAATGTACACAAATATTTCACCTACATATCATACTTTATTTCTATAAATGAAATCCACCTCTACACACACACACAGAACAAAAAACATTACAAAACAAGACAATATCCCCATATTTTCCTGGACTTTGTCATTACCGCCCTTGGGTTAAACTGCTGCTCTTCACCCTTAGATTTGCTTTAAATTGGTGCTTTATGTTATCTAAGGTCCCTTTCACACCTAAAGTTTGTCCAACGGTTCAGTTTGAAGGTGTTTAATTTCACTCAGTTTAGTTTTCTCTCTCTCTGCTTTTCGTCCCTTAATTGGCTTCCAGTCCATTATAGAATTGATTTTAAACTTTTAATGTTTGTTTTTAAAGCTCTTAATGGATTTGCTCCATTTAATTTATCTGTGCTTTAAACTCTTTGGGAGCCTGGCAGAGCTTTGAGGTCGTCTAACAAAGTTTTGCTGGAACAGCCCAGGTCGAAATACAAACAGTGGGGTGACCAAGCCTTTCCCGGTGCTGCTCTGGAACAAGCTCCCCACCGCAATGCGTCATATTTCTGACTTGTGTATAAAGAACATTTGCATTTGTCAGGTGGATCAAAGCCTGTCAAATGAAGTGTAAAGTAGCTTCCCACCACTAGTGGGAGCTGTGGCTTCGGTCATCACTACTGTTACTCGCCCTGTCATCGCACTTTGATCCAGAGATACACAACCAGCTTTGAGTATAAGAGCATTGAGCTCAAAGCAGCTCAGAGGTAATCTGAGACTCATGATAATGATTAAGTTTGTGAGTCTGCAAGTGTCCACACGGTGAGCGTGATGTCACGTTTAGCCACGCCCAACCACAGAGGTCTGCTTGGCTGATTTTATGGCTGGCTGCAAACACCCCCATTAGAATCACATTACTCTTATTTTCTTGTTAATTCATTTAAGAACTACAAAGCACTTAGTGCAAAACTCAGCCAAGGTAACTCATACTGTTGTTACATCTATAAGCAATAGTTTCATAATAAAATTGTCATCATAATATGACCCATTGACCCCGATGACCCACACCTAGCACTCAGAATCATGTTGATATTATTATTAGTTGGACAATTATTGATCTTTCGCTAACGGCTGTTATCTGGGTCACCACCAAAATCTAAACATTTCTAAGTTTGGCCATTAACAACATCTCAAGATTTCAGCAATTTCTGTTCAGTAGACTTGTATAACTTTTCTAACAAACAAATGAAAGTACACCTGAAAAAACATAACCTCCTTGACAGAAGTTCTTGTTTAATTTTGTTTTACAGAACTCATTTAGTTACCGGTAATTACCTTCTTTTTTGTGTCACAATTTTACTTCTGTTAATAAATAACTTAACCACTTTAAAATCTTGGTCTTTACGTTACTTCCCTTATCCCGGACGAGCCCCCATTTATGATCCGACCAGTTTGTTAGGGGAAAGGGGAAGTAACATAGAAAAACCAAGATTTTAAAGGGGTTAAGTAAGTTATTTATTAACAAAAGTAAAATTGTGACACAAAAAGGAAGGCAATAAACTGTATGAGTGCTGTAAAACAAAAGTAAAACAAGAACAAAAAGAGACTCCAAGCAAGAGTTACTGCGCCTCAGGTCAGCTGATCAGCTGCTCCTGGAGGTACCGAGGTCCAAACAGAAGCTCAGAGGGGACAGAGCTTTTTCTGTGGCGGCCCCTAAATTGTGGAACGAGCTTCCCGTCCACATCAGACAAAGCTCCTCACTGTCCATTTTTAAAACTCGTCTTAAAACCCATTCTAATTCTTTGGCCTTTGACCCTGCATGAGACTCTGCACCTGTTTTAGTGTTTGCTTTTACTTATTGTTTCTACTGTTTTTAAATTAGTTTTTAAAAACATTGAAATAATTGTTTTCGTATTTATATCTCCTTTATTTTATCCATTGTTTTTAATTAATTTCTGTCTGTTTTGTTTTGTCTATTTGTGTACAGCACTTTGTTTCAGCTGTGGTTGTTTTTATAGGGCTTTATAAATAAAATGAGTTGAGTTGAAATGAGTTAAAACAAACCCTTACTAGCACAGCAAAAGAAACAACACAAAACAAAACAGCACCCAAATCCATAATGTGTCAAACAAATAAAGAACTAGTGTGTGTGTTGTGTTCACAAAATTGTTCACAAAAATCACAAAAGTGATTAACAAGAACAGCGCAGCAACTCATTACCAAGTCCCTTATTGAAACTTGTATTTTTATTTTAAGGGGTTTACGGGGTCTTTTATCACTACGGTAATTTGATCAGCTGATGAACTGCCTATTTTAGTTAAATGGTTGTTTGCAATAAATTGCTTACTCAAGTCCTTTTTGTCTCATTCCCATTTCTTCTTTTTGCATCTGAAGCTCTACTTAGAACCTTCTTCTTGCAATTTTTCAACTGGTCTTAAAATATTGATCAGGAGTGTAAAATGTTTCCAAAGATAAAAACTCTGCTCTTATGGCTTGATTTAAAACTTTCGAGAAGGGACACAATTGGCCTCCATAGTCTGACAGAAGAGTGAGCTTACAAACAAAGTCCTCCCTGTTGTTTATAAGTAAACAATGTGATTGCTACTGCCAGTGGTCCCATGGAAGACATTTCAGGTGGTAAATTCAGGTTTTCAGCCGTACTTACAGGGAAAGACTTGATATTCCACTGGACCACATTCTTCTCGGGCACCCACTTGGTGCTGCCGGTGCTGGTCTTGAACTTGGGTGAGTCAGCGTCGCTGGGCACGGGCACCAGGATGGACACGTTGTTGGCAGTGGAGCGGCTTTTGAACTGACTCCGAGCCTGTCAGAGGTTACAGAGGACAGGGTTTAAACGTCATCAGAGACCAATCGGATGTAAAAGAAGAAGAAGAGCGCTCTGCTCCAAATTCTAATCATGGTGGACTTTTTGATTATGCACACTGCAGCTCGTTATTTTGAGTCTGTGAGGCCATCAGGAACAGATGGTAATCGGTAATCCACCTGAGAGGGCGTGTGGCATAAATATCAAATAAGCTCCAGTGACAGGACTACATGAGCAGATAAGGACACTGTTTCCTGCATGTGTGTGTGTGTGTTTATGTCATTATTACCTTCACCTTGATCTCCACACGGCTGTGAGAGAACTTCTCAATCACGCTCTCAATCCATATGAGTGGCTTTACCTGTCAGGGAGGGAGAGGGAGAGGAGAGAGTGAGGACAAGGTCAGCGGGGCAGGAGCACGGAGCTGAACTGAAACATCACGACACACATCACCGGAGCGGACAGCAGAGCCCGTGTTTGTACAAGGGAGACAATAAGAGCGCGACGAGGGCTCACACAGACTTCGAGCACAGTGTGAGTCCAGGTTCTCTGAGTATTCTGTATGTAAGAGTGTCAGGGTGAGCAGTGACAAGCTGCAAAGCAGACGCTAAGATGACACTATTCATCTTGGGACATATGGTCGGTATAATGTGGCGTTAATATGTGGTTGTATCGCTCAGAGGCAGCTGTGACTCCATGGTGCAGTCAGTCATCACTCACCAGAAGGTCTGGAGGTCGATATCTGCAGTCACAAGTGTCCTTGGGTGAGACATCCTACCCCAAAGTGCTCCCTTGTGGCAAAGCGAATGGCGTGTAAATGTGTATGAATGGGATAAGTTAACACTGATGGACACTTTAGTAGCATCCTGAGCTGTCGATGTGGTGAAATGAGGGTTGAAAATCTTTGTAATACATAAATATAAGCTTAAAATATGAAATCACGAGCCCTCCAGGAAAAACATCAATACTGATTGACTGAGAAGTCAATCACAGCCCCTGTCTCGAATATATTAGCATAACAGTCCATGGCTTCTTCTTATTGCAGCAAGACGCCAACATCATTCTTCAGCAATTACAGCAACAAAAAAAAACAAGTCACGACAAGCACACAGGAGCATTTAGAGCTGCCCAAGAGTTGATCTGATGACTGTAGGAAGCAGAAAATTGGACACAAGTCATAGGGACCGGACTCGAGTCGACTTAAAGGAAAACTCCGGTTCCTGCAGCTTTTACATTGTTTATAGAATGAAGTAGAACAATATACTCACCCTGAAGGCTTTCCTGATCCAAACAGTGCTTCGGGAGATATTTAGATCCAAAATCGAGCAGCGGACATCCGTACAAACGTAGCACAATAGGGCATGCATAGCGCCGCTCCTAAAACTGCATTAATCGTCCAAAAACTCATTATTTCACCAATATTCCATCATGGTCCAGTCCCGCTACTCCTCCAAGACAGTCTGTGTTGCTCCAGACATTTCTTTGAGCCTCTGCTGACCTCTGAGCTGACGAAGAAGACCGGGTGCCTCTGCGCATGCGCAGTACTCTCTGGAGCGCTGCCTCCGCTACCTCCTGTCTATAAGTTCCTTATCTGTAAACTGTGGCTTGAAACTGTAAGGACACCCATCATATTCAAAGTTCTCCTCCACAACATCTTCATCCGATAGATATTCATCCATTTTGCACAAAACTGGAGGAAGAAAGTCGTTGAGTAGCCGGCGGTCGCCCCTGGAACAATAAGCCGTACTGCGCATGTGCGGAGGCACCCGGTCTTCTTCGTCAGCTCAGAGGTCAGCAGAGGCTCAGAGATATGTCTGGAGCGACACAGACTGTCTTGGAGGAGTAGCGGGACTGGACCATGATGGAATATTGGTGAAATAATGAGTTTTTGGACGATTAATGCAGTTTTAGGAGCGGCGCTATGCATGCCCTATTGTGCTACGTTTGTACGGATGTCCGCTGCTCGATTTTGGATCTAAATATCTCCCGAGGCACTGTTTGCATCAGGAAAGCCTTCAGGGTAAGTATATTGTTCTACTTCATTCTATAAACAATGTAAAAGCTGCAGGAACCGAACTTTTCCTTTAAGTCACTAATGAGACGACTAAAGAGGGTGTACATGTGTTTTATATCAAACATGCAATTTCTTTAATGTAGCCTTTCCCATCTTCCTAGGTCTAAATGATCAGAAATGTAATGTCTTAATGGATAAATGAACAGCTTTATGCTGCTTTAATCCAGGCAGACTAGTCTGATGCTGTTTGTTGACATTGACCTTGGGAAGATAAGGTTTCTCTCTTCAAGATAAAATTCTGAGCGCTTTTTGGGTGGACTGGGGAACAATGGTTCAACCCGTCATAACCTCTGACTCGACTCAACTTGACTTGACAAATCCTGTGACTCGACTTGACTCGACTTGCCCACAACAGAAAAAACTTGGGACTTGCTTGAGACTCAGATCAAATGACTCGGATCGGAGGGACTTGGGCAATTGTCTGGTAGGCAGAGGCAGGCTAACACTTCCCAGTGACTCTCAGTGTTTGAGCGAAGCCAATTAGCAGAGGGCGACCTCTGTCCATCTCCTCCATCTACCTGTCATGGACTTGCAGGGTTCCCACTCTTTTCTAGAAATCATTTTCCAGGACTTTTTCAGGACTTTTTCCAGTGTCACATAACCAACTGAAGTTACATTGTTGCTGTGGGCAGATTTTAATTCTAGTTAGCCTTCTAAAAAACAAGATTAGAGGTTGATGAACAATATCTCTAGCTATTGATCATATTGATTTTAAATTTTTTTTGTTTCTAACTCTCCAGCACGAACATTGTCTGTTAGCTATCTGTTTAGTCTGGCTATTATGTGTCTTACTTTTATAAATTTATGGTTATATGTATTTTTTAATCTTTATTTACTCTGCTTTTTTATGAATAGACTTTGTTCATTTAGCCAAAATTTTATTTAGTCATTTTTTATTATTTATTTTTCTCCCTACTGTTTAGAGTTTTTATATTTTATGCCTTAACTTGCATTATTTTACCTACATACATTTCCTGGCTACGTGTACATTAGTTACCAAGTACATTTTACTTCATTTCCTATGTTTCAACCTAGACAGAAAACAAATAATTTTCCAGGACAATTTAAGCTTTTCCAGGACATTTCACTTTTTTCCTCATTTTCCATATGCTTTCCATGACTGGAAAATTGGGCAATCATTTTCAAGGTTTTCCAGGTTTTCCAGGACGCGTGGGAACCCTGACTCGGGGGTGAGGAAAGACATGAAAACAAAAAATGTTGGCCTATCCCTTTAAGGATTCAGTAGTCACCCTCGCCCTCTCTACCCAGCGCTGTTCTCACCTCACCAGCTCCCTGACGCAGCGTGTATTTCATTATGTATTTGTTTTATTAATTTAATTTATCACCAACACTCATTAGCAAGTTTATCTTATTTCAGTATTTGATCTAATGAACTTTTTACCCAACACACATCAATCTCCTCTCACAGTTGTCCTTGATGAACCACAAGAAAAGTGCATGGATGATTTAAGGACTGGGTGTTTTTTTGGTGAATCACTTTGGGTCAAAAGACTTTGAAATGTTTTGGAAGTAAAGTGCTTGTCTGATAATATGATGCCCTGAGAACCAGTCAGCTTCCTTTTCAAACCACTAACTGTCATTCTGCTGCTAATTGACCTTATTATAATAATTAGAGATTTTTTGGAAGGCCATTCACTCTTTGACTGGCATTGTAACCATGCGGTTGACTTTTTGTCACCATATCAATGTTTTTAAAACTCTGAAAACTAGGGCTGGGTATTGATTCAGATTTTCTGGATCGATTCGATTCAGTATTATAAAGTCTCAAATCGATTCAATTCATGATTCAATTCGATATTTATTCAGTCTGGGATATCTTAGTTAAAACAGTGCTGTTCATTTAAAAAGTGACCTTTTGACCTGGTACATCATAAAAAATTGTTTTAGCATGAAGAACTAAACCCAAAGCAGTTACATTAATCATATTTTAATGATATGCATTAATGCATATTCTGCATATTACTTGTTTTTTGTCCAACTCGTATTTTCCTTTGTACTTGTTAAATCTAAAATACCGTACATCCAAACATCTGCCAGTGGTGCCCATATAGTGCTTCCACCATGTTTGTTTGCAGTAACATCTCATGAGATCTTGTTCAGTAGAAAGTAACGCTAAACGCTGACCACACAAGACTAGCAGGGTTGATACCACAGGCTGCTTCTCTGTACGTCCAATGAAGAAAAAACTACCCAAGTTAAAAGATCGATCTTTGGATTTTGTGGATCGATTATGAACCAGTTAAAGGAAAATCAATTTAAATCGATTAAATCCATTTTTTTTAACCCAGCCCTACTGAAAACCCACCTTTGTCTGTTTTTCCTTTTTCACCTCTCTGAGTAGCATTTTAACACCAATATGTATCGACTGGGTGGCATTGCTGTGTATGAATAAAATTGTTTGAAAACTATAAAAAATTGGGAGAATCAGTGCTGCATAGATCCTCAGGTATCTCACACAGTGAGAACATACAGCGGAGTAAGAAAAAGTGTTTTCACATATTTCCAAATCATCTAACAATCATAATTTAGTTGAAGTAAATAAATATGAAGACAATTAATTTCCTCAGAAAACTGGGCTAAGTGTTAAATACACACATGTTGCTCTCTGAGATGGTTCAAATTCACATGGAAAAAAAAAGCTGCAGGAATGAAGTAAATCCATTCATGCCCAGGATAACCCTTAACAGTCAAGTCAACCAGCTGGTTGACCAACACATCTGCTTCCCAATTGGGTAATCTGAAAATTAAAACCTGAAATGTTGCTAAATGAAAAGGCAGGAACACAAATTTACCGGCAAATAATTTAGTTTCACATGTCTTTCTTAGCTTGTTCAGTTTTCCGCTTTGTGAATAGAATGTGCTAATAAATGAAAGAGATATAAAAAATACAAATAAAATAAACTTTTCACCCTTTAGGTTAAACCATGTGTTTCTATTACTTTTCTCAAGTCTTCTGAGGTGGGTCATGGCAAAATCTAACTATGCCCTTCAAAAAGTTTGACTAGCTGGCAAACACATGGTTGAACAGCAGGTTCATCTCATGACTTCCTTTTAAGGTAATCACATCTGTGAAAGTTAAGCCATTGAGACAGATGTGAAAGAATGTTTGTTTTTCAAAATGTTACGCACTTTTAACTCTGCAAGTCCAAAAAATAGGAATAATATTGATTATTATGTCGCTGTTAAACTTCATATAAAATGATGCACCATCCTCTGCCAGTCTGTAGCCCAGTGGTTTGGGGTCACTGGTGTCTGGGACATTACAAAAGAATTTCAAACCACATCGGAGAGCCACCCCTTCTTCACAATGAGAAGTTTTGCCCTGGCTGCATGAAAATGGGCCCTTGAGATGTTAAATGTGTCCACACTGTGCTCATACTGGTGATCACAGTCTTACATATCATGTTTTGCGTGCTAGCATAAAAAAGAAGAATGGAGAAAGCTTGGATTGATGGTGTTTACATGTCCTGCTGTGAGACAAATGCAGCGTTCTTCTGGCCCGTAGGTGTTGGATGTGTGTCTATCTCACCGAGGTGTTGAGGCGGTAGGACATGAGCTCGCTCTCTCCGTCGGGGGGAATAAAAGAGATGGTCCGGTCGTTCTCAAAGCGTGACAGACGGACACACTGATGGAACTTTACATCCTCCAGCTCCACCGTCTTACTCTTCTCTCCTGAGGAAAACAAAAACACACAAACAAACACACAGGAAAGATTGAGAGTCCTCCCAGCAGCTCGAGGTAAAGTCAAGGTCAAGGTAATGATGACTGACAAACATTCACTCATCACACACACAGACTGTACACGCGTGTCCTCAAGTCCATCTGCAACCTTCCTGTCTCAAAACAAACCATTACATTGTTTATTCTTTTTTTAATTTAACCTTTATTTAACCAGGAAGTCCCACTGAGATTAAAAAATCTCTTTAGTAAGAGAGACCTGGCCAAAATAGCAGCCGTACAGAGTCACGGTGCATAGAAAATGACACAACATAATCAACAGGATTAAAACAAATAATCAAATGCACATTTGGCTTTCAAGAAAAACAACCACATGCCTCTGTCACCACATTCTTAATGATGCTATTTAATTCATTAAGAGATATCACTGAATCCAGTTTTGGCTCTTTTGAAGACTATTCCATTGTGCTAGGGCTGCCCAAAATAGACCAAAAGTTACATCTTAATAATTTTAGATGACTTCTGACAGACAATAGGCCTGTTTAAAAGAAGAGAAGAAGATGTTGTGATATCACCGTTCAATATTGTGATGACAATAATTCATACAATAAATAATCCCGCTAAAAGTGTTTTAGATCTAGTTTGTGAAACTTCCCTTTAATTCTAGCTAACACTGTTCTGTCTGTTTTTTGTGCCTGTTGATTCAGAAACCTTAAAATAAAAATTAGATTCACAGATTCATTGATTGTTGTGCATCACACCTAGGGATGTCCCGATCCGATATTGATATCGGATATTGGTCAAAAAAACAAATATCGGATTATATCGGCCTGCATCCTAAATCTCCGATATCAGCACTCCGATACAAGCAGTCCATTCTAATATATTTATTTTTTATTTTATTCAGTTGTAGAATATGCTTATGTGTAAGTTCAACACAGTGGTTATTTTGCAATTGGTGAAATATGTTTTTGTTTGATTTATTGAGGTCACTTTTCAGGGTCTTCTAATATTTTTTATTCATGTTGTTTTAATTGTAGTATATTCTTATGTTTAAGGTTAAAATTTATTTAACCTATTGGTTAATAACAAATGGGTCAGTTTTTCTCATACCTACTTTTGCTGCCTACTGTTCTCTGTTTGAGTAATCTGACCTGATCAAGCCTTTTCTTACAGTCCATACTACAAAATAGGTAATAAAAGTCGGTTTGATTCCTGCTGATATCGTATCGGATTGATATCGGTATCGGCCAATACTCAAGGCTGCAATATCGGTATCGTATCGGAGGTGAAATAGTTGTATCAGGACAACCCTAATCACACCCCTTACTAAATAAAACATAATGGTCTCTGTAATTTAACTGTTTTGTTTAATTTCATTTATGTATTCTTTTGAATAAGCGTCAAGCTCACCAAACCATAAAAACAACAACAACAATGGTAAACTTGGTAGATACGAAAAATCACAATTTTCTGTCTCTGTTTATATGCATAACATTTTATTTGGTTTATTTAATGTCTTGTGTACATTTTTGTACTGTTTTTTTTGTTGTGGTTTACTTTCTGTTATGTTGCAGTAAATGTATGTGAAAAGTAAAAATTAAAAAAAGTTTATCACAACAGAAGAACAACTTTTACTATGTTTTGTTGTTGTGTTTTGTGGTCATCCTGCCCATCCCTACCCATGCACTAAACATCACATCTGCTCAAGTCTTTATCTCAAATCAAACAGGTGTCTGTGTTCTGGCTAAAAATGTTGATTTAAGAAGCAAAAAAAGCTTGAGCATGACAACTCTTTTCACATTAGCAACACAAAGTAAAATGGAGGGCTGCAGCTCCAAACCTCAAAGAAATATTCACACATATATTGAATATCACTATTCAGCTTTACAGGATTGAGAGGTAAATATTTGCCCAACCCTGACAGTCATCCACCGAACTAACTGATGTAATATTTTTCATTTTTCTACAAAGGATCTATGCTGAAAATCATCTTAGTCCACATCCCATCATCTTAATCTTATGCTTCCATCCAGATAAAAACATATTTAATGAAGAAATTCAGAAAAAACACCATTTAGTTTGCTTTCAAAGACTTTCAATCAAATATCTGTAAAATGTATCCACCTACTTCAGTTTATTGTTTTGATTATATTTCTATAAAGCACATAAAGGGACGTATTTGTGCTGGCAGAAAACAACAAACATTGCTTGGATAAAGATAAATCATAGAATTAAATCAACCCCTACTTTACTGAAAAAAAGTTGAAGGAAAATGCTGCTAATCCGCATCTAAAAGCCAGAAAAAATGCAAATTAAATTTCTTGCTTGCTAAATAATAAATAGTTGAGAAAAGAACTTGAGTTGAACCTTCCAGGGGACGAAGAGTTTGCAGAGTTCTGCAGAAGAAATCCAAAATAAATGCCAAGTTTCTCAACTTGAACATGTCAGCTCTTACAGCATCACAGTAGACACATAAGTCCACCTCAGAGAGTAAAACGGATGCATGAGTTTCTCTTGATCTGGTGGTACATCTAATTGTACAGTATAAGAACATTTTAGGAATTAAGAAATCATAAAATAGGGCTGAGCAAAATGGGAAATAAAAACGTTTATACATCGTTTATTAACCTGGTGTAAACATGTTAGCAGCAATAGCTGCTGTCAACTTGATGATGTTGAGCAGACAGAAGTGTTATTAGCTTGGAGGAAGGTTCTCCAAGTGTGACGTCAAGTGAAAGCCATCAATACCTCAAACTTCCTTAAACTTTTATAATGAACTTGTATAATTATGACGGGTGCTGTTGACCTCTTGTAAAGATCACTCTTGTAAATGAGATCCTGATCTCAATGGGTTTTATCTGGTTAAAAAAAGGTTAAACAAAAAAATAAAAAATAAAAATACGGAACATTACGGTTCATCTAAAGCAGTGATTCTTAACCAGTGGGTCATGACCCAAAAGAGGGTGGCAGAACATTTACCATTGGGTCAAGAGCGATGCCAGAGCAAAAAGAAAATGCTAGAGAAAGTTACTGTGCTTTTATTATCAAGGGGATTTATTTTTTTCTACTACCATGCTTTTAACAAGATTGCACTTTATCTTTCCCACAGCAACTTCAGCAAAATTGGAGGTCTAACATTGTGACTTTTCCTTCTTAAAGTACTGAAGTCTTGTTCTATGCATTTGCTGTTTTATTTCATGACTGTGTGTGTTTGGCTAAAACTGTCCAATGTGCTGCTGTCTTGGCCAGGACACTGTTGAAAAAGAGATTTTTAATCTCAATGACATTTTCCTGGTTAAATAAAGGTCAAAAATAAAAATAAAACAACAGGTAGTGGTAATATACAATAAGTAGGTACCTTTCTAAAGCTACTTTTTTTACAGTTTTTTTAAAGCGCCTTTTAGTCGTTGAGCTTTTATATGTATTGTTTGTGTATCAACACTTTGTTGAGTCTGACAAAATAAGGCTAAAGATAGTGAAGTGTTTTGTGGGACAGCCTTATGATCAATGGCTTATATATTCCTGCTGTTTGAATGTTGTTAATACAGAGCTCTTCAGCGTCCACTGATGTAGTGTTATCACAGACATAGTTGCATTTCTAGTCTTCTTTAAAAGGGTATATTTCCCTCTCTAACATCAGCACATGCAGGTCATTTTTGTTTGTCATTGACCTTTCGTTGTTTGCATACTGTTATGATCTGTACTATCTCAGGTTCGAAGTGCAACATCTGAATCAAATACATTTGAGAAGTTGACAATTTTCCTGAGTTTGGGTTGCAGCTTGACATGAAGGGGTGATGGTGGATCCCAAAGCCAGACCAGTCGAGAACCACTGATCTACAGTGCAGCTAACCTTTGGAATATAGTCAGGACGGTTATGCAGCATCACGAGGCATTATGGGCAATTCTTATAAAAATTAATTGGACATTTGCATATAATTTTCTCCAGGGTGGAGCCAAAGTGCAGTTACCGTTTGTGGTTGGATGTGGAGGTAAAGCACAGTTCTCCCCTCTGTGGTTAACGGGAGGTGAGGGGTGGTGTTAAACTGCTGTAATAACTGCAGGCCTGTGGGTCTCAGACTGAATTCCTTGTTCCAGCTAAAGGCTACACCACCTCCCATGAATGCAGCCTGGACCTGCGCTCAGGCCTGTCACGGAGGAAGTGTGTGTGTGCCACTTCCTCCTTCATTGTTCCCTCTCCTGAGTGTGTGTACGTGCATAGGTTTATGCATGTTGAGTCGCCGCTTCCTTGTTTCACTATTGATTTTGCTTTTGGGTGGATTGGTGTGTGTGACATTTCCTTGTTTGGTGCAGGGATTGGCTAAAGCTGAGAACAACCCTCCAGGACGAGCAGAGCTGGGAAGTCCTGAACAACTTCTGCGGTTTCTGCACCTGTTCTTGCATTTCATTGTGGCACAAAAACAGCAGCTTGTTGTCAAATCAAGACGAAACAGAAGGTCATGTGGGGCGCTGTCATTACTCTGAAACCTGAGAGGGAGGCAGCTGTGTGTTTGTGTGGATGTACATGTTCGCTGTGGCTTGAAGAAGCAGCAACGTTTCTGTGCTTCACCTTTAAAGGCTGCTTTCACCTGTTCTTGTGCTTTAAAGGAACACTCCAACATTTTTTGTTTTCGCATCTTGCCTCACTACTGAGTCCATGACAAGCAGATAGACCCTATTCTCTTGACTGTGCACGCTGTAACAAGGAAGAGATGGACAGAGCTCACACGCCACTTGTTAGCTTAGCTCAGCTCAAACACTGGCAGTCAATGGAAAGTGTTAGCCTGTCTCTGTCACAGTCATCAGACAAACTCTTCACCCCTTTATGTAATCTTATCTTTTATTATCTTCATATTATCTTCTTCCGTGGTGGTTTGTGCTGGAGATGTGACGTTTACAAAGAAATTGAGTCTTTTGAACAGCTCCATTAAGTAAACGATCAGAACTGATTAGCAGTTGAGTGAAGTGTTTGTTTGTGAGCAATTCTTAAATTTGCAGGCAATATGCATTAAATAATGGCTCACAAACAACGGCTCACCACAACTGCGAAATCAGTTCTCACTGTTCACTTAAAAGACCATTTAGAGTTGCTGAAGAGTTGATCTGATGACTGTAGGCAGAGGCAGGCTAACACTTCCCGTTGACTCCCAGTGTTTGAGCTCAGCTAACAAGTGGTGTGCGAGCTTTGTCTGCCTCTTGCTTGTTTCTAGATGCTTCTAGACGTTTCTAGACGTTTCTAGACTAGAGTGTTCCTTTAATACACACGAGGAACACAAGAAGGGTTCAGCTTTAGCATTAATAGAAAAATGACAAAATTCTAATTATCTGTAATGAAAATATATGGATAAATTGTTACAAAGTTTAAAAATAATTTCAAACAAGAAAAATTACAATAAATCTTGTGGCTTTTGGAGGCACTTAAGAGAAGCAAATAATGATACAGCTGCTCTACTGCCAATAGTACAATGGAGCATTACAGTTTGTTTGGAAATCATGTCCAAAAGTCTTTTCGTAAATTAAGTACTTAAATGTGTCAGTTTAAATTTACATACTACATTAAATAGCCCCAGTTTGACATATTAATAAAGTTCCATATAGTCTAATCTAATCTAAAATGTGCCAGTCTCCATGTCAGATATTTCAAAGGGCCACATTTGATTGCTTAGATTTCTTTTTTTGATTCTTTTGAAAGCTGACTAGTAACTGTTTTTCTCTTGCTGACCTTTTGGTGCTCCAGTTTGAGAAACAGGAAGGAAAAATTTGGGTCATTGGATTGGTCAGTGGAGTAAAGGAAGTTTCAAAATGGAGCACTAAAAACACCACTGCTCGCTGTTCCATCAAGAAAATGTGATTAGACTAATACATTTCTAATTTATCGCTTTGGATCCATAAATAAAATGTTTTTTCCTTGATTAAATACTTTCTGAAAGGCACATATTTGACCTAAAGCCCGCCGAACATTGACAAAAGAATGAGCTGCCAAACACAGTCAACCCTTAAGGACTGTTCAGGTTCAGAGATGTCCGTAAACTGCTGGGGGGCACCGATGATCCAGTAAAGTCAATATATAGTTAATCCCTTAGGAAAGCTCCCTCTGGGAAATTAGGATTTCAGTAACAGTTCAGTATAACAGATACAACAATATATATATATATATATATATATATATATATAAATGTTAAAAAATACAGATACAAATATGGCTACAGGCAATGAATATACGAGATATCCAAATAGAAATATGACCAGATGACTAAAAAAAACATCCAGAGAATTAAGTCTAAATAAACACATAAACAGTTGTTGCTGTAAGTTTCATTGCTTATTGGTTCTTTATCTAATAACCAGGACTTGAGAGATGTATTTTCAGATGAGGAAACGTTAATTCATCATCGATCTGTTGTGAAGTTCTGTGACATTCAAATTCCATTTTGATTTTTTTTTTTATTTATCTCTACAGTCATACAACTTTTAATATGTTAACCTAACATTATTACAGCATGAACACTCCAAAAGCCCAGGTTGTTCTGGATAAAACATCTTTTTCATGACTGTGCTGCATTGTTACAAAAAATATAGCCTGACTGGAGAAAACGAAAATTGCATGGAGTTGGAGTA
Source organism: Scarus forsteni (assembly GCA_036419115.1). Lineage (NCBI taxonomy): Eukaryota > Metazoa > Chordata > Actinopteri > Labriformes > Labridae > Scarus > Scarus forsteni. Next base: position 47,086,969 of record JAZDUH010000136.1, read on the forward strand.
AATGACTGTGTTGTAGTGCTGGCCTTCTGCCAGCAGAGGGCAGTGTTAAATGATTTATCGCTGTGCGGTTGCTCCATCCTGCTGTAATACATGTGCACATCAGCCGAGCACGTCAAACCTAAAATGACTGCAGAATGAGATGTTAACGAGTGTATCTGCAGAGACTGAGCATGCAAAACACATTTTAATATTTGTATTAACATTCAGAGTGCGTGTGCGGGTTGCTGTATGTTGTTTGATCATTACTTCTGATCATTCTCAGGGTGGATATGTTATTTCCCAGACTGCATCACACAGCAGGGGGAACTGTGGGCCGCATACATGGGATATCCACAGACCCTCACCTTTCATCTGCGGGACTGTAGCCCGGGGTGAGGATTAACTCGGAGGCAGAGAGGCGAGACAGTGATGGGGCCTTTCACTTCAAGGAGTGGCAGAAGGAGGGAGGGGAGAAATGTCGGGGAAGAAAGAGAGAGGGAAAGGGAGGAGGGGGCGCAGGAGAAGACAAGGCAGTGGGAGACATTAATAGAAGAACTGGGAAAGCAGGAGGGATGAAAGCTGAGCTCAGGCTGGGATTTGATGAAGAGAAGGGTTCAGATGGAGGAAGGTGAAGGTAGAGGAGTGAATCTGAGTTCAACCAGTAACCATTTTTCCCAATTAATTTGGACTTCCTGATAGTGCAGAGCAGTCAATCTAGGTTAAATTTCTATTACCTTTTTGGTTTGACAATCACAAAACAAGACAGATGAGATTACTGCACTCACTGTGTCCATAGATTCTGTCAGATGTGATAAATAAAGAACATTCTCCATTACTCTACACGAGCAGTTTCCTACTGGTCAAGCCCCGGGAGATGCCATCATCTATTTAGCCAGAATCTGTAACCCAAAACTTCAATCACTGCAGTCAGTTAGTTAGCCAATTGTGTTAAAGTCTGGACCTAAGATGGAACAAAAAGCATGATCTGACAAGGGGAAAGGGAAAAATAAATATTCTGAGTACATTACTACAGAAGACTTGCAGCGTCACACATATAACATAAAAGACCAAATAATAGCCAAGGCGTTTATTTATTTCAATCACCGAGCAGACCAGGCCTTTATTTGGGACAGGCATTTAACTCCTTTCTTACAAAAATCTTGCTTAGAAAAAATTGAAAAAAATATGGTAGATGTAATCAAATAATTTATTTACAGCAGTATGAATATCACCTTTCCATTTTCAATGCAAGACTACAGTACCATAGTTATAATGCCTTTGTTTTCTTCCTTCAACCCAGCACTCTTTAAACACTCTTAATAGTGGTAGTTAAACCAACACTATGTAGTTTTTCAAACATAATATAATCCTTCGATATTCATTGTGATGGTCCACCACTTTACAATGAGTTGAATGACACCTCTGTCGTGGTCTGGAGTGGTCTGTATCCCTTTCACTGGCGCTATGTAACTTCGAGGTGGATGGTGGGAACCCTGCCACACTAAAAAACTACAAGTTTGGACTGCTTTACGGCATACGTCACTTCCCCCGATTCCTGATTCGTTTAAAACACGGAAGTCTCGGCGAAAGCCAATCGTTAACGCCGAGCTGAAACCATGGCGGAGGAAACGAAGAACGTAATGAATAGAAAAGTTTTGTCGGAGGACACAAAACAAAGAAAGCGAGAGAAAAACAAGCTGAATGCTCGGACCAGAATAAACATCGGTTCGGCGTTCATTCGCTGGCGTGAAATAAAAGACGAGGAGGGATGTCCGACTACTATCAGGTATGTTGGGCGACTAATGTATGACGAAGTTCCTCAAAAAAACTTGACAGGAAAAAAGTACAGCACAACAAATCCAGAACGTCCCAGTACGTAGTTTGGTTTAGACCTATTTCAAGTGTGTGATATCACCAGCTCATCGTTGTCTTTACTTTTATTCACTTTATCGCTTCAACAGGACGGGGGCGACTTCACGGTAATAAAACCAAGTTGAACTTAGCGATTTTTAACATCGTCATTTAGTCAAAAATAAATACATTACCTCGTCGCTATCCACCCTACAAACAGCCACTGAAGACAGAAGAATACTTTTGAGCGAAGTCCTGGCTTCTGTGATTCGCCTACAAAACAAATGCACACGACCGGCAGATCTGTCTTACGAGAGTATGCGCCCGCTAGAGCTCATGGGTAGCTGAGTTCACTCTCCGGTCAAACGGGGATCTTCCGTAGTGCTGCTTTAAGTTCTCCTTTTTTTTCCTTCGCTGTGGCGATCAGCAGCAATGGACCTAACTGATGTGACTAGCCTCCTGATGTTAGGAAAAGGCTAACATGTAGAGGCAGTGGCAACGTCTTCTTTGGATTTTTAAAGCCCTTGTATGCAAGATTCTGGCTTTCTGCTCTCTGGCGGCCTCTATGGCTGTTTAGTGTAACTGCACTGTTGTGAAACAGCGGCCTAGCACACCAACGTGCATTTATTAACATACAGAGGTGTTACAGGTGTGTTTCTTGTAATCTCAAACGATGAGCTATTTTTTCCATTATGAAATGTCTTCCTCTGTCTCAAGCCATCACTCTTGGGTCGGGGATCTACTTTACCCCATTTTCTAGTAAAGATTTTTTTGCAGCTACCAACAGTATTTTTTTTTTACCAAGTGTTGGTCCTTAACTGGTACAATTCCCTCAGGTGAGTTAGGGAAAAGCAATCTTCAAAAAATAAAAAAAAGCATCTTAAGATTGTCACTATCAAACATTTTAACATTTAAGACAGACAGTTCCCAAGTATGCCTGCTTGCATGTAAATAAAATACATTCATCTACTTGTATTTTGACAGTGTGCTGGTACTTCAGATTATCTTTCATGTCTATAACAGACAATTATTTTCCTTATTTATGTGTGTTTCTCAAACAAACTGGCACAACTGCAGAGCAAAATCAGTGAGGGAAGCAAATGTTTGATCAAACATAATTTAATCTCTCCTGTTCTCTAAGTTTAAAAGATTTAACTGTGTGTGCAAAGCGCTCCAGAGGCTTTGTTTATGTGTGTCAATAGGTTTGCAGAGGATTCCAAGCAGAAAAAAAGCTTTGCAAGTAACGTGATTTAATGTTAACAAAAAAGTCTGCAAAACGTACTTCATGAAAATGCAAGAAATCCAAGTTCAGTTCATGGGTTGAAAAAATGAGTGGTTATTGTCCGTCACACACAACACAACACAACACTGGCTGTCAGTGTCATTCAACTATTACTCCAAATGGAAGAATGTCTAAAAGTGGAGCTTTTTTTTTTTTTTTTTTTGTCCTAATTATTAAGAGACTGAACTTGACTGAATTTCCAAAGCATGTTTTTCAATGCTGATATCTGTTTATTACCTTAACACTTAACTACAAACACAGCAGCACCACAGGAAAAGAAATTCCCCCTTAATTACTCTTTGTTACACAATCTATTCTAATAAAACCAATCACAGCCTTCTGGTCTCAGTTCGGTGTAAATAACTCAAACATAATTATATGCAAGTAAGACTTTGTTCCCTAAACTAAAATGGAGTCCTTTTCATGGCTGTTTCACATGTATTTTTAAAACTTATTTACAAGTATTTGTTTCCTTAACAAAACTGATGTCTTTTTAAAAAAAAAAAAATATGGTAATATAATTGTTAAAAAAAGCTTCATCAAGCACTTATTTATTTGTTTATCCACTTATTTGTCCAAACCACACACCAATCAGTTTGCCAACAGATTTAGGTCCAAAGTTTGTACTGGGGTCTGTTTTTGATTACTGAATTAAATAGGCTGGTCTGAGAAATGTTGAAAACATGCTGTACTGAAGTTCTTTGCCTTGAGTAGACTCGTGTTAATGTTTGAAAATCTCAGGAGTGATCCATTAATTGGAAACGTAATGCTATTCTTATCCTTAGACCTTTTAGTCTAATTTGATAGAGCACAATATGAGTACACTTAATTTTTATTGATTGATCTATTTCTTACATAGATGTTTTGTAAATTTGAAATAATTAAATGTAAAAATTAGGGTCACTTAATATAGAGGGGTGGCACGGTGGCACAGCAGGTAGTGCACGTGCCTCACAGCAAGAAGGTCGCCGATTCGATCCCTGGGTCGGACAGGGGCCTTTCTATGTGAAGTTTGAATGTTCTTCCTATGCATGCGTGGGTTCTCTCCGGGCACTCCGGCTTCCTCCCACAGACCAAAAACATACTCATTAAGTTAATCGGTGACTCTAAATTGCCCTTAGGTATGAGTGTTAGCAGGAATAGTTTTCTGTCTCTCTATGGAGACTAGAGGACTGGGTGGGCATCTCTGGGACTGCCCTACATTGGTTGAAGTCCCATCTAGAAGACAGGAAGTACTTTGTAGAAATTGGTAACTGTGTGTCAGACCACATGGCCTTGACTTATGGGGTGCCCCAGGGGTCAATCCTAGGACCCCTCCCGTTCAATCGCTACATGCTGCCTTTAGGCCAGTTAAGACAAAGTACTAATGTGTCCTACCACAATTATGCAGATGACACTCAGATCTATGTGTCACTGACAACAGGTGAATATGGACCAGTGGATTCACTCTGTCGCTGCATCCAACAGGTCAGTGTGTGGATGCAGAACAACTTTCTCCAGCTAAATTCAGACAAGACTGAAGTCATTGTATTTGGTCCACAGAAACAAGAGAAAGTGTCAGCAGTCACCTCCAGTCTCTCCCTCTCAAACCTACAAATCAGGTTAGAAATCTTGGGGTGATAATGGACTCAGACTTGAACTTCACCAACCACATCAAATCAATAACATCAGCAGCCTTTCACAATCTAAAAAACATTGTCATAATCAAAGGTATAGTGTCTAAACCTGACCTAGAGATACTTATCCATGCATTTGTCTCTAGTAGGTTAGATTACTGTAACGGCCTGCTCACTGGCCTCCAAACGAGCTGTAATACAGCTGCAGTACATCCAGAATGCAGCTGCTCGAGTCCTGACCAGAACCAGGAAGTACAAGCACATTAGTCCTGTGCTCAGGTCTCTATAGTGGCTTCCTGTGGCTCAGAGAATAGACGTTAAAGCAGCTCTGCTTGAGTACAAGTCTCTCCACAGCCGAGCACCAAAGTACATCTCTGACATGTTAGTGCAGTATGAACCATCTCGGACTCTGAGGACCTCGGGGGCCGGCCTTCTGCTGGTGCCTAGAGTCAGGACTAAACATGGGGAATCAGGGTTCCAGTTTTATGCAGATAAAATCTGGAACAGTCTTTCTGAAGATGTGAGACAGGCCTCTACTCTGACAATGTTTATAGCGCTAAATTTATTTTATAATGATTAATGTTGTTTTTATGCTTTATTGTGATTTTAATGCATTTTTCTTGTTCTGTAAAGCACTTTGAATTGCCTTGTGTATGAATTGTGCTCTACAAATAAACTTGCCTTGCCTTGCCTATGTTGCCCTGTGAATGATGCCTCTCGCCCAATGACAGCTAGGGCAGGCTCCAGCCCCGAAAGTAATAGCTGGTATAGAAAATGAACGAATGAATATAGAGAAAAATATTTGATAGTAATTTTAAAACTGTAATTGAGTAAGTTATGAACAAGAATTCATATACTAGTTAGTGTTAATCCGATATGAACAGGACTTTCTGTTGTTTAGGGAACATATTATAATATACAAATAATTATTTATGTGCTTATTAATCTGAATTAAGACCAGAAAACTGTGATTGGTTTAAAGGAATAGACCACACTTGCAAAGAGTAATTAAGGGAGATTATGTATTTGTATTATATCGCTACCTCATAGTGACTAAGAAAAGCTAATTCAGACTAAAATTAAAATACAACAACTTCTTCACTGATTACCTGTAATAGCCTGGTATTTGTATGTTACGGTCAGGCAGATTTCAGCACTCATATCCTTAAATATTGGCAAATAAGCAAATAGTTATGAACAAGTATGGTGACCTTCAAATGAACTGTAACCATAATCGTAAGTCAAGATGCTAAAACTTGTTCATAACCCCATCAAAAACAACTGAGCCATCACTGTAGAAGACTTTTTGGGAAATCCTAAAAATGTTTAAGCTGTTTTCTTACATTATGAACTCCGGCAGCCTATAACACGCAGTCTTTGTGCAGTTGTGTGGCTCTTGTTGCACCATTTAAATCATGTGAGTTGACTTTTCCGTGCCATATAAACACGTGTACCACAGATCACCTTACAACACACAACAACAAACTATGAGACTGTAAAAACCAACTTACTGCCTGTGATCTCAAACAGCACTTTGTCATTGAGTCCCAGTCTCAGCTCAGGCATCCCCGACAGGACCACTTTGAGCTTGATGGTGCCGACTATCTCGCTCCGCAGGACGCTGCCGTTTGCGCTCACCTGTTCAAAGAAGGACATACACAAAAAAATGATTAGTCACTGTATTAAAAATGAACTGTGGCTTCTGTGAGGAGCTGAGGAAGTGTGTGGAAACATACTGAAGGTAGACCTTCCTCTTACACATGAGGCATTAAACTTGGGTAAACTGGACAAGATTAGGAGACAAACATATTTAGAAAATAATATTGACTGCAAGTAAAAATAGCTATTACCAGAAATTGGATGAATAATTAAGCCTATGGTTGAGGTTATAAATCATATATTTGTGATGGAAAGTTAACTTTCTCCATGAGACTGAAGTTTTATCTGAGATGAATTATTTGGAAGAAAGAGTACCCTGGTTCTTAGCTAAAGAAGTTTTAATGTTCTGTTACTTTTTCTTTTTTAAAATTTACTATTTATTAATGATTTGCAGCTTTTTTCCAGATCCAGTGATGCTTCATCACCACTTTTTTAAAGTGTAAAAAATTATCTATTACCGATATAAATACTCTTCATATGTGTACTTTTATTTATAAAAAATCAAATACATGAGTACTAAATTACCAGGAAGCTTTAAAAGTTTCTTTTTTCCAGACTCTCTAGTGAACTTTTATTCAACAAGACAAAGCAATCACCTGTACCTCCCACTGTATCATACATCTCGAGGTAAGTGCTCAATAAAATATCATGGCGCTCAGTTAGGAAACAAGTATTTTTATTTACAGACAGCATCTCTGTTGCTGTCCAGATACAGACTGAGGCTGAAAACTGTTTTAATGTCAAAGACTTTTTGTTCATGATGATCTGTGTCATGATCAGATGTATTTTTTCTTGACAAAATATGGTTTATCTACCACTTTATTTTGTTCCGCTCTGTTTCTGTGTAGGTGTGGTCTCTCATTTTGGTAAAATGTATGTTATTTGATTTTTGTTCGATTGCTTTTCTTTGACAACTAGAATTTAATGTATTTTTTCTGCGATTTACCTGCGCCAAGGAGGTTATGTTTTCAGGAGAGTTTGTCTGTCTGTCTGTGAAAAAAGTGATGGATGGATTTTGATGAAATTTTCAGTAAATGTTTAGCATGGGAAAAGGAAGAAGTGATTCAATTTTGGTGTTGATCTGGATCACCGTCTGGATCCACCATGACGAAAACTGTGATCTACGTGAAAAACTACTGAACTAAAATAGATATAATGATGAATCTAGTTGCTAATGGTATGTCTTCATGGTCAAGAAATCTAAAAATTTCCATGAAATAAAGGTAGGACTAATATTCATGGTGAAAATCACAATATGACAGAGAACTGTGGTGCTGGCGGAGGTCTGCTCTCTCAGAGTGCTTTTCTAGTTTTATTTGTAATTGCTCTTGGATAAGGTTTTTAAATAAGCCCACATTGGGTTTCTACCTCACCTGCACATGTAAGTTGATCTTATTCACTATTTTCTTGGACTTCCTTTTTATCGATATGCAAATAAATGAATAAATATATCATCTGTTTAATTATTTGTTTTGTTAATTCACTGTTTTTGCTGCACTGTAACATGGCAAACTTTTAATTTAATAGTTCATAATGTAAGAGAGACAGTAAATGACCTCTATTTCAGGGGCACAGTTTCATTAGTGCACATAAATACTGTAGGTAAGGTTATTTTAATACTGTGACTCAAGGTGAAAGACTGAGGAAGGGTGTCATGTGAGATTTAAAGATGTGTATTGGAGGGAAAACAGATTAAGTTATTGTGTACGCAAAAGTATGCAAATGTATGTTTAAAAGTTAAATAAAAAAGAGTCAGAGTCAAGTTTACATAGCAGTAAACAGGCTTGCGAATACATAAGTGTCCTTAGTGTGTATTTTAAACTTCATGAGCAAGTCATGAGTAGCAAGACAGCTCATAAAGTATCAGAGACACAGATACTCAAATCAGATACAAACACAGAGGAACATGACTGAAGGTTTCCCAGCATTCAGTGTTTGAAGTGGGATGAGTATGCGGCAGGATGGGGAGCCTCTGAAAGCATAAAAAAGTCCCTGATCACAAAAAAGGAAATGACATGCACGGCTCTCGAGCAGTGGTTTTAAGAAATGTGCTATATCAGTTTCACTGTGACTCACACAAACATGAGACTGTATGTTCAAATGTCCTTGAGATGCTTTCTCAAGAGCACGAGTCAGACACACACAGCATGTGGATGTGTCTGAATTTGCTCCTGTTTGCTGCTCAGTCTTTACCAAACGTCAGCATGAAGACATCCAGGGTCCTTCAGACACCTACACAACCACAGCAGGGAACTCAATGTATTTACCTCCATAGTCTCTGCTGTCATTAGTGGATAATTTCACTGTGAACACAGTTTTGCACGTGTGTTTTAGTTTGTAAAGTTCTCTTTTAAGCAAGGGGACATTACTCACTATAACCTGACAAGCCAGATGGACAGCTCCATGCATCTGCCCCAGAAATATTTCACTAGTCCATCTGGGTAGGAGCCCTTTGAATTTGTTTTCAGGGGCAGAAAATTCAAAAAACACACGAGCTTGTGATTGGACAATCGTTTGGCTCGTCACATTCATGACAGACCAATCCACATCAAGCAAGGTTGCTTCCTATAATGTAGCATACATAGCGGCTAATGTAGCAGCTATGGCTAACAACAGTTAAAATTAGTTCATGGATGTTAGCTAACAACAGTTAATGACCGTTAGCCGTTGACTTAGATGCTAACAGCTAACAGCCTTTTACTATCGTCTTACACTAAATTGTACCACACAGATGATTCATTTAACACTTATATGTGACATGAACATCGTCAAAGACAATCCCTACAAGTAAACTTCTGAGGAGGGCAGATTTCACCAAGTTTCACTAACTAGCCATGAGGACGATACGCTAATCAGCATGTCCGTTCTGGACTTCCGGTTCTCAACTTCTGGTTGTCGTCACGTCTGCATTCTACTGCTCCCGCCTCTCTTCCCTGATTGGGCCGTCAGTCGAGTGAATTCATTGGACAACGGAGGCTGGAAAGACGGACCTGCAGGATTTCAGAATCAGGCAGATCTGTCTGCTCTGCAAGAGAGGACACTATTTTGTTCATGATGATCTGTGTAATAATCAAATGTATTTTTTCTTGACAAAATATGGTTTATGTACCACTTTATTTTGTCCTATTCTGTTTCTGTGTTGGTGTGGTCTCTCATTTTGGTAAAAATGTCTGTTATTTGATTTTTATTTGATTGCTTTTCTTTTACAACTAGGATTTAATGTGTTTCTTCTGTTAATTTTATTTGCAATTGCTCTTGGATAAGGTTTGTAAATAAATCCACATTGGGTTTCTACCACACCTGCACATGTAAGTTTATTTTATTCACTATTTCACTTTATAATGGTGAACACTCATTGTTTTGTAGCAATTAAAAGGAGCTTAAAATGTTTTAACTCTGTGTAAACTCACTTAAATGGCTTTAAGTCTATGTCAAGCTAATTTACTATGCATTGTTATTTGCATTTGAATTATAATTAATGGTCTATGATTCTGCATGACAGCTTTATTTTTTTTTTATAAATATACAGTTCGTAACACTGTGGCCCTCAGGCAGGCAACATTATCTGAACATAAAGATCATTTTAAGAGCTTTCAGTGTTGCAGAGGTCAGCTGTAGTTAAATCCAGCAGAACTTTGACCTGTTGTGTTTTGTCTACCCCACTGACATCCTCGTGTTTTGAGCACAGTCCTGTATAAGTCACATCTGACTGGCCACAATGCAGCAACATAAACACCAGATGATGTTATAATGAAGAAGAATAGAGGATGGATGCTGCTGTAGTCTGTTTCCTCAGTAATTGAATTGAAGGAAAGAGGAAAGCTGTTTAGGGGAGTCTAAATATGTCACAGACTTGACGGACGGTTATATCGCTGACGCACCAGCTGATTCTGAAGGGAGAAAACTGATCTTTAATCTCAAACTGATCATTTCAGAACAATCACACACAGAACAATTCTTGTTAACAGATGAGGAACAAAAGACTGATCCTGGAGTTACAGTGTGACGAGGTGATTGGAAAATCAACCTTTGTGTGGCTCCTTGATTCACCAAAACTCCAATGAGACAGCCTCTCATAGCAATCATTGTGATGCTTCTTCCAGTTAGACAAACTTTTACCCAGTATAACTTAGGGCTGGGTATTTCCAGCAACCCCACAATACAATACGTATCCCGATACTGAGGCCACGATACGACATGTATCCTGATACACATAAATTGGGAACATTGACTGCGCTTTTAATAGAATTCCCAGCAACTTTTGTTTTTATTACAAGAAGAAAAAGAACAAGCATGACTTTTACATAATTTTTCAATTTAAGAACTTTAATTTATTTTATTTATTTTTATTCAGGTCAGGCTATTCAGGTCCCCAAAGATCGTAGACCTAAGTTTAAATTTGGAACATGGGTTTAATCATATAGTTTGGCTTCTACTTTGAACTGTGCCATTGTTCATTTTACCCAAAGCGTATTTACAACAACTGTCCAAACATTGAGGTCGTATCTATCCTGTAGAGTCCGTATCGATACACGTATCCCCAAGGTGTGCATGACGATATTTTGCCGTATCAATATTTTGAGCACAAGCCTAGTGTAACTGCAAAATGGTCACCAATATCATACTACTTCCACATGGCTGTATTGAAGGTTTTTGAAAGACTGAGAGCAAGACAACTCAAGAACCTCTCCACAGACTCTGATTACACTTTTGGGAAATGTTATGGCACGAGGAACAAGTGATTCATTTTTGTTTGTGAACCAAAAGGGGCCGGATGATTTAAGCAAAATATCTAATAACTATTATGATACAAGATTTTCTTCAGTTTACAGTATAGACAACAGTAAGGAAATCAATGATCAAAAGCACAGAACAAATTTTCATCATCTAATATTAATGATAAATAATCTGTTTTCATTATTTAAGAGATACTTCAACTTCTATTGTTGACCTGCTTACCAGAACTTCCATAAACACTGACTGCCTGCAAATCTGCAAAAAGGTACTTGTGAAATAGTTGATAGCAGATCCTGGGTCAGTCAGGAGCGCTGTGTAAAACTGCAGCTTTAGCGATGATTGCATTGTCTGAAATTGCAGTTTTGATCCGAAAATGACAAATCTTTCAGCCCTCGATCCCAATATAGTTTTGAATAATTTGTTAACATTGTGAGATGGGGCAGTTTCCCACATGCTATAACAAGTTCTGAGTGGATATTGAGGGAACTTTCTTGATGAGACTTTGGTGATGATATGAATGGAGTTGCATGTAATATTTTACAATTTATAAAGGATTTTTCATCACAGCACAAAAAAGCTGTTTTCCTTGTTTTTAATTTAAAAAAAAAAAAAACTTAGCTAAAAATGTCAGAAAGCCTTGACAGAGGTTTGTGCTCTAGAAGTTCTACTTGAGGAATATTTTGCATCCAGTCTTCTCAACTGGAGGTTACTTGTGAAAAGAACTTTATCAGGATTAAACTTATTGACAAATATTTAGAACAAATGCATAGATTCTTGAAGGCAGGGGAAGACATTGAAAAATGAGATAATGAGATAATCTGGTAAGGCTCTGTAGCTAAACACTGTTTAATATCAAAATAATTAACATTATAATGCAGGTATTGTTAGCCAGGATAAAATGTTTGTGTTGATAATCTGTCTCATTGGCTAACTAGCATCTACCTCAACTAAAATATTAATGATAAAAAAACAGGTAAGATTGTACAGAACAAATGTCTTTTCTTTTGTATCTTCTTATAAAACAAAACAAATATGTTGTTGATGTGCAGTGTGTGTTTAGTTAAGTTTTACTAACATTATTGGTCAAAAAATCTATATATTTTTAGAACCAGTCTGACTAACCCCCAAACTCCACTGCAAGCCATAGCGCAGCGCACTTGAAACGTACTGTGGAGCACTTCGCTCCCATTGTAGTCTATCAGGCAAATTCCACTGCACGCGCTGCGGTGCGTCAGTGCCACGATGCTGAAGCGCTGGCACGCGCCAAGGCCCGAGAGATACACTTCAGGTCTATTTTCTGCGCGGCTGTTTCCAAACCTCGTAAATTCACTGTTATTAAGAAAGCACCAGACAGGAACTAACTGTGTGGTGTAACCAGAAGTTTCAAAATAAAACACAATGCACGGACTCTTACACGGAATTTCCCTCAATTGTTTGTCATCACGTCAAAACCGGAGGCACGAGCATCAGGTCAGCAGTCGGTCAGAGGGTCCCAGAGACAACACGACACCATAGTTAAAAAAAAAGTGAATGGTAGAGGTACAGAAGTAATTAACACTGTATACATGACACCAAACATCTTTTCTACACGGATATAGACGGATAGAAGTTGAATAAATCACGAGGCTGTGTGGTTGGGATCAGCAAAGGGACCTTAGAGAAGCGAAGCAAGGTGTTGTTTATTTCTTTTCTCAATCTATAACATGTTTTATGAGCGTGTGACATCGCTATTCTCATGAGAGCCTGTGGCTCTCCAGGGATCAGCCCTCCCGCTACGGGGCTGTGTGCCGTGGCGCTTTTCGGCGCACCACTTTCATTTGGGTTTGCCTATCGGAGCAAGACTGCAGCGCTGTGCGGCGCTTTCACGTGCAGTGGAATTTGGGGGTTAAAAACAGTAACCAAATAGAGCGGGCTTGGATAAGTATCTCTTCCTGGTCCTGGAAAACCTTGGCAAACAGTTGGTGCTTATTACAAACAGCTTTTTTTGTTTGTACAACCATTATTCATGTTACAATTGCAAAATCCATGTAAAGCTCAGAAGAAGTCAAAATTGTGGCTTAATTTTTAACAAAGAGATGCTTATTGCAAAACTTTTGTGGGTGAAAAGAACACCAACTTGCAAAACAATTCTCTATGCAGCACAGCACTAAATATCAGGAGTGACGTGTCTTTGGCATTGTTGCAACTGAGAACCTGTTTCGGCCAACTTTTCCCACACAGAAAATCCAGAAGAACTGAAAGAGGAACTGGGCAGAATGGCATTGGTTGGTTTGGTGGAGTGGTAAGCTAAGAGGCAAGACCCGTGAACATGTTTCTGCCCCAAAAATAATCTTTAAAAAAATGAAAACAAATAATAACAGCATTGGTGTCCACAAAATCTCATCAATTCCCATCCCTGAGGCTAACAAAGCAAATGCTTTCCTCTCACCAGTAGATTCACAGACTCGATGACGTCCATGAAAACTTCGTTCTTCCTGTACTTGATGCCCTCTGACCGCCAGGACACGGCGTTGGTGACGGTGGCAGGAGGTCGAGGAGCCCCGACCTCTAATTTATGACCCTGCTGGGTGATGTATCTGAAAGAGACAAAGGCAGGACAAACGTTCTTTCACATTTCATAATATCTGTTACTGGAAAACAAAGTATGTCTGTTGGCAGAGTTTCATATTTTGGATAAATATGTTAAAAGAGATGAAATATTTCTTCTTATCAATGAAGTATGATGGCAAGACAGTTTTGTTTATCGCTTGCAACATGAATCAAGCCTCTCTTTGGGAGTATTTTTTGTTTATTAAGTATTAATCACCCCTCATAATTTCACATAAATGAGAGTTTCAAGTTAGAATAAATTAGCATCTTGTCTGTTGGTGTTGTATGAAGATTATTCATGGGTGTAATTGGAAATAGAGATTTACATAAATCCATTGTGACTGCAGACACTGATAATATTGTGACTGACAGCATTTGTTTACGCGATAACGACCCATTAAGGATTACAGCGCCAAATAAAAACTGTATCAAGTGTCCCGAAGAGTAATCATGAGGAAACAGGGATGACAGGAGAGATTTAATGGGGCTGAACTCTTTAAAGAGCTTCACCTACAAATGAAATGATCTCTTTATGAAATCCTGTCAGTTATCTTTGTTGATGATAGAAGAGCTTTAATCAGTGGCAGGGAAAGTTTGAATTCACTGATTAACATTTACGGTGTGACAGTGGATGATCATTTAAGCAATGATGGTTTCATTTCTGCCATTTGAAGCTTCAGATCAGAGGTAGCGTAGGATCTGATTCCAATAGGACCTTTGAATGTGATTAAAAAGTAGATTATTACACAACGGATGCAGAGGAGATGGCTGTGGCTCAGAGGCAGGTCTGGCTCTCGTCTAATTAGAGGATTGAGAGTTTGATGTCATGCTTCTGCAGTTTACATGACAAGGTGTCCTCAAGCAAGATACTAACCTCAGCTCATTAGGAGTTGCCTTTATGTTTTGTGAATGTAGTTTGTGGTTAACAGCCTCACACGGCGGCCTCATCTGTGAACGTGAAGGAATTTTGGCATGTAGTGTAAGAGGCTCTGGGAATTGTGAGGCAGGGTTACAGAAAATGTCCGTGTTTGCATGCAGACACTTCAGTTTTCCCCCAACCAGGCAAATAGCAGCTGAGTTCCAGCCAGTGAAGGGTTTGTCTTTTGGCTTGTTTTTGATCTCAATTTCTTTACTTGGTGAATTTTCAAAGTTAATCAGATTGTTTATTTATATATCCTGTAAAATATAAGTAGTTAGGGTTACATGCTAATCACATCATGGTGGGGATTTCATTAGAGCCATGAGGGTGGGCAGATCAGAGCGCTTTCCTGTCATGGACCAGCCAAGACTCTGCCAAGAAAACATGGGAAAATCCAGTTGGCTCCATCTGTAATTCTGGTTTAGAATTTAAAGGAAAGAGAATAGAACAGCTCTTTGTTGTATCTACATAAACACTTGTTAGGAAACAGAAGTTGAACAGTCAAACATAGTTTGGCATCCTCTGTAGCAGCACAAAAAAGCAAACTGCCCGTCTCTCCCTTGATACTACACACACAGTTAATGGTGTCCATCTGCTTGTCATGGACTTATGCTGCGTTCACACCGTAAGCGATCCAGCTACCAAAATCGCGTCACCCACTGACCTAGCGTCGTGCATCCATAAATACCTCATTTTGGTTACCGTTGCCGTCGGCCGTCGCTCAGTGACGTCACGTCCGCTCGAGTTTTACCGTGATCATATCATATAATAGGATGTATAAGTGGACATTATTCCAGCCGTATCCTTTTCATTCTCTTATCAAACACAAAACACTGCAGCTGATGCCCTGCAGCAGCAGCATCATCTGTGGGTTTGCTGTGGTCGTCTAGGCGGAACTAATATCCTCACTGACTAATGTTTCCCACACGGACATGGATTGTTACTCTGTAGTTCCGATGAATAACTGTCTGTCTAGGGTACCGTCACACATGCACACACCTGCTGATTGATCAACTTTTTTTTACTTTGACATCGCGCTACAAGCTATGTGGTAGTGTGAAAAGCGGCTGTCGCATCGTGGGAGGGTTAGCGCCGCCCCATCGCGGCTGTACATTCACTTTGCATGGAGAGTGATCCCCAAAGTAGTACAAGTAGCGTCCGGTGTGTACGCACCTTAAAGCTGGTGTCTACGATTTGAAACCGCAGCCTGCCCCTCCTTCCCTCACCTCTCCCCTCCGTGTTCCAAGATCCCGCCCCCAGCTCGTGTCGCCTCATATAGCCCCCTCCGGCAGAGCTGCGAGCGACTAGCACAATATATCAGCAGCAAACTCAATCAAAAACAGCTCAGCTCAACTGAAAGTATCAAACACGACAGACATCTCCCTTATAACACACAGCAGTAGCCATTTCAACTGGACCGGCGGCAATGCGGGTTTGGCGCCGCCCAGAGCGGAGCCAGTGTGGGGGAGGATTTATCTTTCTCAGCCTGTCCTCCCCAGCTCAGCTTACAGTGCTAACGATTAGCGGCTAACAGGCTAACCCGCTCGGCTACAAGTTATTAGCCCGTACAGGCACAAACTAACCAGAGTTATTCAGCAGACATCTCCCACTGTAGTAAACAAAGCCATTACCTGATCAACCAGGGCGAAACGGCCGATACTGAAGGTCCGGCGGCCGGCTGAGGCTATTCGTTACCCGTTAGCCGCTAACAGGCCTCAACCAGCGGGCAGAGCTCCGTTGGGCCCATGGAGAGGGAGAGGAGAAGGGTGGTCTGCAGCCAGACTGTCTTGGGAGAGGGGCGGATTCCCGGGTTCGGCGCTAGGCTTTTCCGGCTCCATGATAGTTCAGTAGCTAACGCTGCTAGCTGCTCACCGGAGGTAGAGGGGAGGAGGCGGGACCATGGGCATGATGCTGCGTACTGCGTAGCGAGGGAGACGAGGATTGGATGGACTCATGGACTAACTCACGGACCAATTAATAGTTGCGGGTTCTTAGGCTTGATTGGTCAGCTAGTATGCAGCTTTTCAGCGGATATACTGAATGGATTTTTTTCATTCTTTTTGGTCTTTATACTGTGTAGATAGGACCATAGGACCATAACAGCCTTATAAACAGTGTTATTAATATGTACAAAGCTTCCAAATCGTAGACCATAGCTTTAAGGAAAGAGACAAGACAGGAAAGCAAAAAAAAATGTTAGTATATCCCTTTAAAACTTTTGTAATGTTATTTATATTTATTGCTTGGCTATAAGAACTGGTGTATTTAATTTTTTAGTATCACATTAAAGCTCCAGTCACACATTTCTGTTTCTTATGGCGATTGTGCAGGATTGTCAGAATCTTGATGAAACGTGCTTTGGTTGTGGTGCATCCGCTACTAAAAGCAAACAGTATTAGCATGGCATTTATGGGGCTCAATCAGGCTGACCGTGGCTCAATCCTGAAAGCTTTCTGAGGACAACTGACAAGGACGTATCTGTTTGTGCCCCGACTGGGTCACGTTGAAGGCAATGCAGGCAACGGGGCTCAATCAAGGCTTGCGTGACACAAATTGAGCTCAAACGGGCTGAGGTCACGCCAGCGGGATGGAAATTCATAGAACTCTCGTCATATCCTTGTATTGACCTAACCTGGCACACCAAATGGACCGTTCCATATTGGAAATATTTCACTAATCCATCTGGTAAGGAGTCCTGCGAAAATGTTTTCAGGGGCAGAACTTTCAAAAACAACAGCAGCTTGTGATTGGACGATCGTTCTGCTCATCACACTCATAACAGACCAATCCATATCAAGCAATGCTCCTATGAAGTAGCATACGTAGCCACTACGGCTAACAGCTAACAAGGGCAAACAACAGTTAATGGCTGGTAGCTGTAGAGGCTAACTGTTGTTAGCCACTACAGCTAACGGCTAACTGCCATAAACTGTGCTGTTGCCTGTTAGCTTAAATACCTTGAGACTATCGTTTCACATTAAATTGTACCACACAGATGTAACATTTATCACTAATATGTGACACTAACCTCGTCAATGACAATCCCTACTAAGTAAACTTCTGAGGAGAGCATATTTAGAAAAGTATCACTGAGTAATCACAATGACCACAGGCTAACCGGCATTAGCTGCCATTATTTTCAAACACTTCCTGTCAAGTTACTTCCTGCTGTCATCACGTCCGCTGCTCCTGCCTCTCTTCCCTGATTGGACCATTAAGCATCTGTTCTGCAAGGCTAGCACTGACCTGATTGAAGCAGGATGAATGTCCCTGAAGTGCTGTAGAAGCTTTATTGATGGCTTATTTTAAACTAGGGGTGGGCGATATGGCAAAATTATCATATCAGGATTTTTTAAATATTGAGTCAAGATCACGATTTTATCAAGATTCTTTGATTTTTCTAGACTAATTTGCATGTTTGGCCATATTTCCCTATGTTTAACATAAAACATGTAAAACCCTAAAAGAAAAAAAAAGACAATTTAAGCCAAAGAAACTTTCTGAACAGATTTTAATTTAAATAGTGCATTTTTGTAACATAAAAACTAAACACACCAAATAGCTTATTGAAAAGGGTCAAATACAAGTGCAAACTTAAGTAACTGGTTATCTCTTAAAGTGCAACAATTTAGAACAAATGTTATCTAACTGTAATGTCTATAACCTGAGTGAATAATACAGCTGCTTTAGAACAGATTTTTGTTCAGACATCTTCAAGCTTTTACCTCCTTTTCTCTTCCCGCCATGGCTTCACGCTACATAACCAAACAGGAGATCCCACCATGCACTGCGCGTAATGTGCTACGATTGGTTAGTCGGGTGAGCGTCAAATTCCCTGCGCCCACACAGACGATCTGACGATCTTTCTGCTTTATGAGATCATCCCCACGTTATAATCCTTAACGATTTAATATCGTCATATCGCACACCCCTATTTTAAACCAGCCTTGCCAATTGTGTACAGTCGTGCACAATCGCCATGACAAACAAGAATGTGTAACTGGGGCATAAAGTTTAAATTTGAGTAATTCCATAGAGTAATGGAGACCCTACCAGGCTCACGAACACTTTCTGAACTGTTGAATTAAACCTGTAGAAGGCTCAATCTCCACAGAGCTGTAAAGTGCAGTCAGGTATTAATATTTCACAATTGTCATGTATGAATAATGAACTCAAGCATATCTAATATTAGTTATTGCAGCTTTTATAAAGTATAAATGGAGTAGTCTGCAGCAGATGTGAGCCCCATTCTCTCTGTGTAATCAGATCTATTCAGTCCGCAGAAGTGACTGACGGTGCTCAGTCCTGATCTCCATCACACCTGCATGCTTGTTTCTCCATGTGAGAGCAGGAAACCGGTTTGTTTAAACAATCTCAGGAGACATGATGACTTGTCGGGAGAATAAAAGAGAGCTCAGATAAACATCACGTGACTCGGCCTGTTTTTAACCAAACACCTGCCCCCCTCATAGACTCACTGTTTACTTCTCACAGGCCTCACTGCAGAGCCGTCCTCTCATTTGTGCCACTAACTCCATCTCCCAGAACACTCATTCCAGTTTTGGAGTATTTTGATGAGTTTCTCTATTATGGATTAAATATTTATTCCTTTTCCACTTCAGTTTGCATAATATGGTTTGTAAACAGAGTGGAGAAATGACAGCATCGACTATTTTATACAAACCGTGTAAGAGCAGTCAGGATTTCTTCATTGAACTGTCATTTTAAGCGTCATTATTAATGACTGTCAGATAGGGGTGTGCGATATGACGATATTAAATTGTCAAAGATTATAACGTCATTTTAGACGTCATTCTATCTCCTTTTCTCTGTTCTAAGAGAAAAGGAGATAGAAGCTTGAAGATGTCTGAACTAAAATCTGTTCTAAAGCAGCTGTATTATTCACTCAGATTATAGACATTGCAGTTAGAAAACATTTGTTTTAAATTGTTGCACTTTAAGAGATAATGTTGATATTGTTGTTCATCACCTTTTATGTTTACATTTATTGCACATTTTTATAAAAACTGCACTATTTAAATTAAAACCTGTTCAGAAAGTTTCTTTGGCTTTAATTGCTTTTTTTTTTCTTATAGGGTTTTACATGTTTTATATGTTAAACATAGGGAAAAAATGGTCAAACCTGCAAATTAGTCCAGAAAAATCAACGTAAAAAAGAATCGTGATAGAATTGTGATCGTGATTTTATTTTTAAAAAATCGTGATATGATATTTTTGCCAAATCGCCCACCCCTACTGTCAGATCATCTGAAGGGTAAGCTGAAGACATTTTAAGTAAACAAGTGTTACTTTAGACCCGCTTTTCAAACAAATCCTGAATTGATGCTGTTGAACTGCACTTGAACCCACTTTGGAGAAGTGGCTAATGTAGATGTTATTATGACTCTTATAACCACTTATTTCTACTCCACTGTAAGCAAAATAAAGGCCGCAGATTTTCAGCACCCCAACTCAAAAGCAATCTCCCATCTCCTGCCTTTTCAGACTCCCCTCTGACCTGCTTCTGTCCTCCAATTTCTACTCTCCTTAATTCAGCTGTCCCTCACCTTTTCCTTCTCTCCATGTTTCTCCTGGAGTCAGTGACTTACTGCCCCAGTGTTCCTCATGAATCTGCTGTCCTCAGGCTACTCCTCACAAAGAAAGAAAAGGGTACACGAGGTGGAAAATCCAATAACAAACCATTGCTCATAACGGTTCAACTGTCTGGTGGGTAAGGGTACTAGTGTTAAAGGATAAGTTCCGTTTCTCCAGCTTTCACATTGTTTATAGAATGAAGTAGAACAATATACTCACCCAGAAGGCTTTCCTGATCCAAACAGTGCTTCAGGAGATATTTAGATCCACAATCCAGCGGCGGACATCTGTATAATGGTAGCACATAGGGCATGTATAGCGCCGCTCCTAAAACTGCATTAATCGTCCACAAACTCATTAGTTTCACCAATATTTCATCATGGTCTGCTCGGGCTACTCCTCCAAGACAAGCCCGGGTCGCTCCACCCATGTTTTCGTGACTGTGCTGACCTCTGAACTGGAAACTTTCTTTACGGCTGCCGCACATGCGCAGTACAGCTCATTGTTTCAGGGGCGACCGCCGGCTACTCAACAACTTTCTTCTTCCAGTTTTGTGCAAAATAGACAAATATCTATCGGATGAAGATATTTTGGAGGAGAACTTTGAATATGATGGGTGTCCTTACAGTTTCGAGCCAGAGTTTACAGATGAGGAGCTCATCGAAAGGAGGACGCGGAGGCAAAGAGAAGAACAGCTCTCCAGAGAGTACTGCACAAGCGCGGAGGCATACATTCTTCTTCTTCAGTTCAGAGTTCAGCACAGCCACAAAGACATGTCTGGAGCGACACGGACTGTCGTGGAGGAGTAGCCCGAGCGGACCATGATGAAATATTGGTGAAACTAATGAGTTTTTGGACGATTAATGCAGTTTTAGAAGCTGCGCTATATATGCCCCGTGTGCTACCATTATATGGATGTCTGCCGCTCGATTTTGGATCTAAATATCTCCTACTTATTTAGATAAACAGTCACATTGATGTCACAGGTGTTTGCCTTACATCAGGTCAATACTTCATTAAACTAAATAAAGACACAGGGCGGTATGTGTGTACCATAGGCAGTCTAATTTAAGAGCCGTACTGCATGGAGAGTATTTGTGCTAAAGTTGAACAGAGCAATCGTCTAATGGGCCTTCTTCAGTGAGTTGAAGCCTTTGCCTGTTTGGAAAAAAATGTTTTTATTCCCCAGGGGATTTTTATGCAGTGAAGTACCATCTATTCACACCTCTTAATAACAGGTGGTAACAAAACTCTGTAAATACTCTGTAGACATGTTTTAATAGAAAGGTGTTTGTTATTTATTAAATAATAGGTTGTCAAAGCTACATGCTTTTAAGATTCTGCAAACAACTTCTCATTAGCAGGACTATTTTATTTCATGTTTTGCATGAAAAAACTTTTGAGTCCGTGAATAAAGGCTGAAGTTACTGAAGTGTGCTGTGTAACGTGATCAATGGTTTATTTGGTTCTACTGACTGAACATTAATACAGAGCTGTTTTTCCATTTATTTGAACAAATGTCTGCAAAAAACAGATTTACAATTACAATTTGTCAACATTTCTCAAACATATAATCAAATCACATCAACGTCAAACCCACCCACCTCCTACCCAGGTTTCACTTTCAAGGATGTGCAACTGACAACTGGTACACAATCACTTTATATATGTATGTTTACAAAATAGAAATGATACAATGATAAAAAAAAATAGTAGTAATGTTTAAAAGGAAAGAATGATAATACTAGGCAATGAAATATATACTTTAAATAGTCAAATAAAAAAAAATCAAAAACAAGTAAAGATACACAAAATTAAATTAGTCTTTTTCGGCATTCCTCTTGTCCAGAGATATTTATAATTCCTCAAAATAGTTTAGAAAAGAATACAGAGCTGTTTTCAATAGCATACACTGATGCAGGGTTATCACAGCTACAACAACATTTACAGTCATGAAATCTTGTGTCCCCAAAGCCCTGTTTACACAATGTATTCACCAGAAAGGGAAAGATTTTCCCTTTGCGTTTTCAAAAACAGCAAGCTTAAAACGGAGATGAACAATGACTGAAAATGCTGTAGTGTGGATGCCAAGTAAGTAGTTGGCCATGTAGATTTGTAGAAAAACAGCGGTGTTACAACATGTGTACACATTCCTGTGAAGACAAACTTTTTACAAACAACAATGTCAAGTGGACCCACGAAGACGCAGGAGTTTCTTGTCTGGACAACAAATCAGTCTGGATATTTTAGTCTTGATAACAAACCGAGCTCAGTAAGTGGCAAACACGCTGCTCGGTAGATGGCCAAAGCTGTAGTTGTTCCTGGTATGAGCACACCACCTTCTTGTAAAAGAGTACTGTGCATGCGGTGACGTCGGTATTTCAGGGTGAAGCACTGAATCTACACAAAGACAGACTCCGATACGCTTTTAAAACTTTCCACTCTGGACCCTGGTTTCAAATGTTTGCTGATTCAGGCACTCAAAGCACCATTCTTGTGTAAATAGGAGGCGAAAACGCAATGAAAACTCAATTTTCTGCTATTTTTGTTATAGTGTAAACAGGGCCGAAGATGCACTTTTCGGTTTCCACTGAAATGCTGCTAATTGAGCGTTAAATGAGTTTTTTTCCTCTCTCAAATCACCTCATGCAGGTCATTTTGTTTCCTCATTAAACTTTTTACTGTGTAAGTATATAGTGATATTCTGTACTAGGGCTGCACGATATTGGAAAAAACTGACATTGCGATTTTTTAGGGGTTTGCGATACATTGCGATATTAAAAATAGAATAATTTTCACCAGATGACTTGGATAGCTCTGTTTGGGGTGAATTTGGTTGATTCACAATGGCACCATTGTATACATATAATACCATTTAATCCAGGCTAAGGGGGTTCATCTGTGAATGATGAAGATTGCTGTATATAAAAGGGATCCAGGAGGCCATGTCTCTGTACAAAATAGAATAGGTTTCAATTTCAGTTGCTTTTTTTCATTTCCCCAATAAATGGGGGAAATGCGATAGTCACAATACATGCACGATGTGACTATTGCACATGCGTACATTGCGATGGCGATGTTCAAACGATATATTTGTGCAGGCCTATTCTGTACTATCTCAGGTTCACAGTGCAGCATTCCTTCATTTAATAAATCTGAGAAGTTGAAAATCGTCCTTGGTTTGGGTCCATGACCAGACCAGTTGAGAACTAGTGGTCTGACAAATCTGCCCTGTTCAACATTCAATGTCAGGTGGGTAACTTAGTTACCTTGAAATGGCAATCTGATTACTGATTACCCCTTTAAAAAGTAACTTGGTATGGGCATAGGTCTGTCTGGATTTTTGAGAAAGGTTCTTTTTTTTTTTAATAAATGACACTTTGTTGAATGACTTCAGTGTGTGTCTATCTGAACATTTCAGCACATTGCAACAAGGCCTTCATAATAATGATAAGCTGTGATCATTTTGGCCACAGTAACCATGACATGAAATTTTCATACCGCTACATCCCTACATACAACTAAAGTCTCCTCAACAAACACCAAACAAACTGGTATAAACTGTATAAATTTCAACTGCAAAGTGATACAAGAAAATGCCAAAACAAACAAGTTTTGTATTGACTGACATATTGAGGCAAATCCCCCCTACTCACTCTCTGCTCCAGTTCCTCCCTCTCAAAAACGAAGGGTCTTGAATGCGTGTTGACAGACTGTAAAAAAGCTGAAAGTGCTGAAAGATAAAAGAGCTCAACAAGTGGGTTTGAGGTCGACTTTGGGTTTGTTTTTGTAGCGTTGCCGTTTGTTCTGTTTTGCCCTGATTCTCCTCAGAAATGCTAATGAAAGGATGTGGAAGCGCGAGGTTGGCAGCAGGCTGACAGATTAGCATAACAATGGCAATCATAACAAACACGCATGCAGGCACACCCACACATGGGGAAGTCTGTATTAAAGTGCACGCATGAGCACATTTTCATGCCTCTCTGTGGTGTCACTTTCAGACTCTTTTACATTCATCCCTCTCTTCCACACACTTTACCATATTTTACACCCACCTGCCCGCCGCTGTGGGGGAACTGTGGGTTTCAGTGGAAGAAGAAAATGAGTTTTGTGTCAGCTGGGGGCATAGAAAGGTCAGAGGACTGGAGCGGCTTACACACAGAGAGACTCAGTGTGTAAGTGTGTGCGCAGTCGTGGAGAAATGACACTTCTGTGTGTCTCCTTGGAGGAGAGGGGGGGACAGTGGGCTTCGCTGTCTGAGAGTCTTGAGTGTGTCCAGCTGACAGTGTCATTGTGCCAGAGTGCCAACGGGAGCCTGGCAATAATCAGCCCGATTCAGACAGCAAACACACACTGTACACATACACCAAACACAAGCGCTCTGCAGCCCCGACTTAGTGCACGCAAAAATACACATTAGTCATGAAGGACGAGGTTAAAAAGCCAGTGACAGCTCAGACATGCAAAGCCTAAGCAGAGCATAATGTAAATATTTACAATTCAATTTAAAATCCAACCCTGAATAAATGTGTTTATCCAGATTTCATGTAGCAGCAGCACAGACAAGTCAGCAGTTTGTCTTTGTAGACAAACAAAACACAAAACATTTGTAAAGCAAAAGTAGGGTTGGGAAATGTATTGATTAAATTGGTTCATTTGAATTATTTTCTGCAGAACATTTCAAATTTAAAATCGATCACAGGGCCACATAGAGAGACAGACAACCATTCATGCTCACACTAGGGCCCTCCTCACACGAGGACGGCCCCGTATTGTCTTGGCGTCGGCATCAAAACATGGATTGCTGTTTACACATCGTATTGTAGATAGGCTTGTGCATTTACTTGAGAACGCAAAATCCACGCCGGGACGTACCTGTGGGTTTCCACGCATGCTCTCAACCCATATTGCATGCTGGGTAATGTAGTTCTTGTGTTACTACACTCGTAACATCACAGTTCTGCTCCGAGGTGGATTCCACGTCAACAAGTGCTCATGCGCGCGTAACATGCTTCATCTCTGCATGAGCACTTGTTGCTGTTGTTGCCGAAGGTGGTGTTGTTGGTGTTCTGTGAGCAAATGTTGGTATAAAAGTCGTAGCAATATTTATAGCTGCTGGAACAAGATCAGAATTAGCCCGGCTGCCGCCATTGTTGTTGTTGTTGTTGGAGTGTGTGACAGCGTGGGGCGAAGGAGGAGGGTGCTATGAGGTCACCGTCTTTCTCGGACTTATCTGTTTATACCAGCTACGGCATGAAGACGAATACCCAGATACCCACTGCAGACCTGTTTTCAAAAAAGATGCGGAGTCATGGACAAATACGCGTCTCTGTGTGTCAATATCACCAGATCGATAGTTTATTTTACCGGAGTCTTACAAATTCGTACTCGTGTAAAGCCCACCTAGTACTTAAGGGCAAATTAGAGTCACCAATTAACCTCATGAGCATGTTTTTGGTCTGTGGGAGGAAGCCGGAGTGCCTGAAGAGAACTCACGCATGCACGGGAAGAACATGCAAACTTCAAACAGAAAGGCCCCTGAATCGAACCGGGTACCTTCTTGCTGTGGGGCATGTGCACTTCCTGCTGCGCGACCATGCCGCCCTTAAGTGGAGACAGTTACAGCAGACATGAAACTAAAAGCTTGCATCTGCATTTAATTGGACTGTTGAATATACTTTGTGTGATCAAATAAAAATGGACGAGTGTTTATTGAACAGGTTATTTGTGCCGCCCACATCATAAATACAATTTCAAGAAAAAAGTCTAAGGCAATAAATAACAAACCAAGGACTTAAATTCACAGTAAAAGTGGGACAGTTTTAGGGCAGTAATAATAAAAAAAAGGCATTGCTCATAGGGTTCTCGCTGCCTGGAACAAAAATCTTTGACTGAAACCATGATAGGAGTATTCCCGCAGCAGCATTTGGTATCACAATGCAGTCCTGCTACCCACACCATCAGATCGTGAAACATTTGGATGTAGGATTCTTGATACAAGACTGTGGTTGATACAAATAGACATAGATACAATTGGATGCTGTGAGTTAGTGAGTGAGTGGACGCACTATTGTTTTGTCTGGAAAGGTATTTTTTACTTATACATCCTTACGTTTTAATTTATAGACAATGAAATTATCTTGACCAATTAATTTCCCTTTACTGCTTGCTTTTAAAATATTCAGCATGCTAAAGGGCTACAAGTGTTTATGGTTCAGTGAATGTATGAGATGAAGATATTAAAAAAGGAATAAGTAAATGTGTTTAATAAATGTGATGTCAGCATCAATCAAAACAAACTTGATCATGAACTGAGCAGCCGTGGGAGCAGCACGGTTTGGCAGCACTTTGAACAAGAAGAGTGACAAAGTTCTCACTTTTCTTTGTAGGGCTCACTGATAGCTGCATGGCAGATTGAAGGCTGGCAGCGTTTTTAACATAAGCTGCGTTTAGCAAATCGACTTGACCTTGTTTGGCCACTGACATGCTCAGTTATGGAAGTTTTGACAGTTCCTCTGACTGTGCTCTTGACTAGTCGTCTAAACTGAAGTCAATTTGCATTTCAGTGATTCTGAATAATTCACCTCAGATTATCTCTGGTCCAAAGCTCTATTACTGATAAAAGCAGCACATTCAGCAGCTGCTTGAGTTGAATGAAGAAATAATCTCACCAAACTTCAGACAGAGTCGTGCTGCACTCTTACCGCCCTCTGTGCAGGTCACTCAGAATAAAATACAAAGCTGTTATCTCACTGACAAATGGGAACCACTTATGCTAATGCAGCTGCATTAAAATCAGACTGAAGTGCAGTAATTACAGTTTTTGAGAGTTTAACGATCTAACCTCAGCCTCGTTAATGATAGACCTTAAATGCCAAAACACAGCAGCAGTGCTGATATCGGATCCAAGTTCTATTAAATGTAGAAATGTTGGACCTTTTCTTAATAAGGCACCTTTAGAGAAATCCACTCCATGGTAGGACGTCTCTCTTACATCTGCCTCAGTCTTAAACATGCAGATAGAGATACTAGTTGGCAGGATTTAGAGCTGAAACGATTCCTTGAATAATCTGGATTATTCGATAACAAAATACCTTCGAGGCAAATTGTGTGCCTCGAAGCCTTGTTTAATATATAATTATACATATAAAATATATATCCGGACCACTATACAGTGCGCAGTGTTTGACACGGACGGTCATTTCTGTGGCACAACGCGCCTGCTACCTCCGCTGCTGCATGGCTTTTAAAATAACGAAGGAAGAGAAAAGAGAGGGACAGAAAGGAGAGAGTCCACAGAAGAAATGGCAGAGAGTGTCCCAAGTGTGTGGTCACTACAAGAAGGGACGAAAAGAAAACACAGTGCAGTGTGTCTGATGTCAAACGGAGTTAGCTTAGCATGTAGCTTAGCATATTAGTACATCGTCACTGCTGCAGCACGTCAACAGTAAACATCCGGTCTGTGCGTCATCAGAGCGGACTCAACAGGATGACACTCACGATACATCAACAGAAGCAGCTAATGTGATCAATAACTGAGATATGTGCTAGTAAATAACCTACTTTGATTATGGCTCTGTGTAAAGGCTGGTTCAGAACGTAAATCAATGCTGAGGCTACTTGTCCAGAATCATGTGTATTTTCTTCACATACTTTTCACAACCAATAACTTTACATTTAATTTGATTGCAGAGAGTAGAACAGGAAACACTGACAGTGAGTAGAGGAAGCAGGTGTAGGGAATGCTTTCATATGTTATAGAAATGTACATTAGCTAGTTAAATTATCTTAGTATCTAAGTATGATATTATTTGGTCCTAGAGATAAAGTAAGCAAAATAAGATCATCAATATGGTACAGTAGTAAAGGCAATAATTTAGCAAAAAGAGACAAGGTGGAATACAAATAAACTAAAAATAACCAAACTTAAAAAAAAAATACTGATAGATTTTGAGATGCTCAGAATGTTCTAAATAAGAAAAATAAGTTGCTAATTTAAGTGACTTGGCTTTTCTGTTTTGTGTGTTATTAATAATAATAATGTGTAGTGATTCAATGTAAAAGAAAAAAAAATAGAAGTGAGCGCAATGCAACAGTTATCCGATTACTCGACAAAAATTTGATAGAGTAATCGATTACAAAAAGAATCGATAGCTGCAGCTCTAGTAGGATTAGGTACAGGGATATTTTATTCTTCTCTAAATTAATACTATCAACTTTTGTGTACTCCTTATAAGTCCAATTCTTTATCAATATCAGAGTCTACACTGGTTTAAGCTAACAGACACATGTTCAGAAACTAACAAGACATTTTTCTTTATGTAGTTTATATTCTAAACATTTAAGAAAACAATCAAATTGCTTATTCTAAGATCTGTATTTACTCAAGTTTTCACCAGGAACCTGATGTTTTTTCTTGATTTTGCATTTAAACATCCATGAGACACATCTCCTCTAACCCTAACCAAACTGTCTTTTACTAAACCCACCATGAGGGCACCATAACACTTCGTCACCTTGTTCAGATAACTAATTAGCTTTAATACTGTTGATTTCCATCCATCCGTTATCTACATTATTTAACCGGTCGCCGGCCAATCACAGGGTCCCATCGAGAGACACTCAACAGATCACGCTCACACTTAAGGGCAATTTCACGTCACCAATCAACCTAATGAGCATGTTTTTGGTCTGTGATTTCAACATAGATTCTAATACTTTACAGCTAATTTCAACCCTGAGGCTCCCACAGCTCCTTTAGAGTGGTTTTTGAGATCCGTTTTCTAAAAATCAACATATAATTTGATATAAACATGTTTTTTTCCACTTTCTACATTTATAACTTCCATTGAAAGTCCACTTATATAAATCAAAAATATAATTTATCAAAGAAAAAATGATGTTCATCTTGCCTCATGTCTGTTGCCAACACAAATGGACTGTCACCATGAAAGGAGCAGGTCAGTTTGAGTAACATGGAGACTTTGTGCTCTTGACACAAAGGCTTGGTACTAATATTGGTATTGGCAAAAATAAGTTTGGAAATACCAGCAAAAATCCAAAATCATGCAAACCTCGTGATGGCCTGATGGTCGGACATGGCATAATCACTGCAGAACAAAATACTGAATTCAAGTTAGAATATGTTTAGTTTTGAAAGAGTGACTTGCACAATTTGATTTACACCCTGACTTGTGTTTATATACCTATAAAAGCTGTTTTGTGATTTTATCTTTTTGTTGTGGTAGGCAGTGCCATCACTCCATGGAAGTGGTCACGAAAACACTGCAGTGTGTAAAACTCGTCTTACTCTTGTAGGATCTTGCTGTCTGTTGTCTGAGGGAAACCGAAGTCCATCACTTCGTCCATCAGCTCGTAAACGGTGACAAAGTTGTCCCGGATACTCTCCTCCTCCAGCTCTTTGAAGTACTCTTTAAAAACCTGCAGCCGCAACAAGAAGACACAGCTTATGATATCTGTGGGGGGGACGTAGAAGTCCTTAAGCAGACGTGTCAAACTCTAGGCCCTGAAAATGATCAAACCTGGCCAAGGGGATCATTTCATGTCTACTGTTTATGGTCTTCCATCAATAACATGCTCAATACATACACTACAAATCCCACAATGCACTGCCGCACTACCATGCAGGACTTGTGCACCAACTCCTCCGCCCATTCAAATTCATTTTCTGATTAAAACATAGTTTGTTATACACTCCTGAATAAATGCTGATCCTGTTTGGCTCTTATCTTTTAGGCTGTTTATTATTTTTTTGGCCCCCTCTGCAAATGAATTTGATTTTGAATTCCATGAATTTGAATTTTCTGTCTCAAAGCTACATACTTTTGGATGTAAGCACAGAAGTCCTGAATCACTCAGAAGACACATAAAACACACAAAAGGCATATAAAACTAAAAAAAAGCACAACATGAGATCTTTAATACTAACAGCCTTGAACATAAGTGATCAATATGACCTGCAATTTAAAAAAAAAATCTAAAAGTTTTTTCTTTTCCTCTTGAGAACTGATTTAACAATGTTCAACCTTCTAAAATAAGTCACAAAATGTTCTTTGGTTAACCAAATCTGTAAATTAGAATTAATTAAAGTAAGTAACCCTAAAACTTGCTAGAAAAAGCAGCTGTAATCCTTTTATTCAACCACTAGACTGGACTATGTTTATTGCAGTCAGTAACACCACAAGGGAAAAAAAGGTTTGCCTCGAGCACGCCAAACCAAAGGCCCGCTAGCCAAATCCAGCCCGCAAAAAGGTTTAATCCTGCCTGTGGGTCCTTTTTGGGATCATTAAAAAATATTGGTTCGATATATATGATATTTTTACATATTGACAATGTTCATATGTATATTTAATTCAGTTATCTATACATAGTTGGAATAAGCAAATTAAGATGCTAATGTATTATAAATAAATCTGTTTAATGTACCACTTTGAATGTTCTCCTCAGTTAGGTGTAACAACTTTAAAACAGAGGAGAGTCAGGGCGCGCACTGAGCTGCTACTGTTGTGCCCTGACTGAGTAAACAAGCTGTCCCAAAAGACAACTGACCAATATTTTGATGAATCAGGGTTTAACAAACTTGAGATCTGGTTATCCACCCAAAGGGATACCCCAACTTTTATTTTTTTCCTCACTCCTGAGTCCATGACAAACAGATAGACTCCATTCATTGACAAAGCTCACCCACTTCTAAAACTTACGTCAAATGCTGGTTGTCAATGGGTAGTGTTCGTCTGCCTCTGCCTATAATCATCAAAAAAACAGTCCTCTGTGTGTGTTGTGACTCTCTGTTTTACATTATGTTACATTATCATCTACTATCATCTTCTACTGGAAAACAGAACCTTTGTTTTGTTGACCTAGTCCCGCCAGAAATGTGACGTAAAAGAGCAAACTGAGCCTTTTGGACAGCCCTTTCACGTGAACAATAAGTATCAATTCGCAGTTGTGAGTGAGCTGTTTGTTTGCAAGCCATTATTAAATTATAGGCAATTTCGATTTACAAATGGCTCGCAAACGAACAGCTCACTCACAAATGTTCATGGATGTCAAAGCTCTAGCGTAAGCCACCACGTGGAAGCAGGTCAACAAAGCAAAGCCTCTGTTAACAAGTAGAAGAAGATGATACGATGATAGTGGCAGATAATGTAATATTGCACGGTAAAAAAAAAAAAAAACAAGTCACAAGACATAGGGCAGGGAATTGATAAGATTTGATCGATAACTTTTAACAATCCGGCTAATGATCCAATTCTTTAACAATTCCCTGATTGAGTCCTGCAGATGTTCTGAGTGGGCAAATGTTGGCCTGTAGACTTTCAGTGGCAACAATTTCAAACACACGACACAGCAAAGTTCTGCAAGTTGCTGGTGTTTCCACTCACTAACGGTTGTGCAGTAGGCACCTTTTGTAAAAAAAAAAAAAAAATTAGGCCACATTTCTGATGCTTCTGAACCCTGTCAATGGAAGGAATTGGTTTTCAATTCCCATCCCTAACAACAGACACACACAGGACTGTTTACAGAGCTGCTGAACAGTTTATCCGATTACTGTAGGACAAGGCAGGCTAGCCATACCCACTGATTCCTAGTGTTAGAACTAATCAAATTAGCGGTAGGCAACTTTGTCCGTCTTTTTCTTGTTACTGCACGCAACTGTCGAAAGAATGGTGTCTATCTGCTTGTCATGGACTTGGGAGTGAGGAAAGATTAAAAAAAATGATTTTCCCTGAGAGAGAGAGCCACAAAAGCTGCACAATGGATCATAAAATAACTACATCCATTGTGCATAAAAGACCCTCCCCATCTGCAGACTAAGTCAGTGACCATGCCTGTGTCAGGCCTCTGGTATCTCCTGACTGGTTTAACCAAGATTATTGAAACAATAGTGCAGCCAAATTAATATCAACTGAATCTGCTGTCACCAAGAAGTGAAATCCTTGTCCTGATTATGACCAAGTTTGCA
Source organism: Scarus forsteni (assembly GCA_036419115.1). Taxonomy (NCBI): domain Eukaryota; kingdom Metazoa; phylum Chordata; class Actinopteri; order Labriformes; family Labridae; genus Scarus; species Scarus forsteni. Next base: position 47,119,182 of record JAZDUH010000136.1, read on the forward strand.
TCCACGGGTCAAAGCCCATTCCTCATAAGGTCTTATTCAAGCAGATTTGGCCCAGACCAAATGACTTTGACTCCCCTGGTCTAGAGAACTTTAAATGCCACAGCTGGGTTACTGGAGTTCAGGAGACACTAACATCCATTCCTAGAGGCATATATTGGTTTATGAGACAATGATGGACTATAAATGTCAAAGGGGTTTGAGATTGTGAACCAGAAAAATTTTTAAAAGACTCACCTGAACAATTTTATAAAGAAAGGAGTACACCAGAGCGGCGTTGGCATTCTTCTTCGTCATTGCCACCACTGAGGAAATGGTCTGTTAAGAAATAACTGTACATCTGTAATGACAGGCAGAGTGTCTAAGCTGAAAAACATGCAAATTTTTATGAACCAGAAATGCCTAAATGAGACGGAGAACATCTTTTATATTCAGCGGGTGGTTCTGAGATGAATGCAATGACATAAAAAGTTAGCAGGGTGCATCACACTTGCGAGCAATTGAGAACATGGCCACAGGGAGGTAAAGCAGCTCAGTTGTCTAATGCAGCGCTCTGGGAATAGCACTTTCTCACAACTGTAATATCATGCTGAATTAATAATGTGGGAGGAAGTTTGACTGCCTGATTTCACATTAAGAAAGGGGGATATGAAGTGCATTAAACATCTCAGTGAATCTGGGCTCGGCGTTTCATCTAACTGTAAAATATTATGAATCTGAGGGTAATCAGTCTGACTGTGCATCTATACTGTAATGTACTGTACGATGGTGTTTCAGTGATTTAACAGAGAGCTTAACATTAGTTTAGCCTCTGATAGTATAGTCTAAAACTGATACAACATGGATGGATGGAAGATTGTTAAACAAGTAGATGCATGGATAAATGGAGGATGGATGAGTGGGTTTGATCTGGGAATGAATGGATGAGTGAATGTGCATTTGGTCCTTTGTTAAGCAGTTGTATCAAGAAATGAAGGACACAGAAGAGTGGAAGGATAGACATTTTTAGATAGATTAACAGATGGATGGATGCAGAGATGAATGAAACAGTTGGTCAACTGGATAGTTGGATCCTTCTGTGGGGATAGGTAGATAAATATGTTTGGAAAGGGGTTAGTTAAAAGAACATTGTTCCTAGATAGATAGATAGATAGATAGATAGATAGATAGATAGATAGATAGATAGATAGATAGATAGATAGATAGATAGATAGATAGATAGATAGATAGATAGATAGATAGATAGACAGATGTATAGATGTACAGATAGATGTATAGATAGATAGAGGTCCCTTGTTGGCCTGTTTTATGGATGGACAGAGTCACAGAGGATCAATAGCTTATCATTTGTAAACAAGTTAAAGGGTGCTGGGTGAATGTATGGATGGACTAATTGATAAATGGATGAAAAAGCATTTTTTGCAGATGAATGAATGAATGGACTTTAGGTAGATGGCTCAGTTGATTACTTAGATGATTGGATGCATGCACACTATAAAAATGTGTATTTAGGTAGATATTGGTATGAATTAATAAGAATAACTGAAAGGATGTTGGCCCCTTGATTGGCTGTTTAATGGGTTGATAGATTAATGGATGGTTGGATGACTGATCATTTTAAAGCAAGTGAAAGTGTTGCTGGTTGAATGGATGGATAGATGAATAGATCGTGGATCAATTCTTTCAGACAGGGGATACATGGATATAAGGATGGATGGATCATTTATTAAAAATGTTGGATTAAATATGAATAGATTTAATGCATTGATAACTGGTGGTCATTTTTTAGACAAATGGATGGATGTGAGAGGATGGATTTACAGAACAGTTGGATGACAGGAGTGGAGCAGCAACAGTGTTAAAGCATTTAACGTGCATTTAGGAGAGACACAGATGCATGAACAATGTTCAGCTCTCCTACATCTGAGAATGACATTACACAGGCTGTCCCTGATAATGAATCATAGCAGAAACAGTTGGTCACTTGGATGGTTGGATGTATGCAATTATGGATGGTTATGTTTGAAAAGTAAACGTTACAGGATGTTGGTCCTTTTCTTGAGCTGTTAGATTGGTGGAAGCTCAATCCCCCACCCCCTCCACCTGTGAACTTTGCTCTGGATCAGAACTTTTCAAGTCTCCCTCGTCATCAGTTATCAGACGGCTGAGACAATGGGTGGGACTGAGGTATAGACAAGGACATGGACTTAAGCGCACACACACACGCACAAAGGCACACATAACGCACTCCCTCCTCTAATTCAACACCCCTCCTCCCTAGCACGTAACAGTGCAGCTGCTGCAGGTCGATGCAACGCGACAAGTGTGGCAATAAGCACCAACAAGTGTTGTGCCGCAATACCCTCCCTCCCCGGCTCCTGCCCCCCTCATATGTGCTAGTCTTCCAGTATTGTTGTAATGTTTTTTTATAATGTTGCTTATATGCTGAGAAGTTTTTTCCTAATCCCACACTGTGCCCTACTCACAGGAGGATGGTTTGGGAGTTACTTTTTTTCCCTCTACCTCCCTCCTGTCCTCCCTTTTCTTATCTAAGAACATGGGGCGCCGCTCTGCTGGTGATTCGACAGTCTTCCTGTTCCTGTCTCCCCTGTATGTGCAACTGTCTTTCGTATGTTCTTGGACAGGTTGAACTGTCACGGAAAATTTGTTTCTCTATTCTTGTGACATGTACAATGACAAAGTCTGATTCTAATCTTCTTCTGCTCTTCTGATGACTGATCGTTTGTAAGCAAGTGAAAGGATTGCTGTATGGATGGATGGATGATTATTCTAGGTATGATAAACTTAAAATCAAGCACACACTGCTTGTGCAGATGGACAGATGAAATGAACAGATACACAGATGGACAGATATATGGGCAGACTGTTGGACAGTTCTCAGGATGAATGGATGGATAATACTAGAGCCTTTCACTTTTTAGGGGATATTTTTTACCTCCAAACTAAATTCAGACAGAACCTTGAAAAGGATACAGTAAAGGTTGCTATGTTTGATCCACAGAAAGTGCGAGGACCCGTGCGTGATCAGAGGAGTCATCTCAGCTTCCTCTTCCCTCTTCAGCAGGATGGGCATGAAGTGGTCGATCTCATTCATGTCCATATCCCCCATGTAGTTACGACATATCAGCACCTGGAATCAAAGTGTAAAGAAAAAGCATAAGGAAAAGAAGAGATTTTTATGGAGGCAATCCCCAAACATTAAACATTTATAGCTCTTGGCTGAGATACTAAATCTGAGCACTCAAGCTTAAAAATGGTTCAAGAGCCACTGGCTGCCTATAAACCAAAACTTCATGGATAGAGATGGCACTATTTTCAGGTTCGTCTCACAGGGGAAATGTGCAAACTGTGTTTTCAACCTGAATATCAGCTGATGAATGATGAATGACTTGATATCCAGGATGGAAAAAATCTTCTTGGCAGAAAGTGTCTGATAGAAGATGTAGACTTTAAAGTGCTCTTTGATCTTCCTGGTAGGCTCAGGACACTTGCAGTTTTTGCAGACTAAGAAACATGTAGTGGTTGATTGGTGACCAAAATCCTTATTGAGGCATAAATGGTTGTCCATCTCTATGTCCTGTGATCTGATGACTGGTTCATGATCTGAATGACAGTTATAGACAGCATCTATGACAGATACAAAATGAAAGAATGAGTGACTGTTGCATGTGGCTGCAAACTGTAAGAAGCTGAGAAAGCCCTAAATTGCACTGTTAACTTCTAATCAGAATTTGTTTTACAAATTGAAGCTATCATTTACTGCTACAACTGCATCTCTAATTTAAATAAAATCACTACACACACAACATAAAACAGGATGATTCAGCAGTCTTATCCACGCTGAGTGGATGAAAGCTTCTCTGCTTGAGACAGACGCACACTCTGCAAAAGTTCTCATTTTCATAGCCAATGTATGGCACCACTCAGATACAACAAAGGAAGAAATAGAAATAAAAACCAAAGGAAATGCCAGAGAAGTAAAGTAATCTGTGAGGGAGCAGAAATAAAGGGATATGAACAGGCCACTGCTCAGCTTCAGTGAGAGGCGAATAAAAGCATGGAGCGGGAGGTCAGAGGTCAGCGCAGAGAGAGAGAGGAGTAAACAAATATCTGTATCAAAGAAAAGTTCAACACTGATACCAAAGGCCCTTTGGGGGAGTATCAAGGGATTCACTTCTGAGACCTGGCAGCAAACAGCAGAGGGAAAACAGGAACGTGAAAGCCCACTCCTCGATGTGTTCTTGACAGAAAACATCACGATACCCGTGTTTCAGACTTCAGAGCAACAGAACGATGCAAGAATGAGCCAAAAAATGTGGAAGTGAGTGAACTTTGGCACAATTTAGAATCTCAGTTTGGATGAACACCTGAAATAACATGCACATTTTTTACTTTAAAGATGCTATGAGGAGTTTCTAAGTAATTACAAAAAAGTCTCACTTTTAGATATGGTGATCAAACACACTTTAGATGAGTTTTATAGCATAAATGGTTATCTATATGTGGCCCTTAGCTTCATGGTCGGGCACAGCTGGATGACACCTTTCTCTTGAACAAGACAATTATAACTAGCAAATTTATATTATTACTGCCTTAGAGCAGGGCTGTAAGTAGGAATATATAGCTATAAAACTACAATACTAAGTTTTCCAAAAATTGCTTGTTGTCACACATCAAAAACACACTACCTAACTAGAAAGAGATACATTACCTGTCGCTTTGCATCCTGTAAGTTGTTGAAAAAAAGTAAAACAATGCAGAGTTCTGAGGAAGGTCCAGCTGCATTCATTAGCATCACAAACAAATCCTTTGGCATCTGTCTTTTCGACAGTGTGTGCTCATGGGTAGCAGTCTTTATGTCGCCAGACATAGATTCTCCTCATAGCACCTTTAATGTAATCTTTTGAAAATAAATTATATTCATACTAGACAGAAGTGGAGCATGTGCATTAAATTTTAACATTAGCTAGCTGTGTTCAAAATCGTTTCCTGTCACTGACACACTGCACAAGATAGTGTGAGGTTAGTCAGAGGTTAATTTTAGTCAATATCAGTGTTGGGGAAGTTACTTTGAAAAAGTAGTGTTTGCTCGTTACTCGTTACATCTAAAAAAAAGTAACTCTTTACTTTACTTAGTTACCCTCTATGAAGAGTAACTTCTCAAGTTACTTTTCTGTTACTTTTACATTGCTTGATCATGGACAGAACCCCATATCTATTCCTAAATGTGAAGGCCTACAAGAAGTTCTACTACAGAGAACATAACATAACCCTGTGGAATGAGAGCTCCTGCCCAGTGTTTCCACATTTTGCTTCTGAAATAAGCAACCTGGTCAATAAAAATAAGCCCAAAATAAGCAACCTCCAGCTATTTCCTTTCCTAATGTGATATACTACTTTTTAAAAAGAGAAGTCTACACAAAGTGTGTTAATTTTCGTCTACATTACATTTCAATATCACAGTGCTAAGTATCTATTCAAGAAAAAGCGGCTTATAACAAAAGACCAGCAACTTTGGCTCTGGAGCATCGCCATGTGCGTGACTGTGTTTGGGGGTGTGCATATAACCAGGAAACAGTGGACAAACTGCCTACCGCAGTCGTGTTTTCCTTTATGTTAGGAGCTGGAAGATAATCAGGGGATACCCAGACTTAAGAGCCCAAGAAGAAACTTGTCTAGAAACAAGCCCAAAAAACCACAACCTTTGCAGACTCACGAGATTTTCAGCCTTTAGAAATTAAACAGCAGAGCTGCTGCATTCTTTCACAGAAAACACACTGTCAACAAATCATGTGCTGTTGAGAGCGCAGTGTGGCAATAGACAGTTATTGATGTCATTGTAACAGTAAGAATAGTGTCATTTAAAATGTACTGCATTAAAAAAGACATTTGTTACCAAATTTCAACATAGTGTTTTCACTTTTAGAAAAAAAGTATTTATTACTTGTACATTCTACGTAATTTACACATCTGTCACTATATAGTGCACTTTAAAATATCAATGCACAGCAAATGTGAGTGTACATACGATGAATGACTGAGTGAATGAATGAATGAATAAATGCTTCATTCTGGTTTAAAAACACAAATAAAATCACGATTATACAAAAAAAAAGAAACTTTCTACATGACCAAATTAGCTCTGACTGGATTAAGACTGTCAAACATTTTAATCTAGTTTTCTTTTGTTGATGAAAACTATGAAAAAAATTAGTCAACAAAATTAATCCTGCTCTGTAATGTATTTTTTACTGAGGCATATGAGCATGATCACCCCCTTAAAAAACCAACAAACAGACTTTTTGGGTGGGAAACACGGAAAATCAAGCCCTCAGAACAGTTCTTCTACATCCTCTTCACTGTTGAGATATTTAGTCCAGTTTTATGTTGAACTCTCTGAGCAGCTGGCAGCTGTGAGCTCGAGGTTCAATGCCATGTTACTTTTTATAGATCATGGTATTTCCCCCAATAACTTATCGCCTCATCTGGCTGCCTGCCATCATCTGCCTGAGCAGCAAGGATGTGCTTGTAAGGAAACATGCAGACATGCCATGAGAATTTTCAGATAGAGGCATTCCTTCATGACTAATGAATGAATTCCATCAGCTTTACAAATGAATCCTGAGTTACAGCACAGCTCAGACTGCACCGCTGGTCAGGTCAAGGTCAAAGCTCTGATGTATTTAGAGTAAAGTCATCTGCAAACAACCCAAACATCTGATTTTGAACAATTTCAGCTTTAATAGCCAGCTATATATAATCTAATAATTACTCTTGACGAATTCAACATTGCCCTCCATGAAAAAAAAATAATTTTAGATAACAAAAGTGTAGTGGTAAGGAGTGCAAAATAAACTCACATAAGTGCAGGATCATAAACTATGGCAAGTGTTTAGTATGGGGATTGTATTATTTTATACTTTCTTTTAATGCTTTAAAACTTTATTTTTTTCAAACGTATTTATTTATCTTAAATGTACTTAAGCTTTTCATTTATCTCTGGCTGACGATTCTTGTTTTTATTGTTTGCACTTCCTCTTGTTTCTTGTGTTTGATATTTTATCATATTGATTTAACCTATTTTTTAACTTTAGTTTTAGCTTTTCTGTTGCACATTAGTCTCCAAATCCTCTCGACATCCTAAGTACTGTCATAACAATTACAGTGGAAAATAGGGCTGATCAAGTTGACTAAAAGATCTACTTAAGATTTTTCTGGCAGATGTTGTGATTTCAATTGGATTCACGATTTTCTTCAAAATCAAGCTTCAGTGCAACGTTCACTACATTTACAGTACAGATAACAGTAAGGAAATCAATGATAAAAATCACTTAACACATTATTCATCATCTAATACTGATGACAAATAATCTGTTGTCATCATTTAGAAATAATCCAGCTTCTACTCCTAAACAGAAGCTTTGTGTTGTTGACCTAACAGCACTTCTGTAAATGCAAAGTGTCTTCAAATTTGTAAGATAGTATTTGTAACAGTTGACACAATCCTGGTTGAGTCAGGAGCACTGCAAGAAACTGTAGCTTTGGTGATGACATGATTACATTGTCTGAAATTGAGATTTCAATCTGTAAGTGGTAAATCTTTCAGCCTTAGCAGTAGGGATGGGTACCTTTCACATTTGAACGGATACCGTACCGATGCCCGCTACCTGGGAATCGGTATCGGTACTCATACACAATTCTCATTTATTGTTTATGGGGTAATAAATATTAATTTGTTTGAAATTTTTTCAATGTAAATTTATCTGTTAATATATAAAATTTGACAGATATATATCAAAACAATATTCAACTGTTTGTACTGTAACATTCTAGTTGTTCCAAAAATTTCTTCAACATGAAAACCAGTAACTAAAATGAGCCACAACTTAATAAATTAACTGCAGCCCTCACTTTAACTTTAGGGCCGTTTAACAATGGGTCCAACAGAGCTGTAAATAAAAAAAATTTATTCTACAAAGTACAGTCGACCTGATAATGATAACGTGCGTTTAGGTACCTAAACATGGCACCATTTGATTTTACGTGAATCGGTACTTGGTAGTACCTACAGAATTCGGTCGGTAGCTCTTTAAGTACCGAATTCGGTACCCATCCCTACTTAGCAGGGCTCCAGAGTGCAACCATTCTAGGCGCACATGCACCCAAAACTTATGAGAGTGCGCCTAACATTTTTTCTTGAGCGCAATGGTTCACCAAGAAAAAATGCTAGGTGCATTCCTAAGCCACAAAAAGAGAAAAAAAGTAAAGAAAAAAGTCATGAAATGTTCTGTCCCATATGTCATTTAAAAAAAAATAGTTTAAGAATTGTTTTTTCAACATTTACCTTAGTTTCAGTTCTGTAACTTTAGTGTGTGAAGTCTTATTCTGGGTCCAAATTTATTGGAGAATAAAACCATCCAGTTAAATGTTCTGTTGTTGTTTGTTAAAATCTGGATATGTATTTCATTTTTCAGTTAAGTATGGCACCTACAACATTACTTCATTTTAATTTGAAATATTTCATTTAACATCAGATTTCTGAGTTTGAAACGTTAAATTTCAGGGATTTGTGCAATATAAACAGGTGCAATAATATTCAGTGCAATAGGGGTTGGTGCAATAGCAGTTGCATTTGCTAAATTTGCGAAATGCTTGATGGACTCTGTGTGATGGGAGGATGTGCAATATATATGTTTCTGTTTCTTTTTATACTTTTCTACTGTCCTTGGGTCTGTCCTACTGTATTTAGTCTGCATAGTGTCTTGTATGTACATGTTACCATCAACCTGCCAGGCGGTCTGCAGATGGAAATTAGCCCAAGGCTATAATCTGGCATATTTACATTTGTAAAAATGTTCATTAATATGTGCTGTTCCGTCTTTAAAATCAATAATAAATAAATGAATACATGAGTAAATTTTCTGCTCAGTAAAACACTTTGAAATGTTTTATTTTGCTTATTAGTTTAGTTTGACTGTGTCAATTTCATTCAACACTCTGTTTTTTATTTAATATATAATTTTGCTTCCAAAAAAGCCGAGACTACATCTTATTCTTGTGTAAAAATCATTTACGTTATATAAAAGTTATGGAGAGTGATAAAATGGTGATCTGATGGTGTTAAAGGTGACACAATGCAAAATCTTGGTGCAACTAATTTTTAAGCTGGTACACCTTAAAAAATTTTTTAGGTGCACTGTTGCAACCAATGCAAAAAGTTAGTCTGGAGCCCTGCTTAGTAGAATACTACTTAGTAGATGGACCTTTGCTGGGATTACTATAATTATATTTATGTATACTGTATATCATTTGTCAATTATGTCCTGTCTCAATGTAAAGAACTTTGAACTGCAAGCATGTTTGAATGAACTGTGATGTAGAAATAAAGTTTGACTGGTTTATCAATTTACAAGTAATATTGAGATACTTGCCAATTTGCTTTATGAGAGCAAGTTTTCTGCCTAAAATTCAAAGTTTCACAGTTGTATAATACATCAGCAGCATGCGAGGACAGCTTTGTTTTTTCAAAGTCATAGTTAAAAGTTCTTCATAATACTAAATTCAGCATGCTGATCTGCTGAATATCTGCTGTGAAACAATCTGACTTCCATTTTATTTTATTAAATGAACCATATGAGCACAAATTATTTAATATTTAATCACCAGCATTAATAGCCAGTCCTTATGTTTAGTAAATTGAAATTAATCTTAATGCCTATTCATTATCATCTTGCCATTAATCATCTTGCAGCAATGATAACTCTTAACTGTTTTACTGCCTGCTCTGTTACTCACTCTTGTGCTGTTTGTTATGAAATGTTATCTCCTCACCAAACAGACACTTCTCTTACAACAGCCTTTTCAATCAGCTGAAAAGATTATCCAACAGCCAACTGAGACGTTCTGGTATTTACCAGCTGCTGTTGAAACATTAGTAAAACATTATTTGTCCAGCTGGAGACTATTACTACAACCTACCTCCACACTCATAATAATGATTAACAAAGAACTGTGTCAGCACTGAAACTGAAAACTTCTCATGTTACTGAACTCTCATGCTGTCTGAATGTGAGCTGCTTACATTCAGATTAAAGAGGAAAACATCAGATAGCGCTGTGTACTCAGCAGAGGCAGAGAACATCAAACATAACACCTCACGCAAACAGTTAGCATATTTTGTGCCCCTAAGCAGGAAGCAGCTACTTAATAATCCAGGTCTCATTAAATTTTACTCTGACTGTGTAGCTGAGAAGTTAGGATACTGTACAGTCCCATAAAAACATCTTAGTAAGCTGTGCTGGCATTTATGAAAACTCACGTGAGCCTTAAGATTCTGTTCACATGTTATTTTTTTACTTTAATGCATGCATCAAAGTATTGCAAATGTGGCAGTGTTGATGAATCTACTTTCCATCACTTGCCAACAAGCTCAGCTAAAAGATTGAACAAAATAAGGTTGTTTTTCCTTGCCAAAAAAATTTATTCCACTGTCATAATTTTAAGAATTTCCAAAATAAACACTTATCATGTCAGGTTCATTTGTGTTTTTTAGCTTAAATCATTGTTACCCCGTTGAGCTCCATGTGGTGGCTTACAGACCTACAGATTTCTGTTTCGATATTTAAAGCCACCAGTGTTCATTTTGGTGACATATCATATTTATAATAGTTTTTAACAACAACCTTTTCCCCTGGTGAAAACTAGATAGTGACTAATAAAAATATAACTAAGGTGTCAAGAATGTTTTTGTTATGAACAAAGTTAAACACATGTGAATTTTGTATTGCTCATTTATTTTGCCTTATTTTAGTTATTGTGTTGAAATTTGGGGGTATACACATCACAAATAATATGCAGCCATTGTTTATTTTACAGAAAAGAGCAGTACAAATTTTAAATAAAGTTTAGGCAACTGAACAAACCAACAAACTTTTTATTAAGTCAAGATCTATTACACTTCAAGACGTCGAAGTACAGACCTTATTAGTTATGTTTAAGGTAAAAGGCAGAAAGCTGCCAGAAAATATAAAACAACTCTTTGTTTTTACTTCAGAAAATAAGGATTACTTGATTTACAATTCCATTACTACACTAAAATGTGTATTTGTTATGGTTTGATTAATTCATATTATTTTTGCAGAAGATTTAAAAATTAAAATCAGATTTTTATTCTTGTTAGTCCGATTTTGCAATTTAAAAAAAAACAATTTTCATGATGGTCGTTGTATTTAAAGCACTTATAGGCTTGTATTTGTTATTTAAGTAGATTAAATATTGATCAGAATTTCATGATAATACTGTAAAAATACCTCAGCCTTTTAGTGTTTATGTAGACAAACCTGCCTATGTTTATACTACATAATCAACCTTTTATGACCCAGACTTTGACTTTGAGAGGGAAACATTTATACAACATAAAGGCAAAACTTGATTTGTTTCTTTTCTTTGTCACTGGGAGTTTGACTTTGAGAGGGAAACATTTATACAACATAAAGGCAAAACTTGATTTGTTTCTTTTCTTTGTCACTGGGAGTTTGTTTCTTTTAGGGAGAGAAAAAATAATTAAAATCATAAATCAAGTGTTGTGGAAAAAAATCAGGGATTTTATTTCTAGGCCATATGCCCAGCCCTAATTTCAGTGTGTGTTGTCAAATTATGGAATTCTTTAACAATTGACTTAAAGGCCTGTACCAGGATTCATCAGTTCAAGAGACTGTGCAAAGACAAAATGATAAGAAAATATGAAATTGATAGGTAAAATATCTTCTGTTGCTTTGTATGTTAATGTTGATAGTGAATTGTTGGTTTTATCTGTTGTTTTTTGTTCTGTTTTTTCCTTTCTTTTTCAATAAGCGGCAGTTGTTAAACATCTGACGGACAGGCCATCTAATTATTTCTTGTTTTATTATTTTGAGAAAGGGGCTGGAAATAATAAGACTTTCTACTTCCTGCCCTTTTTCGATCATTGAACTGAACAGGTGGCAGAATTTGGAATTGTATATCACGTGAACTTTCATTTTCATGATACAGAATAAAAATAAAAACTACACAAAAATGTTTGACAAAGACTTAATCTAATCAGACCTAATGTGGTCATGTAGAAAGTAGGGACAATTTAGGAATATATCCAATCACAGCTGCTTTGGTTGTGGGGAAAGGTTGGATGAGTTCAGAGGGACATCCAATCACAGCTGCCTTAGCTTGGTGGTGGTGGGATAAGTTGTGGAGCGATCCAATCAGAGCTGCTCTCTTTATGAATTGATATATTCATGTAGAACAGGTTCACTGTTTGTTGACAGTTCTGTTATTGTAACTGAGATGCTCTGCCAGGTAGCCTAAATAAAGGTAACTGCATTCCACACAATATTAGATTTGTTTTTGTTCATTCATTCAAACATTCCTGGCATTCAGTAAAGGTTATCAGATGTTTTAGTTTATCCAAGTGTAAAACATGACTACAGAAATTCAAGGAAACATACATTTACAGATTTCATCGACTAAAATGTGAAATTTCATCAGCTAAAACTAGACTAAATTATGACTAAAACTAACAGATATTAGGCAAAAGACTATAACAAAAACTAAATGAAAAGTGCTGTTAAAGTGCTGCACAGAAATATCTTGGGTGGCTTTTCTTCATGCTCCATCAGCCATATTCTCTCCTCTTTGTTTGTATCAACATCGCTTCTTTTCTTTTAAAACCACCTTTAAAACCAACAAAGAAAACTCAATGCAGAGATTTAGAGGAAAGTCATTACTGGGACTCACAAGGCAATCAGCGAGCGTTTACAATGTGGGAAATCAATTGGAACCACTCGACGCCGAGCTGACCTCTCGAAGGTGAGCTGCAACCAGAAAACCTTCACTGGAGTGTATCAGCGAAACGACAGAGGCCTGCAAAGGCTGCTGAAATATTTGTATCACACATCAATAACTAAAGATAAAAGTGGAGAACAAATTCTGCTGTTCACAGAAAAACAATTCAAATCTGAGGACAGCGAAGAGCAAAAGGCTGTGGAGACTCAACAGTCCCTCACTTGTAGATAAAACAAATGCAGAGTGAAAAATGCAAAAAGACGCCTCAGAGTTGGTCCATCAATCGCTCCGATTCAACATTGTGCAAACTCACAGTGCCCCTTTTTAAAGCAGCAGAGGTTCATTGTTGCCCCGCTTTCTCAATTCAGCAGACTTGAAGTCAACAAGAGCAGCCATGCTGAAAGCTTTGTGAGGGCTTTCAGAGGAGCAAACGGGATGTCAAATGTCACAGTGAAATGGGCACAAAAAATACATTTACAAGCTAAATTTTAACCGTATGACTGAAGAAAACCCTTATTACGACTGTTCAAAGTTTCTTTGATTCATTCATATTCTATCTGCTGACATTTGCTACTACTGCTAAATATAATGGAGAGAAGAAGTCCACAGAAACATTTTGGATTTGTTTTTCCTTGTCAAAAAAATGAATACAAGTGCCATACTTTTAAGAATGTCCCAAATAAACACTTATCATATCAGGTTCTTTTGTTTTTTCTTTTAATCTTAAATCAGTACTTCCTTACTGAAGTCCATGTCGAGGCTTACTGACCAACAGGAATCTGTTTCAAATAGGGATGCACAATATTATTGGTTTGATTTCGTTATATGCCAATATCAGCCTAAAAAGTTAAGTATTAAATCGGCTGATATTGAAATTTCTGCAGATATTTACAGCCGATAATAGGGGTGGGAGAAAAAATTGATTCACATACGTATCAGGATTCTTTCCAAGTGCAATCCAGGCGTTTGAACAGAGAGCATAAACAGCTGGTTAAAATAAAGTGCTGACTCACATGTGATGTGTATTTTTCCCGGTGTAGTCTGTAGCCATCATCATTGTCCATCTATTTTGGTTGGTGTTAAAAGGTGCTATGAGGAGAATCTATTTCCGGCGACATAAAGACTCTGCTACCAATGAGCATGCACGGCGACTGTCGTAAAGACGTGACCCAAGCCAAAGCGTGTGTTTGTTGTGATCCTAATGAATGCAGCTCGGACCTTCCTCAGAACTCTGCATTGCTTTACAACTTCTTTTTTCAACAACTTACAGGATGCAAAGCGACGAGGTAATGTATCTCTTTCTAGTTACGTAGCGGTAGTTTTTTGATGTGGGACAACAAGCAATTTTTGAAAAACGTAGTATCGTAGTTTTGTAGCCGGCTATATATGGCTACTTACAGCCCGGTGCTCTAAGACGTGTCCGAATAATATGCATTTGCTCTAGTTTTAATTGTCTTGTTCCTGAAGTTGAGTATCCAGGCCAGTCCGGCCCTGTCCGACCCAACCGGAAGGCTACAGAATAGCATTTATAGATAACCTATTTTGATGCCATCTTAAAGTGTGTATTTCGATCAGGCATATATCTAAAAGTGAGACTTTCTTGTAATTACTTAGAAACTCCTCAAAGCATCTTTAAAAAAGACAACTAAAGATTGCAAAAATCTGCAATATCTTAGAAATTGCAAGATCAATCGAATCGACACCTTAAAAAATTGCAAAAAATCAAATCAGGGAAAAGCATATCATCCCAGCCCTAGCCAATAAGTTGGCCACATACAGTATACTGGCCATTCATTGGCTGAAATATCGGCAAATTATACAAATGTTACATATTGATGCACCTACTCATCCGTGCATGGGTACATTTAAATATTGAGGGTTTCATTTTTGCAAGAGTCAGAAGCTGGATTTCCTGTTTGACATCTGTCAATGTGATAATACGCTGTAACACTGAAAGAAACAAGAACATTTTTGTTCATGGCTTTTAAGCATAAGTTGTGGAGTGATCCAATCAGAGCTGCTCTCTTTATGAATTGATATATTCATGTAGAGCAGGTTCACTGTTTGTTGACAGTTCTGTTATTGTAACTGAGATGCTCTTGGGATGGTCTATTTGATTGTCAAATTTGTGCTGTTCGAATTCTCAGCTGTTAATTTCATTCAATCTATAGTGCACTACAAAATACCCACAATTCACAGCAAATGTGAGTGTACATAGTGTACATACAAGTGTACATACGATGTACCTTATACTGTACTCCTGTATACCACAATGCAAAGCAGTCGTGTTCTTCCAGAAAGAGGAAGAAGAAGAGAAAGAAGGCTGCTAAGGCATATATCAGTACTTTTTTGTGTATAAATGTAAGAAATGTTAATGCATCTTTAACATGGTTGTAGCCTAGCGTTTTTACATCTGTAAACAGCTGCAAAATTTGCTACTTATCCTCCTGAGTACTTGGTTTGTTTATGTGGTTCTTGGTGCGTCCACATCTGTCACAAGAATATCCAGCTCATCCACTGACGCTAAGACGTTTAGAAAATTTCGGCATAGTGTTCGAAATCTGGTAGTTCACTTTTTCAATTACACTACATAGGGAAAAGTGAGTGAGTGAATGAGTGGATGGTTTCAAACAGCTAAAGTTGATTGTCTCTTAACTTTGACTTGCGTGGGGTCAAATAACGTTGAACATATCAAATAAGTTAAAGACAGAAATACATTATCAAAGACATACACTTAAGAATCCTGTTTTCTTAATAATAACCGGGAAACATCACATGTAAAAAGTAGGGGTGTAACGGTACACAAAAATGACAGTTCGGTACGTACCTCGGTTTTGGGGTCAAGGTTTGGTACTTTTTTGGTACAGTATGGGAACATGCTTGTTTAGCATGTTTATTAAACCAAAAATTTGTAATTACACAAACTGAATACCAAAATATATTCAAGGTGCTGCTTGGTAATGCTAATAAGTTAAATAAAATAAACAACAATTTATCTTTAACATGCTCTTAGCATAGCTTTTTTAACATCTTTTACGGGTTGTAAACAGCTGCAAGATTTGCTACTTATCCTCCTGAGTGCCTGGTTTGTTTACGTGATTCTTGGTGCATCGACTTCCATTACAAGAATATCCGACTCATCTACTGGCGCTGTGACGTTTAGAAAATTCCGGCGTACTGTCCGAAATCTTGTTTGGTTATTCCCTATGTACTTCACCATTTTATTTACACTGCATAGGGAATAGTGAGTGGATGGTTTCGAACACAGCTAAAGTCTATTTTCATACAGTACTGGCCGATGTGCTGGCTGCTCGTGAGGCACAGAATCCCAAAACACTACAAGAATTTTTAACTGGAAACTTCAGAATTATGAAAAAAACAAAAAATAAGAGCTGCAGCTTCCTCATGTCAAAAAAGTTAAACCTTGAACTAAAAATCTCTGAGCTGATGAAGTGTGACTCACGACAGCCCCAGATCCCTGCATGAACGTCTTCTCTTATTAACAATTCTGTTGGGAAGCACTGGGAACAAATGATGGCGTGCTGATTTCAATACTGTGACATTTCAGTCTTCATAGCAGGTCCCAGCAGCCAGCAGTGAACGGTCGAGTGCCCAGGAGCAATAACTTAGAGGGGGGGGGCCCTTAGGGCAGAGGAAGAAACTGGCCTCTTAAGTGGCTCTGTGTCGTCGACTGTGTCCTGATACGTGGAGCAGCCCTCTGCCTTGTGTTTTCAAAGAAGCCTTTATATTAATAATGTGCAATTTTAAACTCTTCATCCTCGTGCCTTTATGCTGGTTTTAAATTCCAGCTGCCCTTCCTCCCTTTCACTGCTGTAACAGAGGACAGGGAGCCTCGCCCGGTCAGGACAGACAGGAGGAAGAGGAGGAGAAGAGGAGGAGGGGGGAGTGAAGGTGAGGAGCTCCTGGCTTGCCTCGGGGCAGAGACAGATAGATAAGGAAAGAGAGAAAGAAAAACCTTTAATCTGAACAATCAGACATCCGAGCTGTGAGGGACTGATCCGTCTCCCCGATGGGTATTGTGTCAAGCATATAAAGCTTCTTCAGCAATTCTTTCTTCAGCCTTCTAATAAATTAACCCTGTGAGATTTAAATGCAAAACCGCAAGTGAGGAAAGACGTAGTTAAAATTCAGTCCTCCTTTATCTGAACCAAGGAGCTGCATGCTCTAACGTTCAGAAACATTTAAGGCTAGGAATGCCCCGGTCACAGCCATTTTCCAGCTGAGACTGAACACCTTTGAGTGAGACAGGCTGATACCAGAGCTGATGCCCATCATACTTTGAGCTCTGTTATCAGAGCTGGTTCAGCAGGTGGTCGGCCTAATTAGTTTCGAAGTGTACTGGGACCTTCCCCAGGTAGTAGTCCAACAGCCCGGTTACGAGACAACAAAAACAGATGAAACGGAGAGTTTTTGTTGAGTTTGTGCCTTCCCTTCACACAAAAATGGTGCCTGGAGTGCCTGAATCCACAAACTTTTGAAACCAGGTTCTGCAGCACTCTTTCTGATATAGGAACAACAACAGCAGCTGCTATGGCAGACCACCAAGCAACATGTGTGTCGCTTACTGTGCTCGGTTTGTTATCGCTCCTTCGTAGGGCTGTCACTTTATATTCGATATTCGAATAACTGATATGGGGATAAATATCCATAACCGAATTGTAAATAAATATTTGAATGTAAAATATTGAGTGTAGCGGCACATTAGGGCGCCTGGAGCAGTGGCGCCTTGGACCATTCCGTCTAACAGAGGGGCGCTGTGAGCGTAGCTTGACCGTCAGTCACATCCGCTATTCTCTTGACCTCAGTAAACAAAGAGTTTCCACTCCGAGCGGACATTAACAGCTCTGAATCATCAGAGGAGAGCTGTGTGGAAGTAGTTTTGGTTCTGCACCGTTGATGGCAAACTTAAAATGAAAGACCAGGCTGTGCTTTCTGTGAAATACAGTTTAGTCACTCGTCCTCAACTTATTTGCGGGCTCAGCCGTCGGCTTTTCATCCAAGTTATACAGCCGAGTGCAGCAGAGCTTCGTCAAGAGTTTAACCCCGTGCGACTGTGTTCCTTTCGGCAGGGTCTTTACTGAGAGGGCGGATAATTGAGTCTCTGTCCCTTGCTATGGGGGGATAATCGACCTTCTTTGATTATTTGGGTGCATGTTTAAAAACCGTTCGAGTTTGATTTTTTAGGAAAAGTGACAGCCTTACTCCTTCAACAAAATGTACATCTACTGCATCAATACTCTGTGTGAGACACAGGGATGGGAACTGACAAGAGTTTGTTGATTCCAATGCCATTATCAATGGTGCTTATTTATCCAATTTATAAAGTTTTTCCTTCTTGATTCCTGTAGAGTTTCAGTTTAGGAAATGGTGACATACCTATGTTTTCAGCAGGGAGTCATGATATTTTCTGTATATCAGTATTGACCTCTGGACACTTTTAGCCAGTTTATAATATTTTCTCGTTTTACCTCTGTTACCTACACAAATAGGCTGTAACATTGCCACAAATCAGTTTTCATAAAGTTGTGCTCTTGATGAAAAACATTAGTCTCTACGATAATGAGCTCAGAAGTATCTGCATATCGGAGATTCAGCAAACCAACACTGTGATAGCAGTAGTCTGATTCTTTGAAGAGAGCAGGATATGAGACATTTGATGCTGATTATGTTTTAAACATGGTTCAATACTAATAATTTGTACACTATTAAGTGTGGGCTTAACAATGTATGCCATTACTTCATTCATTTACCATTTATTTTTATGCACTAATTGGTATAAATGTTGAGAATGAGTGGACACATTTATTTCAAACCTCACTTCCAACATCAGTTATGCAGACGTACTTTTTTACCAGACTGTTAATGTTCAAATTGTCTGCAAGGGACAACATTGTCATGTTACACGAGCTCTTCAAAGATGTGCCTTTTGTAGTCCATCTTCGGAAAACTGTAGTTTCATTGCAGCATATTAACGTCAGTATCACATCCGCTGTTGTATGATGACGTAGCATAGTGAAAGTGTAGTTCGATTCTCTCTGCACGGCAGTTTTCCTTTCCTTAACCTCATGATGTTTTCCATCGGGGTAAAGGAAAAGTGGTTAAAAGGTCTTAGGAGGTGACTATTTGACCGTGATCAAACAACAAACCTTATTGCTGTGAGGCACGCACTGCCTGATGTGACGCCAACAGCCAGCATATAGGATCAATTTCCCCTTCCAGCCGCATGCCTGTGGAGTTCCAGCTAATGGCCTTAATTCCACCATAATCAGGTCTATTTGATACAGTTGCACTGTGTTCCCATAAAATGGCTCTTCCCTCACATAAACACGTTCAACGGGTTTCAACCTTTGCCCTCTTTACCTCTGTCAAGGAGGCTTTGTTTTGCCAGCGTATGTCATTTTGTTTGTTAGCAAAGATTACACAAAAACTACTGGATGGATTTTACTGAGGAGATTGTGATAATGGTCCAACTTGGAAATGCCAATAGTGAACGACTGTATTTGCTCAATAACTGTCTAACTTATTATGATATCGAGATGATTCTGAATGGTAGGTGTGGGTTTTCAGAGTCAGTGAATCATATTATGATGGCAATTTTATCATGGAACTGTTGCTTATAGATCAAACAACAATGTGTGAGCTACCTTGGCAGAGGTTTGAGCTCTCTGAGTGCTTTCTAATGGGAGTAGCATTAGCATTAACTAGTCACTATGTGTTTGTCATGTCATTGCAGGAGATGGGCAGGTCCCAGCATGGACCATCAAGGAGTGTGGGTAAAATTAAAGTGGCTCCATTTTCATGTACTGCCAACATTTTGGCTTTATCATAAACAATAAAAAATGAAACATGTGCTGATACCACTGATCAGCTTTTTGGGCAACTATTTGTCAATACCAAAATTTTTGCATTAATATCCTGAATCCCTTGAATTAATCGATTTATTTGATTTAATAGTCGTAGTAAGCTGATTCCAGAGAACAGTCACAGATTGATCAGTGAGCTCTAATGTGAGTTAAAGTTAAAAGTCTTTTTAGTTCTGTCTTATTTTAATGCAGTACGTCTTTACAGTGTTATCTACAGACTGAGTGGCTTCGTAGGACTCTAACAGGGGTGAAAAGTAAAGTTTTAAACTTTAAAATGGGACACATCAGATATAATAAAGGCTGCCTCGCTGCACAAGAACAAGCCCTCTGTGTACACTGAACATTAGAGGAACGAGTTTGGCAAGTTGAGCCTCTCTTCCTGACTCCTCTCTGTCTCCACTGAGGGTAACAGGGCACACATGCTGCCGGTTAAAAGCCTTTTTATCGCTAAATGTTTCAAAATGTCCACCCAAAATTGTAAAGACCCTAATTTTGTTGCGTTCAAGAACTTCAAATAAGCTCCTGTCCTGCAGCAGGTGCTTCACTGATGAGCCCAGATGTCAACAAGTCGTCACAAACTTACCTTTCCCTTCAGGTCCAGGATAAATATCGCCGACGCCGACATCTTGGTCAAGTACAATCCTCGACAAAAGGAGCTGGCCTGGGTAAATCTGGGTCTGCTGGCAGATATGGGTCACTCAAAGGGAACGATATTCGCTCCCATCATCCTCCTTCCTCCTCTCCCTCCGCGCTCTCCTCAGTCGACGCGTCTGCCTTCAGCTCGATGCTGCTGCTTTTCCGGAGCGTCAAGCTAACGGCCGTTAGGGCTCGGCTACTTCCGGTTCTACAGTGATACGTTTTTTTGCTTCAGTGTTCATTTCTGTAACAAAAAATGTATACTTTGTTTATTCACAACAGCATATTTAAGTCTAAATGATAGCTAAAATCAATTTATTTGTCATTTAGAAATAAAGTGAGTTCTACGAGCGATGAAAAATGCTCAAGGCTAAGATACAACAGGCTAGACTTCAGCTAACTGCTAGGTATTTATTTTCTCTTTTTAAAAAGCACATAAATTAAATTTAAAAAACATACATCATGATAAATCTAATTTTTGAAAATTATACACGTTCCAGGGTTTAATGTCTGGAAAAGATCAATTTTCCTTCTATAAAATAAATGAAAATGTGCTAGGCTAAGAATGCTAGCTACCTTCCTTTAGGTTTAGTTTAGAAAGCAAATCACTCCTTTATTTATTTCTTCACAAATTTAAATTAAATAAAAATAATAATACTGGACATTATAACTATTTGCATTTCTATAAAACTTACAAATGTGTCATAGGCCTTATGAAGAATAAATCAAGAATATTTGCAATAATGACAAACCCTTTATTATTTTGGTCAATTAATGTTTCTTGAAAATAATACCAAAAAGATATGCAGTGCTAGACAAGCTCTAAGAGCTCAACCACAAACAAGGCATATCCACTATGCCTAGTGAGTTATTGTGAAAAATGTAGGAAAACTGCCATATCCTGGTGCCATACTGGTGGATTTATTTGTGTGCTTTTATTTTTAAGCGATGTGACACTGTGATGATGGATGAGCTGGTGATGTGGAACAAATTTCTGAGTAATCAGACAATAAAGTATTATCTTATCTTATCCTGCAATGCAATTTTAAAAATCCCAATATTTCCTTGATCTAAATCCATACTTTTACAACAATCTCGTAGATTTTTCCCTCACTTTTAGAACCTGTCCTTGAAATTTTATCAAATTTCATACATAGCTTTTGAGTTTTATCCTGTTGACAATCACTGAATTTTGCCCACTTTTATCAATCAAGTTTCATCGATCGAAGAGTTTACTTTTTTTCCTTGCCTCCTATCTATAAAACTAATAGACTGAAAGGACAGAACAACTGTAGTACAGTTTTGATTTCAAACACTTGACCTAAAATAGGCTGAGACTATATTGGCGTATTAAATATTGGAAAAAAGAGAAAGAGAAATCCAATATCCTCCTATTTAGATATTACTTAATCATATGGAGACCTAACAGGTTAAAACAATCTTGACAAAAGACCTGTCTTAATTTAATTTAATAAAATAAGGTCCTGCATTTGTATTTGAAAGCACATGTTGCAGATTGTAGTTCCAATGAAGTAATGCTCTTTACATTATTTTATTGATACCTAAGGCTCTGATTCATTCCCAAGCACTTACCAATGAATGCAGGCTGAAGCAGAAATCTATTCCGTTTATCAAAGCTACTATTTAATTCTGTGCTTTTATTTTGAAGGCCTGATCTCGCAGATCCCAGGACTGCCGTGGCTCTCCTGTGTGAACTTGACGCGCTGTGTTTCCGGGTTATCAGCCTGACAGATTCACACAGACCTGTCAGACCGCTCTCATCAGCTGGACTGTCTCACAGGATCTCAAAGCGCCTCAGGGCTTCTAACAAGCCCCAGTGTCAGGGTTCATTTCTGCTGTTGGTACCACGGTTGTAAAGTTTAGAGAGAAAGGTGTGTGTGATGACTCCAGAGAGTGACCACAGAGACCTAAGTGTGCAGAGCCAGCTGGAGCCTACTGTCACATTTAGTTAAGGCCACTGTTTGGATTAGAGAAAAGATCTGGCTCATGTGAAAGCCCTGAACACTTTCTTTTTTCCCACTGTGCATGAATTTACAGCTTTTCTATTGGGAGGTGAAACTTCCATGTACAGCCTCAATGAAGTGTTTCTAAAAATAGCTGCGTAGTAGATGTTATTACAAGTAGGCTAATGCATTTACTTGAATGAGTCCGCCTACATATTTAATGTTCTGAGGGATACATAACACACTGTCCTTTTACACAGCAACCACAGTTTAAGGACAACGATGATCGAGGAACAAGAAATGTATTTTTCATTTGTGAAAATACTGATCTGCAGGTTGCCCTCTACTGAATAATAATTATCACTTGTATTCAGACTATGATGTAAAATGTGCATCATGCCTGTCACTGCTGCTGCTGCTCTGTCATAATTCTACCTCAATATTCATCCATCCCATGCAACACAATCATCCTGTACAATGCATTGCATTTCTGTTTTTCTTTAATCTGTGCAATACAACACATTTGCATTTTTACTGTTTTGTGTTATATATTCTTAATATTTCTCCTATATATTGAATATAGAGTTAGATTTTATATTGCATATTGTTGTATAATTGTCTGTTTGCACTGAAGAAGGAGAAGCTCTCCAACGTCATTGCACATTAAGTATAATGACAATAAAGGGCATTCTTTTCTATTGTATTCTATTATTTCCACACAGGGCATTTTAATTACATGTGACATCAGTGCATTGGGTTTTTAAACAAGGGATTAGGTTACATATGGGTGGAAGGTTTCCAGTAAATTTCCAGAAACCTTCCATGGAAAGTCAAGCCGGAGAGTATGGGAAATATTTTAGATTAAAAACTTTCCATGTGGGTTATGGCGTTAGCTGGACATTTGGGGTAATTTGAATGAACTGTTTCAAATCAATACATAAATATAAACATTTGTTTTTTCAGTAAAAATTATTTAAAACATTTCAACAGATTTGTTTGTAAGTAGAACTTTATCAAGTGTTCATTATTTCCCTGAAAAATTAATCTTCATTGGAGTCATTCTACAGGCTCACATGTTGTCTCAATAGTCCGGGGTTGTAGAAACCATTTGTGCACGTGATGGAGGAGCACAGTGCATGTAGGGGGTGTGGCCTCAATACTCCTGCAGTAGGCAGTGTGCTGCAGAGATATTTTCAAATATACCTGCAAGATTGTTTAGTCAAGGTAAGACTAAATTATACTTTCCCAACTGTATTTAAAATCCCTATTGAGGGGCCACCTTCAATTTGGTAAATATATGAGCTATTTCTCTTTAATCCCATAAATTCCAATGATATTTCAAGCCTAACTAAGAAAACACAATATTGAATTTTTGCCGGAATTCAATAACCTGATGTTTTCTAACTCATCATTCTCCTTATTGAAACCTGTAGTTTTTGACCAAAGCTTACAATAACAAAAAGTGACCTTAAAGTTTCATGGTTGAAAAACAGATATGAAGCAGGAAAAACATTTGATTCTTTAATAAAGGACACTTTTGATTTTTAAAAGTGGACATTCTGTGACGATGAGGTAAAATTTTGTGGTACACTCCTACATTCTGCCAACATACTTGCCCATAATAGAAATATTTGTGGCTAATTTGTACCTGCAAAATATTTTTCAGGCAGTTATCTGATGATACAGAAATTGCTCCAATGATATTGTGAATTCCAAATTGAAACCTTTGCTCAAGTCAAAGACATAAAACAGGAATATTCAAAGATATGTTTCTGTTTAGATTTATCAAATGTGTCATGCAGTTATATTTTCAGATTTTTTACTGTTCAAAGGCCTTTCCATCAGCCAATTGATTTAAACATAAAAATACCACGTGATGCACTTTACATCAATAAATTGTCTCATTTACAACAGATTATTTAATCATTTTCATTCCTTCACATTTATAAAAAAAAGCATGCTGTTTGAAACACAAAAACTTTGACTGGTTATAATTTGTTACAAAAGAACTTGCTGGGATTTTCACTGCGACACAAAACTGTGTCAGTATGCCATTTAAAGTATGATGTGGAATTTTTCTTTGAAGGTAGCACAAGAAGACCTACAGCGATAACGCAAAGTGCTTTGAGAGCACAAAGCTCTGCCAAGGCATTTCCAACATTGTTGAGTTATTGTCAAAAAAAGTGGAAAACTCCTAAGACTTACTTTTGAATCAACCTTGAGGTGGATCCACATCTGCATCACCACCAAAATCTAATCACTTCTTTTTTGTGCCATGATGATTATTTCCTGAAAATGTGATCAGTTTTTGAGTTTTCCTGTTCATAAACAAACAAACCAACATCTCCAGAACACAGAATCTTACTGGGGGAGGAGATAACTCCTCTTGTTCTTGGTCAGTCAGAGTTTCAGTTTCACTTTTGATTTTTTAGTTTTCCAGATGCTGCCAGTCTTAAAGAAAAATCCAAATTAAGATCAATCAAAGGAAAAAGTACTCAAAAAGAATCATAGGGAGTGGACTTGGTGGGTGGGGCAGTCCTGCTAAGCGACTGAGAATACGATCTCATCCAGCTCTTCCTCTGTGTCGTCCGTGTCCTCCATGATCTCCGCTGCTCGCTCAGCTCTCATCCTCTCACTGGCTGGGATGTAGTTGTCCTCGATAAAGCCGTCATCATCTTCCTCGCCCCCAGGAGGCATGCAGTTGGGGTTTACACCACGTCCATTCTGCATAGCAAACTCCACATCCTGGCCTGAAAACAGTGGAAGAAACACAGGAAGGATTCAGAGGTTCATTCTCTGAGCAGCTCCAGCTTTAAGTGGAGACAGTTACAGAAAATATGAAACAAAAAGCTTGCATCTGCACATAACACGACTGTTGAATATACTTGTGCGATCAAATATAGTTAGATGAGGGTTTATTGAACAGGTTTTTTATATGAGGGGTGGACAATAATGAAGTGAAGCCTGCGAGCTAGTTCAGGCAGACAACTCCAGCTGCTCTGCTATGCACATGCCCACATCACACTCCTCTCATCCATCCTCCAATCAAACTCTCCACCTCTCAATTTGGCGGTATATTTAAACTGGGAATTTACCCATCTCTCCCTCTGCCCGGCAAACATCCATGCTGCCAGACAATGATTTGCTGCGTGGTCTTTCAACCCCACCTCCACCCCAGCATCCACCTGCAGGCTCCAGGGTGTTCATATGTTTTGCTCATCACTCCTCCATGCCTTCATGTAAACCTTTCTGCAAGGAGTGGTGATACTGGAGCCTGGGCGCCAAACCTATAGCATATATTTGCAGCTACGTTAAACAATTAAATGTGAGTTTACTGACTGAAGTGGATTTTTGTCAATATTCTTCATGCCAGTTTTTCCAGACACATTTTTTTGCCAAAACCAACATCAGTACAGATATACAGAAAGCCAAATTTGAGCAACACCCAAAAACACCATTGGCTTCTCTGAGCCCGAGCTCATCTGAGATGGACTGAGGCAAAGTGGAAAAGTCTGCTGTGGTCTGAGTCCACATTTGAGCCTGTTTTTGGACATCATGGATGTGGTGTCCTCCAGGCTAAAGAGGAAAAGGACCATCCAGACTATCAGAGCAAAGAGCAAAAGACAGCATCTGTGATGGTATGGGGGGCTTTTGGTGCCCATGGCATGGGTAACCTGCACATCTGTGAAGGCACTATTAATGCTGAAAGGTAGACACCGGTTCTGGAGCAACATATGCTGCCATTCATCTTTTTCAGGGACATTCCTGCTCATTTCAGAGACAATGAAGACACATTCTGATTGTGTTTCAACAGCGTGGCTTCAGAGTAAAGAGTGCAGGGACTAGACTGACCTGCTGCAGTCCAGACCTGCCTCCTGTTGAAAGTGTGTGCAGCATTATGAAGCAGAAAATACAAGAGCCGGGACCCCAGACTGTTGAGGAACTGAAGTCAAACATCAGGCAAGAATGGGATAGAATTTCACCAAAATAGCTTCAACAATTAGTGTCCTCAGTTCACAAATGCTCATTGAATGTTGTACAAAGAAAAGTGATGAATTCAGTGGTAAAAATGCCCTTGTGCCAGCTTTTTTTGGAATATTTTTGCAAGCATTAAATTCAAAATGAGTGACAAAACACACAAAATTGATCAGTTAGAACATTAAATATGTCGTCTTTGTAGTGAATAAATTGAATAAAGATTGAAAAGGATTTGAATATCAGTGTATTCTGCTTACAATGTCACAACTTTATTGGAATTGATGTTTGCACACACTACATTTGATTAAATGCAGATTATATAAAGCTGACAATATGCCTCAGCCCCCTCCAGTTGAACAGGAAGTCAAATCCCCATTGCAGGTGCTGACATATGTTCCAAAATAATTAAAATATAAATGATAAATCACAAAATCCCTCACGTTGTTGATTTATAAAGCAGAAAATTTGGTTGTATTAATTTGAAAATGACACCGACTGATGTGTGAACATAGATTTAAGACACTGCAGATCTTTTAGCTTCACTTCAAGCTCAGTGTTGGACTGTCCATGCTTTGTCAGCTGGGTCACCATCACTTGAGCGTCACAATTCTCCATTGAGCAAAAACTCATTTTTTAAAATAAATACCAAAAAAGGTAACACTACTGACCTCTCATACACTGAAAATCAAGCATATTGAAAGCTTAATGGATAACAGAAAAATCACAAACCTGATTGGTCAAATTGACTGACAGTGTCTGCGTCCGTCAGCCGGGTGTGCCTGTAGCTGGCCAGGTAACGCCGCACCACCTGACATTTGGCCAGCAGGGCGATGATGATGGACACAGAGATGGCGGTTGCTAAGACCCCCACCAGGAACTCCCAGCTGTGAGATTTATATCTGACCCTTGGGGTTATGGTGTCTGCAAGAGAGGAGAACAATCAAATCCTGCAGGATTTATCAAAACTGTTCAGCTTTTTTCATAATTTTTATCAATGTGGGAGGGGGAGGCTATTGTCTGAAAACACTTTTAAAGGAACACTCCAATATTGTTGTTGCTTTTGTGTCTATCCTCACTCCTGAGTCCAGTACAAGCAGGCAGACACCATTCTTGTGTTGTGTGTCCAGTAACAAGAACGAGAAGGCTCATCACTAATTAGCTTTGCTCAAACACTGGGAGTATATGGGAAGCACGATAGCCTGCCTCTGGCTACAGTCATCAGATATTTTTAAACGCAAATTGCCTGCAAATTTAAGATCGGCTTGAAGCGAACGTCTCACTTATAACTGTGAATCAGCTCTCATTGTCCACTTAAAAGCGCTGTTCAAAAGGCTCAGCTAGTTCACAAGTGTCACATCTCGCCTGAAGATTGAAATAGGTCAACAAAGCAAAGCCTTAGTTCAGGATTAAAAGAAGATAATACGATGGTAGAAGAAGATAACGTAACACAAAGGGGTAAAAAATGAGTTACAACAAGCACACAGTAGTGTCTAAGAGATTTTCTGATGACTGTAGGCAGAGGCAAACTAATACTACCTATTGACTGCCATTTTTTGAGCTAACGAAGTTAATTAGCAGTGGGCAAGCTCTGCCCATCTCTTCCTTGTTGCTGCGTGCACAGTCAAAAAATGATGTCTGTCTGCTTAGCATGGACTCGGGAATGAGGCAAGACGCTAAAACAAAAAAAACAAACATATTTACATATCCCTTTAAAACAGAACAATCATTCAACAATTCTAAATACCAAGAAAAACAGGAAGCACGTGTTCATTCATGGCAACAAAACTGAGTCAATTTGAGTTTACTAGGACTCCAGTTTGATCCAGCTTTATCTCTGGATAGTAAATGTTCCACAAATTGATCCTTTGGATGGAGAAATTGGTTTGTCCCAGTGAAGATTTGCAAAAGAGTTCATCACAGTCTCCATTAGCTGCTCAACCCAAGCACCTGAGACCCTGATGATTCTAACATTTGTGGATACATTTAAGAGAGGAACATTTATGAAATTGTCAAAGCCTAACAAGTATTTGCAGAACATGACAAAGGTGTGGCCTGCGTTTCCTGTCCAAGATTTAAATCAGTCAGTTGTAGATCATCATCAAAGACTTAACTAGAAATCCCCCAAAGAGCAAAAACCTCTGCAGAGGTAGCTCACATAATTGCTGTTACATCTATAAGAAATAGTTCTATAATGAAGCTACCATCACAATATGACTAACTGACCCCGAAAACCCACACAGAGCACTCAGAATCATGTTGATATCATTATTAGTTGGGCAATTATTGAGCAAAATGATCATTCACTAATTGCAGTTATCTCAATCGCCACCGAAGTCTAATCATTTCTAAATTGGGTCATTACCAACATTTCCTGAAAATTTCAGCAAAATCCATTGTGTAGTTTTTGGGTAATCTTGCTAACAAACAAGCATACGGTGGCAAACACATAACCTTCTCTGTGGAGATAATTATGGTGGATGTGGATAATTGTAGAAGTTTTATACTCCTATACATTATCCCCACAACCATTCAGACATGAGGACCCTCCTGAAAACAAGATGTAGCATCTCAAGAGGCTAGGGCTGGGCGATATGGCCTATAAATAAAATCCCAGATTGTTTTCCACTACACGTGATTTACGATTTTAATCGACTTTTCCCTCCCTAAAGAAACAAAACTCCCAGCGACATAAAAATGAAACAAATCAAGTTTTGCCTTTATGTTGTCTAAATGTTTCCCTCTTAAAGTCAAAGTCTGGGTCATAAAAGGTTGATTATGTAGTATAAACGTAGGCAGGTTTGTCTACATAAACACTAAAAGGCTGAGGTATTTTTACAGTATTAGCATGAAACTCTCTGATCAATATTTAGTCTACTTAAAGCTGGGGTTGGCGATTTTGGAGAACTAGCTGTCTGTCTCTAGCCTGAAGGGGGCGGTAATGCTCCAAACTGATGGATGCCAACCACCGAAGAAGTAGAAGTCTCGCGAGAACTGCCACCTGCAGTAGCATGGACGGCAGTTCTCGCGAGATTAGAGCCAACAGCGGAACAAACTTAGAAAAACAGAGTTTGTTTTAGATTTCTTGTACATCTGTCTTAAAATGTGAGGGATACTGGAGCTTGGTTGGTGTTGTGGGACTGCTCACAGCGGACTTCCCTTATTTTCAAAGACAAAACTTGAAAGGTAAGCATTCTCCAGCGGAGTCTGTTCCCTACACGCTACATGCTACATGCTACACGCACTGTCGGTGCACGCCGGGAAAATGCACGCGCAGCAGGCACGCAAAATGGCGACGGGATTTGATTGGTGTAAAAGAAGGTATCCCGGCAAGATTATTGGTTGGGGTTTTCCCTGTTTTACTCCTGCTGTAGATAGCGGATATTTTTCGCTCTGTTTTAAGAACACATTATGAGTTGATTACCATCGGGCCATAAAGACCATTTTAACCAGTATTTCAAAAAGTGTATCTAAATCAGATCGCCAACCTCAGCTTTAAATAACAAATACAAGCCTATAAAAGTGCTCGTGCAAACCCTACAAAGCCGACCACCATGAAAATTGTATTTTTTTTTCAAAAATTGCAACTACTTACAATTAATCGATTTTTTGCCCAGCTCCACAAGAGGCTAACCTCTAATAAATCAGACGACAGGTCTATGGTTCATGGATCTGTCACTAACTTTAGTTCTTACTTTAGTCCACTTGTCTCCTCTTGGCTCCCTTCCTACGCTCACACACTCAACACAGCATCGTGTAATTTGCTGTTCATCATGAGACTGGGATCCACATTCAAGATTTCCTGCTGCTTATTACCTTACCCTGTTTGCCTGCAGTACTTATTTTGAATGACCTGTCTAAGCTGCACTCAAATTTGGACAAGAGAAAGGCTTTGCTGGCTGGCCTTACTGCTGGCAAAAAACTGGTGGCCACTAGCCTCCACACTCACTCTCTTAGCGTGCTTGGATTCTGACATATTTGGACATTGTTTATCTGGAGTTATCAATAGCCAGAGTTCATGGAGCGAAAGACTCTGCCATAAAGGCGTGGGATGCACTTTTAACTAACCTCCGTGGACTTCAGATGTAACATATGGCTTAACTTTATGGATCTGGATCTGGGGAACGGGTCGGTTCTGATCTTGTTTTTTTTTTTTTTTTTTAGTATTGTTTTTGAGATTTATTTTATTTAACTCTTTCATGTATTTTGATTTTTCCTTATCTGCATTCTCGGTTGTACATACAGTTTATATTGCTTTGAAAGCTATTGTAGATGTTTATGCCTTCAATTGATGTTTTGGTTATGATTACAATATCTGTTTCATTTTTTTTTTTTTTTTTTACTGCACTTTTGTATACATTTGGGAATTCTATAACTTGGAATCTATTTTTGCATTGTGCATAAATATTTTTGTGTGTCATGCTGAGAAGCAGAAAGATAAAGTAAATAATAATTTGATCACAAAAAAAAAGATTTCCTGCTGCTTAACAGAAGGTTTTTTCTTGAGTCATGATGGAGGGATTTATGATTGGCTATATGGATTCATGTTGGGTGTTGGATGTATATATTTGTATATATATATATGTATATGTGTATATATGTATGTATGCATATGTGTATCCATCAAATGAAGAGCTTTATGCTCTATTGTAAAGTGTCTTGAGATCACACTTGTTATGAATTGGTGCTATACAAATAAAGATTGATTGATGATGCTGTTCTAAGAATTTGATTAATCAGAGTGGCAAAAAGGTTGTGAGCCTCAGAGCATGAGGGTTGTTGGATCCAATCCCTGCCAGTCTGTGCCTTTCTGTGTGGTGTGTTCTCCCTGTGCATGCGTGGTTTGTCTCCTGTTCACTCCTCCCAAACACCAAAAACATGCAAATGACTTTAACTGGTGACTCTAAATTGCCCTTATGTGTGGGGGAGTGGGTGAATGCTTGTCTGTCTCTTTATGCGGCCTTGTGGTTGGCTGGTGGCCGCTCCTGGGTGTACCCTGTCTCCCGCCCAGTGTCAGCTGGGACAGGCTCCTGTCTTCCACGATTCAGAATGGATGGATTTTTGATTTGGATAAAGAAACATTCAGAGAGAGAGTTGAAGTTTTTCTTACCATTCTGTGCTGTGGCTGGTGTAGCTGTAAGATTTAATAAAACTTCCATTTGGCTTTTTTTTGTGCAGTCTCTTGGCGGGAGTCACTTCTCCTTTATGGTGATATTTCTCTGTGGTCGGTTTGGAGCATGGATCACGAGTAGATCGATCATAAAAAAGAAGATTGTCTGACAGACTTTTGAACTTTAGCGTGAGCTGAACGATTGATTGACAATCACAAGGCAATGCTTTAAAAAGTGCAGTGATTGTTATTGTGTCATCTCCAGTAGGGGACACATAGAGGTGATCTGACGCTGCTGCAGGGCCGTCATCTCCCCAGATGAGGGAGGTAGATGTCTGGAGGACTTCTGCTGACCAGGGGGAGTCAACCCTCAGAGCTCCACAAGGGGGCAAGGTTGAGTGACAGCAGAGTCATTGAGTCAAACATGAGTGAAAGGTGGTGGCAGCGCTATCATCCTCTGTGTGGGTGGATGTGTGAGCTGGAGTCCTCCTGCTGCCGTCAGATGAGGCTTCAGAGAGGCTGTAGGGACAAGAGGAGGACAATCAAAGCATATGAATGAATCTATTTTACATTCTTGCCTCGAAAGACGAAGAAAAACAACACTCGAGAGAATCATTAGTCAACCACAATGCCCCTATGACCTACATCTCATGTGCATTTAGGCTTTGAGTTCTTTTGACTCTTTGTGCCAGTAAATGCATATTTCATGATCGAAAAAGAACTCACACAATCACATGACCTAAATATTTCACCATGTATGTGTGAAGAGTAAGCGGAGATGCTGACTGGATCCCCCTTAATCCACAAGTCATAATTGAGAACAAGCTGTCAGGAGCTCAGGAGGATATCATCCACAACAGGAAAAGTGTGCCGCAAACAGGAAAGTCACACATACTGGAGGACCTTCCTCTGTGGAGGTCGGGCTGGCACCAAAGGCTGGAAAAGTGGCTGTGTTTACGAGGTGAAGGCTCTGACCATGTTATTCACATTTATCCTGAATATGAGAGGCACAGATTTGATTATTCTGAAATGACTGACATCAAGTCTACGATGGGTTGTTTTATAAGGCTTAAATGGTTTTAATCAAAGTTTAAAAGCTACTTCACTCACAGAAATCTCATAAAGGAGATGGTGATATGCAGGAGAGTCTGTTATAAGCAAAAATAGACAGAAAAAGTCCTCAATCAATCAACCAATCACACTTGATTTATACATCACAATTAACTGAGACAGAAAAAATGAATAGATAGATGGACACACAGACCGACAGACAGATAGATCAATAGATAGACAGACAGACAGAAAGATAGACAGATAAACAGATAGATAGACAGATAGATCGATAGACAGACAGACGAACATAGAGATAGATAGACAGACATACAGATAGACATACAGACAGACAGACAGACAGACAGACAGACAGACAGACAGACAGACAGATAGATAGATAGATAGATAGATAGATAGATAGATAGATAGATAGATAGATAGATAGATAGATAGATAGATAGATAGATAGATAGATAGATAGATAGATAGATAGATAGATAGATAGATAGATAGATAGATAGACAGACAGACAGACAGACAGACAGACAGACAGACAGACAGATAGATAGATAGATAGACAGATAGATAGACAGACGGACAGATAGACATAAACTGATAGATAGGCAGATAGATCGATAGACAGACAGACAGACAGACAGACAGACAGACAGATAGATAGATAGATAGATAGATAGATAGATAGATAGATAGATAGATAGATAGATAGATAGATAGATAGATAGATAGATAGATAGATAGATAGATAGATAGATAGATAGATAGATAGATAGATAGATAGATAGATAGATAGACATAAACTGATAGATAGGCAGATAGATCGATAGACAGACAGACAGACAGACAGACAGACAGACAGACGGATAGATAGATAGACAGATAGATAGACAGACAGACAGATAGACAGACGGATAGATAGATAGACAGATAGACAGACAGACAGACAGACAGACAGACAGACGGATAGATAGATAGACAGATAGATAGACAGACAGACAGACAGACAGACGGATAGATAGATAGACAGATAGATAGACAGACAGACAGACAGATAGACGGATAGATAGACAGACATACAGATAGATCGATAGACAGACGGATAGATAGATAGACAGACAGACAGACAGACAGACAAACGACAATGACAGGAGGTAGGATGTCAACTGACTAACGCACACCAGAGAAGCTAAAGCTAAAATAAAAGAAATGATAAAATCAAGGTGACTAATAAAACATAGACAAAAATAATCAAGAGAAAATTCAAAGCATTAAAAACCAGAATCATCAGACAGAGATACATTAAAAGCTGAAAATATGTTCATGATTAAAAAAAAAATCAAACACTATTTCTCTTTTTATTGACAGAGGCTAAAGAGCCCACACATTCCACTAATTTGAGTTCATATTTTCAGTTTTGATGATGACTACCAGAGTATGTTCACAAGTGTTATTATTGAAAAAACAGCTTGTTTTAATTGTCAGCTCCCCTGATCCAGCTGTGTGCCCAGATGAAGATTTTGAAAAACAGATCAGAGGGTTCCCAGGTGGACAAGAAATGTTTCACTGGGTCGTTCGGGGCTTTTCTATGTGGTGTTTGCATGGTGACTCTAAATTGGCCTTAGGAATGAGAGAGAGCGTGAATGGTTGTCTGTCTCTATGTGGCCCTGTGATTGGCTGGGGGGCTGGTGCCTCTCACCCAGTGTCAGCTGGGATTGGCTCCAGGCTTCATCAAACTCTGAAAGTATAAGCAGTACAAAAAATGTGTGGATGGCTTTTGATTGGTTTATTTGATTAAAGTTTTTTTTTTTTTGTTAAATATGCTTTATTTTTACAGTTCTTTTTTGTCTGCATCAATTAAAAGGACACAAAACTGTGAAAGATTCAGGATTGTCTCATCTTTAAAACTTTTTTACTTTGACCTTTAATAATTTAGTCTTTATCTTGTCATTGAAATTTTGGCACTTTCCATTTCCCACCTCTTTTGACTTTCTTCCTTTGGTTGATGTTAAATTTGACCCAACCATAAATCTTTTTTGGACTTTCAAGAAATAACTAATTTTTTTCCAAGATAGTTTTGGGTGAGAATTGAAAAGCACACCTGTAGTAACATTAATAAAGTAGTAGTAGTAGTACAAGTTATTTTAAATTAAGCCAAACTTAATTTCAAACTACATTTTATTCTAGTTTTCATGGATCATCATTCACTCTAGAGCTCTGCACCTTCCAGTGTGAGACAGCATCACGATCATGGCTCATGTCCTGCATGCAAATTCACCCCTGAGTTCTACAGAAACTTTGTCTGAAGACAGAGGGCCTTTGAGTGAAGCTGTTGGCAAATTTGCCAAATATTTGCATGCAGTTTTGTCCCGTGCTTTTCAGAAAGCTGTTATGATAAAGTTTAAAAGCCTACAAAACAATAAGTATGGTTTTAAGTTGAACTACAACCACTGGCAAAGTATTTCTCACATTTTTTTGTTTTTTTTTCTTAACTTAAGTCATCATTTTACTTTCCTTTACACTGATTATTATTATTTTTTTAAATAATACCTTTGCTCTAGAGGCGGTCCAAGAGCACAAAACTCCTGTAAGGCATTTTCAACATCGTCAGGCAACTTATTGTCATAAATGTGGAAAAGTGTTAGCAAATCTTTAAGAAATTGAACCACTCGTTTCTTGTGCCATGGCCAACATTTCTGGAAAATGTCAATCAGTGGAGAAGTTATTGAGTCATCGGGGAGAATGTGGAAAACTGGATTCACAACTGGATTTGGATCACTACCAAAATATAATCAGCACATACTTGTGCCATGACCAATATTCCACAAAATCAACAAACATGCAAACAAACAAAGAAACTAACAAAGGCCAGCAAAAACAGGACCTCCTTGGCTAACGTAACACCAGAAATTTTCCAAGGTTGTTTGATACCTTCTTTTATTTATAACTATCTTTTATGCGTGTTGTTATATTTTATAAACAAATTTTGCTTGATTAAAAAAAATATATATTTCATAGGCCTACAATTAAAACAAAAAATCTTATGGTTATTGTAAGGAGGATATGCAGAGTGATTATTTTTGTCCCTGAAAATAGATATTCTTTTGTTTGTTTCATTAAAAAAAGTTGAAGATTTTACAGTAACTTACTGGCAACAAGATACCAGTAAGTTACTGTTAATGTCTTTACAATAGCATAATTCTATTTTAAATTACAGCATTATTATTGCATTTTCTATTATTGCTTAACTGTTGTATTTTTAGTTGTTATCATTACTTTGTTTCAATTTACAGGGTAATTAATCTTATTTTTTAAAACATCATGACTGTTTTTTTTTATTTACATTACCATTGCCATATTTTGTTTAACAAAATGCATTAAATGTGTTTAAATTACAGTGAAAATGTCTTATTTTATTTAGTATGACGACATTTTTAAGTATTTTAATGATCACTTTGTTGCAAAATATAATTTGTTAAAAAAAAATACATCATTTTTATCTAATAACATACATCAATCAAACAATCTTGCATGCTTGTGGTCAGTTTTTCTTGGGCAAAGTGTTTTTTTGATCTATTTCCCTTTTCAGTAATTCACTGTGTTGTCATTTTGATGGTGAAATGCTGTTAATTTTACAGATATCAGCGTGGTTTCCAACCATCTTTTGCTGATTACAGTAATTCACTGTATAGGAGTGTTTCCAGTAGGTAACTGTAAACATTTTGGTAAATACTCTTAATTTTACAAAAATCTGGGACAGTGTTAAATCTGGCTTGAGAACTGCAGCGGGATGAATTGAGACTGTCCTGGTTGTACACTCCAACTGTGTCTGACCCTTACCCGCTGATATTAGTCAAACTCTCCAGAATGAGGTTGTTGTAGTCTGCTGCAGTCTAGATTACATTATGTGTGTCCTCCTCTCTCCCTCTCCGTCTTGGCCCTGAGGTGATTTTTCACAGTAAGAGGCATCCAGCTGCTTAGCGCCAGCCATTAGGCCTCTTCCTCTTCGTCTTCTGCAGCCATTCTCCTCAGCTCTGTTGGCTGTAAACACACTGACAGGCTGCCTTTATCTCTTCCTGTCCTGTCCTCACACAGGCGGAGCACAACAAAACATCCACACCAAGCAGCACAGGTCTTCAGCTGTAAGACAGGCAGGAGCCTGGGAGCCAGAAACCTTCAGCGTCAGATGTGCCGCTGTTTGTGAGCTCTTACTGTGCTCCGCTACTGTACATTTGTTTAAGCCTGTATGTGAAAATGCAGCTGAAGGAGGCTTCATTTGCATCTTTGTCTGTGGGAGCCTCGGTCTGAATGTTTTCTCAAAGCCAGAGTGGGTTTCTCTCACTCACTCTTTGTTACAGTGCTCCAGATTGGGAGTTGAGTGTCAGTTTACAGACGCTAATGATGGCCAGAGGGCGGAAAGTGTTCTTTCTGTCATCAAACTGAATTAAACATCAGAATTATGCCCTGCCCATGGAGCGTGAAGTTTCCTTTGAACAGACATATTAACTCTTAGCAAGTTTACTGCTGGAGCTCATTGTATTGTGAAGGGTGTCAGCGGCTGAAGTGCTGCAGAACAAATGCTTTCCAAGAGCAGCCTTACATATAAAGGTGAATATTATGTCATATTATGTTGATGTGAATAATCTCTACCAATAAGAATTATGGGTTACTAATAAGGCATCATGTTTTCAAGTAGTTTAAGGACTTTTTTTTCCAAACTTTGCCTTTTTGCCATCTCAGACACAGGGATAGTTTCAAAGTTTGGAGGGTCAAAAGTCTCTCATGTTCATACCCAGTGATAGGTGGTAATGTCACTATAAATCATTAGCAGCCTTGTTACATTATCGAGTAGCTTTGTAGTAGCATTGTTGTTTCCTGGGTCAAATAGGTTTCCAGCAATTATGGCCCTTTCCCATTAGCCCTACTCTACTCTACTTGCCTTGTGCTGCTTTTCCATTAGCCCCAGTTGCCTGCCCAATGGGGTGCCGCTGTAAGCAGCTGAGCGGCACTGCGGTGACGTCATTTTGAGCGCGACACAACAACCTGTGGCTTTTTGTCACAAACCGAGTAAAAAAGGAAAGCAGAAGAAGGCTGTAGGTGGCAAGAAGAAATACCCTTTGAGAAGCACAGGAGAGTTTTGGAAGCTATACAACAGAATGAAGCCGAGGACGAGAGCAATCGAGCTGCAAAGACAAGATGTATGAGGCTAAGCTAATGGTAGCTACCGCTAGCATGCTAGGTCGTCGCGCTCATGACTCGTCGATGATGACATTGTCTGACCAATCAGTAGCCGGCAGTTGGTGACGTCATCTTTTAGTATTGACTCAGCTCACTTGGTACCAGAGCGGAGTAGGTACTAAAACTAGCTTGTTTTCGGAAGTACTGGGCTAGTGGAAACGCTGCAAATCGAGTAGGGCCGAGTAGAGTAGGGCCAAGGCATGCTAGTGGAAAAGGGCCATTAGTTTATCAATCAAGTAGTGCAGTAGCGTCTTAGCAAGTACATTTCCCTCATCAGAAGGGAGCTGCTGCAGAGCCCTGACACACCAAAACACTTTTATGGATGAGTAAATGACATGTAGGCATTATAGCGGACAGCATGTTTCCATGAAAGTGGCACCGCTGTCCAATCCTTTAAACCTTTAGTGTCCATCAGAGCCATAGAAAGAGAGAGTTATGTAGGTAGTAAGCTACAGTTGATATTTTAATGTTGACCATTTTACAAGCACATTTGAAACAAATTAAAAATGTAATTTAAAGCACTATACAAAATAATAATTTTAATGAGGCCACTTGTCTGCCACTTGTTAATATGACATCCTTAATAAAAACTCTTTTGCATAAGGCCTGTGTGTTTAATTTGAAAACAACAGGAATCACGTAAGACATCGTTTAATTGCTTGATTTGTTTAATATAAGAAAGTATGGATAAGTAGTCAACCAGTAAAAAATAATACACTGTAGGTTGTAGGAGTGTAACGGTATTTGTATTCATTTCGTACCATCACGGTACGAATACATGAGTAGGCTAAGTAAAAAAAAAAAAAAGAAAGAAAAGAAAGGAAAGGGGAAAAAAAGAAAAAAAGGCGAGTCCTGACTCAATCTTAGGTGGCGGTAACGAGCCTAAAAGCTGTAGTCACTGTGCTGTTTGGTATCATTGTAAGCCTGAAAAACAACATTTTATTCTTCAATAATTTACACTTAAGATTTATAAAGTGGACAATGGGCGATGATGTGGTAAAATGTTATGGTACATTGTGTATTTTGACAATATTACTGCTAATTTATGGGACTTCCAAGGCAAATTCATAAGGTCAAAATATCAAAAAATGTTCATATTTGACAATATTGGTAATCAGCTTTTTGGGTAACATATCTGCCGATACCAATATTGGTCCAGTAAAGTTGTGCATCCATTTTTCAAACCAAACCATCTCCATCTGGTTTCTAGAACAGAAGACAGTAGACTTTATTTACCCCTGCAGTCATCAGATCTCATACCATTAGAGCTTTGGGATGTGGTGGAAGGGGAGATCTGCATCATGGATGTGAAGCAGACAAATCTGCAGCAACCGTGATGCTATCACAATATGGACAAAATGTTTAAAAAGGAGTCCAATCAGGTGCTAATAATATGTAAAATTTTGTATTTTCCCTTTTTTCTACCTGGAAACATCCTGTTTGATCACACCCAAACCCCTGAGCTTCTTGATTTTTTCACTTGATTTAATTTCAAAGCAGTGTTAGGACGATCATCAAACTACCGCGCAGACAGCTGACACCAATAAATTTCATCGTCTCCTTCTAACAAATCACATCAGTCTAAGCAAACATTGCTCTCTCTCTGTCTAAAATAATCACAAATAATAACAGAGAATCAAAGCTCCGTCCTTCATCTGACCTAAGCCCCAATAATCCACAGAGCAACACGCTGCAATCCTCTTATCCCACTGCCAAGACGTGAATTTGTTTCTTTCCTTGAAAATGTGCGGAGGAGTCGGGCTGGGCCATTGTTTGAGGAGAATAATGGCATCATGTGTGACGGGGCAGTGAGCTGAAAAACAGCTGGCAGAGGCACTGTTTACCCGTTTGATTATTTATTAAAGACTCTGCAGATCAAGTTCACCGGGCATTTGTTTGCTTTAAAATGAAAGCTACACCTTCATACTTCAGTGTCAATTTTGACAACACTCTTTAATTTTTAAGTTTAAGTCTTTCGCCTACAATATCTTTTTAGTCTCGGTCATAATTAAGGCATTTAAATCGTTTTAAGTTTAGTCAAGTTTTAGGTGATGAAATTTAACAACATTTCAGTCAAAGAAATGTGCTGTAAAATTAAAGGAACACTACACCCAAACAACGATTTGGCCTCATTTTACTACGGTCATGCTCAACAAGAAGTCCAAGAACATCCCACATTCTGCTGGACTCTGTGATACTCTGTCCACGTCTGCATCATGTCACAGCAGAATCTGGGATTTCTGTTCTACGTCAGTTATTGCAGAGTGCGCATTCATGTTTTGTCTGTCAGTGTGCGATTCCTTTGGTCACATGTCAGTGTTATCATAGTATCAGCTAGTACTGTTTCTAAATAATGTATGTGGTGCCTTTAAAGGTCTTCGGGATTGACACTTGCTACAGCACTTCAGCGGCGGAGGAATAAAGCAAGACTTAACATCGGAATGCCTCAGAATCTGCTGTATCCATGTCGACAGCTGTGGGATTTCTTGTTCTCGACTCTAGATGTTCATTCAAGCAGCCAACAGCAAATGTTTCAGCATGAGATGTTGACTAATATAAAGCGAATCCTGTTTATAGTAGTACCTGTCTGAACCATAATTGTATTCCTAACTGACTATATCATCTAAAGTTGACAATCAATATCTGTCTTGCTCACTCACATCTTTCCACACATCATAAAGTAGCTGTGATTGGAAAATGTCAGTTAGTCTTGTCCTTTCTGTGACAAAATTATTTTGTTACATCTAGTACAAAATTGTGACATTTTAGTCTTTCCTATTTTGTTTCTATTCTGTTGTCATTGAAAAAGGTTGTTTCAGTTCTTTTTTTCTTTTTTAATCTTTTTTTTTTTTTTTGTTAAATTTTGTTGATGAAAACTAAAAATCTTGATGTAATTAAAGACTCTCTATACCTTTACTTTTGTAATTGAATAATATAAATTTGCTCAAGTTTTAATTGTCTTGTTCCTGAAGTTGAGTATCCAGGCCAGTCCAACCCAACCACGAAGCTAAGGAATAGCATTTATAGATAACCTATTTTGATGCTATAAAACTCATCTTAAAGTGTGTATTTTGATCAGGCATATATCTAAAAGAGACTTTTTTGTAATTACTTAGAAACTCCTCATTACATCTTTAAATAATGACATGAAAGCTTTAGTATAGTGTCAAAATGTCTGGTTTTTGGCTTTCAGTCCTGGAATAATGGCAGTGCAAACACATAGATGTCCACTTTTCCCTGATTAACCTGCCCTACAAACAAAAACTGCCATTCTGGATGAGCAAAAACAGCTCCAGCACCGAGGCAGCTTTTATAAATCCTACTGTTGACTCAATGTGTATTTCTGTCAGCCTTTGGTAGGAAGTAGTCCAGCCTTACTTATAAAAAAGGTGCTTGTTAACAGAGCATGAGTGTTTGGAGTGAAAACAAAAGGAGGCCCACATGCAACAGGTGCAGGAGTCAGTTTGGCGAAATGAAACTCCTGCTCTTATCCAAACAGAAAAACCTTCATCTGCTTGAGAATTGAGCAGCAAATGTGAAATAAACTGTATTATCAAGTCAGTAATAAATACTTTTCTGGTTAAATCAGGGGTGTGCAAACGATGGCCCAGGGGCTCTTAGCCCACTTTAAGTTGGCCCACTGCTGAATTAAAAAACAAAAAGTAGTTTTTCCCACATTTGAACATGAGGCCTGCACAAAGCTGATGATGAAAGACAAGCAGGTTACTGCAGCATGTTTTTTCTTCATCCATTCCACATCAAGGGCCAATTTACCAAGACGACCACATCTATCATCTTCAAGTACCACTACTGCTAACATTGGCAGTTTGCTCCTGTTTTGTGTCTAAATGTGAAGATGAGCTTATGAACTTCCTCCTTCTTAACTACACAGATCTTTGTGATTATCCTTACCAAGGAACTCTGTAGCCAGGACTGAAGAGAGTCGCTAAAACCTGATTGACCATCCTAAAATCCTTAGCAGTGATTGTCTATTTGCATAGTAAAGCAATCGCTAGAAAGCTTTGGCACTGTCAATTTAATTTTCTTTAGGCATGCAAGATTTCACAACTAACTTGGTACCATTTGAAGTGGGCACATAAACATGGTCCAGTCTTACTGATATTATTCCTACATGACCCTCAGAGTAAAAACGTTGTACACCTCTGAGCTAAACCTTCACACTTCTTTATGCACAAAGTCCGATACATCATGAAATATCTATGAATTTGTAGTTTTGAAACACCCTGAAGTACTTTTCTAACCACAGAGTGTGTTAACATTGATTTGTGTGTCCCAGAAACTGCAGTGAACTTTTATTCAGAGTTTGAGAAACATAACTTTGCTACCAGAACTTGGATGACAAGGCTGCTCATACCTCACTTTTGGTGTAAAACATAAGATTTTGGGACCTAAGGGTGGCCAGTTTGTTTCCAAGGGCCCCTCTTATGCCCTAGCTTCCACGGGATTCACCCCTGGTCAGGGTAAGAACAATGCTAATCTCAAGTCAGACACAAAACAAGAAAAAACTGCATGAAGGTTTGAGATAACTTTGATGGATTGTTGGTGCTTAA
Source organism: Scarus forsteni (assembly GCA_036419115.1). Lineage (NCBI taxonomy): Eukaryota > Metazoa > Chordata > Actinopteri > Labriformes > Labridae > Scarus > Scarus forsteni. The sequence goes on from JAZDUH010000136.1 coordinate 47,161,462, forward strand.
AGGTGCTACGAGGAGAATCTATTACCGGCGACATTAAGACTCTGCTACCCATGAGCACGCGCGGCGACTGTCGTAATGCTGCGTTTCAGTAACCTTGGAACTGGGAGTGACATCATCTCCGACTTATCGGCGTTCCAGTTGAAGTCGGAAAAAAACATGCCGATCTACCAGGTTAGCTGTTGTTTGCATGCCCTGTGTTGTTGTTCACAAATATCACATGAAGAATGTGATTATCACTATGGCAGCATTTTTGTAAATATAAGTCTAACAATACTATGTATACAGCTGATCTAGAGCGACACACCCCAGTCAGAAGTGCAAATAAATTGATTATTACAGGAGCTAAATAACTGTTCACACTGGGGGCATCCATCTTCGATTGTCAACTCGGGGCTGGCGAGGTTTCACCGAGTTCCCAGTAGGAAATTCCGGCTTCGGGGGACGTTCCAGTTGCAGTTTCCTACTCTGAACTCGGAAATTCCGACTTCTGACTACAACTGGAACACACCAAAAGACGTGACCCATCCAAAGTGTGTGTTTATTGTGATGCTAATAAAAATGCAGCTTGGACCTTCCTCAGAACTCTGCATTGCTTTACAACTTCTCTTTTCAACAACTTACAGGATGCAAAGCGACGAGGTAATGTATATCTTTCTAGTTATGGAGCGGTAGTTTTTGATGTGTGACAACAAGCAATTTTTGGGAAACTTAGTCTTGTAGTTTTGTAGCTGGCTATATATCGCAACTTACAGCCCGATGCGCTAAGACATGTCCGAATAACACAAATTTGCTCTAGTTTTAATTGTCTTGTTCCTGAAGTTGAGTATCCAGGCCAGTCCAGCCCTGTCCAACCCGACCGTGAAGCTAAGGAATAGCATTTATAGATAATCTATTTTGATGCTATAAAACTCTTCTTAAAGCGTGTATTTCCATCAGGCATATATCTAAAAGTGAGACTTTTTTTTGTAATTACTTAGAAACTCCTCAGAATCCCTTTAAACTGAAATACTGTAATGTGATTTATCAATGGACCTTGAGTTGGAACAAAGAGTATAATTAGTCTTATTTGCTGTTGTTGTTTTTCAGATATTTTTCAAATGGACTGTGGGCCACATTTGGTCCCTGGGCCATAATTTGGACACCCCTGACTTAGACTGTTCAAAATGTCTTTCCACTGGTCTCTGGATTGGGCAGGATGCTGGTGTGGGCCCACAGCAAGGAAGTTGCTGGTTTTCTCTGTGGAGTTTGTATGATCTTTCCGGGCACTCTGACATCCATCCACAGACCAAAAACATGCTCATTTGGTTAACTAGTGACTCCAAATTGGCCTTAGGTGTGAAAAGTGTGGCCATGAATGGCTGTCCATCTCTCCATTTGGCTCTGTGATTGGATGGTGACTGGATTGAGGAGTACCCCTTACCTCTCACCCAATCTCAGCTGGGTAGATATGAGTTTTTGGTCTGGTGTTTGGGACCAAGCAGTGATCTTCCTTTTTCCCTCGAAATATGTTTCACACCTGCCCCTTAAACAGGTGCGTAAGATTTACTGTAAGGTCAGGTACAACCTTGACTCACTGTCAGTAAACCACAGGGCTGACATATAGAGCCAAACAAGTATGGAACACTCACATAAACAACCATAACCAAGTTAGAGTCAACAATTGACCTTGTGAGCATGTTTTGGGTGTTTGGAGGGAAACCACAGTAAATTGAAAGAACCTACACATGTACAGGGAGAACCTACAAACTCCACTTAAAAAGAACCAGGAACTAACTTACTTTGGGTCAATAACACCACGGTGCAGTCCTTGAAATAGGATGTCATGACTTATTTAAAGTTAGTACTGTACATAATTAAATTTAACTTTTTAATGTGATTTAAACTCATTTTAAGTATTGGAATAATTGTAACACATTTTCGATTTATAACATTAAGTGCAAGTATTTAAGTTAAAACATGATTGTCATTATTTCAATGCATACTAATCAATAGACTTTAAAAAAGTTAAAACTCATTAAAAACATTAAATTGGGGAAAATATTTACCTTTAAAACTACTAATTTGGATTCCTTGAATATCAATTTCCAATGTTTATTCCACATACTTTACATTTGAGGGATGTATTGTGTCGACCAAGAACAACAATGAAAAATATTTAGAAAGGTGCAAAAAGCATTTAAAGTGGAAGGCTGGTAAGCAAATACATTTTGCTGATATATTTTAGGTTGTGCAGCCTGATGAAGAAGATCACAATGACCTTAGTGTTTTCATTACCTCTGACAAGGAAGTTATTTTTTTGCCGGCGTATGTTTGTCTGTTTGTTCGCAAGACTACGCAAAAACCACTGTGTGGATTTTCTGAAATTTTCACTTGTTGGTAATGGCCCAACTTTGAAATTATTTAATATAGGCAGTGATATATAAAATTCTCTGGATGCCAAAAAATCCCTCAAAGCAACATTGGGCAGAATTAAAAAAAATCATATCTCTGCCATTTTAAGAGGAATGTGCTTCCAATTCTACAGGATAATATGGGGCCCATGTCTCTATCATCAAGGTAAATTTCATCTGGATCAGAATCAGATTTACATCTTTAATCCTTTAAGGCCCAAGACCATAGATTATAGCCAGAAAATTCAAATTTTTTGGAGCTGAAATGTTTGTTTCACTTTCTGCTAAAATCCATAAAAATCAAAATGTCCATAAAATCCAACATATAGATTTTTCGTATCTCATTTGCTACATTAGGTTTTTTTTGCAACTGATAATCCATTTGAGGACATTTTTATCATTTATCTGATTGTATTCAAATGTTTTTTTTTTTGGCAATTTGTTGATCGAGTAGAAAGAGGTATTATAAAAGTATGTATCAAATATGATACAATTGACTTTATAGGGTTAAGAAACACTGAGCTTTATAATGGCAAATCCTACTGACGATATTCATCATTCATATAAATTCAAAATACTCAGTGATGTTCCCAAAACTTGTTGTGTTCATACAGGGCAACAACCTCCATGTGTGTGCTGAGTTTGGTCTGGATCCTGGCTCTTTTCTTGATCAGGTCATCCAGAGTTGTGTCATTTACAGGGGGAGTGGAAAAGCCACAGTCAGAACTGAGCTGCTTGGCAGAGATCTGCTCTCTCTAAGTGCCTTTCTAGTTATGACTGTGTTTGTTTTTATTTCCATTGTCAAGTCTGTGTTGTGTGTACTGTGATGTGTAATTTTCTTACGTTATGTGTTTGTTTTTCTCTCCTTTTCTTTCATGTCTTAATTAAAATAATCAAAGTTAATGAATAAAATGAACAAAATAACATCCTGGATGTTGAGTTTCGTCCAAAATTCTATGTTAAGATCCTGTTGTAAATTAAAATTTACTTAATTTTTGAAAATTCTTGATTACTGCATGTCAAGTTTCAAGCAATTCAGGTCTTAATATTGATTTTTATATCTTAAGACAGAATATTTATCCATATTCTTGTGGTGAAAATGGCATAAGTAAACTGAAATTAGGTATTTTGACAGAAAAGGAGTTTTTCTGTTAATCAGTTTATAAGATGAGCTAAACTAAACACACAAGTCAAGAAGCTTATATCAACTTGGCATAATTTAGATCCTAAAAACTTCTTCTGTTAAAGGGTCAAGTCATTAAATAAAAACTTACCTCTCTCTCTTTACGAATGGTCTCCTGTAAGGTCGCCTAATGTCTCTTTGCTCTCATGTCACATCAGCTGTAATTACATTTTCTTCTGCTTTGTGTGTAAAATGGAGAAACGTTGTGCAAAGGTTGAATGAGGCGTGCTCTGCAGCCACTTCCCCGAAAGGACAGGTTAATGTTTAACTGAAGGTGTGCTCCCTCCCCTCCACCTGCTGCTGCTGCTCCACGTCCAATAACAAGGCCGGCCTGGTCAGAGTCTAAGCCGTCAGTCATCAGTGCTGAACCAGGAAGAGTAATGTGTCATATTTTAACTACAAGAGTGTGTTCACGGCTGAAACGTTATTCAACCAGTCCAACCAGCTTTTTTGTAAACAGGTGGTGATAAAGTTTAAAATCAAATAATCACGTCCAGCTTTGTCTGGTGTGTATTTGTGTTTGTATGCCTGCCAGGCACCACGCCTCACTCTGTTTATCTACAGTGTAAACCCTCATCTCAGCCTTTTTCACATGTGGGAGGAAGTCAGACAAGATACAGACTGAGGGAACGAAGAGGTTTGTTTATTTAAGATGTATGACCCGAGGGGAGAGAACAGAGCTCTGAAAGGAAAAGCGAGGTGACCCTGAAAACAATAGGGCCACTTCCTGTCCACTCGGCAGGGCTCTTTGCATCTTTAACATCTTCCTCCTTCCCTCCCTCCCTCCGCTGGTCAGGATGCCTCAGCTGCATGTCTTGGGGCAGATGGCACCGACGAGGACGGACGGCTGGGACAGTAAAGTGACAACTCAGCATCAGCACAGAGGGGCTCTGGGGTTTCCTACCTTTACTATCAGGGGCTGTTTGCTGACTATCGCACTACTACAGTCATGTCAAGTTAGTGATTCAGTTTCTTTAGCAAAGGCTTTATTAATGATTAGAAAAATTATGTTCCAATTCCAGGGCATGGCGTTGGTAAATGGTAAATGGACTTGAGCCTATATAGCGCTTTCTAGTCTTTAACTACTCAAAGCTGCTTCACACCGCAGGCCACATCTACCCATTCACACCCATTCGCTCTCACATTCACTTCACTGATGGTTCAGAGTTTCTATGTTAGTTATCCATCAGTATCTCTAACACATTCACGCCCATTCATGCCCATTTACACACCACTGACGCAGCAGTGGGAGCAACTTGGGGTTAAAGGATAAGTTTGGTTTCTACAGCTTTCACATTGTTTATAGAATGAAGTAGAACAATATACTCATCCAGAAGGCTTTCCTGATCCAAACAGTGCTTCAGGAGATATTTAGATCCAAAATCGAGCAGCGGACATCAGTATAATGGTAGCACATAGGGCATACAGCGCCGCGGCTGATATATCCAGAAGACTGATTCAACTCCAAACCCTCAGCACAACGTGTTTGTTTTACACTACACCAAGTCATGTCTCAGTCAGTGGTAAGAAGACACCAAACAAACATGTAAAGTTAGTTAGTACTCACAGCCCGATGTTGATCAGGGTATAGGTAGTTCCTCTGACATTCTCCACATAGCTATCAAATCTCCCGTTTTGGCCATGAAACTACAGTATTTTCTGTATTTTATCCTCTTTTCCGCTGTCCTCCTGTATCAGTATTCTCCCGTAAATCTCCCGTGTGATGATATAATAATAAAAACATTCCTCTGCCTCTCCAAACTAAACTCTGTCTCTAGCCTGAATGGGGCGGTAATGCTCCAATATGATGGATGCCAACCGCCGTAAAACCGAAGAAGAAGAAAAAGCCTCGCGAGAACGTCCACCTGCAGTAGCCTGGGTGGCAGCTGTCGCGAGATTAGAGCCAACAGAACAAACTTAGAAAAACAAAGTGTTTATTTTAGATTTCTTGTACACCTGTCTTAAAATGTGAGGGATACTGGAGCTTGGTTGGGGTTGTGGGACGGCTCACGGCGGGCTTCCCTTATTTTCAAAGACAAAACTTGAAAGGTAAGCATTCTCCAGTGGAGTCTGATACGTATGAGCTCGGCTACGCGCACCGAGTCTGTGTATGCCGAGAAAATGCACGCGAAGAAGGCGGGCAGAATGGCAACGGGATTTGATTGGTTTAAAAACAGGTGTCCCGGCATGATTATTGGTTGGGGTTTTCCCTGTTTTACTCCTGCTGTAGATAGCAGATATTTTTCGCTCTGTTTTAAGAACACATTATGAGTTGATTACCATCGGGTCATAAAGACCATTTTAACGAGAATTTAAAAAAGTGTATCTAAATCAAATCGCAGATCCTAGCTCTAAGTGTCTTGCTCAAGGACATCACCATGTGTCGCCCAGAACTGGGCTTAAACCAGCAACCTCCCAATCACTGACCAAGCGCACTATCTCACTACGCCACCGACGCCCTGGTCTGTGGAGAGAGAAGCTGGAATACCCATGAAAAAACAACATATGTACAAGGAGAATGTGTGAACTCCACATAGCAAGACCCCAACGAAGACCAAAACCAGGAACTTTCTTACTATTTAGAGTGCAGCCCTCTGTAAATAATGCAGCAGTTAAGAAAGCTGAGTTATTTTTTCAGAAATGAACTTCCAAATCGAAACCGCAGAGGGGAGAGACATTTGTGGATGTTTTTTTTTTTTTGCCCCTCAGTAATTTTCTGCAATGGGCTCTCTTTCTATTGGGCTCTCACGATGACCACACTATTAAATGCTTTTTCCAAGCCTCGAGATGCTCGAAAAGTTGATCAAATCTGACAGCCAGGTTAATTTAGAAGTGTTTTGAGAGCACAAACTTCAGCCAAGGCATTTCTGACATTGTTAGCCGAGTTGTTATGGAAAATGTGGAAAACTGAGCAATTTTATAATTTCTAAAAAAAAATTCCTGGATCTGCATTTGGACTCGGATCACCACCAAAACCTAATGAGTTCTTGCCTGTGCCAGGACCAACATTACCTGAAAATTCAGAATTTGTTCATAATTTCTTGGGTTATCAGAAAAATGCTGGCAAATGCATGACCTCCTTGGCAGAGGGGCCAGTACTTCTGAAAACTGCTATGGGGTGAAATCAAGTCATTATTCCCCCTTGCTGCTGTTACAGCCCCTTACCAGGTAATAGATATATATATATATATATATAAATATGATTGTCTATTTGAGGTGCAGCAGCGGACGTTACGGGGATCACTAGGGCCCAGTGTGTTCCCGGTCTATAAAGGCTGACTTCCGCCGCGGCCTGTCTCTCAATCTCACACGCCATTCTTTGGCCAGCCACGCAGTAGCCACTTTACTTTGATGCACCTACACACACTTCAACACTTTACATTTCACTACACCCATTTTCTTACTGATTCTCACACATGCACCGACAGCACACAATCCACTTTACTGACTACAGAAATATAACTGTTTAATTTATTGTTTAATTAATAAACACCCTAACAAAGGACTTAAACGTTGCCTTCTGTGTCCTCCCCTTCATTTGTTGCTGCCTTATGAGCCAGGCTGTAACACCGTGTATTCACACTAATGGTCTCCATATTAAGTTTGATTCTTTTTTCAAAAAACATGCTTAGCCTTGTCTTGTTAAGTCTTGCTTTAAAGGGCTAGTTTGAGTCCTTTGCAGGTCCATCTTGCCAACCTCCAATCCTTTACAACTTAACTCTGCAACAACAGAAACTGAAGACACGACGACAGCAGGAAGTGACTGCATGTCTGAAAACAATGGCGGCTTCTGAAGCGGTCTCCATGGACGCAGCATTATCTACAAATATATCAATTTCTTCTTTAAAAAAGCAAAGAATGTTACTTGCTCTTCTCCTGATCAGTTTCAGTTTGAGTTTGATCTACCAACTGGCTCATCTGGTCATAACAAAGATGGGAAGGACTACAAACCCCAATGTGATAATTGTGTCCACGCTGATTGCTGAAAAAGAACGTGAAAATACTCTGCGGTTGATGCGAGTTTGTCTATGGTAGTCATGTCGTTACTCAGCGAGTGTGTGGTATAACTTAATGTAAGAGGACAGCCTAAGGACTGAAACGTAGTTTAAACTAACAGCTAACAACGGGGTTGAGCTGCTACATCATACTGTGGCTTAATGTGGATTGGTCTGTGATGAGAGTGACAATCACCAACTGTAGTTGTTTTTGAAGGTTCTGCCTCTGAAAACATTTTCCAACGGCTCTTTCCCAGATGGACTAGTGAAATATTTTGGTGATGGATATATGGAACTGTCCATCTGGTATATCAGGTAAGTTTAGTTTAGTTTAGTTTTAGTTTAGACAACTTTATTTATCCCAATGGGCAGTTCTGACTTTGCAGACCACCTAGACTACACATACACCTACAAACAGTAATTTCAATAAAATAAAAGTCAGTACATGACAGAGATGCTCATCGATACACAGCAGCTTTCAACAGACCCTTCAAGTAACCAGGGTCGGGCAGACCTTAACTTGATGCCCATGGCACTTGTAAATATGACTGCCACAAAAAAGATCTTGTAAGCTCCGCCCCTGAGGGAAGAGCAACTCCACTTCCAAAACCCTGAGCTATCCCTTCAATATGTCAAGGCACTTAAAATTTGGGCCACAAGTTGAAATAAATGCTTCTGATTTGCTCTTTTGCTAAGAACATCCAAAAAAAAAAAAAAAACTGATCATATCTTGGGTTTTCCAAGTATTTTTGTGTCTATACTGAGAGCCTCTTGAATGTCCTCGTTAATCAGACCATCCCCATAAATACAGCACATAACTAACAGACATGGGTGAAAATGATCGATTGCCGGTGTCTGTTTGTCTGTTCATACGTTTCTCTGTTAGCAACATAACTCAAAAATGTATGGGTTTTTTTTAATGAAATTTTCAGGAAATGTCCAGATTAGGTCAAGGAACAAATGATTCGAATTTGGGAAAGATCTGGATCAACATAAAACCGCCATGATGAAAAATGTGATTTTCATAAATAACTACTGAACTAAAATACATGTAGATATCATGATGAATCCAATTGCTAATGGTATGTTTTCATGGTCAAGGAATCTAAATATTTAGATGAAATAAAGGTAGGACTAATATTTATGTTGAAAATCACAATATAGATGAGGACTGTGGCACTGGCGGAGTGCTTTTCTAGTGAACAGATATAACCAAGGTCAATGTAAATTACACTGTGGACCTGGACTTTTGGAGCAGATCAGGGACTTTCCCCCCTTTTCCCACCTTGAGATGTTTACCGATTGTCTTCTCAGTCCAGTGGTGGGGGTCTTAGATCCAGGCCCCGGTGTGAGGAAGGTGGGAGAGCCTCTCTCATTCTCTCAAGAAGAGGGAAATAACAACACGTGTCACACTGTACAAAACAATGGCCACTCTGAGGACGAGCGGTGTGATAAACAAGTCTCAGAGAGAGCATTAAGTACCAATGAGGGACGGGCCATCCACTGCCTTCAGCAGACTGGAATCATCGTCACATTTTTCTTGGCTCTTTAGAAATTCCCCCCGCTGTGATAACCAGCCACCTGAGTGTGAATTTTACAAGGTGATGGCTGCACATTGTTCACATTTTTGTGAGTTTGTGGGTCCATATGTGGGCTCCATCTGGAAATGTGATAATGTGAGCGAGGCTCCCTTCACATCTGCTTTAAATCTGTGAACAAAAACAGCTGCCATTTTATTCAAATCCAGGATTATTCTCAAAGTGGCTTTTAATTGTAACATCCAGTTCATAAAATGCGGTGTCTGGTTTTTAATTTAATTAATAAAGGTGAGCTGCTGCTGCTGAACTGGGCCTTAATGTTTCAGAGCTGGGACAGCCAGAGGCCAGTTTTTGGCTTTTCTGTCCCCTGGTCCATCTTGTGAAGGCGATATCTCAGGAATACTTTGTTAAGTTATCTTCAAACTTTGCCCAAACGTCCACTCTGACTTAAAGATGGACTCACCGAAGACTGGAATCCCAAGTCAAAAGTCAAGGTCACAGGGTCTTGTGTTCATCCCTTGCTTTTGAACCTTATGTCCTTAATTTTTGATGGGTTTTCTTCATAATCTACATATGTCCACTCTGATTTCACCCTCATGTGATAAGATTTTTCAGGTCAGAGGTTAAGGTCTTTCTCATTTGTATTCAGAGAACGTGTAAGCACTATCCAAAGGAGGCTTGTGATATTCACCTTAAATTACGTAGATATGTCCACTTTGATTTAAAGATAACCTGCTTAAATTTTGAAGGACAAAGGTCTAGGTCATATAGTCTTCTGCGCTTTATTTTTGGATCAGAATGTTTTTGATGATTTTCTTTTAACTTTTGCCGGTGTGTCTACCCTACCAAATCATGTTTTTGGCTTTTCTGCCCCTTCCCCCATCTTGTGAAGGCGGTATCCCAAGAATACTTTCAGATATAATCCTGAAACTTTGCACAAACATCCACTCTGACTTTAAGATGGACTCACTCAAGGTTCAAGTCACAAGTCAGAGGTCAAGGTCACAGTGTGTCACACTGCTTTTGTATCTTGAATCATTCATTTTGATGTTTTTTTTTGTCATACTTTGTATATAGTTACACCCTAGGCCTGTCGCAATAATTAATAAATCAATTAACTGAACGACAAATAAAAACGTCCTCGGTAAGTTTGCCGGCCTCGATAAATTGACGTGCATGCACGTTTGTTTTCCTCCTCTCGTTCTAGCAAGCAGGCTGGATGAGAAGATGGCTCACTGCGTCTGTCCTTCTCAACGCCTGGGCGCATTGGTTCTATAGCGGAATGAGCGGGGTTAGGGTTAATGATGCATCTGTCTTTCATTCATATTTGTATATTTCATATACATATTTGAGGGGGAGGCGGGGCTGCTCGCGAGTACACACAGAGAGAGCTGAAGCAAGCGTTGTTAGGAGTAAGAAGGAAACAAACACTAATATGAATGATGGCATGAAAGCGGCAGTTCCTAAGTCGAAGGCCACAGCCCCAGTGTGGGAATATTTTAGGTTTTATACAAATAAACAAGGTGTGAGCTCATGAACACCGACGAGCCGATATGTTGAATTTGTTTGAAAGTAGTGGCGACGAAGAAGGGGACGTTCTGACAGTCCTGACAGTCAGTGCTTTCTGAGGCGTTTGGTCTGCAAAGTAAATATAAATAAAACAGCACAAAATGTCACATGGTCACAGACAGTGTCGTTCCCTCCATTGCAAAAGAAATGCAGTCTTTCAGTATGGTTGAACAATCAGCCATACAGGAAATGTTACAAACGTTTCACAGACAGTACGAATTGACTGGGAAAATGTACATGTCATAAACAATTCCTGAACTGTATAAACTACATTTTATTTATTGTTTTAATTGTTGTGTGTGTTTTTATTAGAGCTTGTTTTTTTTTTTTCAATACAGAGACAGGGTCTATTTTTTTGGTTGTTTTTGATTATTATAATAATTTTCTTTTACATGCAGTAAACTCATTTTATTAATGACATATAATTACATTAATGAAAAAATGATGTTTCAAAATAACATTGACAATATTGTTTATCTGCAATAATTTTTGGGACAATTATCATCCAGCAAAATTTGTTATCGTGACAGGCCTAGTACACCCTGACTCCACCATCATTTGATAAGGTTTTCCAGGTCAAAGGCTAATGTCTTTTGGTCTCATTTATACTCCTAGAATGTGAAAATACTTATTCATGAAAGCTATGGTATGATACAAGGTATTTGCCTTAAATTATGTAGATACTGCAAGTTCAATTTTATTTAAGAATGAACTGACACATGTTGGAGGACAAAAGCTCATCTCTAGAATGTTTTGAGAATTTTCTTTTAAATATTTGAGGATATGTCCATCCTACTGAAGCATTACTTTTTGGGGGGTTACATGTCAAGTGATTCGGCCCTATGTTCACCCCCTGATTATGAGCGCTATCTAAAAAGCACAACTAGCATCTTTTGACTGTTCAAACTTCTAGTCTGACTCAAGGATGAACTGTGAAGATTTTGGAGGTCTTTGGTAAAAGATGAATGAATCACTCGGTCAATCCACTTGACGGGTCATCCTCAGACTTTGCCCGCTTTGACACAGCGATGAACTGAAAACACTTTGGAGGTCGAATGTGAAGTTTATGGTTCTCGTGTTCATGCTTTACATCTGAATGGAATATCAAACAAGCTTTCAGTTATTGGTTTCAAAGTTGTACAAACGTTATTTGGCTCTCGGATAAATGGTTAGATCTTGGAGGTCATGGACAAAGGGGCCATTTTGTGAACAAGATCTCAAAATTGCTTTCAAGTTGAAAATTAACTCACTCCATTTTATTATTATTATTTTTTTAATTATATAACCTGTATTTAGAACAGCGGGGTATAACATCCAGTCATACACAGAAACATTATACAGCAGTGTCCAGGTACAGATATAAGTAAAATGAGTGAGTTTAGTTCAATAATAATAACACAGTAATACTATACAAATGCACATTCAGTTATCTTCCGTGGAGATTGCTCTAAACACATATTTGACTGTAGTAACAGACTGTTTTAAAAATCACACATAGAAAGTACCCGATAATTCCTGACCTTAGAAAGATACAGTATGGACTCAGTTACCACCCACCTCAACTCAGAACTTAAACACACACACACACACACACACACACACACACACACACACACACACACACACACACACACACACACACACACACACACACACACACACACACTGTGCCTCATTGTGAAGGGATAGATGCTATTGAGTACAGGATAAAACCTTTTCCTCCCGTTCTGGTAGTACTCTTACTAATCAGAAGGTAAGCGGTGCATAGCATTGAAATAAGAAATAAAGGGTTGCCACATTAGAAAAAATTCTGCCCTGGAGCCCCTAAGAGTGTACTTTATTTTCGCCAATTTAAGAACTCACTCAATTTTAGTGGTCATAGGTTAAGGTCATTGTACCTCATGTTCTTCCATTGCTTGCAAACTAGTGTTGTGTTACTCAAGACCACTCTTGGTCTCGAGATCGGTCTCGAGACCACATTTTGAGGGTCTTGATCTTGTCTTGGACTCAAGAGTATTTTTATTCGGTCTTGTCTTGGTCTTGGACTGGCCGGACTCTGGATTTCCCATCAAGACCGATCAAGACCAGCACTGATCTTCTGTGCTTCAACTTCATTAATGTGAATAAGGAGTAACTCTTGGTAAAACAACAAAAAGCTTCAATTCATGTTTTATTTCCCCTGTGATGACTGCAACCTTCCCGGTGTTGTGACTGAGGTCCACCCCCCTTAACTGATCAACCTTGTCATGGTTTTTGAAATTGATTTTGATTGTCTTGGTCTCGTCTTGGTTTCGGCTCGTCTCGATTTTGGTCTTGACTCGGTCTTGACTCCCAAAAGTCTTGGTCTTGTCTTGATCTTGGTGCATTTTGGTCTTGGGCAAGTCTTGGTCTCGTATAGTGGTCTTGAGCACTATTGCAAACACAACAAAAAACATTTTGATGACTTTTGTCAAACTATGCAGACGTGTACTGCCTAAATGACAGATGTATATATTATATTTTGAAGCTCAAAGGCCAAGGTCAAGTCACTGTGCCCATGATATTTCAAGAATGCTGTGAGCTTTAAACTTCGCACAAAAACACAATCTGACTGAAGGATTAAGTGATTCAGGTTCATTAAGCTTCACATCTATCCCTTACTTGCAATAGCCACATTTTAAGAATTATTTGAGGGATTTCTTACAAACTTTGAGCAAATATCTGCCAGTGAATAGATTCTGTAGGTACAAGGTCAAAGTTGCTATGGCTTCAAGACTTGGTTAAATTTGTGCACTATCAAAATTTAAGAATTAAGATTTTAAATCAAACCAACTACCCTTCTTAAGCTGCCTTTTACTTTGTCAGACATATGATCACCAGGTGGCAGTTCTACTCTTCATTCTCCTGTGTTTTCTACTTTTTTTCCATGCTAACCTCTTTCAAACAGAGAGGTTATCCAAGTTTCCTCCAGTTTAATCTAATTTAAGAGTTTTACGCTCAGAGGAGTAACATTATGCTTTGACACGCAGTGGGAAAAGCATCAGTCTGTATTTGTTTGACTTGAGCTTGTGCCTCCTTCTGCAGGTGCATTACTGTACAGAAGAAACAGATACACCATCAGACATCCAATTCTGCCAAAGATTATTTTCTTAACTTGTTTTCAGTTTTGCAATGAATTACACCAACTTTTGTACCTAGAAAAGCAAATCAAACCTGCCTATTCTAAGCATCTGGGTCCATGTCTGGTAGCTTAAACACTTCTCTCAGTGAGGAAAATGATTTATCCAATTGGCTTGTTAATCAGTATTTCCACTTATCTGTCTGTTTGTTTTGGATGTCATGGTTGTGTGAGCGCACTCATAAAGTTTGCTGACTTATAAACTTTGGAGAAATGCTCCCATAAGCTCAAAGGCACACCCTGTTGACTCACGGAGTCGAACCCCTTTCCTGAATTATGTAGATCTACTAACTTTGGGGGATTTATGTAAAAGTCAACACATTTTTAATAAGATCCAACGGTGAATTTTTCTAATCCCTCTGTGATTTCTGCTAGAATATTTATGCAAAAAGAGCGAGTGCTGCAGGATTCAGCGAGGGGGGGGGTTCGTGTTTGAAACGTCTCACATGTTGGTGGTATGACAGAGTGTACTCCTGCTGCCTTTTAAGGTTTGGCCTGCAGAGGAGATCTGTATCTACTCTCTGTGCAGGGTACTGGTCTGCGTGTGCAGCAGGGAGTTATTTAGGGGTGCACAAGATTCAGCTTGAAACCTCTGCTCATGTTTTGCTGTTGGCTGCTTGTTCTAGGTTGGTAGGCAGAAGGTTGTTGGATGGAAGCCACAAGAAAACTGCAGCAAACAGTCTTTTTATACTCCATGATTTGGAGAGCAATGCAGGAATGATGCAGAACATTCCTGGAGCTTACAAATATTTTGATCACACCTTTCTGTATCACTCAACTGTTATTTAAGAGAGAGAAAAAAACTGGTCAATATAGAATGGGCTTTAAAATTTACATTAAAATGCCACTGAGCGAAATCTTGCTTGTAATTTAGTTTCTTTCTGTCCATTTAGGATCAATGAAGCTGTGTTTAAATTTCATTTTTATGACCATCCTTTGTAAGCAAATCCTTGTTATTTTCAATAAACACTTCTGTTAACTGTTCCATCTGGTTTTATGCTACCTCCTTTAACCGAGCCGTGGACATAATGTGTTTATCAATTTTACTTTGAAACATCTTCTTTCTATCCATCTACCATATGACCTTATTATCAGAAATGTTTCAGGATCACAGTGATGAAACCAGAGGACCATGTTGGCTTACAAAGATTATGTCATTCCTTCACAAATATAGACCTGCCTGTACCTAGATAAGCACAGATTCTACCTGCTTTTTAAGTCTTTTCTCTTTTTTATGAGAACAGAGCATTACTGCTTGAAGAGATACAATGTTTATATTTTCTCGACTGTGTGTGCAGTAACAAGAAAGAGACAGACAGAGTTTGCCCACCACTAATTAGCTTAGCTCAAACACTGAGGGTCAAGGGGTAGTGTTAGCCTGCCTCTACCTAAAATCATCAGATAAACTCTAAATGATCCTGTGTGCTTGTTGTCACTCTTTTTTTTTTTTTTTTTTTTTTGCTGCCTAGGGTGCATGGTAAAAACCATGAGCTTTGTTTTGTTGACCTACTTACAGACATGTCTATGGTAATGTTTTTGATGGTATTGGTGTATTAGTTTCATATGTAATTCTTTCAAAAACTACATAAGGTGCTAAAACTGATCTGAAAATAGCTAATGTTACATAGTGCGGAAAAAAACACAAGTTACAACAAGCACAAGATTTGCTGAAGAGTTTATTTGATGACTGTAGGCAGAGGCAGGCTAACGCTACCCATTGACTCCCAGTGTTTGCGCTAAGCTAATTAGCTAATTGCCTGTCATTTCCTTGTTACTGCACGTACAGTTTTAAGAATGGTGTCTATCTGCTTGTCATGAATTTGGGGGCAGGGCAAGACACGAAAACAAACAAAAAGTTGGCATATTATATCAAAAATGAAAAACAACACTGAAAGCATTCCTCAATGAAAGAGTATTGTTGCCCCTCTACTCAGAGGTTTGGCAAAAGATTTTGGGATGAATGCCTCATGCTTTGAACTTCACTCTATGGCATCTGATTCTTCTCATCTGATTGGCCTGTAATGTATGTGATTGAGAATGCAGCCGTCCAATCACATTTTTCAAAGTTGTATTTTCATGGTATTTGGGTAATATACGAAAAAATAATCTAATTACAGGCTAAATTATTGCCATTGTGGGTATTTCCGGATGGTAAAATGTCAAAACATGTCATTTTTGACCTGAATAGTGTAGAGGGGTTGAATGAAATCCTGTTTCTTGACTACTGGATGTCTGAACTCATACATACATACATACATACATACATACATACATACTCATCAAAAAAGAGATTTTATCCCACAAAATTTAATTTAGGATTTTAATCATTTTTTCCCTTTCAAGAAAAATAATAACCTCCAATTGACACAAAGATTATATGAATCATGTTTTGTCTTTGTCATATCCAAATATGTTGCAAAACTAAAAAGGCTTTCTCTCTTACAGTGAAAATGCATGCTGTCATTTTGTCATAAAATGTTGATTTTGTTGTTCCAGCTTAGGCAGGCTTGTCCAAATTAACACTGAAGGCTGAGCTAATGTCACAGTTTATTAAAATGAAGCACTCTAATGAAAACATATTCTCATTTAAAGGAAAAACACAAGCCTTAAACATGTGCTATTGCAAAATCTGAAAAGGCCTAGCACCATGAAAACTGTATTTTTCTTAGTATTAATATTTCCAAATATTGCAGCAACTTATGATCGGACAAAAAGTAAGTTTGGAAAAAAATGCAACTTTTCATTTTTAAATCTTCTGCAGAAATGAATTTTATCAATATATTGCTCAACCCTACCAGGTCCTCACCCTTGCTTCACTGATGAGCTGTACGCTTTCTTTTAGGGGAAGAGAGGGTTTTGTCAAATTTCTTTTAGGTGCTTCCCACACATTAAGCTGTGTTGCTCATTCTATGAATGTATGATCCATAAAAATTGCACCTTGTTGTAAAGGTGACTAATCAGGCTTTCCCCGGGATATAAAGTACAATAACTGGTTTACGAAAAGGGGAGAAATAATTCACAGAAAAAATGTTTATATATGTGGTATATCTCACAGCCCAGTTTCAGAACTAGGCATATTTGACCTGAGCAGTGCGAGGGAGTGAAATGACATCCTGTTTGCTGCCTGAGCTCATCAGTATGCAGCATCAGGAGTCATCGTTTCACATCTCTCCCACTGACTCCTGATACTCCTGCTGTTTTGGCTTTCATCCATCCTAAGAGCAGAAAGGTGCAGATCACAAAAGAGCCAAACATGGAAGTAGTTTTGACACTTTCCTTTGGGCACCATTATTCAGCTTTTCCTCCTTAAACAAAGTTTGAATGGTTGCATTTGTCTGAAGTGTTCAGGGCAGCTCTGTTGCATGTCAGAAAACATTTAACCAACTTCCTCACTAAGTGCCAGTTTGCATGCTTTGGCACCAGCTCGCTCTTTTCTACGTCCCTCCTCCTACTCCCTGGCCGATGGGAATAAAAGCCAACATGGACTCCAAATTGTGCGAGTGTGTCGGCATGTTTGTGTCTGTGTGTATTTTTGTGTGCGTTGAGCAAAAAAGCTATCAGACAGGAGCCGAGACCCTGCACCTCCACCCCCCCGCCACCTCCACAGGCCTTTTCCTGCCTGCAGGGTGATTCCTGCCCCTGCGCTCCCTCCACTTCCTTCACACACATATCAGCCTCCAGCAGCAGTCCCTCTTCCTGAATCTGGCTCAAGTTCTCCGGACACTTTGGACAAGCAACAACAGCTCATCCATCTCTCTTCTCCCCCTCTATCTTAGGTTAACTTTCTCTTCAAACGTTCACTCACTTCATCATTCTAACTTATCGTCTCACCTCATTTCCCCAGGTAACACCTTGTTTGGATCGTACTTCCTGGACCTCTGCGTCTACAGTCTCCAGGCCCTTTTGCACAAATCTCTTCTCCTGCATTTTTCCTCCTTTCAGCACAGCACTCTCAGGGTGTTATTCAACTTCCCTAAAAACGCCTCTGATATTCCAGAGACTTGTCGACTCGTTAAAGTACCACTCCCTTTGCACCATTTCCTTAATGCCAGTGTTCTGATGGGAGAGATAGTCTATTTCTGTAATTAGGTTTAAGTATTATATTGGCTGTTTGTAACAAAGTTAAAAGGACGACTGTTTAATCTAAGCTTCTTCAGGAGGAAAAGGAAACAAAGTCTTATTTGCAGCTTTTGGTACCGTTATTCATCTTAAAAACTCCAACTTAATTGTTGTTTTCATGTCTTGCCTCACTCCTGAGTCCATGACAAGCAGACAGACACCATTCTTTTGACTGTGCGTGCAGTAAGAAGGAAGAAACAGGCAGAGCTTGCCGACTGCTACTTAGCTTAGTCGAACACTAAGGGCCTGGGCCCATATTCACAAAGCATCTTGAGGCTAAAAGTAGCCTCTAACTTGCCTATTTAGGAGAAACTCTCAAAAATAATGGCTGTGTCAGTCCTAAATTAGGACTCCTAAATTTCTCTCCTAAAAGCATGACAGTCTCTAAACTCACTGTCAGTGTGTGGAGAGCATGATGCAGTCAGCTCTGAGTGACAAACAGAGTGATTATGGCTATGGGGGGTTGTTTTTTTGTTGTTATTGTTTTACATAGATGAAATGACCTCCCCAGCGATGTAGAACGCACAGCAGAGAAGATTTACTTTACATGAGTGTCTTCATGGCTATCTGGATCATCCCTCTTTCTCCAGTCCTTCATAATGACTGACAGCCCCCAATTCTTTCTGTATTTCATCAAAAAATTCAGTCAGTAATGGAAACTATTTGGTTAATACAACCCCTGTTTGCCAGCATGATCACGGCCTCCTATTCGTAACACTGTGCCTTTTTTGCACCTGCTTTTCAAACATACTAAATCCAGATGCAAAAACACTGCACAGTCACTTGCTGGTCTGATGAATCACACTGCGGGTGCTAAATGATTACATTTACATCTCCTCCTCCCAGTATTTTGCACGTTTTGTTGATCTGCATGTATTCTGAATATACATGAGCGCAAACACGCTAAATGGACTGTGCATGCTATTTTGCTCATCTGACAGACGCAATCCTCAGTGCACCCTGTTAGTAGATCAGCTTTGCACACACTATCAAGTTTGCACATGTTTTTATACACAAAAACCTTTAGTAGATCAGGCCCTAAGAGTATATGCGTTAGTCGGCCTCTGCCTACAGTCATCAGGTAAAAGCTTCAGCAGCTCTAGATGGTACTGTGTGCCTGTTGTAACTCGATTTTATCCCTTTATGCTGCTTCTACTATCATCATTTTATCCTCTTCTACTCCTAAACAGAGGCTTTGTTTTATTGACCTACCTTTGCAGTGGTCTTTGTAAGAGATGTAACGTTCATGAACCAGTTGAGTCTTTTGTAGAGCTATTTAAAGTGAAGGATGAGAAGTGATCGCAGTCTTGAGTGTGCCGTCCATGTGCAAGCCATTCTTAAAGGTGCTATGAAGAGAATCTATTACCGGCGACATTAAGACTCTGCTACCCATGAGCACGTGCGGCGACTGTCCTAATGCTGCGTTCCAGTAACCTCGGAACTGGGAGTGACATCATCTCCGACTTATCGGCGTTCCAGTTGAAGTCGGAAAAAAACATGCAGATCTACCAGGCTATTGTTAGCTGTTGTTAGCATGCCCTGCATTGTTGTATGAAGAATGTGATTATCACTATGGCAGCATTTTTGTAACTATAAGTCTAATAATACTATGTATACAGCTGATGTAGAGCGACACACCCCAGTCAGAAGTGCAAATAAATGGATTATTACATGAGCTAAATAACTGTTCACACTGCGGGCATCCATCTTTGATTGTCAACTCGGGGGTGGCGAGGTTTCACCGAGTTCCAAGTAGGAAATTCAGACTTCGGGGGACGTTCCAGTTGCAGTTTTCTACTCCGAACTCGGAAATTCTTACTTCTGACTACAACTGGAACGCACCAAAAGACGTGGCCCAAGCCAAAGCGTGTGTTTGTTGTGTTGCTAATTAAGTGATGATGCCAATGAATGCAGCTTGGACCTTCCTCAGAACTCTGCATTGCTTTACAACTTATTTTTTAAACAACTTACAGAATGCAAAGCAACGAGGTAATGTATCTCTTTCTAGTTACGTAGTGGTAGTTATTCATGTGGGACAACAAGCAATTTTTGGGAAACTTAGTATCGTAGTTTTGTAGCTGGCTATATATCTCTACTTACAGCCCGGTGCTCTAAGACATCTGCGAATAATATAAATTTGCTCGAGTTTTAATTGTCTTGTTCCCGAAGTTGAGTATCCAGGCCAGTCCAGCCCTGTCCGACCTGACTGCAAAGCTAAGGAATAGCATTTATAGATAACCTATTTTGATGCTATGAAACTCATCTTAAAGTGTGCATTTTGATCAGGCATATATCTAAAAGTGACACTTTTTTGTAATAACTGAGAAACTCCTCACAGTCCCTTTAAATGAAAATTCCTTGCAAATTTAAGAAACAAACAGCTCACCACAGGCGCAAATCAATTCTCATCATTCACAACAAAAAAAGCCTCTGTTTAGGAGTAGAAGAAGATAATATGAAGATGATAAAAGATAACACAGCATAAAGGGAAAAAAACAAGTCACAACAAGCACACAGGACTGTTTAGCACTGTTGAAGAGTGCATCTGATGACTTTAGGCAGAGGCAGGCTAACACTACCCATTGACCCTCAGTGTTTTAGCTAAGCTCACTCGCGGTGGGCGAGGTCTGGCTGTCTCTTCCTTGTTACTGGACGAACAGTGGAAAGAATGGCGTCTATCTGCTTGTCATGGACTCGAGTGAGGCACAAAAACAACAAAACTGTTGGAGTTTCCTTTAAGCAGGGTACACACAACACAACATCTGGGAGGATATTCGGCTTGGATCTCCACTCCTGAACAAACTCAGCAAAGGCCGGATTATTTGGTGGCTTAAAACATTATCACACATGATGACACCATGGTGTGAGGTGTGAAGAGGAGCGGGCCTGCCTCGACTTCTAATTGTAAATATTTAACATGTTCAACATCTGCTACCATGATGTGTGTGGAGCACCGAGGACAGCTGATCACATCCTCTGTGTTTTGTCCCAAGGACCATCAAAACCAATCAGAGAGCAATCTGACTAAAGCAGGAAGCAAATGTAGCCATGGAAACAACAGTAAAGATGAGGCATCAAGTTGGACAGAAATCAAACTGGAGGTCTTTGTCTTTGTGGATCACCACACACAACAGGAACAAAACTAATAAGTCTGTCAGTATCTGTCCTCATGAGTGTCTCTCTCACTGTTTCAAAATGGTTTAAGAGTTTAAACCCTTTGATGCATCGATTAGGAAATTCAGGGCCGATGTTTTCTATTTGCATCTTATGGTGTAATTCTCCCACAACGCCAAAATTCTCTCCTGTTTCTCATGAAAACAGATCACAATTCAACCAATGGGTCAAGCTCACTGCCATATGAAAAGAATTTTCTCTAAATAAGCAGTACGGTTTTCCAGATGTCGGCTCTAAAATGTTTTGACACAACAAATAAACTTATGAACCTGATATCTGCTAACCTCACATTGATTTGCTGATGGTCAACATTTGAAATGACTGAACTAAAACCTAATAAATAACATAAAACAGACATAAAAACAAACAATTAAAAAACAAACCAAACAATAAAAAACATCAGAAGCCATTTAAAACAAATAAAAACATCGAAAACAGAGAGTAAAAATTAAAAACACAAGGATAGAGACCACATAACTCTCATGCGGAATTAAAAGCCAATGAATAAAAAAATAAGTTATATGATGGGACTTAAAAAAATTGGCAGATGGTCGACTTTCTGATTCACCAAGTAGGTCATTTCATAATTTCAAGACCGCAGCAGATTAGTTCAGATCAGTCCAATTGTTTAGCCTCGCCTTAGGACGACAAGAAGAAGCTGTCCTGCAAACTTCGATGAACCTTAACAGCAGAATTTAAAATAATTAGAGATATAACAAGATGCAGATCCATTTCAGGATTAGAGGAAAACGAAAAGACAAAGAAAGGACATCTTTCTCTCTTTTCTTTCTGAAAGAACCTGCATCTATTCCTTTGCAGAGACAAGATTTTTATTTTTTTCCAACTGAAATAAGATCTTTACTTAAAGATGCTATGAGGAGTTTCTAAGAAATTACAAAAAAGTCTCTCTTTTAGATATATGCCTGATCAAAATACACACTTTAAGATGAGTTATATAGCATAAAAATAGGTCATCTATAAATGCTATTCCTTAGCTAAGTGGTCGGGTCGGACAGCCGGCTACAAAACTACGATACTATTTTTCCAAAAATTGCTTGTTGTCACACATCAAAAACTACCGCTACATAACCAGAAAGAGACACATTACCTAGTCGCTTTGCATCCTGTAAGTTGTTGAAAAAAGAAGTTGTAAAGCAATGCAGAGTTCTGAGGAAGGTCCGAGCAGCATTCATTAGCATCACGACAAACACACGTTTTGGCTTGGGTCACGTCTTTTGGTGCGTTCCAGTTGTAGTCAGAAGTAGGAATTTCTGGGTTCCGAGTAGGAAACTGCAACTGGAAAGTCTGAATTTCCTACTTGGAACTCGGTGAAACCTCGCCACCCCTGAGTTGACAATCAAAGATGGATGCCCCCAGTGTGAACAGTTATTTAGCTCCTGTAATAATCAATTTATTTGCACTTCTGACTGGGGTGTGTCGCTCTAGATCAGATGTATACATAGTATTGTTAGACTTATATTCATAAAAATGCTGCCATAGTGATGATCACATTCTTCATGTGATATTTGTGAACAACAACGCAGGGCGTGCTAACAGCAGCTAACAATAGCCTGGTAGATCCGCATGTTTTTTTCCAACTTCAACTGAAACGCTTATAAGTCTGAGATGATGTCACTCCCAGTTCCCAGGTTGCTGGAAAGCAGCATTACGACAGTCGCCGCGCGTGCTCATGGGTAGCAGAGTCTCAATGTCAGTAACTAATTAGATTCATCTTGTCTTCTTAGAACATAAGTGTTTTCGTGTTCTTTTGTTAAGACAAAAAGGTATGGTTTACCTTGACATGTTTCGACGTAACTCTGCCATCTTCTTCAGAAGCTGTCATCCTGACAGCTGTGACGTGTCTTTTTATCAGCTGTTTCCGGTAGTAGCCAGCGGGACAGATCGATCACCACCAACGACACCATCAACAGGGATGAAGGAGCCTTCCAGCTCTCACACACCTGGGATTCACTTCTCCAGAGGCCGCCAGGCAACGGGGGACGCAGCCGGCGGGACAGATCGATGTCCCGCTGGCTACTACCGGAAACAGCTGATAAAAAGACACGTCACAGCTGTCAGGATGACAGCTTCTGAAGAAGACGGCAGAGTTACGTCGAAACATGTCAAGGTAAACCATACCTTTTCGTCTTAACAAAAGAACACGAAAACACTTAGAGTCTCAATGTCGCCGGTAATAGCTCCTCCTCATAGCACCTTTACAGCTAGGGTTGCTAATTTTGGAAAACTAGCATGAATTTGAATGTAGCATCTCCTCAGGGATCCGCCTAGCCCCTCCCACCTCTCCTCCAAAATGACCCTTATGAGAACGTCCACCTGCAGTAGCCTGGGTGGCAGCTGTCGTGAGATTACAGCTAACAGAACAAACTTAGAAAAACAAAGTGTTTATTTTAGATTTCTTGTACACCTGTCTTAAAATGTGAGGGATAAGGGGTGCTGGTTTGGCGTAGTGGTTAGCACCCCATATACGTGCTTCTGCCGGTCCAGGTTCAAATCCCGCCTGTGACCAGTTTGCAGAGTGTCTTCCCCTACTCTCTCTCCCCCTTTCACAAGCCTATCCACTGTCTCTCTCCTATCAATAAAGGCACAAAATGCCCCAAAAATACATTAAAAAAAAAAAAAAATGTGAGGGATACTGGAGCTTGGTTGTGGGACGGCTCGTAGCGGGCTTTCCTTATTTTCAAAGCCAAAACTTGACAGGTAAGCATTCTCTAGCAGACTTGGATCCCTCTCAGCTTCACGAGTCTGTGCACGCCGGCAAAATGTACGCACAGGAGGCGGGCGGAACGACAACGGGATTTAATTGGTTTAAAATGTGAGCCACATAGATTTTATTGGTTGGTGTTTTCCCTGTTTTACTCCTGCTCCTTGCTCTTCGGTCTATTTTAAGAACACATAATGAATTGATTGCCATCATTGAAAAAATGTATCTAAATCAGATTACCAACCCCAGCTTTAACGCACAAACATGATTTAAATGACCAAACACAACAGGACATGGGACCTGTAAGAATAAACAATCAAAGCTTAAAATTAAGGACAGGACAGGGGTGATATTTTTCTATTTTTAGTGCCTGTTAAAGGATAAGCTGCCAGTACTGATGCTCAATCAATTCCCTAATCTCAGACTTCTCACAGTTCTACAATATTTAACAATATACCATAAAATCTGCACTATTATATAAGCTGTGGTCACGTTTTTGCAGCCTCTCGGAGAAAAATGGGGTATTTCTCTGCAATGATCGTATTACATTCATTAAAGTCCATTGCGTGCAGTTTCCGTGCAATGATGTTGCTCTTTTATCACTTCAGCTCTGCCATGTTGTCTTGTGCCTCTGCTGCATTTATTTCGGTATGTTCCCTCTCAGCCTTCAGGCAGGGACTGTTTTGAAGGGCGGACAGCTTGGGAGAGTCATGCTGCTATCACGGTCTGTTATCTTTCACTGTCTATTCAAACAAATCAGTGCTTCACACAGTTTATCTACTTCACCATATATCGACGTTTTATTTATGAGAAGCTACATTTGTAAAAGAGCGACTGCCAGGTCACGATTACTGAACATCTTCCACTCCCTGGGAATCCCCTCATTGAAACGGAAGCTTTCACAGGCTCTCAAAGACTGGACAACAGAAGACTCTGAAGTGCAGCCTGGTCTGATGAGTCTTAGGGTGTTTTCACATTAGGCCCACTTGTTTCAAACCATACTGCGGTGCGGTTCGCCCCCCTCCCCCTCCCCCGCTGGCTTGCATTCACACTTGCAACATCAAACCATGCCCGGGCCCACTTGTGTATTTACTCAGTTTGAAACAGCAAGGGGCGACATGCACGTAGCTGGTTACCAAACCTGCTATGAAGGAGAACGTAGAAGAGACTACCATGGTAACCATTTCCTACACCAAACAGCCAATGTTTACGTTTCGCTCTCTTCTACATTTTCCTTCAAATATGTTTTTTTATCGTGTTTGAGACGGCATCAGCGACCTTCTGGACCCTCGTAAATCATCGTAATCCTCAACCAGAATAAACAAATCGACAAATTGAGTAAGCAAAAGATTCAACGGCGGGATTAACAGGAAGAAATGCATCAAAAGTAGATTGGTTCGGACCGCTTTGTTTCACACCAGTGAAACCGCACCAAATGTCAGGAGATGGAGCGGATCGAGACCACCCCTTCATAGAGGTCTCGAACCGGCTGATTTGGTGCACACCAAAGTGCGATGGTTGCATTCACATTGACACTAACGTACCAAACCCTGGGCCAAAACTTCTTTGGTGCGCACTAAATAAGGTTGGTGTGAAAACACCCTTAACTTCTGCTGCATCATTTAGATAGTAGGGCTGTGTTAGTCTTAAACAACATGAACGTTGAGTCCATCCTGCCTTGTAGACTGTCTGATATTGTGTTTTGCCACATGATACTGCACCAGAATGAACCTCGGGATTTTTCACACACACCCCCCTCCCAGAAGTGGACCTCATGCTGTTATGATTAGGACTTCCTCAGTCTGGTCCAGAGGTTTTCCATAACACAGTAATGAGGTGTGTGTCTGTGTACAGTACATCTACCTGTTTAAGGTCAGCAGGTTGTAACATCAACATCCTCCGACTGAGCGTCAGGTTTGTTTGGTGTTTGATTGGAGGGTCACTCCGCTCTACATCTGGCGATGGACCCACATCATCCTGTCCTCATTTTCACCGGCCCAGCTTCACCCTAGGAGGCAGATTTGAAGAGAGAGGCCGTGGAAGGTCAGTGAGCCACAATTTAGGGGCATGTTTTGATTTTTATTTTCCAGAGTGGGACTGATAAAGGGACAGGAAGAGAGGGTTTTGGAAAACGTTGCTTCATAATAGAGAACAGAGTGGCAGGATACATGTACCAAAGCAGTCTTTCGTCTCTAGTATCAAAAAAATTTATTTACAGTGGCCAGCAAGAGCAAACAGACTATAACGACTTGATGCTGTTCAATAAAAAGAAAAGAGCTTCAAGAAAAGAAACCACTCAAGTACAAAAACACAACAAAGGGTCAGAATGAAACACAAACACGGAAATAAGGTGCAAATGCAAAAAGCACTGCAAGAAAAAAAAAAACAAATGCATAAAAAGGGATACACTAACAGTTTTTTTCGTGTTGCCTCACTCCTGAATTCACAACCAGCAGGTAGACTCCATTCTTTCAACTGTGCGTCGTGAAGTAACAAGGAAGAGATGAGCAGAGCTCGCCCACCGCTAATTAGCTTAGCTCAAACACTGGGAGTCAATGGGTAGCATTGGCCTGCCCCTACCAACGGCCATAAGGTAGAATAGAATAGAATAAACCCTTTATTCATCCCACATGGGGAAATTTGCAGTGTTGCAGTGGCAAAGGCGACAGCTTTCATGAAATAAAAAATTGACTTAAGAATAAAAAAGAGCAGTATGCACATTATACTAACTAAATAAAGGGCTTGGATAAAAAAAAAAAACTATACAGCAAATCCTACAAAGATTATTAACACATTCACAACTTAATCACACAAGATACTCTTTTGAAACTCTAACAACCCTTTAGTTTCTAACAGCACATATGAAACTAAACCACAGGTTGCATGCAAACCACCAGGAACATGCTTGTAAGTAGGTCAACAAAACAGAGCACATCCATGGTGGTTTGCGCATGCCCCCTGTGGTTCAGTTTCGTACAAATTTCTTTCTAAAATGGCATAAAGTGCCAATTTTAGTCTAAAAACAGATAATGTAACATAAAGCAAAAAAGAGTCACAACAAGCACGCAAAACTGTTTTGAGTTGTTGAGTTTATCTGATGACTGTAGGCAGAGGCAGACTAACGCTACTCATTGACTCACAGTGTTTGAGCTAAGCTAATTAGCAGTGGGTGAGCTCTGCCCGTCTCTTTCTTGTTACTGCACACACAGTCAAAAAAATGGTGTCTATCTGCTTGTCATGGACTTGGAGTGAGGCAAGATACAGGAACAAAAAAAATGTTGTTATATCCCTTTAAAGAAAAACATGCTGGAATTTAGCAATGAAACAAAGTCAAAAAACGATCCAAACCCAGAAAATACCTGCAAGAGCAGAAACCAAATGCAGCAATGGAAGTGCTCCAAGAAAGGGACAGAAAAGGTTTCAGTTCAACTTGCAACCAAATATCCAGTAAGAGTAGAAACAGCAGAAATTTGCTTAGAGGTACAGGGGTTACATTTCTGCACTTATTTACGAATTATAGTTGAAATGTTTAAGATTAATCTCTGCTCTTTGAAGTTGAATTGGACACAAACAAGAGCGTTTTTATCAACACAAGGCTGTGATATTATAAGACTCTCTCTCAGGTTTAAATTTTTCCATGAACATGCAGTGAAGTAAATACATAAATGTCATAAAGTGATGTACAGGTCCTCTGAGCAGCAGCAGTATTTTTGTCAGGACAGGTAGGTACACTTTGGCCCTTTTCTCAGCCTCATTACTCATGGCTTTACCCCGGCAAGGCGTGTGGTCTTTCTGTGAAGTCAGTTGTGAAATTATCACGGGGGACATTAATACTGATGTGTCTACACACATTAACTTCAACTGTAAGTTCCACTGAAGACCATCACACTGACTGCCCAAAGGTTTCTGCAAAATAGTTTCTACATGAGGAACCTCATCTGAAGTTTCTCTGTTAAAATATCAAGATGTTGGCATATATACATATTTACTACTTACAACAACAACAATAAAAACACTGTAGGAGACTCAGCATGTCATTGTATGTGGATCAAACGTACATTAATGAGATTTAAGCTCTTTAATTAACTGAGATGCTCAAGGTAAGTCTTGATCCGGGGTGGGCAATAAAGCAATATTTTCATAACAATGGTGCTTTAACAATTTTTTTTTTCAAACTTCTCCTATGCATTATTAAAGGTGTTAGTAAAAACAAAAATAAAAAATTAAATAAGATATACCTTCAAAACCAAGAATTTCTTTATCATTTGCATTGATACGGGTTGCACTATACCCTTTTAAAGTCATTAAATCAATTATAACCTCATGCTTCGAGGTTAAATATTTAAATTTAGTTTAATATCTTGTGACAAACTATTATAATCCGTATGATTTTGGTGTTGGTAAATATTAGCCAAAAATAAAAAAATACATAAACTGTACAATAAAAATTTACACAGTTGTACCTTATTATTAACCTGATAAGCCAGATGGACAGCTCCATGTATCTGCCACAGTCCATCTGGGTAGGAGCCCTTTAAATTTGTTTTCAGGAGCAGAACGTTAAAAAAAACAAGCTTGTGATTGGACAATCATTTGACTCGTCACATTCATCACAGACCAATCCACATCAAGCAGGGATGCCTCCTATAATGTAGCATACATAGCGGCTAATGTAGCGGCTAATGGCTAACGACAGTTAAGAGCAGTTCATGGGTGTTAGCCATAGCAGCTAACTTAGCCGCTAACAGCTAACAACAGTTAAGAGCAGTTCATGGGTGTTAGCCATAGCAGCTAACTTAGCCGCTAACAGCTAACAACAGTTAATGACCGTTAGCCGTTAGCCGCTAACTTAGCTGCTAACAGCTAACAACCTTTTACTATCATCTTACACTCACTTGTACCACACAGATGATTCATTTAACAATATGTGACATGAACCTCGTCAAAGACAATCTCTACAAGTAAACTTCTGAGGAGGGCAGATTTTGCCAAGTTTCACTAGGTAGCCATGAGGACAATAGGCTAATCGGCATGTCCATTCTCAACTTCCGGTTCTCAACTTCCGGTCGTTGTCACGTCAGCATTCTGCTGCTCCCGCCTCTCTTCCCTGATTGGGCCGTTAGAATTCAGCCGAGTGTATTCGTTGGACAATGGAGGCTGGCAAGACGGACCTGCAGGATTTCAGAATCAGGAAGGTCTGTCTGCTACCTTATTATCACTGGATGTCTACATTTAAAAATCTGCAGTTAAATTTATCAGAGTGAAATGTTACTTTTCTTGTTTTAACTCTGCTCTGTACACAAATAGACTGTCACACTGAAGCAGAAAATAAGTTTTCTTCAGATTTTTGTGCTCCTACCAAAAAATGAGTTTCAGCGTAATGAGTTCAGAAATAAACAAAACTCAAACACAATGCTAAAAAGTATCACACACTGCAAAAATCTGGCCCTTCTGCAATGTGGCCCTCATTGTGAGCAAACTTGCACATAGCTGAACTAGATAATAAACCAGTTCTCAAACAGATCCCTGAGGTACACCTGATTTTGCAGGTTCGGCTGGAGAGGGATGTTTGCGTTAATAAACACAGAAAAACACAAGTGGAAATGAAAGTTGACAGCCATTCCAGCTCTGTCACAGAAAGTAGTTCAAGAACCGTCCTCTGTATAAGATCAACTGTTCCTGCTGTCGTCAAGCTGAATCTATATTTTTATTCTCCTGTCAAACCATTTCCCTTCAGCCCACGTGTAGATCCATCTGCTGGGAACAAATTTCCCCCAAGGTTAGTGAAACGTCAGGTCCTCTCTGTGAGAAAGTCTACAGTGGAAAGTGACAGGAAGTGTGGCAGAGAAAAGGAAGCAACATACGACAAAGGTTGGAAACCATGATCCATTTGTCTTATAAAGAGCACGCTCCTCACTGTACGTAGTTTGATCAGTCATATGCAGAGTTTTACCTTCAGAGGTCCACCTTTCCATGTTAGGCAAATTATCTTTGTTACTGATACACTGATACCATCATTCTACCTAATAATTCTATGCCAAGTTGTTTCATAGTTTACATTCAGTTTGTCCAACCTTTAACATGCCCATAAATAACAAGACAGAATCTAAATAAGTTAAAATACACACAATTCAAAAAGGGAGAATCTGTTCTATTTAAAAGTAGTTGGGTACATTTTTTTCCAAGTTTCTCAAATGTTGGGAATTAAAAACTATCTGTCAGTCTTCAAAGTAAAGAAGAACACTGGATATCGGAAAGTTGGTTGGAAACAAGGAGCAATAAAAAGACACCAATACTCCCTCTAATCCTAATTCAAAACGTCAACATTTTATGGACTTCAGGGACACAAAGTTGAAACCAAATAAAACTTTGTTAGCTTGCAGTCAGTCAACTAGGATCATAATTTCAAAAAGCACTTCTTTACTGACCTGACACACCAGATGAACCATTCAGTAAATCAAACTAGTTCACCTGGAAAAGAGCCCAAAGAAAGTGTTTCGTCATGTTTTCATTTCAGTGTGCAAGTCCTCAAGTCAGAGCATTCAAGATGGAAGTATGAGTCTCAACAATCACACGTCTTCTGCAGAGAAGATCTCAAGAATAGGAAGCTCGTCTTTTTTTTTTTAATGAGCAGCATGCACTTCTTTGTCAAACAGACAGAAAACTGCAAGAGAGCCTTATTTATCCTAATCCAGCTGGTATGTTTGCCCACAGTGGGACAATCACAGAGAAATTAATACCATTCAGCAACTTCTTCTTTCTGTGCCTTTTCGTGGTCAAAGCTTTCTTGTCTTGTCAGAATTCTTCCATTCTGCAGGTTTTATTTTTTAAATGTATTTTTGGGCATTATGTGCCTTTATTGATTTGAGAGACAGTGGATAGGCTTGTGAAAGGGGGTGAGAGAGTAGGGGAGGACACTCTGCAAACTGGTCACAGGCTGGATTCAAACCCGGACCAGCAGAAGTATGTATACGGGACGTGCCTGGTTGCTAACCACTCTGCCAAACCAGCACCCCATTGTGCAGGTTTTCATGGTCAGTTATGGAATAATGCAGATTTCTTGTGGAGAGATTTTTTGTGGTTCTACCAAAACTTTTAATAGAAGGGAGACTCACTGAGAGTGCATGATATTCGTGCTCCTGGGTTGAAAACTGTAGCAGCTTTTGCCGGAGCTGATACAAGCAGCAAGTGCACTTGAACAAGATGCTTTCAGTTTGAAACTGTCAAGACAAAACAAGTGAGAAAGCAGGCACGCTGGGTTACTCTGCTGAGCAGCAGATGGATTAATAGGGTAGAGACAGATCTGAAGGCCAGAGACTCAACTTTCACCTAGGTAAGAGCAGGAAATTTTTTTAAGGATAAGACCAAGCTTCCCTCATCTAAAGTTATTGATACAGTGCTACAAATCTGCAGCAGGACCAGCCTGCAACACTGTAATCAGTGTCAATCTGTACAGCATATAATATAATAAATAAATAAATATATATGTTAAAAATATATATATAATTTCAAAAAATTACTATGGCAGTCAAACATTTAAGATCAACATGTCAGCTGATCCCAAAAAATAAGATATTTGAAGAGACAGATTCTCCACAAATCAATACAGGATGACCAGATATTTTTAAACTTTCAAAGAGATCCTTGTAAAGTGAGTCTACAGTTTTTCAGTTTGGAGACACATCCAGAGTGTAATGTCCGGTTTCAGTACTGAAGAACATTTCTTACTGACCCTATTTAAACTGCGTTTTTGCACCAACAGACGGAAAAACTGATTCAGGCTAAATAGTCTCAAAGCGTTTTTGGAGCAATAGCCAGATAGTTACTGTGGAGTGTTAGAGTGTCTCTTGCCATTAAAAACAGACTAGCTTAATAAAATAATAATGGAGTTATCAAGGCTTAAGAGCTCTTTATCTTTGGGGATATCCGACTTTGTGAAGCAGCGGCTCTGTAATTCCACCACAAACACACATGCTGTATCTCAAAATCTGTATTTCTCCGTTTCAGCACCTCCTTCACTTCAAGAGCTTTACTCACACTCCTGTTATCTGAGCGTGCACGATCCGTGTCTCTCGGTCTCTATGACTCTTGTGCAGAGTTTCTTTATCAGACTTCTGGGGGTAGACTGGGCTGGGGGGTTGTAACAGTTATTAAGGGGCGTAATTTAGGGGTCCTGAGAGGTGTGAGTGACACCCTTGCTTAGTCTCCCAGGGCTCAGCGGGATCAGTGCGTGTGGAGCCGGGCCAGCTCGCCACACAATGAGAGGAAATGGGAATTTAATACAAACTTTCTCACAAAGTCTCCGAGACCTCCCGCCTCTCTGCAGCGCTGACTTCCAGACTCCCCCAGTTTGACCATCAGCACCTCCACTGCAACCACAACAAAATGTCAGAAACAAGTAAAACATGGTGGGGAGTGGGCTGCTGTAA
This sequence comes from Scarus forsteni, assembly GCA_036419115.1. Taxonomy (NCBI): domain Eukaryota; kingdom Metazoa; phylum Chordata; class Actinopteri; order Labriformes; family Labridae; genus Scarus; species Scarus forsteni. The sequence continues at coordinate 47,193,738 of JAZDUH010000136.1, forward strand.
ATTTACTGTTTGACACAATGGAGGTCGTATTTTCACACAGTCCTTGAGTTAACCACAATGACTCGCCCCAGAGGAGTTGGTAAAAAGTTATGCTCACGATTGGAGCTGTAAACTGTCACAAGGGTGGGATAAACAGTTATGACCAGTTTGACAGAACATCAAACAGAAAGCTGATTATATAAACACACTGCCACCAAGAAGACCAAATTCATCCTTTACACTGGTATGACCGTTATCTGAGTCTATTCAGAGCAGAATCAGACAGAAAAACACACAGTTTGGGCTCTTTTGTACACAGCAGTGGCCATTTAAGAGTAACTAACTTCTAGGCTGTCAAATTATATTTGAGTATACGTTTGAGTGTTTAGGTAAAAAATCTGTACCAGAACTGTAAATATACACTCAGATTGAGATTCTGTTTGCATTAAACAGCATGTTAGGGCAGTGAACCGCCCAATCCCAGTGAAAACTGACTTTCCATAACTTAATTAAAGGGATACGTCAAATACCGCAAATTACCTTAGCTCAAACGCTGGGAGTCAATGGAAAGTGTTAGCCTGCCTCTGCCTTCAGTCATCAGAGAAACTCTTTAGCAACCCTGGACAGTCCTGTGTGCTTGTTGTGGCTCTTTTTTATGTGTTATGTTAAAGGTGTAGTCAGCGATGTGGGAGAAAACGAGTGGAGAGGTTGTTGATAAACGAATTTAGACCTGCCCCCCGAAAGCTGTTGGACGTGCATCGTCATGGAAACGGTCGTAGAAACTGTGTAGCTGAGCAACGTAGCTAGGGTAACCCCGACTCATCAGACAACTCGACTGACAATATTGAAAACATCACAACAACAGTACATTCTGGCAGATTAGACAATAAGATGAATGCCTGACGGCTGTTACTGTTATGTGAAGCACCACAAAGCTAATGTTGCTAACCTATCCAGCAGAAAGACGGCGACATCCGCGTCTGTTTTCAGGTCTTTCAATTAGCGGAGTTCCCTCCACCGTCGGATAGCAACACCAATGTTGACCCGGGTCTTCGTTCTTTCATGGTCATAGCCCTTCTTTTTCACTTGACACTCCTCTGACCTTTTTCTTTAGGGCTGTTTTCAGCCATTGCTACTGCACCTATTGTATCTCTCTCTTACGCTAACTGCGCACGCTACGCAACCTACGACTCCCCCTCCCCCCTCTGTCTGATCTGCGCATTTGTATGATCGCCCCTTGGATGTGGGGGGGTGTACCCTGTTTTGGTGGCTTGGCCTGAGCCACAGTATTTACCTGCAGAAATTCAGAGCCAAGGCTGTGTATTGAAACCGGACTTTTTTTTTCAACATGCTGTCAGTGGTGACATCTTGTGGATGGAGAGGAGAAATACGTTGAATTTGACAAATAGTGCATTAGATTAGAAGATTAGAAGATCGCTGACTACACCTTAAAGTTCTACCGTTGTCTTTTCTACTCGTAAACAGAGGCCTTATTTTGTTGACCTACCTCTGCAGTGGTTTGCACTACAGATGTGATGTTTTTGAACGAGTAAAGTCTTTTGAACAGCTCTTTTAAGTGAATCATGAGAACCAATTCACAGTTGTGAGACAGCCATTTGTTTGAATCTCATTCTCCAATGCAAATTGCCTGCCAAATTTTTACGAGTTGAAGAAGATAATACTATAACAACTGCAAATCGATTCTCATTCTCTCTTAAAAAAGACTGAACTCGTTTGCGAAAGTCACATTTCAACCAAAAACCACCACAGAAGTGGATCAACAAAACTAATCTTCTGTTTAGGAGTAGAAGAACTTAATATGAAGATAATAGAAGATAATGTAGTATAAAGGGGTAAAAAAAAAAAAAAGTCACAACAAGCAAACAGAAACACTGAATAGTTTGTCTGATGACTGAGGCAGGCTAACGCACTACCAATACACTCCCGGTGTTTGAGCTAAGCTAACTAGCACTGGATGAGCTCTTCTCGTCTCGTTACTGCACACATGGCTGATAGAATGGCGCCCACTTGTCATGGATTCGTGAGTAAGGCAAGACATGAAAACAACAAAAGTGTTGGAATGCTCCTTTAAGTTTCCATTTTTTTCAGTTTATTTCATGTAAGTGAAGCCACAAAATTTGAACTTTTTTTTTCCTCAGGCCAGTTGTTACATTTGGAACAGACAGTAAGAAAAGATCCTGAGGCTGACGATTATGAAATCCCCTGCTTTGGGTTTTTATGCCTTTATTGAAGATCATTTGATAGAGTCAGAAACACAGAAAGCAGGGACTGAAATGTGTTGAAGTGCCTTGAGTTGGTTTTCAGCCAGGATGCCCACATCGAGGTCCACAGCCTTTTTTAGCATGGGGTGTGTACCATAACTGCCCGTCTATCTGGCGCCCTGCAAATGTATTTAAGCCCATTTAACATGATTTCTTTTCCCTCTCCTTTCTGACCCCACACCGATTTGTGTGCACATTAACGATTGTTCCAGGTCAGCATTGTTTGATGCACCCTCGTCCCGCCTGCAGTAGGACTATTGTGCGTCCTGAGCCAGAGCAGGAGACACGCTGAGTCTTATCTGAGTCAGTGAGTATCACTGAGCGAGCCACCGTCTCTTTAACAACAAACACAGCTCATAATTACTGCAAAGCAACAAAGACTGGTGCATACAATGGTTAATGTCTGTACAGCTCGGGGCGACCTCCACCCTAACACAATGATTTCCTCTGTGTAAACACTCAGTACTTCATCATACAAAGCACATGGACACTCACAGCCTTTTACTTTCCTTGCACTTGAATGCACCATCACATAGCACTCACAGAAAAGTGTCCCCTCCTGTTTTCTGGCTGCTGACAGCGTTACTGCTGCCTGAGGCTGAAGCATCTGTGTTGACCCAGCCTGAGGTCCTTTCCTTTTTGGCTTCAGATAAAGACTCCACCAAGAGGAGTCTGCAGCACGTAACACCTTTCTGTCTCTTCTCTATCTGCGTAAAGGGCCAATTTAGAAGCATGAAAAGCAGGACTAAAGGAGTAAAAACCATGGGGCACCAGACTTTTCAATTCCTGAGTGGCCACAGATGAGCAATCAGCACTGTGGGCAAAAGTGTAATATTTATATCACATATTTATGTTAATAACTTTTATGAGTGTGCAATGTATTCTTATCTAAATGTGTTTTTAATGTGTCTTTTATATTTTCTGCAAGATGGCAGGGCTGCTCAAACTGAATTTACTGTATGTATGGCATGCAATGGCCATAAAGTAGGGGTAGAAGGTAGTTTAATGTACCAGCAGCCATTAAGTTTTAGCCTGGGTTGATATTTTCCAGAAGAAGTACCATCGAATAGCTGAAAATGTAACTTGCTGATCATTTAAAATCAGCCTGATGGAGACATTAAATGTCTCATTTATGAGTTTGAATGTCTTCTGAAAATGAATAATTGCCAATAGCTCCCCAACATTTAAATATTTGATTGCAATTTTAAAAATAACTGGACTTCAGGGGGCTATTTTGGTGGAGTGGATAGCAACCAGGCACCTCATGTACTTGCTTCTGTCGGTCCGGGTTCGGATCCCGCCTGTGACCAGTTTGCGGAGTGTCTTCCCCTACTCTCTCGCCCCCTTTCACAGGCCTGTCCACTGTCTCTCTCCTATCATTAAAGGCAAAAAAATGCCCAAAAAATACATTTAAAAAAATAATAATAACAAAATAAAAAAAATAACTGGACTTCATACTGATCCCATCTGTAACACAAATGAGCTGCATAATTAACAAAAGTAATTATTTTCATTTTCAAAGTTTATTTATTTTATTATTATAAGAAAGCACTTCTATGCAAATAAGCAAAACAAAATTAACTAGAAAGTGCTCAGAGAGCACAAACTTCCACCATGGTAGGTCACTTACTGCTGTTACATCTAAAAACAATAGTTCTATGATAAAGTTACCACCATAATATGATTCCTCGACCCTGAAAACCCACACCTAGCACTTGGAATCATGTTGAAATTATTTTTGTTTGGACAGTTATTGAGCAAAAATGATTGTTCGCTAATGATGGTTATCTGGATCACCACCAAAACCTAATCATTTTTAAGGCCATTACCAACATCTCCTGAAATGTCTGTCAAATCTGTCCAGTAGTTTTTGTGTAATCTTGCTAACAAACAAACAAACATACAACGGCAAAAACCTAACCTCCTTGGCAGAGGTAATGTATAACAAGTACAAAGAAGAATAATCTTATATGATCTACCCATTTTTACAAGACACTGATTAACCATGAATATAATTAAACACAAAAACTTTACATCAATTTGCTGGAGGGCCAAAGATGCCCTCACTTCCCCCTATCAGATTCATGGATTCAATTTACACTTATCTGAAAAAAAAAGATAAAGAAAAGCAATGAAACAAAAAATACAACACAGGCAGAACAAAACGTTGTATTTCAATATGATATGAATTTTGATAATCTAAAAAAAAATAAAGAGTGCAGAAAAACTGTAACTGAGACTCCTGACCAACACTATTTTCTTATTTCACCCACTTGTGGCTGCAAATGTTTCCTTCAGAATCTAAAAGAAAACTAAGAAAGCACTCGGAGAGCGCAGACCTCCACTGGTGCCACAGTCCTCTTCCATGCTGTTGTTTTCACCATAAATATTAGTCCAACCTTTATTTCATCTAAATATTTAGATTCTTGACCATGAAAACATACCATTAGCAGTTTGATTCATAATGATATCTATTTTAGTTCAGTAGTTATTCATGAAAATCACATTTTTCATCATGGCGGTTTACACTGATCCGGGTCACTCCTAAAATCTAATCATTTGTTCCTTGTTCCAGTTCGGAAATTTCCTAAAAATTTCATTGAAATCCGTCCATAACTTTTGGAGTTATGATGCTAACAGAGAAATAAACAAACAAACAGATGCTGGCAATAACATAACCTCCTTGGCGGAGGTAATTAAGACACTTTATCTCCAATAAACTGGCACAGATACATTCAAAGGAAGCTTATATAAAGATTTAGCTTCATCTGGCTGCACCAAATAGTGTATAGGCACCGAACTTTGTTTAACCACATTAAAATGATCTTTGTGATTCGTCAGGCCAAATTCAGACTGTGGTGATGTGTTTTTGGAAAGAGTGTATGCATGTGAGCAGAGCAGTGTCTGCCTCTGTCGTTCAGTCCAGTATCGGTTTCCTCCCCCTGAAGTCCATAACTGTCTGAGGTTTTTGATGTTCGGGCTGAGGAAATAAGAGGGTCTTTAAAAAGACGTTGTTCTGGCTGCAGAGCCGCACAGGTCACGCTAACAGGTCAAAGAGAGACAATACAGACCTGAGCCAAACCTCGGCGCCAACTTTCTGTTTGCCAAGACTTAAAAAAGAAACGGTGATTTGTAGACCAAACAATACTAACCAGGGTACGACCATTTTCAGTTCTCTTTATATTTGACTTCACCTCATTGACCCAGGAGGAGAACACTTGTTCCTCAGTTTGATATTCATGCAGTTTTTTGACTTTTATGGTTTGCAAAATTTTGCCATTTTACATAGGTACTGAATCAATTATTCTATGACCTTTTAAAACCCTCTCCAATGAAACAGTCCTTAAGAGAGCAACACAAGCTCCAGAAACCAAAAACAGGAAACACTGAACAATAAGAAGTTGACTCAACTTGAAGCCGATTGTCTGAAGCTGCGAGGAAACGTAAAGAAAACACCAAATCAGTTCCACAGCTTTTTTTTGCAGAGACCCTGCAGAAAGGCGTGGGTTGTTGATCCAAAGAGTGACAGTGCAGCACTTAAAGATTTAGGCAGAATAGACACAACAAGCATATTGTTCATCATTTCCTGAGGCTGACTGACTGTCGCGGAGAGGGAAACATGGCAGGCTGAGCAGAGAGGCTGCAGGGATTGTAACCCAGTCATTGATGTGAAAGAACAAAGATGTTGCATTTGGCAAAACATGATACCAGCTGCTGCTGCTGCGGTTGATGTGCTGTTCTAACCAATAACTGTAGAGCAGAACAATGAGAGCAGTGGATATAAAGGATGAAGAGTCAGCGCTCAGGACACCGTCAGTATGCAGTGTACTGTCCATAATAGATAATTTCATCACAAACATTCACAATTCTGCAATGGTATCAGGAGTTGTGCTCTCCGAGATCTCTGATCATTTTCCCATTGTACTATTCCTTGACCTGGTTGCTAGGCCTTCTCTCACGCGTCGTCAAATCAAAAGGAAAATATTTAATGACACAACCATACGACGTTTAGGGGAGGACTTGCAGTCCAGGTCGTGGGATGGAATCTATAGCTGTACTGATGCTGATTTTGCATTTGACACTCTCACCAAAGAAATGACAGATTCCATCCAGAGGACTATTCCTGTGAAGACTGTCAGATACAGAACAATCACCCAAAGTCCATGGCTCTCCAAGGGCATAATGAAATCTATCCAGCAGAAAAATAAACTATATAAACGATACATAAAAAACCCAAATGCTACAAATAAAAATGAGTATACCAATTATAGAAATAAACTTACACATATCATTAGAAAGAGCAAGAGCAACTACTATGCAGAACTTGTAAATGCTTGCCAGGGTGACTCCAAGACATCTTGGGGAGTACTTAACAAGGTCCTAAATCGGGGCCAAAAAAACCCTGTACTCCCTTGTGATGGAGACACAATATCTGACACCATCAGAAATAAAAATCTTGCCAACAAATTTAATGACTATTTTTCCTCCATTGGGGATAACCTAGCTAGTAAAATCAGTCAACCTCAGGGTGTCTCTTTTCAGCACTACCTCTCAGGTAACTACACAAACTCTCTTTTTCTGAAGCCAACTGATTGTAATGAAGTTCATGGTATTGTTATGAACATGAATAGTTCAAACTCAGCCGGAACCGATGAAATCTCAAGTAAAATCCTAAAAAACATTATCACTGAAATTGTTGAACCTTTGACCTTCTGTATTAACCTGTCTTTAGCCTCTGGAGTAGTGCCACAAGCAGCAAAAATAGCAAGAGTCACACCAGTATTCAAAACTGGTGATAAGAATGATTTGAATAACTACCGGCCCATTTCCATTCTGCCTACTCTTTCCAAAGTCTTAGAAAGAGTGGTGTATAATAGACTTACTAAGTATCTTGACAAGCTAAACATCATAGTCCCATCCCAGTATGGCTTCAGGAAAAATAATACCACCTCAATGGCAATGCTTGACCTAACTGAAAGAATCCATGATTCAATCGAGAAAGGCAACTGTGGTGTTGGTATTTTTCTGGACCTCTCTAAAGCATTTGATACCATTAAGCTTGACATCTTGATTCATAAATTACATCACTATGGGATAAGAGGCCTAGCTTTAGACTGGTTTATCAGTTATTTGTTCGGAAGATACCAATATGTTTGTATAAATAACCAAAAATCAACTAATAAAACCATCAATCATGGGGTTCCACAAGGTTCCATTTTAGGACCACTCCTCTTTATTCTGTATATAAATGACTTTGTTAATTCCTCATGTATATCACACAAAATATTATTTGCTTATGATACAAGTTTGTTTCTGTCTCACAAGAATCCTGATGAACTAGAAAAAATCATAAATGGTGAGCTTGGGGAGATAGATAAGTGGTTCAAGTGTAATAAACTCTCTTTAAATATTAAAAAAACTAACTATATTGTCTTCCGCTCCACAAAGAAAACTGACATCAAGCAAATCTCTCTTAAAATAAATGGTCAAAACATTCAAAGAATCAGCTCAATAAAATTTTGGGGGTTATAATTGATGAATTTCTCAATTTTAAATGCCATATTGAATACCTTACAAAAAAATTATCAAAATATGTTGCTTTATTTTTTAAGATAAGACATTTTCTTCCATTCTCAGCACTTCTCACCCTTTATAAAACTTTATTCCAGCCTCATCTCCATTACTGTAATATCATATGGTGTAACACATTCCCATCTCATCTCAAAAAACTTGAGGTTCTCCAAAAAAAGGTCATGGGTGCCATATCATGGTCTGAGTTCAATTCTCCCACCAGAATGCTCTTCAAACAGCACAATCTCCTGCAGTTAACTGAGTTCAACTATTTCCAGAATGCCTGTGTCATGTATCAAACTGTACATAAAATGAACCTTAAGCTTTGTGAGCTCATTCCTATCTTCCGGCCCCTGCATACCCATGCCGCCAGGAACAAAAATTTAATCACTGGGCAAAAAAGGAAACTAAAATGCATCAGCTTCAGTATTACATGCCGAGGACCGCAGATATGGAACGAGCTCGACAACGCACTGAAAATGTCACAATCCATCTCCATCTTCAAGAAAAGACTGAAATCACAACTTCTGACAATGTACCATTAATCTTCTAATTGTACCACTACAACCTGATGTATTCACTAATTTGGGATCGTCTGCTAAATGTATGTTATGTCCGTCTGCATGTTGATGTTTTTGCTGTATCTTGTTTGTAGACAACTGGGCCCCCTGCTACAAGCTTTAAATAGCTTCTTTGGGGTTACCCTTTCACACATCCAGTTTTGAAAAGTGTGAACTATGCATATATATATATATATATATACAGTATATATATATACAGGTGTATCTGTAAGGCACTTGTATTGTGATATGTGTGTGAATAAACTAAACTAAACTAGATCATTACTGTAGGTCTGAGCAACACAAATGAACAGAAAGTTTGAGCGCAATAATTAAATGTTGGTTTTGAGAGTGCACCAAAACATTTTGATTGCACCAGCAGGACTTCTCCCTCTACCCCAGTTTATAGCACCAGCAGCTGCCTGAAACACAGCGGCACATACAAGCAATAACATCAACATCCCATATTTACTGGGAGAAATACAGAAGTGTGAGATTATTATTTTAAAGTGTGAGAACCGGAGGGCAGCCACGGAACCTGAACACACATTACTTTCAACCTTTACTATCAAAATACAACAATATATTTCCATTATTATGAGCTAGTTCCCTTTAATTGAAAACATTTTCCATTTGTTATTTACTCATTTAATTTTACTGAGAAGCTTCAGCAATGCACAAGCAACACTTTATGAATTGAGCAAGCAAAGCTAAACCATAAAAATCAAAATAAAGAACTTATAAATGAAATATTGATTTGATCTTTCAATGCAACATGTTTTATTTGTTTAGGAAAAACACTGAAAGGTACAATGCACTGTTCAAAGAACTTTATTGGCATTAATGTTGGGCATTATACGGAATTATATTTGTGTTATTATTATTATTACTAAACACTTTATGACTGAAAAAACAAAACAAATTATTAAAATTAGAAAGTTAAATATACACAAATTACAAACCAGATAAAAATTTGTTACCTTTCAAAAGGATTGATTTTTTAATACAGTTTTTGTTTGCAATGACAGGATTTTGGCTTGCTCTTTCTTTTTTTGTTTTTGTACTCCTAACTTGTTCTTTGCACTCTCCTGTTTTTTTGCATTTCTGACCCATTTTGACTGTGCAGGCCTTAGGAAGCTACCTGCTAATTAGCTATGGAGGTTTAGAGCTCAATGGACCAGAAGGTCAACAATTACACTTGCTGAGAGTTAAAGTCTTAACTCTTCAAAACAGGGACGGGAATTGATAAGATTTTATTGATACCAAGGCTATTAACGATCCTGCTAATCAATTTCTTAACGATTCCCTTATTGATTCCTGTAGATTTTCTGTGGCAAACAATGTCAACCACGTCACATCATAAATAACTGCTTCTTCAAGTTGCTGGTGTTTCCACTCACTTAAGGTTGTGCAGCAGGCACCTTTTGTGAAAAAAAAAAAAAAAAAAAAAAAAAAAGCCACAATTCCGATGCTTCTGAACCCTGTCAGTGGAAGGAGTTGATAAGGGAATTGAACAGCAAAAAGACTCATGATATCTATACTTTGATGGATCTGTTAATGATACTCAACTGACATTGGTTTTGGATTCCCATCCCTACAAAGAAAAACACTTTGTATTTTGGACCCATATAGACACCCAAGAAGTGCTCATTTTAACTCTGAAAATGTTTATTTGACCGTTTAGATTTAGCCATTTGTCCCTTCAAGGGTCCCTTCCCCATGTGGGCCTCGTCCAATCTGATTGGCTGACAGGTTAGTTATGTGCTCCTCTGCGCCATGTTGTCAACAGCCCTGCATTCATTCTAACATGCCTAAGTTCTGCAAAGGGCCACTGCAAGCAAATGGGTAAAAACTGATAACAAAAGCAGAATGTCACACTGGTGGATCTATTCAGGGAGCTTGGAGAGAGAGATGTTTTAGGCAGCTGCTGGTGCTGTAAAGAGGAGGAGAGGGAGAAACAATGATGCTGTAGGCCTTCTGTTTTGTTCACAGAGGAGATGTGCTTCAAGATGCTATGAGGAGTTTCTAAGTAATTGCAAAAAAAGTCTCACTTTTAGATATATGTCTGATGAAAATACACACTTTAAGATGAGTTTTATAGCATCTAAATAGGTTATCTATAAATGCTATTCCTTAGCTTCGCGGTCGGGTCGGACAGGGCTGGACTGGCCTGGATACTCAACTTCAGGAACAAGACAATTAAAACTAGAGCAAATTTATATTATTCGGACACGTCTTAGAGCACCGGGCTGTAAGTAGAGATAAATAGCTGGCTACAAAACTAGGATACCAAGTTTTCCAAAAATTGCTTGTTGTCACACATCAAAAACTACCGCTACGTAACTAAAGAGAAACATTACCTCGTCGCTTTGCATCCTGTAAGTTGTTGAAAAAACAAGTTGTAAAGCAAAGCAGAGTTCTAAGGAAGGTCCGAGCTGCATTTTTATTAGCATCACAACAAAGCGCATGCTCATGGGTAGCAGAGTCTTTATGCCTTAAAATAGATTCTCCTCATAGCACCTTTAACATGTTAAGTGGGATGTAAAAGTAAAGAAAGAAATGATATGACCTCTTAAAATTCAACAATTCACCAAAACACATAATACATTAGAACCAATCTTCCTGCGTATCACTGAATAATTTGAGGTAGAGTGAGGAAAAATGAAAAATGTATCTGTTTAATGAATCAACAGTACACTAATTTAGACTAAGGGAAGAGTGAAGCAATATAATAGAAGTATTGTAGATAGGCTATTAGTAATAGGTGTTTTGTTCTAATTTTTAATTAAATGTGTGCATAAAATTATCAAATCACAAGATTATTACTGTTTGTAATACCCTGAACCCATAACGTCGAGGAAAGTTTGATTTCGTTACATTTGTCATTGTCAAAAACAGATTCTTCAACACATTTTAATATGGGGGTCCTGACATGACACATGATGCAAACCCTTGCAATACTTAATATAAAGTCGAAATACTCCTGTGGCATTCCAGAATAAACCGTGAAAATATCTTTTAAAAATGACTCAAGAAAACAAAAGACAAGCTGTGCGTAAAAAAGTCTTCATAGCCAAAGAAGAGTTCAACCACAACCTCACGCTCACGCCATCGCCAGATAAGTAGAAAGTTTTTCATACGTAAAACTAATTAAAACCCCACCAGACTGATTTACACCACAGCGGACCAAACTGTGCCAAAGATTAAACTCGTAAATAAATCCATCCTGATGGTGAGACCGAAGCGCCAGCAGTCCTCCGCTGTCTGATGACGCTCTTCCTTCCTCTCCACCCAGAGAAAGCCGAGCTTCACCGCAAATCTAACTCTAAACTCCTAGTGAAGGACTTTGATTTCACCTCTGATACCCAACAGGACTGCTCAAGTCTGTAGCGAGGAGATTTTACACCTGAACCGAGGCTCTGGATATTTCGCCGAGGTATGCGTAAAAAAGCGCACCGCTCGTCGCGACGCAGCGTCACCGTCCTGGATGTACAACTCTGCCTTTGAATCAAGTTTAGCGGCGACAACTTTCCACCAATGAGGATTATGAATATCACGAGGATTCTGTGGGTGTTTGTTTGGAGACTCCTTGAGTTGACAGGTAAGAAGAGCTCAGTTCAGAGAGTTTGGTTTAAGAGTTATATTCCAAATTCGGCTTTTCCTTTTAAGAAACGCTCTATTCCACAGAGAGGGATTAGCCTCTCCTCTTAACCCACAGTTATCTTTATTGAATTTTCTTAATTTACCAACTCAAACTACCTCAAAGTCTTAAAAGCCCTTTTAGTGTACTTTCCTGATTTCTGGATCCTCTGGGAGAAGCAGCTCATCCATGCTTCCTGCCATTGTTCTGTGGTTATGGGCTTAAATTCCTCTGAGAAGGAATCCTTCACAAACAACATCAGGGTTTGGCGAGTTTATTAAAATAACTGCATTCCTGAAGTGTTTGCTTTGACCAAAAATGTGGTTAGAAGGGGGGCTGATATTACCACTTAATCAATCTCTGCCTCTGCTGTCAAGAACAAGATGCAGAGTGACAGAGAAAGAGCTCTGCTGATGGTTCATGTTTGAGGCTGAGAATCAGATACTTGAGGGCTAAAAACCATGTTTATTATGTAATGCTGAACTTTTGTGTTTTAGTTTCTGAAGCACAACGTTGTGTTGTTGTTGTGTTGTAAGGTTTAAATAATAATAAGAGCTAATTCCATGATGTATTTCTGGATCTAGACAAGAAATCCTTTGGTATCTTTATGACAGAGGATGATCCAACTGATATGTTCAGCTTCCTCAAGTTTTAGAAACAGATTTAGTTTGACATGTTTGTTAAAATACAAGCGTTCAATCAATTTATTCAAAAAACATGGAGATGTAAGCACATGTAAAGGATCTGATACAGTGTGCAGCTAAAATGCAAACAAACATATCAAGTTTTCTGCTCTTTTCAATATCTGATGCCGTGGCTCTATGTCCTACACCTGCCATGCAGCACAAATATTATAAATAAATATAAATATAAATAAATCTTAGGAGCTTTTCACTCAGCTCATACAGCAGGGGTTATAGTTTAAAATGAGACTGTGGTATCTTTTACTGTGTGTTCCTGCAAACCTCCAAACACTTTGTAAATAAATCTGCACGTCAAAATAACAATGACAGTGTTCACGCTTCTCTAGTGTGGGTTTATACCGCAAAGTTTTGTTTCACTTTTTTAAACTCTTATCAAGTGTAATTTCTGGCTCTTTATAGAGTTAAAATCTAAACATTGGTAAGACTAAACATAGCAACTTTTGATCAAAACTCCTGTGCAGTGTTATAAATGCACTCCATCAGAGTACATTTTAACTACTTCAGTTTTAACTCTTAACACTGCAAAGTGTAATCATTTGTGTATTTGTGTTCTGTATATCAATGGGAAATAAGCTGCAATTAAGACACCATGTTTGGTTGGAGCAGAAAATAATGCACAGCAGTTTTCATGACATGGGCTTGCAGTATCTGTGTTCAATAACAGGGTGCAGGCAGGGTGATTGATTCTACACCTACAGCTTCAGGGTTTAAAGTGAAGAGTTCAGTGTTAAAGATCCTATAGTGACACCTATGGATTTGATTTTCTGAAACATCATTTAACGCTTGTTTTTGATATCAACTCTTTTTCAGCTGAGCTCACATTTTCAGGATTTGACCCAATCCAGAGCAAAAGTAACTCTGCACTTGCTGAAATCTTCACCAACCTTTTCAAATAAAAGATCACCTGTGGCACTAACTTGAGAAACTAAATCTACAGGTCCAAACTCAACAAAGAACCAGAATTGATGGCACTTTTTCATAAATACTTTTTTCTAAGTAATAAAAATACTGCCTACGTTTTTTGACACATTATATAAGCAAAACGTGTGACGTTAGTGCTAAGGGTTTGAGACTGGAAAACTGTCTCAGTTTTAACAGTCTGCCTTACACTGGGAAGTAATGGGACAAAGGGGAAACTGATCAAATTAACCATCAAATAGCTGGATCTGCCAGACTCATATATCCCACTGATTTGAGAAACAATCAGTCGGTTGTCGGATTAAGACCTGTTGCACATCCTGTGTTCAGGATCCACCAGAAAAATCTCAAACACCCTCCAGTAGATCAAGATCTACAGGTTGGTGACCCCTGATCTAAATACTTGTGCAACTGAAGACAAGGCAGTTTTCACATGAACCCTTTTAACATCAACAATACAGAATACAAGGTTGATTATTTTACTGTTTAATTAGCTGAGGTCAAATGCTTCTTCAGATCTTGCTTTTTGTTGCTATTTGGTGGAACAACTTGGAAAAGAGGGATTTCATATGAATCAAAACATTTCAGGCATCTCTTTAACTAAATAAGTCATAAACTGACTCATTAAGTTATTAGCTGAATCAATGCATCATTTACTGGTGTGCCCCAAGGATCCTTCTCAGGCTCAAATTTATTATCTAGCCTGGTTAAAATAAGGTTAAACAATAAAATGCTGAATAAAATCTAAGCCAAGTCTTTCACAAACAGTCTGCTGTGGCCTCATCTGAAGCCTGAAAAGTGTTTGTAGTTGTACCAAAACTATTAGTTTAAGGAATTGTAAATCAACTGCACTACTCCAACAGGATTTAAAAACTAACATGTGGAGATTTCTTCCCTTCAACGACACCTTTTCTCTCATTCTCTTAGTGATAAAGTAAACCCATCATCACAACAACACTCATTTCAGCTTAACAGGAGACATTTTCCTGAGCCACCCTAATCATAATTCATCCTGTAGGCTAGAAAATCAGCTTTCAATCAACAAATTTCCACACAGATTTGAATTTCACATTTTTTTTTTTCACAAACTTATGAGATTGTACCTTTTTTCCAAGCTGACTGTCAAAAGGTATGATATTTTGGTTTTACTGGATGTGCCATATACTGATATTTCCGAACTTATTATCCCTGAAAACAATATTTATCTTTTATTTTTTGAGCACAAAGCTACTCTTTGTCACTAATCTTAAGATACAGAAAATAATATAATAAAATAAAAATATGCAATCCCATGAGGTTTCTACTAAAATGACTTTTGCTGATTAAGGTGTAGCTTTCAAATGTAAATAAGGACCCAAATCATTAAGCTTAGCTATAAAACAAAACAATAATTAAAGGCAACAATGTGAAGTTAAAGTTCATCATAATGATTCATATTAAAGAAAAATAAAGAACATAATTATAGCAAACAAGCTTCTTTGAAGGGGTGAGTTTACAGTCTGGATTTTAGGGTCTATAAAGAGTCACTGTCCCTGATGGCTTGTGGGAGAAAGTGCAAAAGACTAAAACGTTATATTTATCTCAAAAAGTCCCTGAATGCAAGTTCAAGACCCTTTTAAAAAAATCTGTCTTCATGTTAAGCTCATTATGTGGATACACTCACTGGAACAATGGACTATTGGATCTCTGTGAGATCAAACAGCACATGATGATCAATATTTATGATTTGTAGCAGAGGAAAGAACATTGCACTTAAAATAAGCACATATTTTATATTTTATGAGTGACATCATGCACAGAGACATGTTTATATATTTAGAAATGTTGAGTTGAGTTGATTGTACTCCGCTAAGACACAAAAAGCAAGTTCTGTTGAGTATTGGATGCATATTTTTAGTTTGTTTTTTTGAAAGGGTCTCTTGTTTTATTACTTTATTGACCAATAAAAGAAGCAGATTTGCTCAGATGCTATGACCCTTTTAAACAGAGTGGGGAAGAGTCTCAAAAATTTTGCCTTGGGTCTCAAAATCACTTGAAAGGCCCCTGAAGAGGGCTTTAAAAGCTTGTTTGTATTTCCAGAATTTACTTTTATTCTCAAATCTTTGAGCATCTAACCTGACATATCAGATGGACTGTTTCACATACAAGTATCACTGGGATGTATTTCAACTCCATCTGAGCAACATCCCATAGAAAGTGTTTGGAATGGATCCTCTCAAGAAATACTGGAAAGTGATATAAGAAAAAAAGCTTTGTCTGTCAAATACTCTTTGCCCAATCAGTAGATTGCAGTCACTTCTTTCTTTTCTCCAATATTTTTATTTGTATTTTTACAAAGACAAAAATCAAACATTCAGCAACAGCTCAACAAACCCAGGCCTTAAACCCATACATTCCTTAACATACCACACATACTTCCATACCCACACTAAAGCTGCACACATATATAGAATAGATATAAAATTAATAAATTCAATTATCATTTTTACACATTCATTCAAACAAAGCCTACATCCCTGGCTTCTATAATGTTAATATATGGTTCCCAGAGCTGGATAAATTCCCTCCGTTTGCCTTTAGCGATGTACGTTAGTCTCTCCAAACCAACATGTTCTGAAAGTTCCTTTCTCCACATTCCCAACGTAGGAGCATCCACACTTTTCCAACAAAAAGCAATCGCCCTTCTTGCTTGTAAAAGTCCAAAATCCATAAGTTCAGTCTGTTTGTATGTTTGTGAAAAATCCACCGGAAATATTCCAAGCACACAGAGTTTGGCACAGAAAGGAAATTTTGTTTTAAAAACCTCTGACAAACATTTAACAACATCCTTCCAAAAATCCTGGATCTTTGGACATTTCCATAGACAGTGGATAAGAGTACCCTTTTCGTGAACACATTTAATACAAATGTCTGGAATATTTACTGACATGTGATGTAACTTGACAGGAGTTATATATATATTCTTGTCAACCATTTATATTGAAGTAATTTCAGTCTTGTACTTATTGTCTGTTTCTGTGCCTTTAAACAAGCATCATTGCAGTCACTTCTTGACTTCAGCATAACAGACCTAAACTTATATCGCTGTCTTCACAAGGATACTAAAAAGCTGGACTTTTTTTCTGAACAGGAACAAACGCTTCAGTCTTGAAATCTGTAAGATCTGCCTGATGACAGACATGGGATTCAGTTGCTTTGCAAGGTCATTGAGCATCACTTCGGTTGTTAAAAATTCTGACATTTTACTGTGAAATTATAGCTACTGTCGTGGGACGGTCACATGACTTCCATGATATAAAGCAAGAATGGCAAAATATGGCAAAATATCCTTATATGCAGATGACACTCTCCTTTATGTTACAGACCATTTAATATCTCTTTCTGCCTCACCAAAAATTAGTTCATGCCCAGTTTTTTTTAATCTTTTTGGGCTACATAACTGATTAAATCTTCAGTGAAATGTGCAGCCACTTTTATTTAAACATCATATTTCTCCCTTAGAATAGTCAACAAAGTCTTCCAATATATCAAGGTTGAGACCAAGTGTGCTCTACCATCCCTTTCTAATTAAAGATTTGGTATTTGTTTAGGAAACACTAAATGAGTTACAGAAAGAGGGGTGATCCCCCTGACAATAGCAGAGCAAACTTGGAGTGCCACGTGAGCAAAGACCTTCGCCAAGGCATTTTCAACATTGTCAGGCTAGTTATTGTCAAAAAACTGCCCTATCCTGCCCTTAATTCACAAATTCAAATCCACATTCAGATCACCATCAAAACCGTATCACTTAATCCTTGTGCCATGGTGAACATTCCCTAAAAAAATAATTAAAATGTATTGACAACTTGCTGAGTAATTAATGACAATGTGGAAAACTGCCATATCTTGCAACATTAACAAATTCTTTACAATGAGCTGGATCTATCTGCATTCAGACCACTTCTCCCTTGTCCCATGACCAAAATTCCCAGAAAATTTTATCAAAATTTGTTCTTAACTTGAAAGTAAACTTTCTTTGCAAATGCCAGCAAAAACATAACCTCCTTGGTAAAGTTAAAAATTATTTTAAAATGTCTTAGCTGCCATTTTGAGCCATATGATCAATACGTCAGTGGTGTTTCCCCTACACTGTGAATGTCTCAGAGATGGACTGAGTTTATTCCCCATTTGCCTCATGTCCAGAGTTATCAGGGGCATAATATTTTTAAAAGAAGAGCATATGAACTGCATAACGCGGTGAAATGACAAAAAATTCACATCCTTGCAGAAATTATGGAAATGTCCCAGGGTGTTAATAGGCAAGAGCTTTGTTCCTGCCTAAAAATGAGGAAACAGGGGAGGTAGAGCAGTTTGGTTCATGTGTTTCTCAATCAGGCGCCTCACACTTGCTTGTCTTCTGTTCAAGCTTTTGCTGCAACTTTCTATCTTCTCTTAGGCCTCTTTGTTCATTTTAGGCGTAGTGATGACACTTGGAGTGTTTTGTTTTGTTTTTGAAGGCCGTTCTCCTGGAGGGGTAAACTTTTCAGTTTACTTGGCGAACTAACAAGGGAAAACAGAAACCACACTCTTACTCAACATAAAGTTAAAGGGATGCTCCAACTTTCTTTTCCTTTTTGTGTTTTTGTGTCTTGCCTCACCCAAGAGTCCATAACAAGCAGATAGACACTGTTATTTCGACTTTGTGCAGTAACAAGAGATGGACAGAGCTTGGCTACCACTAGTTAGCTTAGCTCAAACACTGGGAGTCAATGGGATGTGTTAGTTCACATGCAAGAGCTGTTCAAAAGACTAGACTTGTTCAACTCTATCGCAAAAAAATGTGGAATAAGGTCAACAAAACAAAGCCTCTGTCTTCAGGTAGAAGACAATAACATGTTAGCAGAAGACAACGTAATGTAAGGTAAAAAATGAGTCAGAACAAGCTCACAAGACAATTTAGAGTTGCTAAAGAGCTAACACTACCCATCGTCTCCCAGTGTTTGAGCTAAGCTAATTAGCCGTGAGCAAGCTTTGTCTTCGTGACTGCACATACAGTCTAAAGAATGGTGTCGATTTCCTTCATAGACTTGTGAACAAGGCAAGATACAGTACAAAAACAAAAAAGTTGGCGTATCCCTTTAATGTATAAGTTTGGTTTCTACAGCTTTCGCATTGTTTACAGAATGAAGTAGAACAATATACTCACCCAGAAGGCTTTCCTGATCCAAACAGTGCTTCGGGAGATATTTAGATTCAAAATCGAGCGGCGGACACACGGGGCATGTACAGCGCCGCTCCTGAAACTGCATTAATCGTCCAAAAACTCATTAGTTTCACCAATATTTCATCATGGTCCTCTCGCGCTACTCCTCCATTACAGTCCAGGGTCGCTCCACACATGTTTTCGTGACTGTGCTGACCTCTGAACTGAAGACTGCCCTCTGGCCAGCTGTTCCTCTCTTTGCCTCCGCGTCCTTCTTTCGATGAGCTCCTCATCTGTAAACTCTGGCTCAAAACTGTAAGGACACCCATCATATTCAAAGTTCTCCTCCACAACATCTTCATCCGATAGATATTCGTCCATTTTGCACAAAACTGGAAGAAGAAAGTTGTTCAGAAGCCGGCAGTCGCCCCTGAAACAATGAGCCGTACTGCGCATGCGCGGAGGCATACATTCTTCTTCTTCAGTTCAGAGGTCGGCACAGTTACAAAACATGTCTGGAGCCACACAGACTGTAATGGAGGAGTTGCCCGAGCGGACCATGATGAAATATTGGTGAAATTAATGAGTTTTTCGCCGATTAATGCAGTTTTAGGAGCGGTGCGATACATGCCCTATGCCCTGCCATTATACGGATGTCCACCGCTCGATTTTGGATCTAAATATCTCCCGAAGCACTGTTTGGATCAGGAAAGCCTTCTGGGTGAGTATGTTGTTCTTCTTCATTCTATAAACAATGTGAAAGCTGTAGAAACCGAACTTATCCATTAAGGCTCTTACAACTCAAATAACTCTCCCGTGTCCTCTCCTCCAGATGCCGTCATCGACTTGACCATGATCTCCACAGCTGAGGTCACGAATGTCAACCACTTCTCCATCACCTGTATCAACGGAGAGCGCAGCCCTGCCCAGGTGGAGCTGGACATCAAGAGAGACAACAGGATCCTCGTTTTCCCCAAAGAGCCAAATTTTAAAGTTCATAAACCCAGGAACAGGGAGGCTGTGGCCAGAGGCTTCAGGGACCTGGACCATATCGGTATTTTCTACTGTGAATCCACTCGGGAGCCTCCACCGCTGGAGATGGTCACAATGATCAACAACATAGGCAGAGGTGGGATCACACTTTATGTAATTACTTTTTAATACCTGGAGTGAACAAAGCCTTTAGTAGGACCCACACGTTTACCATAAATCCAGTTATATTAGTGTGTTAACTTTGGTGTTTCATGTTTCCGCAGCAAATTTCATCCCGACTCACCTCACAGTAACTGCCAACAAAGGTGAGACGGTTCACCTCAACATGCAGTTAGTCAGCTCCCAGAAGAGGGATGTGACATGGAAGTACAACGGTGAGAAAACAAACACACAAACACAAAACTGGAGTCCACTAATGACAAACATCCAGGCTTTTCTCGAGGGGGGCTGAATAAATAACCAATAAATGTATTTTCTGGCACATCTGAGACAAAGCACTCACTGTTTTTTCCGTCTCTTTCTGCAGGAAACTACTTCTACATGACTCACTGGAACGATATGATAAACCGCACAGCTGTACTGACGGTGGAGAACGCAGCTTTTGCCAATCAGGGCATCTACAGTGCCAGCTATGTGGGGGACAGCCCGCTCAACGGAGCCTGGATGAGGCTCATTGTGAGAGGTTTGTTGGCCCCTAACTATCACAACCTAACTCAAGAAACAGAAACAAAAACAAGATCAGAGTGACGTGAGGTTTTATGGGGGGGTAAGGGCACACATTTTCCCCAAGCTTTACACCTTGTGGTCTTGTGCTTTCAAGAAATTAATAAACAAAATGCAAGAGGATATCAAAAGGTTAGGATTAAGTTCATTTACATGGACTTGATAATCATGGTTATGAGCCTTATCACAGTTTGTGTCATATAAGGGTTACGCTCTTTACAGTCCTACTCAGTATTATTGGCACCCCTTCATTATTTTCATTTCTTTAACAATATCTTCAGAAATAAATTGAAATGTACCAAGTTTATGTCATCAGGATCTTTTAATTAAAGATCCAAAAGACTTTAACAAAAAAAAAAACATTTTTACAAGTTACATATTGTAATTTCAAAGAGAGAACTGAAAAAGCATGTGCAGCAATAACAGCACCCCTCTTCAGTATTTTGTTGCACACCCTTTGGCACTGATGGCAGCCTCCAAATGTTTCTTGTAGCCATCTATAAGCTTCTTGCACTTCTCAGATGGTATTTTCTCCCACTCTTCCTTTGTAAATTGTTCAAGCTCTTGAACATTTGCAGGTTTCTTTTCCCCAATGGCAGATTTCAGCCAGACCAAAGATTTTCAATCAGATTGAGATCTTGAGAACGCCCTTAAAGGTTCTGCCCATTCCCAAACACTTTCTGTGGGTTCTTTCCCAGGTGGACTAGTTAAATACATTGGATGGTCCATCTGGTGTGTCAGGTTATTAAGTGTTTGGAAAATAATGTTCTGTAGCCTGTTTATCACAGATCTTAACAGGTCATATTTTGATTTTTCTATCATCTCAACTTTCTATGCCAAATAACAAATCTTAATTTCTTCTAAAGTCATAATAAAATAAGTCACTTTCTCTACTTCATTTTCTAATTAACTGAACCATCCTTTCTGGAAAAGAAAGACAAAAAGGTCTAAACAATCAAACACATCTCTTGAAGGATAAAAAGTTATTTGTGTAATTTAAGTTCTTTAACTGAACATTTTATGTGTACTTTATCGTATTTAGATGCAGCTATGGTTAGCTGATGCCAAGTTTAGTAGAGTTTAGCACAAAGAAGTCAATACCATATTCTGTGTTGGAATCTAGCCTTACAATTACTCTAAATACCTTGTGCTGTATTTAAAAAAAAAGTTGTTTTTTCTCAAGCGTGACCACTTCATGAGTGTAAGAGCTGCACCATGTGGCTGAATCAGCTCTTCAATACTAACACCATCTCCACCCTCCACCTGCTCTGCTTTGACTTTTGCCTGATCTCTGTCTTTATGTCCACCAGCTGCTGTGATTCATATTTTTTTCTGTTTTACTGCACAATTGCATGTCTGTTTTTATTACAGCCTCAGAAAATGATCTCCAAAACACTAACAGGCTGTTTGTGCTCAAAATACTAGTGAAAGGTCAATAGTAGTTTCATCTTGAAGAGGCTGCTGCCAGACTGCAGTATCAGTTTTGTTTCTGAGGCAGAAAGCAAGTATAGTTTCTCACTTCAGAAATAAGTTTTGTTTTTCTTTTGCTGCAAAAAGAATCATGTTGCTGCTACTTTAATGCCTCCACTTGGCTATGGAGATGTTTTATATCTGCATGCATCTTCTCAAAGCCTGAACTGTTGGATACTGTTTGTCATAAGCAGTAAGCTTCATAACAAATGTCATGGCTCTAGTGCAGGTTAAAGGCACAGGAGGAAGATGAAGCAGGCTGTAGATGCTCTGACTGAATTGGTTGATAAATCTGTTCCTGTGTCTGTAATTGACTTTTGTCTTAACTTTCTAAATGTGCTGCTGTTTGTCTTGGCTAGAACAATCTTGCAAATAAGATTTTTAATCTCAATGAGGTTTTCCTGGTTAACCTGTTCAGCCCCTGTTTTAAGCCTTCTGCTCAAAAATGACTCATAAAGAAAAGAGAGTATCTCTTTACCCACAAGGTCTACTTGAATCATTCTGGTGTCATAACAAAAGTAACACTTGAGAGATTTGTCCAGATGTGGAATCATTTGTATATGTGTTACTGGGAAAGAGTAAATGAAGATAGAAGTCAGAATAATTAGAAGATTTCATCCTTGCCTAAATAAAAAAAAAGTTTTTATTGTAAATATCCCTTGGAAATGATGCTGGAGTGGCTGTAAAACTGTAAAACTGAATAATAAATGATTTTACATCATCTCTGCAAAGGACTATTTGACTAATTAAGAGGTTTTATAACAATATGGTCAGGCAAGAATTTTGAAAAACAGTTCACTTTTTCTTGCGGTTTGTTAGAGAGCGTTCAAGCATTAACGAAATTGGATCCTTTAGGGCTGAACAGGTTAAATAAAGGTCATTATTATTATGATCAATTTGGCTGGCCCTCACTGGACTCGCAGAAACTGAATAACTGTTATGTCCTTATTTATTTAATTTGTTTTCCTCATGCTTAGTAAATGTATTCAAGTGAAAAGTTCTAAAAGCTACAGTCTTGACTCAGTCACAAACATATTCTTAATATATGAACTAGGGCTGAACAATTAATTGCAGATTAGATTAAATCGCAATATGGCTTGTTGCAATTTTCAAATCGCAGAAGGTTCAATATTTTTAGCTCAAAATGTGTTGAACATTTTGGCATTGTGATGTAGTTTTTTGCAATTTCATGCCTATTTATTACCTCTATTCATACACTTTTTTCCCACTTTTGGACCATTTTTTACCTTTTTTTAACTCCGTTTTTACAACTTTATGCCTGTTTTGACCCCATTCATCTTTTTTTGGCCACTGTCAGAACCATGTTTAGAATTTTTACATGGTTTTTGAAATCTAATTTCAAATTTAATTCCCATTTTCCGCAATTTCATACCTATTTTGCTTCTGTTCTTCACTTCTCCACTTTTTCTCAAATCTTTTGTCCTTAGATTATTTTAATGTCATTTTGGTTTTACTATAAAAAGATCTACTGCTTATGTTTGTTTAAGAATACATAAGATGAGGAACATTAAAACAATTGCAGAGTAAATTGCAATATTGGGGAAAGAATCTCAATTAGATTATGTTCTAAAATCGTTCAGCCCTAATATGTACCCAAAGTTTGCCTTGCTTTGGGTTAAAGACGTTTCAAATAATGCTGCTCCTGCAGACTGGAATCTGCTGCAGGAGAAATTAGGTCTGAAAGAGCCTTTTTTTTTCTTTTTAAAGGCAGAGTACAGACATCATAGGAAGATGCTTCAGACTTTATATGCTTTGACTTTGACTTTCTGCTTCATGACTCCGAGTTGTTCACATGTGTTATTTCTTTTATTTCTGTATCTTCTATCTGCTGTGCATCTTGACTCGGACAGTCCCTGAAATGAGATTCTGAATCTTAATCAGATTTACCCAGTTAAATAATATTTAAATAACAGAGTAGGGCTGGAGATATGGCAATCCCAGATTTTTTCCCACAACACTCGATTTACGATTTTAATCAATTTTTCTCTCCCTAAAAGAAACAAAACTCCCAGTGACATAAAAATGAAACAAATCAAGTTTTGCCTTTATGTTGTCTAAATGTTTCCCTCTTAAAGTCGAAGTCTGGGTCATAAAAGGTTGATTATGTAGTATAAACGTAGGCAGGTTTGTCTACATAAACACTAAAAGGCTGAGGTATTTTTACAGTATTAGCATGAAACTCTCTGATCAATATTTAATCTGCTTAAATAACAAATACAAGCCTATAAAAGTGCTTGTGCAAACCCTACAAGGCCGACCATCATGAAAATTGTATTTTTTTCAAAAATTGCAAGTACTTACAATTG
This sequence comes from Scarus forsteni, assembly GCA_036419115.1. Taxonomy (NCBI): domain Eukaryota; kingdom Metazoa; phylum Chordata; class Actinopteri; order Labriformes; family Labridae; genus Scarus; species Scarus forsteni. Next base: position 47,218,087 of record JAZDUH010000136.1, read on the forward strand.
GACTAAGGCAAGAAAAAAAATCTTGATTTTTAATTTTTTTAATCCTCAGCAGAAAATAATTTGCATTAATCGATTTTATCTATTTTTTGGCCACTTCTATAACAGAGTATAGGAAGATGAGACTCATGACATTTATCTATTTTGGTTTACAATGAAAAGACATTTTTGATGCAAAAGCCTTAATATTTGACTGCTTGTGTTTTTCTATCTAAATAGTAGGCTGGTGCAGTTATACGGAAAATCAAGGATAATACTCACTGTTTTGCATATAATAATCACCATCAAATCAAATCTGGAAACTGGTGAAGATGCACAGCTCAAACAGACAGTTTGTTAGAGAAGAAATTACAAATGCTCTCTCATCTATAAAGTATAACTACGTAGTTCAATATGGATTAATGCTTTTTTATTTAAATAGCTGTTAAATTTTCTTTCATGTTTATCTTAGTATACTGTTTAGTTTTTTTCCCTCTTATTATTTATACCTCTGTATTGTTGTTAAAGTTCCAAAAGGCCATAAAAAGTGAATTACAAAAAAAAAACATGGTTTTATGAGTTTATATATGGATCTGGCACCAGTCATTTTGTTTTTTGTCCCTGCAGACTGTCCCAGTAAGAAGTGGGGTCCTTACTGTGATAAAGACTGTCCGGACTGCCTGAATGGAGGAGTGTGTCATGATGCTGATGGAGACTGTATCTGCCCCCCAGGCTTCATGGGGACACGCTGTGAGACAGGTAGGTGCTCCGTTTATACTGTATCCTCAAAAACTGCACCGCTGCTGGTTTGATTGTGTGGAAATGAGCAGGTAATCAAAAAGGAGAGGATGTATTTGGGTAAGAAAATCCCTTAAAGTGTTTTTGAATACCTAACAGAAATTACAGACTTATCTCACCTATTGACTTGGTTACATCCCTACTATTTACCAGATCAATGCTTCAGTATTACCTATGTGGTAATAGTGCTCTTCCAGTCTTTCCGATCATATAGGCCTGTTCACTGAAGTTTTTAAGTTCTCCATAATAATTGGCGAAAACAGCCACATGCTTTCATACCCATTTACACGCCAATGATGCAGCAGGTGGATTAAGTGTATTACCCAAGGACAAACCAACATGTGAAGGTCAGAGCTGGGCTCAAACCAAAAACATTTTCATTTATGGTAGAGCGTTAAACCGTATTAAGCCAGTGACAGCCCTATCTTTATCAACTGCACGACTCTTCGATGCCTTACCAGCGTTACCGCCTTCAACTGAGTCAGGCTCAGACTACGACTGTTGAGCAAGAGTCAGAACATCAGTGGGGTCAGCACACGGGACATCCCCTTGTAGGTGTTTAGTCCAGTTATCCTCCAGTTGAAGGATTGACTCAGTTTAAGGCGGTAATGCTGGTAAGACATCGAAGAGTCGTGCATGACAAGAGGTCATGACCTCTGGCATCCCAGGGTCAGAAAGCAAGAAAGAAAGCAAGAAAGAAAGCAAGAAAGCAAGCAAGCAAGAAAGCAAGAAAGAAAGAAAGAAAGCAAGAAAGAAAGCAAGAAAGAAAGAAAGAAAGAAAGAAAACTGGAAAAAACGAAGGCTAAAATATACAATCTTGAGCAATCAGAGCAGAGGATCACCGATTGGAACGAGCTTGATGAAAATACTAAAAATGTCCCATTCCATTTCCACCTTCAAGAAAAAACTGAAAATTCAACTCTTAGCAAAGTATGTTTAATGTGCTGATTAATAATTATATGAATACAAGCATCTTATTGCATCTATGAATTCCTCTTGGTTAACATTGCTACTGTACTTTGCATCAAATCCAATGTAACCAGAATACTGAGATTGTCTGTTGTTTATTGTGTGTCTATTATCTTCTGTATGTTGTCCATATTATAAGGATATCTGTCCAATATCTTATATTCATGGAAAACGGGGGTCTCAATTCAAAGCTTTACATAGCTTCCTTGGAATGACCCTTTTCACACATCAGATTTTGAAAAAACAAACAAACAAACAAACAAAAGAAAAAACATACTTGTATACACCATGTATTGCATTGTATTTCCTGGATGATGTGTACACACACACACACACACACACACACACACACAGACAGACAGACAGACACAACAGGTACAAGACTGGTTTACAGAAAAATAAGTTGCAAAATATATAAAGTAATACCTAAAAATTTCGGGAGAAGGATTACTCAGACTGCTTTTTGAGGAGACATGGATGCTTGAAGAAAAGAGCTTATAGCTGTTTGTTTTGTGTTTGCTTGCTTTGTATCGTCTCCCTGAAGGCAGAAGTTCATTTTCTAGTAAAAGAATATAAGAAGGACCATTAAAGGAGACAAATCATACTGATGCATGATTTAATACTTACATATAATATAATAAATTTGAAAACAAGACCTTACACCCCCTTAATTTTCAAAAAATGAGATACTGTATTTTTTCTGATATCCTAGAACGAGATTTGATGCCTCTGAAAATAGGTCATTGCGAGATGACCGCGAGATTTAAATCGTCGTGACGACATGAGGTACCTTTCTTTTTATTGGAGTAATCTGATAAAACACTTCCTCCTCTGTGATGTCCGTTAGCCCCACAACCATCAGTCAGGAACACATCCACCAAGCAGCAGTATACAGCTCCCTAGCTCACACTCACTCATTACCAGCTCTGGCCTGTAGGGGGACTCAACACGTGGTCGCTGCTTTGAGCCTGTCGGAAAATACAGTAGAAGAAGAAGTACAGGCTGGCTCTACCCCAGATAGAACTGACCAATCAGAGCACAAAGGGCTGTGACGTTGCAAGGTTACTGTAGGTCAGCCTGAGATCTGAGCGTTTCAACGAGAGCTTGATAATGGCCTAAAATGAGGATTTTGAGAACACTATTGTGGGGCAATGAAGGAACTAAATGACTTGTACTGAGGGCAGAAATGCTTTACAGGCATCCTAGTCTGGCACAGTGAAAAGGAGAAACAAGGATGATATGTCTCTTTTAAGAATCTTATGTGCCTGGTTAGTACCAACACTATCACTATGTTGGTACTAATTGCTACTTTGTCATGCAGATCCACACAACACAAGAATGCAGCAATACCAAACTATTTTAAGATTTATCCTCCAAACAACAGGACTTTGTAGGGAGTACAAGGCTGCCATGCAGATATTGTGACGAGTATTTTTACTACATACAGCTACAGGCAGAACTGTGATTTGCACTCCACCATCTGATTTATTTGATTTTTTAAAGTATAACAACTGGTTAACCATAAGTACATGGATGAACCACTTCAGTTTCCTCTGTGATGTTTTGCAAAGAAGGCTGAGGCATGTTGCACCAAAACCTGAGGAATTCAAATAAACACATTTGTAAATTATTCTTTCTCTTCTTCTCTCGCAGCCTGCAGGGAAGGAATGTTTGGCCGAAACTGCCAGGAGTCCTGCGGCTCTGAGATGATTTGTAAGGGGCTTCGCTTCTGTTTACCGGACCCTTACGGCTGCTCCTGCGCCAGCGGCTGGTTTGGGACCCGCTGTGAGAAACGTGAGCTCCATATCACCTTTGGCTAATACCTGGTTTGGTGAATATGAAAGATTGAATTCAATGACTTCACTCTTTGGCTTTTTATTTTCCATTACCAGCCTGTCATGGTGACCTGTATGGACCTGACTGCACGCTGAGCTGCAAATGTCAGAACGGAGGGGTCTGTAACCGTTTCAGTGGATGTCAGTGTCCCACTGGGTGGAGAGGGCAGAACTGTGAGAAGTCTGGTAGGTCATCTTCAGACCAAAGATTCGCAACAAGACTGTTTGAGAACATAGCACAGGATAAGCGTGCTGCAGATGGATTTATAAGATGGGGTATGTCACACAACAACAGGCTGTTTCAACAGACAAATACTGACAATACAGTTGCAAGAAAAAGTATGTGAACCCTTTGGGATTACTTGGATTTCTGCTTAAATTGGTCATAAAATATGTTCTGATCTTCCTCAAAGTCACATCACTAGACAAACACAGTCTGCTTAAACTAATACCGCACAAAAAATTAGAAGTTTTCATGTTTATTTTTTGACAAAAAATCTAAACAGTCACAGTGCAGAGTGGAAAAGTATGTGAACCCCTTGGCTAATTACTTCTCCAAGAGCTAATTGGAGCCATGAGTCAGCCAAAAGTCCAATCAATGTGATAAGATAGGATGTGTTGGTCAAAGCTGCCCTGCCTTATAAAAAACACACACCAGTTGTGAGTTTGCTGTTCTCAATAGGTATTGCCTGATGTGAACCATGCCTCGCACAGAAGAGCTCTCAGATGATCTACCATCAAGAATTGCTGACTTACATGAAGCTGGAAAGGGTTACAAAAGTATTTCTAAAAGCCCTGAATTGAATTGAATTAATTTTTGAATTAATTTTTTGCTTCGGTCATGTCAGCACACTTATACAACATCACACATTGTCAATAGATGATCACATTGTACATGTCCGAAAGGGAAGACGGAAGAAGCAGAGCTTATCTAGTCCTGTCCCCATTTCCTCAATATTTAGTCTCCTCTTTTTTCACGTATCATCAGATTATTGTAAATTTTTATTCCATTTCCAGAAGTATGACATAATTCTTGACTGTCTTTTAGTGTCCATATGTGACCTTTAATGTCCAATCCTTTGTTCCAAGTACGGCATAATTCATGAGTGTCTTTTTAAAGTTCCTTGATTTGATTTTTTTTTTTTGTTAGTCCTGGTTAGTGATGTGGGGGTGGTGTGTCCGGGTTATTTTTCTTTTTTTTTTTCAGGTTTCAAACATGTGTTAAACGTGTGACTCGTCGTCACTTTCCTCCTCACCCAGGCGTGCTCCTGCACTGTCGTCCCGGGCTCTGCCCATGTGTCCACGGAAAGACAGACTGTCTACATGTGGGGAAAGTTCAGCACTATTGCTACTCTGCCAAGGTGTGGTCGACCTGTAAAGATGACTGTGAGAGCACAGCGCAGAATGCTCAATGAGGTGAAGAAGAATCCTAGAGTGTCAGCTGAAGACTTACAAAAATCCCTGGCACATGCTAACATTATTGTAGACAAATTTACAATACGTAAAAAATTACACAAGAATGGAGTTCATGGGAGGACACCACCAAGGAAGCCATTGCTGTCCAAAAAAACATTGCTGCATGTTTGAAGTTTGCAAAAGAGCGCCTGGATGCAAAATTGAGTTGTTTGGAAGTAACACACAACGCTATGTGTGGAGAAAAAAAGGCACAGCACACTAACATTAGAACTTCATCCCAACTGTGAAACATGGTGAGGGAGCATTATGGTTTGGGGCTGCTTTGCTGCCTCAGGGCCTTGGTGGATTGCTGTCATCGACGGAAAAATGAATTCCCAAGTTTATAAAGATATTTTGCAGGAAAACTTAAGACTGTCTGTCCACCAACTGAAGCTCAACAGAGGATGGGTGATGCAACAGGACAACGACCCAAAGTTGTCAACAATGGAATGGCTTCAACGGAAGGAAATATGGCTTCAGGAGTGACCCAGTCAGAGTCCTGACCTCAACCTGATTGAGATGCTGTGGCATCAACTCAAAAGAGCGATTCACACCAGATATCTCAGGAATGTTGCTGAACTGAAACAGTCTAGGACAGAATAGTGGTCCAAAATTTCTCCTGACCATTGTGCAGGTCAACTACAGGAAACGTTTGGTTGAGGTTATTGCTGCAAAAAGAGGTCAACCAGTTATTAAATCCAAAGGTTCACATACTTTTTCCACCCTGCACTGTGACTGTTTACATAGTGTGTTGAATTAAAACATGAAAACTTATAATTTTTTAGGTTCACATACTTTTTCATGCAACTGTATGTTTTTCCAGTGGTCGTGGCCCCCTCATTGACGAGAAACACAAAATTAGCATCATCTGTTTCCCAGTTGAAATACAATGTCTACAGTTGACTGTAAGGAAATTTTATTTTTTAAGATTCTATCCCAAAGCCTGTAGACATCTTTTTTACTTTATTCCTATAAAGGGAGCGAAGTAACAATCAAAGTGGAAACCTGAATTTTGAAAAAGAAAAGGTTTGAATGGCAATAAAAAGTTTCTGCACGTCAAACTGTGTGGTGATTTTATGGAACAGTTTGGTTATGGAGATAAAACAAAGTACAAACACAAATCTGTTTAAAAAGATGTATAAAAAAACTGTTTATAAAAAACTAAACAGAAGAGGAAGTGTGTTATCTGAGTGATGGGGGAAATAAATGAATTTAAAAAATTACTTTGCTGAAGTTGATTAGTATTTGCCATACTGTGTATGGATATTAGAGATATTTAGATATCTAGATCTTTGTTTATGTAGAATATGTATATTATGTCTATGTCTATATTAGTATATCTTGCAGTTGCAAGTCCCTCAAGTCTCTAATACTGAAAATTTCCAGATATATAAATAATTTCAATCAAGCCAAGAAGAAATATTGCTAGAATTATTAAATGAACATTTCAGATGCCAAAAGTTTGAGTGTATTAGTGTTGAATTACATTGAGTTCTAGCTAGCACAAATCCTGTCTAGCCCAGGGATCAAACCAGCAACCTTCTTGCTGTGAGGCAGTTGCACTACCTGCTGCTCCACCATGCTGCCCCAGCAACATAAAATATATGTATTTTTAAAATCACCTCAAAAAAAAGTGTCTTCAACTCATGAATAATATGAATTATTTGTAGAGTAATCAGTCTGTTTTACAGGACAAGCTGGCCTAATTAGCTGAAGATAAAACCCTCATAATCATCAGCTCATCTCTTCACATCTTGGGCAATTAAACTGCAAATAATCCTTGGATCTGTAATAGTTTGCAGGATTCGTCATGCTAGTTAAAATAAGGCTTAATAAGAAAGGCGTTTAGTTTCAAAATCTGACTAATGGTTTGAGTTAGAGCTCATTATCTTTGCAAAAGTGGAGAAAGAAATTAGGTTGGGAATTTGTAAACTTTGAAATGGCATTAAGTATCCAGGAGCATAAGGCTTAAACCCCACGGCTGCATCCATCCAATTTCATTCTCCATCATTTTTTTCAGCTTCCAGATCAATATCCTGTGAAAATATCCACCTTATTTTGTTCTCTCTCCTGTGTGCCTCTCATCTATTTCAGACCGGGCTCCACAGATCCTGGATTTGGAAAGTGTTATGGAGTGGAATCTGAACTCCAGCCCCAAGATCTCGTGTTCAGCCACAGGCAACCCCCCGCCCAGCCACACCAGCATCGAGCTCAGAAAGTTGGACAGCACGGTTATCAAGGTAGAAAAATCCCAGCATCTGCTCACAGCTCGCCTGCCAAGACAACTCATAGCACACTTTAATATAAAACACAGGTCAGAGAAGGTGATTCAGCACAAAGGTCATTTTTATTTCAGTTATTAAATGATGGGTCACCACTTTAAACAGCTAGAATAACAATGAATATTTCTTCTGATGTTTTTAATGTCATGACAGCTGGAAGAGCTCCCCTCAAAAATATTTGGCACGCTCAAAAAAATAACTTTGTGGTAAAGGCGTGCATCTCAACTGAACTAAACCTGAACCAGTGAACCAGAGCCAAACAACAAATATGAAAGCAGCCAGGATGCTGTTGAGCTGATAAGTGCTTGTGGGAGAAGAATAACTATCATGGTACAATAGAAGATCCAGTGTGGTTTCAGGACAATTTCAGACCAAAGATTTGCTTTGCCATGAGACCAGCAGACAACGCTTGCCTTCAGGGCAGTTTAAGTCACAAAGAGCTTCTTTAAAGGGATATACCAACTTATTTCTTTCTTTTCGTGTCTTGCCTCACTCCTGAGTCCATGACCGTTATTCCAGCTCTGCATGCAGTAACAAGGAAGAGATGGGCAGAACTCTCCCACCGCTTAGCTCAAATACTGGGGGTCAGTGGGAAGTGTTAGCCTGCCTCTGCCTACAGTCATCAGACCACCTCTTCTACTCTAAATGGTCCTTGTTTGCTTGGAGTTACTTGTTTCGTTATCTTCTACTATCATCGTTTTACCTTCTACTCGTAAAGATAGGCGTTTTGTTGAATCACTTCTGCCATGGTTTGTGCTAGAGATGGGACATTCCTGAACGAGCTGATTCTTTTGAATGGCTCTGTTTCAGTGAACAATGAAAACCGATTCAAAGTTCTTAGTGAGTCTTTCGTTTGTGAGTAATTCTTAAATGCAAATTGCCTGCAAATTAAAGAATTGGAGAAGCCTGAAAGTTGTTTTTGCCTTTGGGCTCTGGACACTGTTTATCGCTGAGCATTGTGATTTCTTACTGGTTATGGTCACCTTACCCACCACTGTGAGCTCTACGCTAAAGATGAGTGGCCCTCCCTGACTCCCTGGGTCAATATTCACTGGATAATGATGATTTAAAAGTCTGTCTTTGGACTAGTTCTGTCCTTTCTATGTTCTCGTCTGCAGAATTCGAGGAGTACCTATGCCTTATGCTCTTGTGCAACTTATCACCTAAATGTGCCCAGAGTTTGAACTGAATTTGAAGTGAGCTTTTTGTACCTCACCAGCTGTTCTTTCCATTTTACTTACAAGGCAGCAAGAGTTACTTTAACTGTCCTCAAAACTGTTGCACTTCCACTGTCAAATTGTCCCTTTACAAATAAATGAATTAATAGTAACCATACTTTACTTTTAAATATAAATGTAGTCTGTTTAAGTTAATTCAAAATAAAATAATAAGACCTAGTTCTAGTGCATTCCTTGATAAATCCACTTTGCAAAATTGTGTGATAATTAATACAAGTATTATATAAAGTGTTCTGATCCAAAATACATGATTAACATTGTGTGAAAAGTGGCTCCAAAATATGTAGAACTATTTCTTTAAATGTGCAAAATAAAGCAGGTTCTTGGTAGAAATAGAGAAAACCGATTGTTTGGGGTTCTTGTTAGGAAGACTTTTCCAGGACATTTATCAGGAGAACTTGGTAGGGGTTGTTTTTGACGATGTCTATGTCACATGTAAGTGTTTCATGATTTATCTGTGAGGGATAATTTCATGTGGGATGAGGGTCTAGGGTAGTTTAAGCTAACAGCTAACAACAGCGTGAGCCTCTACGTCATATGCAGCAGTGTTGCTTCATATGGATTGGTCTGTGATGAGTGTGACAAGCTGAAGGATTGTCCAGTTACAAGCTGCTGTAGTTTCTGAAGGCTCTGCCTCTGAAAATATTTTCTAACTGCTATTTCCCAGATGGATTACTAAAATATTTCCGTGATGGATATTATGGATATGTCCGTCTGGCGTGTCAGGTTACAAGGTAGAAGGAATAAAAATCATTTTTCAGGACAGTTAAAGCTTTTCCAGGACATTTTTGTTCCTCATTTCCTATATGTTTTCCATGTCTGGAAAATTGGTTAATCATTTTCCAGGATTTCCAGGATGTGTGGGAACCCTGTATATACATGCATCTACCAGTCCGGGTTCAAATCCGCCTGTGGCCTGTTGGCAGAGTGTCCTCCCTGCTCTCTTTCTCATCCCCTTTTACAAGTCACCCCTCTCTCCTGTCAATAAAAGCCGAAAGTGCCAGCAATCTTAAAAAGAAAAAAAGATAAAGGATTGTTTGGGTATCTCTGTGAACACCACAGTATGGCTAGCCATTAGCTTAAGCATCATGAGGTCGAACTGCTCTGTGGCTTTAAGATCGACTGCATGATAACACGTCTGAGTCAAACTCGGAGGAAGTCGACGCCACAATGGTCTGAACAGATAAGGCTGTATATCACACTGCAGTGTAGCTTTAAGCATGTGCCACCTTGAAGTGACATGTGCATATTTATGTGTTATTTCTTCTGTCCTGTTTCCTCGATAATGTGAATAATCTGATAAAAACATACGGCAGTCATTCCCACGGGAACTGAGCCTTTCTCACCGCATGGAAAGTCTTATCACGGCTCCAAGCAGGAGCAAAAAAGGTGCAAAAATGAAGGTGTGGTTTACGTTTCCAATTAAAATGTGCTTTGTTTTCCTCTCTCAGGCTACTCGCACAGTCATGGACTCAAATAAGAGCACGGCCCTGTTTGACATCCCGCGTCTAACAGCCCAGCAGGGAGGATTGTGGGAGTGCAGGGTGTCCACAAATGGAGGGCAGGACTCCCGCAAGTTCGTCCTCACCGTTAAAGGTCTGTCTTTATTTCTCAGTAACATCTCAAGTAACAAACACAGATGAGGGATTCTTGTAGAATTTAGATGTTTGACCTCATTGCTGTGCCTCCTCAGAGCCCCCTGTGCCCACCTCTGCTCCCAAACTGATGGAAAAAAGGAGCAAACAGCTGCTGGTGATGCCTGTGGACTCCCACAAAGGAGACGGCCCCATCATCTCCACTCGGCTCCTCTACAAGCCTGTGGAGAACGGAGACTCCTGGTCCTCCATCATAGGTATGTTCTCATGTTAAACAGCACATTTTCCCAGTTAGTTTCTCATTATTAAGTGGAAGAAAAAACACATGCAGCCCCATCAGTCAAAGTTATGGATCAGCTGCAAAACCAATTCAAAGGCTTAGTTTTGATTCAGAATAAAACTAAAGCCAAATGTTTTGATAAAAGACTATTTCAAGGAGGTGAAAAAGCAACCAGACCACACAGGTTTGATGTGTTCAAAGCAGAAAGAGACCAAATATGGAAAAGTACTGCCTTTCTCTGATAAATTAGTTTTCCTTTTTTCCTCAACAGTAACCATAAATTAAACTGAAAGCACTAAAGATCACATTTGAAATGTGTATTCTGGATGTGCATTTTAAATAACCTTGCAGTGCAGATGAATCAACCTGATTAAACGTCTGTAAGCTGGCAGATCCGTCTTGGTAAGCTCCAATTTATGATTGTGAGCAGTCAAAAACTGGACAGGAAGAGGTGGGAGCTACGAGCCAGATGACAGCAGGAAGTGACTGCTCGCATGTGTTGACATTTCATGTACAAAACAATCACACACAAGAACAGCAAAGTTCTTGTACAGCAGAGTAAGTCAATATTTATTGTCTAAATTCAAATTCATGTTGTTGGCTTTCACTATCGTGTTTGTCCGTTACTAGGGCATCTGTTCACGTATTTCTTTTGCTCATGTATTACCCAGTGGCTCATGATTAACAAAAGTAACCTACTAATGATACGCATTTGTTTGCTAATGTTATCTTACTCAACACAGAGACTTATGGTTAGCTAATGTTAGTTAGCATCTTCCTTTAGAACAAACATAGGTGTTTTTTTATCCACACCTGGCATTTTTGTTTTTGCATCTTGGGCTTGGGAAAGGCCACACATTCAACAATACACTTAAAAACTTCTCGGATATCGACTGTCGGACTTCCTAGTGGACAGATTTTGATTAAATTTTCAGGAAATGTCCGCATTGGGACAAGGAACAAATGATTGGAAAAATGCGATTTTCCTTAATAACTACTGAACTAAAATACATATCATTATGCACTTTGAGTTACATATGTTGTAGGAAAAGTGCTATATAAATAAAGTTTGATTGATGAATCCAATTGCTAATGGTATGTTTTCATAGTCAAGTAATATAAATATTTAGACAAAAAAAGGTAGGACTAATATTTATGGTGAAAATCACAATATGGGTAAGGACTGTGGTGCTGGCGGATGTCTGTGCTCTCTGAGTGCTTTACTAGTTGCTTTTGCTAATGTAGGATTGGACAGTAGCTTGCTGTGGAGGTCCACTTGGCTCCGCACATCCAGGCAGGGGCGACAACAAGCCCAGAAATGCACTGATTTGTTGTTTTCAACAGGGAATAGAAGAAGAGGAGGAAAAGGAATGGTTATAAAAATGAGGAAATGTGACTATCTGTAAGGGTCTTCAATGAAAGAACACTATAACATGAGTAAACACAGCAACTCCTCTTCATGGTTCTCCATTTTGACAACAAACTTTCCTCTTCGTCTTCTTCTTCTTGGCATAACTGGTAACAAGAAACTTCGGCTGTGTCCGAAATGGCATACTAACGTACTACTCATACTAAGTGTGACGTCAAAATGAGTATGTAGTGTGTTCACATTAGATAGTATGAAAAGATTGAGTGTGCGAGAAATACCCGGATGTATACTATATCGGAAAAAATTTTAAGTATGCAAGGTGGGCATACTAGTCACACTCAAATGCCCCATAATGCATTGCGAGCCCCATAAGGATTGCGCCATGCAAGACCGACTGACATTCAGCTAAAAATCGTCCACTAGCAAACTTCCCATTTTCAAAATAAACACGTCTTTTATTATCTCCTTTTAGTTCTTTAACACTTTTGTAAATGGGCTCGTTTTTGAGCCGACCGGAAGTTTCTTCAATAGCATAATAGGGCGCATAGCGGAATGTCCGAAATGCCGAAATGAGATTTGTATCCGTGCGTTTTATGGCTCAAATGACCACATTCTGGTATTCTACGTGGTGACTTTCTCACCTAAAATGCTCTCTGAACTTTCAAATGTGGTGAATCAACAGAGATGTGTGATAGCCTGGTGTTCTTCTGATCTTTGTCGTCAGAGGTTTGAAATGCATCATGGGAAACTTAGTAGTATACTACAGTGTGAACGGTTGGCATCCTAATCATACTTATAGTATGTAGTATACAGTATATACACATGAGTTTGTAGTATGTAGTACGTTAGTGTGCCATTTCGGACACAGCCTTCCTGTTAACCATGCTATTGATACAACTTTTTGAGGACACTGCCCCCTACAGTTTGGGAGAATATCTGTGGCAATGTGAGCTGCATGGAGCATAAACACCCACAATTTTTCAGCATCATTTCCCGTCAGTTTGTGGTTGAGCGTCTGTCCATGTGGAAAGCTTGACTCTCCCCTCCTCACTGTCAAATCAAGAACAGGCAGCAGAGCAGCATAGTTAAAAATCTCTCTGCTGTGAGTCATCAGCATTTCACATGTCCACTTGTTCCCAGTTTACAGTGACAAAGAGCCAATCACACTCATGAACTTGGAGCCTTCAACTCGCTACCGTGTTCGTGTCCAGCTGACTCGTCCTGGAGTTGGAGGAGAGGGCGTCGCAGGGCCAGAGGCCATCATGGAGACCGACTGTCCCGGTAAGATCCTGAAATAAATGGTCCACCCTGTCCATCCCACGACACCAAAGTCTGATTTATTCATCTCTGAGCTTTGCTTAGTAAAATAATCAGGGAGCAGTTATCTTTTTTTGTTTGATAGTAAAGAAAAATATCAATATTTTTGCTGAGTGGTGTTTTTCTCAGGCTGCAGGAGTCAGTTATCTTTCCCTTAGTGAGCGTTTCTGTCCTGATGGCTCATATCCGAGACAAAAATAAAAAGATTAATCATCTTTGAGGACTTCTCTAAGAGAAACTGCAGATGCTACAGGAACAAATACAGATAACATGTGTCATCTTAGAATCAGGAAATTGATTAACTTTTACTTGACCCTTCATTCAAGAGAAAGAATTTAATTCCTGAATAGCTGTGGTGCAGAGGAGTGTATGGAGCTCATGTCCAGGAAAAATTATTGACATAACAGAGATGGAGCATTATTATACTGAGTTTTATTAAATATGACTCTTTGGCAATATGGGATAAGGTCCATTTATGTGGTGGAACAAATTTAATTCGTTACAAGGGATAGTTTGTCTCTTGCACAAGTGAGCAATTTATTTAAATGCTGTACTTCAGGACCACGAAGATGTGAAAAGTTCATTTTTGAATGGAATACAGAACAGCTCCATCTTAAATTACAGCACTTTGGTGAGCTATTCATGCATTTCCCTAAGCTTCTTACCTCCATTTAAACCCTTCATATGTTCTTCTAATTTTAAAAAGTTATCCCAAGTCTCTTTCTGGGCACTTAACAACAATTTTTTGGCTTGCTTAGCTTTGGGCTTCCCCAGTTCTTTTGTGTCAAATCCAAGGAGGAATTTTTCAACATAATCTTGGGGGTTTTGGGCCGCCATGCTCATTGTTTTGATTGAGCTCTACTTTGTGATTCTTTCAGTTTAAATGGACTACGTGCCTCATGCTGTGGTGTCACCAGGATTAAATTAAATAGCACTGCTAAGAACCACTTCAGTGCTTGTAACACACTTCATCAACTAGCTTCACATTTGTACATACATGGTAAAGCAAGAATAGAAAGAAGGAAAAAAGGAGATACTACACTGCACTGATACTACCCACAAAACATCAAAGCTCAGATAAAACCAAGAGGACAGACAACCAGCCTTAAAAAGAGCTGCCTGATAAATATTACAAATTAACCATTAAAGCCGTACAAGAGGAACAAGAAGTCAAATTCAGCACTGAGACTGAATCTTGCCCAAAATATTTCTATTGAACATGACTGTTTCAGCTAATCTGTCCAATCCAAGTTGGAGAAGCTGCATCCAAGCACCACTGTGGATGAGTATTTGCTGTTTTGGGAAAATACTGGAGTATTCTGGGCAAAGCTGCCTGTAATAGGGAATATAAGGGAAAGTTTCTGGGGCCTACAGAAAAGTATTACCAGTAACATGGTCCATCCTGAATTTTAATACTAGTCATTGTCAATAATAATAATGTTGTTACTCATTTTCATCTCTGTTACCCATAAAAGAATAAAATGTATAATTCTTTTACATTTTTTAATCAAATGTAAGTCCCTCTTGTTAAAATATCATCATAAGCTTTTATTTTTGCAATATTATCACTCGCGGTGGACTTATAAAAGTTATTTTTCAAGTGTGAAATGCCATTTTGTATACTGCGATCTGCAACAAGCTCTTCCAGTAAACTCCAAAGCTGATCAGAGCCAAGCCTGGGTGCAAATTAGAGCTAACACCACTAGCCCAACACCTTCTTAAGAAACCTTTCAGGGGCCAAACTATTTCTGTGGGAGGGCCTGGAAACTATAGCTGATGATGATATCTGGGATCATCATCGATGAGCTGCAGGAATCTGCTGACCACTGCTGCGCTTGAGTTGCTAACATTACCCGACACTGCTTGAATTAAATGTATTAGACTTCTGAAGAATTGTTGATGTGGGGCGCACAACACAAAAAATGCAGCTGGTAACTTTTTAAAGCCTTGCTGTTGTAACACATGCAGAATGTGTCTTCACTGCCTTGCCTGAAAAAGCAAGGACGTCCCTGAAAAAGACCTTGCCTCTGCGGCAGCATACGTTGCTCCAAAACCCAGATTTCCTTAATGGTGCATTCACAGATGTGCAAGTTACCCATGCCATGGGCACTAACACACCTCCATACCACTACAGATGATGTTTTCTAACTTTTCTCTGATAACAGTTTGGATGGTCCTTTTGATTTCTGAAAACAACTTGAAATGTGGACTCGTACCACATCAAACTTTTCCACTTTGCATCAATCAAAAAGGATGTGATATAACTTTTTTGTTCAGCTATGTACATTTTTATGTCTATGCTACTTAAGTCTGATTATTGATTTTGAAAGGAAATCCCGATTTCAGACAACCCAATCATGTGATCGCTAAAGCTGCAGTTTTTTGCAGCGCTCCTGACTGACCCAGGATCTGTTGTGTCAATGATTTTTCACAAACCATTCTACAAATTAGCAGAAAAATTTGCATTTAAGAATGGCTTGTAAATGAATGGTTTACTCAAAACTGCAAATCGGCTCTCTTTGTTCACTTAAAAGAGTCGTTCAAAAGAGTCAAGTCATTTGTGAACGTAACATCTCCATCACGGAAGTGCTGGTAAATAGGTCAACAACACAAAGCCTCTGTTTAGAGGTAGAATTAGATAATTAGATGATAGAGTGGTGATGGTGGGCAGAGGCAGGCTAATGCTTCCCATTTGATTCCTTGGCATTTGAGCTAAGCTAGTTAGCTGGGGGCAAGCTTTGTCCACCATCTTAGTTTCTTAATGTTGTCTATACTGTAAACATAGTGAATGTTGCACTCAAGCTTGATTTGAAGAAAATCGTGTATCAATTGAAATCACAATATCTACCACAAAAATCACAGTTGAATATTGTTCGGCTCCAATGCTCCTTACAATCTTCACAAAATATGTTGTGATTTTAATTCAACATGGAAAACTTAATAACCCAGGGCCACATATGGTTTGTTATAGCACTCCCTTGACGGTGGCTGTTAGTACTTATGCCTTCAAGAGTTCTGTGTCTTGGCACAAATTGACATGACAAAGACTTTGGCATTGAAATGAAGACTGCAACTCATTGACAGAAAAAAACACTGGATCTGCTTTTGTCACTAACACTGGCTCCAATTTAAAATAGTGCGTTACAATCTAAAACCGCAAGCCATCAGAACTTTAATGAACAGCACAGTTTAGGACCTAAGAAGAAAACTATTCCACCCTGATGGCTCAGAGAAGACTGGGGCAGGAGTCACGGCAGTTTCTCCATTTTGTGAATCAGCAGTTCTATCAACAGTCTGTTGTTGAGCTAGTGACAGATATTTCCAAGGATGTGTCCGTCCCTTCCGCTCATCTTGTGTTCTCTATCGCCGCAGAGCCCACCGTTCAGCCAGAGATTGATGTCGGCACCATGGAGGGTCGTAACGCCACCATACGCTGGCGCCTGCCTCCAAACAGCGGCGTTAGCGCAGACACAGCCAGCGGCTTTTTAGTTCAGCTGAAGGGGCCTCCACCACACAGTGAGAAACTGCTTGAGGAGATCACTCTGCTCACCGTGCTCTCCACAAAGTTTCACAACCTGGAGTACCAGAAAGACTACACAGTGGTGGTGCGACTCATCAACTGTGGCAGCCAGGGGCCGCCCTCCAAACCGTACACCTTCCGCCTCAGCAGTCAGGGTAAACAGAACACTCTGCTCTTTATAAGCAGCAAGAAAGGCTTTTTATTAACGCTGCAAAACAGAATGTCAGGTTTTTGTTTATGCCGGTGCAGCTTCCCCACTTCAAAGAGACCGAACAATGTACCTGAAGGGTTTTAACTGGATTACACTCAGGACCAGTTTTTCATTTTTAAGGTAAAAACGAGGAAGTTCAAAAGCTTGGTGTGATTTTGTTTCAACACTGAGTCATTTAAGGTGAAAGAGAAAACCTTTGTAAACCTTTGGAAAGTAAATTCATATTCAGTCATTTGCAGAGAGTAAATGAAAATTCCAGAGCAGCTAGTAAACAGAATACCACTGAAAAGTCCTTGCCCTACAGTCATTTAGCTAACTGCAAATAGTGAAATTATAAAGAGATATATGAGAGAAGGCAGAGCCAATAACACAGATGAGCTTTAGATTGCTATTAAAGTAACCTCAGGCTTCATAACTTCTTCATAGCCTTACTGTCTCTGTGCCACATTCTGCTGATGCAGTTATTCAGGAAAATAGCAGCCCAGTGCCCCTGTGAGGAGGACAGACCACAGAGTGAAGCAGAGCTGCTGAAAATATGCCACAAAACACCAATCAGCGCTGAGTAGATCCATAAACCAGTCAGAGCAGACTTGACAGGAGTGACAGAGTGAGAATAGAGGTGGATCAGGGGTGCTCTGTATTTGAAAACTGGCAGGTTTTCAATCAATACAGATATTGGAGAGAATTTTTGCAGTCATGGACACTAAAATACCATTTTGCAGACATGTGACTTACATGACATCACTCAGTTCTGCGGATGTTGTTAGACTATAATGCATTTTAGCCAATTATTTCTGTGGAGATGATAATAATAATAATAATAACTTTAATTATACAGCACAACTGAAAACAGAAGTTTACAATGTGCTTTAACAGACATTTTTGAGCCACTAAAGTAAAAGAAAATATTAATACTGAACAAAAATGTCCCTGAGTCGGTCAGGAGTAGGGACTCCTTAAAGGATAACTTCGGTTCCTGCAGCTTTTACATTGTTTATAGAATGAAGTAGAACAGAATACTCACCCAGAAGGCTTTCCTGATCCAAACAGAGCTTCAGGAGATATTTAGATCCAAAATTGAGTGGCGGACATCCTTATAACGGTAGCACATAGGGCATACATCGCCGCTCCTAAAACTGCATTAATCGTCCAAAAACTCATGTTTTTCACCAATATTCCATCATGATTCACTCTGGCTAGTCCTCCATTGCAGTCTGTGTCACTCCACACAGCGCTGTGTGGCTGTGCCGACCTCTGAACTAAAGAGTTTGTTTACGTGCCTCCGCGCATGCGCAGTACTCTATGGAGCGCTGCCTCCGCGTCCTCCTTTCTATGAGCTCCTCATCTGTAAACTCTGGCTCGAAACTGTAAGGACACCCATCATATTCAAAGTTCTCCCTCACAACATCTTCATCCGATAGATATTCGTCCATTTTGCACAAAACTGGAAGAAGAAAGTCGATTTGTAGCCAGCCGTCTTTCCCTGAAACAATGAGCCGCACTGCGCATGCACGGAGGCACGTAAACAAACTCTTCAGTTCAGAGGTCGGCACAGCCACACAGCGCTGTGTGGAGTGACACAGACTGCAATGGAGGACTAGCCGGAGCTAATCATGATGGAATATTGGTGAAAAACATGAGTTTTTGGACGATTAATGCAGTTTTAGGAGCGGCGATGTATGCCCTATGTGCTACCATTATAAGGATGTCCGCCGCTCGATTTTGGATGTAAATATCTCCCGAAGCACTGTTTGCATCAGGAAAGCCTTCTGGGTGAGTATATTGTTCTACTTCATTCTCTAAACAATGTGAAAGCTGCAGGAACCGAAGTTATCCTTTAAGAAGACTCACAAACAGAAAAAAGAATTTCCAATGCTGTGCCAGTTTTAACAGAACTTTTTAATAGTTTTAGTAAGAGACCATAGCCAAAAATATCTTTTAGTTTTAGTCATAATTAAGTGGTCTAAAGTGTTTTAATTTTAGCCTAGTTGTAGTTGATGAATCCTCACTTTTTAGTCAACAAAATCTACTGTAAATTTCATTGACTAAAATATGAAGTGTAAGGCATTTTTTATGTTTCCTTAAATTTCTAAAGTCATGTTTTACTTTAGGATAAAATGAAACATCTAATATCCCTTTATTGAATGCTAGTAAAGTTTGAACAGAAACAAATGTTCCATTGTGTGAAATGCAGTCACCTTTATTTAGGCTACCTGGCAGAGTATCTCAGTTATAATACCAGAACTGACAACAAACAGTGAACCTGCTCTACATGAATATGTCAATTCATAAAGAGGGCAGCTGTGATTGGATCGCTCCACAACTTATCCCACCACCACCAAGCTAAGGCAGCTGTGATTGTATATATTCCTAATGTGTCCATAATTTCTACATGAACAAATTAGGTCTGACTGGAATAAATCTTTGTCAAACGTTTTAGTCAAGCTTTATTTGTTGATTAAAATATCAGTTATTTAATTTCAGTTTTAGTCCATGTGCACTCGTTTTTATTAGTAACTGTCTAGTTTTCATCAGGGGAAAAGGCTGTTGATAAATATTATGACAAAAAAAGTCGACAATATTAACACTGTTAGACTGGACAGCAGTCAGACAACGTGTTTATAGGGAGGTTCAAAAGAGGAAATACAACCACTGCTCGGAGAGAGATCGGTGACTTCTCCAGACATTATGATTATGAATACACAAAGACACTGAGCAAGAATGCACACAGCAAAGATGTTTTCGGATGGAGACTCAGTGGGGTTGAATTATATATATTTTAGAAACCTCAGTGGGGACTGGAGGACATGAGAACATCCTGGCCACCCATGTTTGTATGTATGTATTTTTCTCCTCATTTGTTCAATAAAATACCAAAGTGACTTGGTAAAGACTTGGTAAAAACACTTTAGGATGTTTCAGGATCAGAGGATACCAGTGACTGATGTGTGTAAATCTGCAGTCTGTGGCTCTCGTGACCATTCATGAGAATGGATCAGAAGGTTCACACCATCAACAGCATTTGATGTTTTTTGCTCAGCTTGCTTTTCAATGCCTCTTAGGATTTGTCGACTATTAGTCCTGCAAAGTATTTGAGCTTCAGGAGAGGCAGGCTGTGGCTAGATTCTAGTGGTTTTACAAAAAACACATGTAAACTGGGATAAAAATATTTTTTTGTTATCTTAAAAATGTTAAGAACTGCTTGCTGCTTTGCCTCTCTGCTTGCAAACTTGATTGGTGCATGATCTAGATCAAAATCCAGAATCCTAAATGGCAGAAACTTCTATCAAAACTTCATCTCTGTTTTCTCTGGCCAGCAAAGCTTTAACACTTTAATTGCCTCTGCTGTATTTTTTGGACATTAACTGCTTTGTCAAAAACTCAGCTAAACAGTAACCTTTTTTCAGGTCCCTCCTCCCCACGCCAAGTCCAGGCCCTCACTCTGTCCGTGACAGCCATCCAGGTGAAGTGGCAGCCACCTGAGGACCCCAACGGAGGCATCATTAAATACACCATTGAGTACCAGCCGGTCGGTCAGGGGAGCCCTCACCCTTGGGTGGACACAGACGACGGAAACAAGACCTCCAAAGATGTGACAGCGCTCAACGGCAGCACGGTGTACCAGTTCAGAGTGAGAGCGGTTTCCAAAGTACCTGGAGAGTGGAGCAAGGCTGTGCAGGCGACGACACAAGCGGACGGTGAGTGGGAGGCCCCATATCCAGAGCTCATGCTCTCCTCAATGAGGTGCATTATCATTTAATTGTTTAAAGAAAAGTCCAAGCTACACTTACTTAACTTTTTTCTAAAATGAATGATTGTAAACATTTGAGATAAGATGCAGCTGATTTGCGTTTAGTTGTCCATTCATCCTTCCATCTATTACCCATCCCATTCGGGGTTGTGGATACTCCCGCACAGGGAGAACATACAAACTCCACACAGAAAGACCCCAACCAATGATTCAACCTAGCAACTTTCTTGCTGTACCATTGTGTCGTTTACTACCATTAGTCACAGAATACTAAATGTACGACTTAAGCTACGTTCACACTCGTCTAGGCGGAACTAATGTCCTCACTGACTAATGTTTCCCACACGGACATAGATTGTTCCTTTGTAGGTCGGAAGAAAAACTGTCCGTCACGGGTACAGTCGCACACACACACACACACACTGCTGTTTAGCTGTCGCCACACAGCCACACACGACTTTGCCTGAAAAGATCTACTTTTTTTAACTTTGCCATTGCGCGACAAGTGAAATGATCGTCTTGAACGCAGCAGTCGCATCGCGGGAGTGTTAACCCCGCCCCATTGCGGCTGTACATTGACTTTGCATGGATAGTGATCGCCGAGGTCACACCAAGTCATTTTTGGTGTGAACGCAGCTTAAAAGGGATTGTTAATATTGAGAGTAATCAACATAAACAGTATTTTTTTAAGTAAGCCTGTGCTCAAAATATTGATACAGCAAAATGTTGTCATGCATTCCTTGGGGATACGTGTATCGATACGGACTCTACCGAATCAAAATGGCCTCAGTGTTTTGACAGTTGTTGTCAATACACTTTGGGTAACGTTAAAAGTGGCACAGTTCAAAGTAGAAGCCAAACTATATGATGAAGCATATGATCCAAATTTAAACTTAAGTCTACCATCTTTGAGGACCTGAATTTAGGTGTCCTACGTCGTAGAATCATTTAAAACTCATCCTTGTTTTCTTTTTCTTGTAACAACAACAACCAAAACTTGTCTGGAATTCTGTTGAAAGCGTAGTCAGTGTTCACAGTTTACGTGTTTCGGGTTACATATCATATCATGGCCTCAATGTTGGGATACATATCGTATCGTGAGTCTGCTGGAAGTACCCAGCCCTAAAAGCTCGGGCTATACATTGCTAACGGCCCTTTTCCATTAGCCCTACTCTTCTCTACTCGACTCTACCCGGCTCTACTCCACTCGCCTTGTGCTGCTTTTTCCATTAGCCCCAGTCGCCTGCCCAACGGGGTGCAGTGTACAGCTCAGCACTGCGGTGACGTCACTTTGAGCGTGACACAACAATCTGTGGCTTTTTGTCACAAACCGACACAAACCGCGCTCATGACTCATCGATGACAACATTGTCTGACCAATCAGTAGCCGGCAGTCGGTGATGTCATCTTTTGATATCGACTCAGTTCGCTTAGAACTAGAGCAGAGTAGGTACTAAAACTAGCTTGTTTTAGGAGGTACCGGGCTAGTGGAAACACGCTGCAAATTGAGCAGAGTAGGGCCAAGGCTTGCCTGTGGAAAAGGGCCATAAGAGCAGATGTCTGTCAAGCTACTCATGCTCAGGTTAATGCTATGTGCATCATATGAACTCCCTTTAGAAATCCAAGCCTTTCACTTTAAATGTCGACCTTCAGCTTAGAAAAGATTTTAAAAACGATGGTACAGCGGGGCAGTAACTTCACGACCAAATGAGAGGAATTTTAGACTGGAATGTTTTTTTCCAGATAAATAATTAAAACGTCTCCTGCACTGATGTAAAAATATTCAGAAGCTTGATAGTTTCTTGGACACTCATTTATTTTCCCTACAAACTAAAAGTTACTCCCTGTGGAAAATTTCTTCACTTCAGCTCTCTTGGCCAGTTCTTGCCTGTTTCCAAGGTGGGTTTAAACATGACCACCCACGCAGAGACGGAGATTCACTCACAGTCATCTTTCATACACAGAGTATTTATGCCCAGTATCTCTAAATCAACTCTTGTCTTCTCTTCATCCTTCACCCACTGCTCCACCCTCCCTCTTCATCCCTTCTTCTTCTCTGCCTAAAAGGCCTGAGCTTGACCCCGACCACCCGGGGTGTGGCGGGAAAGCCCCATGGGGACAGTTACCAGCTGCTGGTGGCCGTGGTGGGCTCTGTCACGGTCACCTGTGTGACCATACTGCTGGCACTGCTGGCTCTTTTCTTCATCCGCAAGACGCTGCTGAACCGACGCCGCACGTTCACATACCAGTCTGGATCGGTAAGAGTGCACTGAGATTTATTTTTAATCTGGGTAGGCTGCTCTTCATTGGGGAAGAAACAGGAAATGTGAGGATGAATTCAGGAGGGGTTTTTTAGACCTTTTTCAGGATCCTCTTCATTCATCAGGAGACCCCACACATACATTTCTAACTGTTTACATTGGTGACAGATTTATATTGTATGTGTTTGTACTTATAAGGCTGCAGTGCGAAAAGGTTGAATTGTAAAAACTCATAACTATTGTGTCCAAATTCAGACAGTAAGGAGTGAACAACTCACCTACTGCACAGTTCTTTAGACAAAATACAAACAAAAAAACTTAGACACAGCAGTCAACTAATAAACAAATAAAAATAAAGCTTTCAATCTGAGAAAAATGAAATTGAATCCATTTTTATTTAGTATTTTAGACTTTAAAATACTTTTTTACAGGCCTTACTTTTGTGCAATCAATTATCAACTTGTAATACTTGCAATACCTTAATAGGGATGCACAATATTATTGGACCAAAATCTGTATTGGCAGATATTTAACTAAAAAGGTGATCATCTGTATTGGCAGATACGAATGTTTTTGACAATATATTTAGGGTAAACACTTTTAGAGGTCCGCAAATTTCATCGCACTTAGGTAATAATTAAACAAAGTTTTTTCTTATTTCTTTGAAATTACCCCTGAAATTTCATGAGAATTTGGTGAAAATTAGCACATAGCTACTTTAAAATAATGTCCAGATTTATTGTCACAAGTCACAATTGTTAGGTTACTGTTTTTTCCAGTTTCTTTGCAATTTACTCCAAATTGCCTTCCAAATCGTCACCTTCTTACCTTGCAACAGAGCATCTGCCCAACATAAGTAATGCACACATGTATTAAAAATGATATATTCTGGGGAAAATAAATGCAAAACAAAAAAAAATAGTTAAGTCGTGCATGATTAATTATCCAGCCCTTCTGTCAAATGGTCAACTGTCACAGTTATGATCACTTCACACACCCCAAAAAAAACAAAGAACTGAAGTTAATCTAGAATCTTTAAAATGCTGAAGCTGTTATGCAGGCATCAGTTTTCAGAGGCTCATCCTGAAGACAAACACACGATATGATTATGTTTTAATTCCTGAGCCTACAGTCCTACTCATCATTATTGGCACCCATGAAGTTTAAGTACACAGTGTGACAGTACAGTTTCTTTACAAACCTCTCTAACTTTGCTCTGCATCACTTTATCAGACTCAAACTTGGCAAAAGTAATGTTGACATATTAAGTTTTGTAAATTATACTTCATTAGCTACTATGATCATGCAGTCATATTTAGAATAGGTAGTTTTAATTGCAACCACTTGAAGCCTACAAGGAAAAGAACACCCTACCAACAATTGAGCATGGTGGAGGTTCCATAATGGTTTGGGGCTGCTTTGCTGCATCAGGTACTGGAGGCTTTGACCGTATCACAGGAATCATGAAATCAGAGAATTATCAAGAAATTTTAGAGTGAAATGTCCGACCCAATGTAAGAACACTTGGTTTGAGTCGAAGATTGTGGGCCCTTCAGCAAGACGAAGACCCAAAGCACACATCCAAAATCACGTAGGAATGATTGAAAAGGGAAAAAATGGCCTGTTTTAAAATGGCCGGTAATGAGTCCTGATTTCAATCCGATTGAAAATCTTTGGTATGGCTGAAATCTGCCATTGGGGAAAAGAAATCTGCAAATGTTCAAGAGCTTGAACAATTTGCATAGGAAGAGTGGGAGAAAATACCAGCTGAGAAGTGCAAGAAGCTTATAGATGGCTACAAAAAACATTTGGAGGCTGTCATCAGTGCCAAAGGGTGTGCAACAAAATACTGAAGAGGGGTGCTGTTATTGCTGCACATGCTTTTTTCAGTTCTCTCTTAGAAATCACAATATGTAACATGTAAAAATGTTTTTTGTAAAAGTCTTTTGGACCTTCAATTAAAAGATCCTGTTGACGTAAATTTGGTACATTTCAATTTATTTCTAAAGATATTGTTAAAGCAATGAAAGCAATGAAGGGGTGCCAATAATACTGAGCAGGACTGTATGCCGGTTTATCCCTGCAGGGTGAGGAGACTATTCTTCAGTTCAACTCTGGAACTTTGACTCTGACTCGGAGACCCAAACCAACACCAGAGCCCCTCACCTACCCAATCCTGGAGTGGGAGGACATCAAATTTGAAGATGTTATTGGAGAGGGGAACTTCGGCCAGGTCTTTAAGCTCATTGTACAATTCTTGAAGATATCAGAATCCTTCTGTGCTCTGTTTGCTGAATAAACGCTGCTTATAACCAGGTCATCAAAGCCATGATCAAGAAGGACGGGAACAAAATGAGCGCAGCCATCAAGATGCTGAAAGGTACCAGTCTCTGAGCGCTCGCTAACATGGAGATGCCATGAAAGCTCTCCTCCCTGAGATGAGGGCTGGAGCTGCTTAGCTTGCACTTTGTTAATTTTGCTGTTTGTGTTGATCTTCACTCAGAGTTTGCCTCCGAAAATGACCACAGAGACTTTGCAGGAGAGCTGGAGGTGTTGTGTAAACTAGGCCAGCATCCCAACATCATCAACCTGATCGGAGCCTGTGAGAACAGAGGTGAGTGGGAGACACCTAGTGGCCAATTGTGGGTATTGTTGAGGGTTTGATTTCTGATTTTTGATTCACACTGAAAATCATTGAAGAAATAATGAAGTCTTTTTTTGAAGCAGCATTCACTAACAGGGATATGACTCAAACTTTAGGCTACAGAAATGAAAAAGCTGTTCAATCTCTTATATTAAAACACATTGTTTGTACAAGCTTTTGAAACTTTGTTGGGTACAACATATTCTTTATTTTATAAATGAAGCAAAAACTATGACAGAAGTATATATATCAAGAAATCTATATATACACAGATATTTTTCTGTTGTGTAGTAAACAAGGTAAAAAAAAATGCATTTGGCTGCCTGTTGGATAAATGTGACCTTTTTAACAAAAATAAATAATTGTTTAGTTAATGCTGTATTTTTTGCAGATATTTACAAAACCATATATCCCTGCTACTGGCTGTAATATCTGAAAAATAACACAAATGTACCAAGATGCTTCACCTCATTATCAGTTTCATTTTTTTCAAGAGTTAAATGCTATGTCTCTTGTTTTGCATGTGCTCCTCACACAAAAAAAATTTCACAGTGAAAGCAACAAGTCCATTTTCATAAAGTAAAGACAATGCCCTCTTGACAAAATGTTGCAATCAGCGACACTGAGATCAGAATTAACAGCATATTGCATATCTGCAAAATCCAATATTGTGCATCCCTGGTAGTGTTTACAATATACAGGATTAAAAAGTCATTTAAAAGTTGACAATAATACTGTTTTAATATTGTTTGGACATAATTTGTTTGTCAGTTTTCAGTTAATTAATTCTCAAAATAAGTTTAATTCAATATCTTAATCCTTAATCTTAAAGACGTGATTTCTTTAAAAACTCAAACATCAAGAATAAAGATATTAAAGCTTCAGTGTGGAGATTTATCATCAGTATACGAGAGACATTGACTGTTAAGTACACTCAATCGTTACCTCCGCCAAGGAGGTTATGTTTTCGGGAGAGTCCGTCCGTCCGTCCATCCGTCCATCCGTGAACAAAATAACTCAAAAAGTAATGGATGGATTTTGATGAAACTTTCAGGAAATGTTCAGCATGGGAAAAGGAAGAACTGATTCGATTTTGGTGTTGATCCGGATCAGCGTCTGGCCGCCATGACGAAAAATGTGATTTTTGTGAATAACTACTGAACTAAAATACAGTAGGTATCATCATGAATCCGATTGCTACTGGTATGTTTTCATGGTCAAGGAATCTCAATATTTTGATGAAATAAAGGTAGGACTAATATTTATGGTGAAAATCACAATATTGGTGAGGACTGTGGCGCTGACAGAGGTCTGTGCTCTCCGAGTGCTTTTCTAGTTTCAGTATGATATTAGCATCTGCAGAAAACGGCTACAAAAGGTCAATTTTGGCAGCAGTAGACATGAAAACCTCTGGGAAATTTGACTAAGGCTTAGGTATTTGAATGGATAAGATTTAATTATTGATTTTGCTTATTAATCCAAACCTTTATCCATTAGTGATTCCTATGG
The DNA here is from genome assembly GCA_036419115.1 of Scarus forsteni. Classification (NCBI taxonomy): domain Eukaryota; kingdom Metazoa; phylum Chordata; class Actinopteri; order Labriformes; family Labridae; genus Scarus; species Scarus forsteni. Next base: position 47,245,097 of record JAZDUH010000136.1, read on the forward strand.
GTTTTCTGTGCATAATAAGTAAAATAACCTTTATTCTTAGAATTAATCAATGAGATTTCAGTAGTTTCACAACAAGTACTCTACACGATATTCTCTCTCAAACTGATGCGGAAACACCTTTTGCTTCACGCAAGCACAATTACTGCCTGTTTGCCTGAGCATGCTCAGTCGTAGTGTACCGACCAATCAGAGAGCAGCGATCAACATGCTGATGTCTTTGACCAATCACAGTGCAGAACTTTTGCTTCTCTTGCTCATAAGATGGCAGCGCCCTGAGTTTGTTTGTGTTTTTCGCAGAGAAAGAAAATATTTTTGGCTTTTTGTGTCAGATGGGTTGAAATAGTGATGTTGGCAAGTTGAAATGTGAAATGTGTAAAGCATGGGTCGGCAGGTAAGTTTGGCTTTGGGCCAAATTTTTCCGAGCAACTGAATGGTGGGCCAAAACATCACATCAATCAGAAACATGTTTTCTTTCTCTCTTTTTATTTTTTTTTAATTACTTAAAAAAAAAAAAAAACTTTTCCACTTATCTATAGGCTTCTATCATATCGTATGTATACAAAATGTAGGCTAATTTAAGAAAGTAATTTATTTTTAATAAAATAACTTTATTTTGCAGACTACTAGCAGTTATTACTGCTTAAGCTGCACTGTGGCTGCCTTATAAAACTGTTTATAATAGTAACTTGGTGATAATAAAGCTGCTGTCTTGTTACACACACTGTCTTTTAAGTCATCATAAATGTGCCATGGCCATCTATGTTTTTCCTCCACACATTTAATAAAAACGTCAGTAATTTCCATTTTGAAAATAACTACTTCTTTGAGCCCAACTAACGCATTTGTACTAAAGATTTATAAATAAAGATTTTCAGGATTGGGCTATGATTGCCCGTTTTTGTGATAGTAGCTAAATAACTAAACTTTTTTTTAAATGCCCCTTTTCAGGGACGTCCTCAGGCTGAAAATCAGCCCGGGAATTGTTTGGACCAGACTGGCTGAATGTCGTTCATCAGAGCGGGGGGGTGATAGTGGTGCTGATTGATATTTTCAGTAGCCTGTGCTGTGGCTGCCAGCCATCTAATTTTGTCAGCTGAGTGGCTGTGATGTTTGCGATCCCATAAAAATTAGAGCTTATTTAAAAGCAAAATTGTGTTTTAATCGAGAAATTACAGTAGTATTGGCCCTCCAACTGTGTGGATAACACAAATGTAGCCATATAAGCAGCTTCTCTGATCCAACCACGTTTATTGAATCAGAAGACCTCATATTGACCAACAATGGTAAATGGACTTGAGCTTATTTAGTCCTTTTCTAGCCACTGAAGTCTGCAGAAGGTCTGGAGACAACAGATTAATCCATCATACATCTGCCCATCCTGTCCAAAATAAAGAACAATCTCAATTCTTCCTACTTGAAGCCCAAACAGACACTCCTATCTAATCTTCCATCATCTGCACCTGCGAAGGCCCAGAGTCTGTCCAACCTAAATAATCTGGTCCTGCCAGAGGCACTCGCACATTTGTTTGATTAGCCCGTGTGTTACAGCGCTGTCTCATGTTTTTATGTATTTGTATAAGGTTTCCCTGGCACCAGTTCTGAACACACAGTATCAGTTTCCCACAGCTTCATCCCTCCGCCTCGACATTAAACAAATGATTCACTCCTGTTTGATCAGAGATTGATAACATATGAGACGGGAAGTCTGGGATGGAAAAGTACAGGAGACGACACTACAAAAGCAAATCAGCCCTGAAGTGTAAACCTCGGTGTAATTCTGCTCGTCTGATGTGGTTTTAGTTTCAGATATAAGCATGAGAAATTAAAGTGTGTGGTGACATCTTCTGTTTGAGTCTTTCTCCTAAAAAAATGTTTTGTACCACTCTTACAATAACAACCTGTTTAATAAGAATAAAAGAAAATCATTGTAGTAATCAGAAACATGACACTCAGTGGTCAAAGATATTTCATTTTTGAGGAGCAGGTGAACAAGTCTTAGTTCACAGAGAAATACTCTGCCCTTCTTTGAAGAAAATTCTTTGTTTGAAAGTCCGTTTTTACTTCCTGAACTTTATGATGTCATAGCTATACAGTCTCCAACTACACTTGTGTTTTCTGCTTATCAGAAACGAAGCTGGTCTGGCAGAGCTGGCCTTTTTTCCTTCATTAGAATTGTTGAATTTTGTTCTTCTTATTATTAATTATTTAAAATTCTTTTTGAGGGGATGTTTTGCATTTTATTGAACCTGTTTAATTAAATATAGTTAAGGATTTTTCACTCCATATTATTTAAAGTTTAAGACAAAGATGCTCTTTTAGTTTTTCGGTTATAACAACTGTTGTTGGTCAAGGACTTTACGGAGTGTATGTATGTGTTTTTGTTAATAATACAGTTGAAAGTAATTCTTACCTTTACTGTTCATCCTTGCCTTAGAGTAATATCTTTTAATGTTTGATGGCATGATGTAATCTTCTGTCTTGTCTGTCAGTGTTACTCTGTATATTGTGAATACTGCACTGCACCTCGATTTGAAGAAAATACTGAATCAAATTGAAATTGCACTTAAATCTTTTCCTAAAATCGTTCAGCTCAGCAGACGTCATGACTGTTTTAAAGGGGGTTCTCAGTCTTCAACCCTTCTCTCCCTCTCTCACCCAGCATCATTTGGGCAGCCAATCACAGCAGAGCTTATTATCATAGCCTCCTGTAGCCTCCCGCCCCTTAGACCTGAGTGTTTCCAAAAGGGAGGGAAAGTGAGCTGCACCTGATCTTCCACAGAGATGACATTTCTCATTTTTTTTATGTAACTTTAATCAAATTTGCTTAATGGACAACAGAGACATGACGTGAACAGTCAAACCCATCAGGGTTTTTAATATACCAATATATACATATGTTAACTTAATAATGATGGCTGATTTAATTTAGCTTTCTCTCTAAATGCTATAAACAAGTGTATACAGATATTTTACCTTTCTTGCCAAGCATAATATTTACTAACCCTTTTATTTTATTCTAATGCTTCAGGAAAGCTATTTATTTAGTAACTAACATAAAATAAGCTATAACCAGCAGTTTCCTAAAATATTTCTTTTACATATCCCATTTTGTGCATGGTGTTCTATTGTTATTTCAGGTTAAATCATATTTGGTTTATTCCATTGTGTTTTCTTCATGCTAAAAATTTGCTGATTTTGGGAAATGACTGGCTTTAAGGTGTCAGCATCATATTCATGTATTATTTAAATAACTGCTGTCACCCTAAGAGGATTCAGTTTAATTATAAAAGTATACGCTCCATAAAAACAAGGCCACTTCCCTCGTCACAGTCATATCCATGCTGACATTCCACCACAGTTACAGGTGTTAATTTCTCTTTGTTAGGTTACCTGTACATCGCCATCGAATACGCCCCCTACGGTAACCTCCTGGACTTCCTGAGGAAGAGCAGGGTGTTGGAGACGGATCCTGCCTTTGCAAAGGAGCATGGGACGGCCTCCACCCTTACCTCCCAGCAGCTGCTGCAGTTTGCAGTCGACGTGGCCACAGGGATGCATTACCTGAGTGACAAGCAGGTAGGAGGACAGAGCCTGTACGTTAGTGGCTGCTGCTGTGTTTCTTATGCAGATGATTGTTGACCTGTGAAAAATAATTCTGACTGTAATTTAGTGATTTAACAAAAAAATCTATATATATATAAAAGAATCAAGCATTTCAAGTTATGGAAAAATATGTTGAATTACTTCCTTTCACACGTAAACCACTACATCAATCAACCTTTTTTTTCCCAAGGATATATAATAAGTTTAAATTGTGCAGATTTTAAAGATGAGATTAATGGGATGTCCCTTGTCTCTTGTCCAGTGTTGTTAGCTAGGATAGCATCCTTCTCTTATTTTGGGAATGCCCCAAAATCAAATCATACTAGCATGATTAGGGATGGTACCGAATTCTGTACTTTAGCTTGGCATATTAATGTGCGTCAGTTATCATTATCAGGTCGGTTCCTCGTACTTTGTAACATTAATGTAAATGCTTTTTTTATTAACAGCTCTGTCTGACCCATTGTTAAACTGCCCTAAAGTTAAAGTGAGGGCTGCAGTTAATTTATTAAGTTGTGGTTCATTTTAGTTACTGGTTTTCATGTTGAAGAAATTTTTGGAACAACTACAATGTTGCAATACAAGCAGTTGAATGTTGTTTTGATATATATCTGTCAAATTTTATATATTGAGAAATAAATTTACATTGAAAAAAATTGAGATCTTAATATTAAAGAAATTAATATTTATTACCCCATAAACACATGCATAAGTACCAAAAATTGGCACCGTTGAGTACCGATTCCCAGGTACATCGGTATGGTATCGGTTCAAATGTGAAAGGTACCCATCCCTAAGCATGATGTTCATGCCTGTTTAGAAACTTTACTTTAAATGTATATTTTTGGGCATTTGTGCCTTTATTGATAGGAGAGAGACAGTGGATAGGCTTGTGAAAGGGGGAGAGAGAGCAGGGGAAGACACTCTGCAAACTGGTCACAGGCGGGATTCGAACCTGGACCGGCAGAAGCATGTACATGGGGTGCTAACCACTACGCCAAACCAGCACCCCAGAAACTTTACTTTAAACCTCTGCTTCATTAAATTTCAAGACATTTTATTCAGGTGCTACAGACACTAAATGAGAAAAGGAGGGAAGAAAGCTTTGACTAGAAAGTTTTTGCAACCAAATGCTCCAGCAATTAGGAACTGGTGTAAAATCATTCATGAAATTCACATTATGGAGAGGCTTACTTCTTCTACTAAAATGCAGTCAGAAAAATTTTGATCAAAGTGGATTAAATTCATTTGATCACAGACACCAGATTTGCTTTAACAGCTGCTGCGTTTTCATTTTCACATGAATACTAAAGAAACTGAGGTGTGAGAAGATTTAGATCTGATGAATGAGTGTGTGAGACATCCTTTGTTCATGTTTGAGGTCTAAAAAAAATTTAAATGTACGTCAGAGCACCAGTTGGAAAAAGCTCTACTGACACAGTGAGGTCTCAGTTAGGGCTTTGTTCTTGTTTTACATATCTAATATGTACTTGTGTGATGATTTATGCAGGTTGGATAATGGAAAATGGAACACGTATGATCATCCTGGTCTAAAATAACCTTCTCTAAAATAGTAAACCATGCAGGAGGATATTTTCAATACTTGCTCTACCTTCTATATCATCAGAAACAAATCAAATGATCTGCTGAATCTGAATTCATCACATAAAATTTGTTTCACAGAAATAATAAATGAAATCAACAAATGGGGTGCTGGGTTGGAACCATGCATGTAACATACGTATATGAAGGCATTTGCTTTGGTTTGATTCCTGCCTTCCTGACTTGCACCTTTTATTGAGGTATTTTAACATATCTTCTGCATATAACTGATACACAATGACTGAGTCTATTTTCCCTCCAATGCAGCACCTTTAAATCAAACATGACACTCTTCCTCAGTCTTTGTGGAGTCTTTGTGTTTGACATGTCTTCTCTCAGAAGATCTTCTTTCTCGTTTGTCTTTGTATTTTTAAAAGTCTTCTCAGTTTATAACTATATCCAGTCTTAACAGAGTAGTGTGTAACCATGTTAATATACATTTACATAGTGAGACGGTTCAACAGTTTCCCTTCTTCCAACTCATGGAATTAAAAATAATTTAACAAAAAGGGGCAAAACCTTGGTGTACTAGAGAAATACAGTATACAGCAGGGCTGAACAATTAATTGCAAATTAGATAAAATCGCAATATGGGTTGTTGCAACTTTCAAATCGCAGAAGGTTCAACATTTTTAGCCCAAAATGTGTTGAACATTTTGGCATTGTGATGTAGTTCTTTGTGATTTCATGCCTATTTTTTTTACCTCTATTCATACACTTTTTTCCCACTTTTGGACCATTTCTACCTTTTCTAACCCAGTTTTTACAACTTAATGCCTATTTTGCCCCCATTCATCTTTTTTGGCCACTGTCAGAACCATTTTTGGAATTTTTACATGGTTTTTGAAATTTAATTTCAAATTTAATTCCCAATTTTGCTGCCATAATCAATTTTCCTAAGCCACTTTTGGATTTTTTGGCCAATTTTTCCCTTTTTTTTTTTACAATTTCATATCTATTCTGCTTCTGTTCTTCACTTCTCCCCTTTTTCTCAAATCTTTTATCCTTAGATTAATTTAATGTCATATTGGTTTTACTATAAAGAGATCTACTGCTTATGTTTGTTTAAGAATACATAAGATGAGGAACATTAAAACAATTGCAGAGTAAATCGCAGTATTGGGGGAAAAAATATCGCAATTAGATTATTTTCTCAAATCGTTCAGCCCTCGTATACAGTGTGCTATATGTACTCCGTGGGCACCCACACAACTTCAACGGATAAACATCAGGGGTACATCTCTAAATAATCCATCTTATTGTTCACTGAAATCCAAAAAAAGTTACTGTTGCTGATTTTTGTATGTAGTCCATTTTGACCAGATCTGTGAGAATTTATCCACTTGTAATTGAAGAGAGAAAGTGATTTTCTCCATGACATATATTTCGTGAACTATATCCCCCCACTCTTCAATAGTGGGAGAGTCAGGATGCATCCAATGAGGACTATTCTATTCTATTCTCAAATGTCTTAAAAATATCTATTTGTTGCAGCGTAAGCTTTATGCCATTCTTTTAAGTTGCACTGACACCTCATCGACCATGTCCTCTGTTCTCTCCAGTTTATTCACAGGGATTTAGCCGCCAGAAACGTCCTTGTAGGAGACAACCTCGTGGCAAAGATTGCCGACTTCGGCCTGTCCCGTGGTGAAGAGGTCTACGTCAAGAAGACCATGGTAAGCCCCTTATTACCACCCCAGAGGAGGTTATGTGTTTGCTCTTGTTTGTCTGTAAGCACCATTAAGGAATGGTCGTTGTTGCTCAATAATTGTCAAATTAATAATCATACCAACATGATTCCAAGTGCCAGGGAAGGTTTTCAGGGTCAAAAATCACATTGTGAGGTTCATGTTATCACTGAACCAGAAAAGCACTCTGAGAGCGCAGAACTCCACCAGCACCACAGTCCTACTTTCATTTCATCTAAATATTTAGATTCCTCGACCATGCGATTGGATTCATAATGATATCTATTTTTGTTCAGTAGTTATTCATGAAAATCACAATTTTCGTCATGGCGGTTTTCTTCTGGATATTGCTCCAAAGTTTTTGAAAGATACAACAAATCAGATTGAACACTTCAGATTCCACAGTATCTTGGCTATATTTTGGCATTTGTTGAAAGTCTATGTCTTTATTTGGTCCCTTGCTATGATGAAAATTCCAAGGATATCTAAATTTTTCTTGTTCTGGATCAGAGAATCCGAGATTTTGCCGGTATCCAGATCAGTCTTTGATATCTTGTAGAACCTGTTGGAAACTTGTCCTGTATTTTTTTTTTTTCAAATGCCTTGCCTTATTGGAGCAATATGCACAAATGCCAAAAATGGTCAGATCTCAAAATGTTAAAGAATCCTTTAAAAAATTCCAGGATCCAGACGGTGATCCAGATCACTCCCAAAATGAAACCATTTGTTCTTTTTCCCAATCTGGACATTTCCTGAAAATTTCATTGAAATCCGTCCATAACTTTTTGAGATATGTTGCAAACAGCAAAACAAAACAAAACAAAAAAAACAGACGCTGGTAATAACATAACCTCCTTGGTTTGTCTCAGTTTAAGCCAGCAGAAGGCGCTCGTTTGGCTCCTCAGTTTGCTGTTATTTCCTTTATTTGTTTATTTATTTATTTATTGTCCGGCTTGTGTGATTGTCCAATCTTTCCAGGCTGAATTTTGTTTATGATATATTTATTTGTTTTTATGAGTCTGTTGTTCTGGTTTCAGGGGAGGCTGCCGGTGCGCTGGATGGCCATCGAGTCTCTGAATTACAGCGTGTACACGACCAAGAGCGATGTGTGAGTTGTCAGTTTATCACTAAATGCACTCACTGGCCTCTTTATTAGGTTCACCCCCCTTTAGCCCTTTAGCTCATCATGGCATGGATTCAACGAGGTGCTACAACATTCCTCAGGGATTATTCTGGTCCACGGTGACATGATAACATCAGGCTATGATGCCATTCTCCCATTCAACATCCTAAAGGTGCTCTATTGGATTGAGATCTGGTGGCTGTACAGGCTACTGGAATACAGTGATTTAAATCCAGATCAACAGAAGCATCACTTTACAAAGGTTGTTGTACATTTTACAGTAGCTTTTACAGTAAAAGTGACTGTAATTGTCTTTACAGTAGCATTAATCTCTTTTAATTTGCAGCATTATTGCTGTACTTTCTTTCTAATTACTGTATTTTTAAAACATCCTTGCTGTTTTTTCATTTACTTTATCACTGCTGAATTTTAGTTTACAAATTTTTAATGCATTTTAAATTCAATTAACTTGATGTTTTTTAGTTTTTCTTCCTATATCTTTAACTATTTTGACAATCATATATTTTCAAGATATCATTTTATAATATAAAAAAAATCATATAAATCAATAATTATTTGATAAAACACATTTACCCAAACATGTGTTTTCCCTCTTCACACGTGAAACATCTACTTAAAGAAATATTACCTGCTAGTGAGCAGTTTTATTGGCACCATTACATTTTGTCTTGATCCATTGCCCTTTATAGAAATTTACTGTACAGATATTTTACAGGTGACTGTAGATTTTATTAGGGGTGTCCCGATACAACTATTTCACCTCCGATACGATACCGATATTGCAGCCTTGAGTATTGGCCGATACCGATATCAATCCGATATGATATCAGCAGGAATCATACAGACTTTTATGACCTATTTTTTAGTATGGACTGTAAGAAAAGGCTTGATCAGGTCAGATTACTCAAACAGAGAACAGTAGTCAGCAATAGTAGGTATGAGAAAACCTGACCCATTTGTTATTAACCAATAGGTTAAATAAACTTTAACCTTAAACATAAGAATATACTACAATTAGAACAACATGAATAAAAAATATTAGAAGACCCTGAAAAGTGACCTCAATAAATCAAACAAAAACATATTTCACCAACTGCAAAATAACCACTGTGTTGAACTTAAACATAAGCATATTCTACAACTGAATAAAATAAAAAATAAATATATTAGAATGGACTGCTTGTATCGGAGTGCTGATATCGGAGATTTAGGATGCAGGCCGATATAATCCGATATTTGTTTTTTTGACCGATATCTGATATCAACGACGGATCGGGACATCCCTAGATTTTATGGTAAAATACTGTTATTTTACAGAAATCAATATTCTTTCCCACAATCTATTGGCATTTACAGTAACTTACTGCATATATATATAACTATATATTACAGTAGGTAGCTGTAGATATTATGGTTAAATACAGTTAATTGTTCAAAAGTCCATTGCGGTGATGTATACGGGTCATGCCCGGATGCCTACCGCTCCACCAAACCAGCTCCCCATGAACAATAAAATGTGTAAGACAGCTACTTCAACATCTCAAACGTCATGTCTGACTTTGAAGCTGATGCACCAATATATTTCTAAGAACTGATGGTAGACTTTTGTTTCACTGACCTTCGGCTATGTAAACTCGAAACCTGAGGTGTTAAGGTTATCTACAGTTTCATCCACAACTCCTTCCTATTATGACTCTTGTTTTTTCAGCACTCCCTGACTTCAGTTACATAAATGTTGATGATTTCAGCTTTGGGTGATTTTTTTGATGAAATAAACCATAAATGCATTCCCACAGAAAAAAACAAATCATCCGTCCGTCTCCGGTGTTGTGATAATAGCGAGCTGCGTAGCTGATAAGCACAACCAGGAAGCTGTGGGTACAACTACGAAGACAGACCCAGAAGTCAACCTGTCAAATGAAACCTATTAATACACAGGCTAGAGCGGCGTAAGATGGACAGCTAACTGAAGATCTGTGAACTCTTTGGTGTCACACAGAGTTGTAAACACCAGCATGAGAGACAAAATGTACAGAAGACATAGAGAACCAGATCAGAAACAGTGAGACATGGTGCACCGAGAAGATTAGATAAACAGAGAGAACAGGCTGACTGCACAAACAGCACTTGTCTACAAAAATGATCTACCGCACGGCGTTGTTACGTTTAACCAGTGTGTTCTCCTTGATTATAAAGATATCCAGATTTCAGGAGGGTGGTGGTTTTATTTTTCTGAGATGTTCTGCAGATCTTATCAGATTTAGTAGTTGCTTATTTAGTCATCTATCTACACAGCTCAGAAGAGGTTGTTTTTCACTTGCAGTGCATAAACGCCAGAGTTTCATTTTAAGAGCAGCTACTGTGGTTGGAAAGTTCATATTATCAAAATAATTGATATTACCGGCAAAGGTGCAGAACCAATTTATCAACAGTTACCAAGTAAAAGAAAATAAAACTCATAAAACCTTGTATTTCTTTCACATGGTTTCCACTTCTCAAATGTTGAATCCTTTGTATCTTCACACAGGTGGTCTTTTGGTGTTCTCCTCTGGGAAATCGTAAGCCTTGGTAAGAAACTCGACAGTCTGACATTGAAAACGTGGCTCTAGGCATAAGGGTTGCAAAAATCTGGAAATTTTCAAAGTTGGAAACTTTACATGGGAATTAACAGGAATTTATGAGCATAAATGTGAATAAGGCTGGGATTTACACAATTAAAGGTTGGCAAGGATTTTAAATGTAGTTTGGGAAAATATATTCTAACATTACCACGACTAATACTGCCAAATTTCATGCGAGTATATTAAAGAATATCCCTGCTGATCCTCAATCACATACACAGAACACACTGCTTACTGCAGGGGTGTTAACCCTTTAAGTCCCAGCTCAACTGTTTGGCAGAAGTCAATAAATGCAGGAAGTTTTAAAGGTGTAGTCAGCGATGTGGGAGAAAACGAGTTGAGAGGTTGTCGATAAACGAATTTAGACCCGCCTCTCCCTTCATACCTCACCCCTGGCTCCACCCCTGAAAGCTGATGGATGTGCATCGTCATGGAAACCGCTGTACAAACTGCGTAGCTGACCAATGTAGCTAAGGTAGCCCCAACTCGTCAGACAACTCGATTGCCATTATTGAAAACATCACAACAATAGAACATTCTGGCAGATTAGACAATAAGATGAATGCCCAACGGCTGTTACTGTTATGTGAAGCACCACAAAGCTAATGTTGCTTACCTATCTAGCAGAAAGACGGCGGCATCCGCGTCTGTTTTCAGGTCTTTTAATTCGCGGAGTTCCTTCCACCGTTGGAAAGCAACACCAATGTTGACCCGGGTCTTCGCTCTTTCCTGGTCATAGCCCTTCTTTTTCACTTTTCACTCCTCTGACCTTTTTCTTTTGGGCTGTTTTTCAGCCATTGCTACTGCACCTATTGTATCTCTCTCTTACGCTAACTGCGCACGCTACACAACCTACTACTCCCCCTCCCCCCTCTGTCTGATCTGTGCATGAGTATGATCGCCCCCTGGATGTGGGGGGGTGTACCCTGTTTTGGTGACTCGGCCCGAGCCACAGTATTTACCTGCTGAAATTCAGAGCCAAGGCTGTGTATTGAAACCGGACTTTTTTTTCAACATGCTGTCAGTGGTGACATCTTGTGGATGGAGAGGAGAAATACGGTGATTTTAACAAATAGTGCATTAGATTAGAAGATCGCTGACTACACCTTTAATTGTTGAAAAACATAACACGTCTTTGTTTGTTCTGATCATTGAATTAGGATACAGAAATAACTGCAGACAAACCAAAGAACTACTGTTTACTATGTGTAGGATTTAAAAAGCCAAAAGTAATTATTACCATCAATATTATTTAAATACTTATCTTAAGCATTTACTCATATGATGATTTATATATATAATGTGTTTTCACCAATCTATTTTATTTTCAAACATTTCTGCCTTTATTAATTATTTTGTCCCAATATTGTGTGCATTTTTATGTCATCACCTAATCAACTGTTAGCTTTTAACACCTTTAAATCCTACACCAAGAAAATGTCTGGTTTTGGTTTGTTTGTAGTATTCTTTGTTCCCTGAAGTGTTAATGGAGTCAAACAAGGATTTGATTTATTCAGTTTTTTAAAACATTAACTATCCCTTAGCCGTCTGCTAAACAGTTGAGCTGGTAGTTAAAGGGCTAAGGCCACGCCCCCTACATGCAGCGTGCTCCTCCATCACATGTACAGATGATTTCTAGAGCCCTGGACTATTGAGACCATACATCTGAGCCTGTGGACTACAGACAGTGAAGCTCAAATTGACTGTTCAATTAAAATGACATAAAACTTGACAAATAAATCTGATGAAATAACATGTTTTTAATTACAATGTATATTGTTTGAATGGACATCGGTCTATGAAAACAAACTGTTCACAGAAGTAATGATTTAAATGAACCCTAATTTTCTAATTCCCCCAAATTCCCATAATTGCCACGGAAAATTTCTAATTTGTAACATTTCCAAAATTCCCCAGCTTAATTTCCAGGGATAGTTTCTTAATAGTTTCCAGAAATTGACTAGTAATTTTCCACCCTTTCCAACCCTACATCTGATGCATCACAACTATGACGTCTGGTTTCAGTCTAACATGAACTGATTATACGTGTCATCAGGTGGCACGCCATACTGCGGGATGACATGTGCTGAGCTTTATGAAAAACTGCCACAAGGCTACAGGATGGAGAAACCCAAAAACTGTGATGATGAGGTGTAAGTATACATCGCTTGATTTTGTATTTGTCAGGGAGGTTGTGTTTTTCCCCATCTATGTTTGTTAACAAGATAATGATATCAACATGACTCTGAGTGCTCGGTGTGGGTTTTCGGGGTCATGAATCACATGATGGTAACATAATCATGAAACTATTGCTTAGAGATGTAACAGCAATATGTGAGCTACCTTGGCGGAGGTTTCCGCTCTATGAGTGCTTTCTTTTTTAATGTGTTTATTGAGTAAATCATTCAATACATGTGAAAAAAAAGTTCTTTCCAAATAAACTTAAAATCTGATTTTTTTTTTAAATAGAGAAACACAGTTTGAGAGCACCATTAGACATTTGGGTCTTTTGCATGTCCTCAAATTAAAATATTATATTCAGTTACATTAGAAAGGCAAATATCCAGCTTTTATACAGTTATTCCAAAGACAGAAGGGGACCCTGTGATGACACTTTCAAGTTTTAGTTTTTCTGTTATTTTTTTAGATTTACCGATTCATTTTTCTTTTTGTTATTATGTTTTCTTCCTCTGCTTTTGTTTACTTGATATCTGCTAAAAAAAAATCTACCTCCTCATTTGACCATTACACCAACCACAAACTGTTAAAACCTTCCCTGTTTATATGTCTGTATTATGTCTGTCTGTTACTATTAATTTCTCTTTTATTTTATTTTTCTCTCTCTCTGTTGTCTTATTTCACTGTTTATGTTTCTTTTTCAAAAATAAAATCTTAAAAAAGGAATAGATCTTTTTCATCCATAAGTGTAGAAATTATTTTTTCTAGGAGGAAAAACAGACATTTCATTAAGCCTCTGTTTAATACTTGGCCTCTCACTGATTTTCCAATTTCATTCTTTTGTTCTTTTTGCTTGTAAAAGACATATCTGTAAAAAATATTTTTCTTTTTATATTTTGCTCTTTGAGGTAGATGCCCTATTAAAAAAAGTTCCAATTCTGCATGAAAGAAAAAAATGTCTGCATTACCTGCGAGTGCTTTCTAGTTATTAATCTATCTCTGCCTGTTCAGCTATGAGCTGATGAAGCAGTGCTGGAGGGATCGGCCCTACGAGAGACCCCCTTTCACCCAAATATCTGTCCAGCTCAACAGGATGCAGGAGGCCAGAAAGGTGAGGCTGCTTTAACTGTTGTTTACATAAAGTTTACTGTTAACATTAATTATTAAATTTGTAGGGATGTAATGGTTAAAAAATGTCATATCCCGGTTGTTATTATTATCGCGGTATTGTTGCAGTGTGCTCGAAATGTTCAAAAAGTACTTTAACACACTCTTGAAATTGTTTAGCCCCTTTAATATTATTATTTTAACAGGTGTTTTGTCTTTTTTCGATAAATATCAGGAAATGTTGCATAAGTACATCCCCCCCTTTTAAACAATTCTTTCAAGTATTTGTAATTATTATGTTATAAATGCTTAAACAGTGTGTAATTTTAAGAAAAGCAAAAAATGGATTTGAACTTTAAACAGGATTCTCTTTATAAACAATTGCAAATCCATAATAAATTCCAAATTACCATTGACAAAATCTATAAAACATGAACTATGATGGAAAAAGACTATTATGAAATACGGCAAAAGAACGGCAAGAACACACTCCAGAATGATCCTTATACCATTATTTACAAAATGTAAACATTATTTCCACATAAAGTACTGATAAACCACCTTTAATTCACTCTAGTATAGCTTACTGAATCTTCTCACTCTCTTAGGCTCAGTCAGCTCACTCACTCGAGGAGTTACAGTAGTTTTAATCAGGCGTATTTTTGTCTTTCACCGCAGCTCCAACTGCTTTGTGAGTTATTGACACAATGTGGTAATCAAACATGGTTTACAGATTATTTGAACAGGACACAGTAATACTAACCAAGGGAAATTTTACGTGGTTTAAAATTGTGGTACCGACAACCATTACATCTCTATAAATTTGTTTTGAAGGTGATTTGACTTTATCTAAATATACCGAGAGTGTAATGGATCAAAAACTTTCCGTCTTCAGGCTTATGTGAACATGGCTCTTTTCGAGAACTTCACCTACGCTGGTATAGACGCCACAGCCGAGGAGGCCTGACTACCAGCCCCCCCAGACCCTAGCATGCCACGTAGCCCTAAAAGGAGGCCCAGAGGATGGTCGCCACGTTACTGCCACCACCCTGTCCCTCCACGTCGAGACAAGAGGACGAGGCGCTCCACCAGAGTCACCCAGTTATAAACGGAGGACTGTGAAAGGACACTGTGTGGATTTGATTGGACCTAAAGAGTGTGGCTGGGCCTTTTACCTGGGAAACTCTGATCCTCTGACTCTACAAACCAGTCCCAGGACAAGGGTTTGACTTCGGTCTTGCTGTTTGAGGAGCTACGTGACTTGCTGGAACACCACAGGGTCTGTGGGGTATCTCAGCTGGACTTCATTCTCTCTTCATTGATTTTAATGCAGAGGGAATTTTGTTTCATGTAGATAAAATTTAAAGGACACAGTCTGGATCGCAAGAATTCAACTTCTCAGACTCTTAGAAAGGATGACAGACAAATAATGTAGCACTTAAACCAGACTTATTCATCATGACTCCTGTGTCTATGACTGTTAGCATATCACTGCCATGTGAATGTATCTACTACTGTATGTACTTTGATTTTTAAAGATGTATGTTTTAAACATGTATCAATGCCTACTTTCTGAATGTAGCTGCAGACTGATAGAAAACTAACCGTGGTAGATAATGTGTTGCATGTACTGATCCATCACAATGTTAGTTGTGTAAAATATGCTACTATTACAAGACACATGCAACAACAGCCTACAAGCCAGCTAGCCATACTAAAGCTAACTCTACAGATATCTGCAGCGCTGCTTTACAAGAGATGTCCACAGTAAACTGGCTAAACAATTACAGATGGCCCCCTTGTTAGACAAGATCAACTTTAAAAGCTGGTCATTCATTCAGATTAAGCAGCAATATTGGGGGTTGAGAAAGGATATTCTAGGGCTGGGAAATACATTGGTTAAACCAATTAATTTGAAGTATTTTGTGCAGAAGATTCAAACATTTTAGGAAATTAGATTTTTTTTTCTAAGGAGCAATGTTTGAAAACATAATTACTAAAAATGTAAAGTTTATGATGATAGGCCTTATCAGGTTTTGCACAAGCAAATATTTAGTCTTCCTTTTTGCTTCCCAAGTGAAATCAAATATTTTTCATATGGTTCCATGTTAATAAACTGTGAAATAGCTCATGCTTCAGTGTTTATGTAGGCAGGCCTCCCTTTGTTTGAACTACATAATCAACAATTTATGACAAAATTCACCATCATCATGCATTTTAAGTAAAAGACGGAAAGTCTCTTTAGTTTGGAACATATTGTGATAACACAATATCCAAATTTATTCATGCAATTTTTGTGTCACTTGGAGTTTTTTTGTTTGTTTTTGAGAGGGGAAAAAATGATGAAAATCACAAATCTACTTTTGTGGGAAAAATAATCATGAATTTTGTATTAAGGTCATGTTTCCCAGCCCTAGGATATGCGATTGGTCAAATGGCTTTAATCCACAAAATTCCTGATGCCTGGTAAATCAGGGCTGTCGTCTTTGTATCAGAGGCTGTCGGCATGAATGAAAACAAGCCGTTAAAGATGAAATCTTGGCAGACAGGAGACAGAGGTCTTTAAATATGTGGCTCAGTTTACACAAAACTAAAGCCAACTTGATAACAAGCAGTGTCCGTGGGTTTAAACGGATACGCCAACTTTTTTTGTTTTCTTGTCTTGCTTCAGTCCCAAGTCCATGGCAGGCAGGTAGACGCCATTGTTTCAACTGTGTGTCAGTAACAAAGAAGAGACAGATAAAGCTTGCCCACCGCTAGTTAGCTTAGCTCAAACACTGAGAAGTCAATGGGTATAGGTAAGGATTTTGTTTTGTTTCCCTAATTCATCAGAGATGTGACATTAGTGAACGAGTCGAGTCTTTTGAGTGAACAATGAGAACTGATGCGCAGTTGTTTGTGAGCCATTTTTTTATTTCCAGGTAATTTGCATTTAATTAAGACCTGCAAATGAACGGTTCACTAATAACTGCAAATTGGATTTTATTATTCACTTAAAAGAGATGTTCAAAAGACTCGACTCGTTCACGAACGTCACATCTCAAACTACCGTGGAAGTTGGTCAACAAACAAAGCCTCTGTTCACGGGCAGAGGAAGATAAAGCGATGATAGTAGATGATAACGAAGTATAACGCAGTAACAAAATGAGTCAGAATAAGGACACAGAACTGTTTAAAGCTGCTGAAGAGGTTTTCTGATGACTGTAGGCAGAGGAAGGCTAATACTACCCATTGACTTCCAGTGTTTGAGCTAAGCTAACTTACTGTGGTGAGCTCTGCCTGTCTCTTTTTAATGAAAAAAAAAGTTGATGTATCACTTTAAGCAAGGGTAGAAACACCAGCAACATGCTGTAGGGTTTGTCATTGAAGCACAGCATTAATGTATCAGGAGTGCCATGTGTTTGACATTGTTCACACTGAAAATTTTGTAAAGGCCGATTTTTCCACACAGAAAATCCACATGGATTTCACTGAATAAATAAGCAGAGTTGATAACAGCATTGGTATCAGTACAAATGTATCAATCCTCTTCCACACCATGAATTGACACATTTATGCAATCATGGAACTAATGTGATTGTCTCCAGGTGTAACCAGACCTCTAAACGTTAAGGCATGTAGACTTTGCTATGCCAGGACTATCAGGCACCAGTGATGCTAACACTGCCAGTGGCGGGCAACCTATTTCACACCGTTTTCCAGAAGACGCTACAATCCCTCATTTTGAATTTTATCTGTTCACTGAGTGTGATCCAACATTTAATCTAATTTGACACTGGTCACCTCCTTAGTTTATTTTGCATGCTAACTGGACGTAAAACCACAAGATGTTATTCCATGTGCAATTTCAGCAGCACTGTTCACCTTCACTTGAATTATGCTTGCTTCATAAAATTAATGATTTGTGATATTAAATGCTTCCCCACCAAAACAGATGATAAAGTTAAAATCCTGTCTCCAAAGATAATGGACAATGATTTTATATCTACAGTCAGCTATGGTTATTTTTGTCCAAGTATCCCATGTTCTATCCAGGACTGTGAGGCGCTGTGGTGTATGTTACCTTCCCAGAACTAAAGTGGCCTGCTTACTTATCAGGCTCATATACCTGAACCTCAGAAAGCAGTTCAAGTCCAACGAAGTGGATGGAGGTCAAGGAGTTGGTCCAGTTGGAATAAAAGTCAAAGTTTCAGGTCAGTTGGTTTGTAGGACTGTTTACTGTTGTGGCTGATCGAGTATGTGGACACCCTGTTGCAATGTATGGTATTGTATCCACTGTATGAGTTTGTACAGTATGTTTTTTATTCACTGGTGCCTTGAATAAAAGTGTGTGTGCCAACTGGAATCATCAACACAAGCAGTGAAACTTTTTTAAAACTTTTTTAAAGCTGATTTTTTTGTAAAATTAACAGTATTTTACCATAATGTCTACACAACCTAAAGTAAAAAAAATCCATACAGCAAAGAATCAATACAATAAAAACCTGTAAATGTCATAAGACTGTGGGAAGACATACTGATTTTTGTCAAATTATATTATATTATATTATATTATATTCAAATATGCTATACCGTAAATTACTTAAAACTGTGATAGATCAAGATAGATTTTCAAGGAAAACTTACCAATAGATGACAAGATTTCTTTTAGTAAATTTCTCAAATGTATAAGTAGATAGTAGATAAGTAGAAGATATATATTATTTTTTATAATTATTATTTTTTTCTTTCTTTTTTCTCTTTTTTTTTTTTGTTCTTTTCTGTAAAATAAAATGACAATGAAAATAATTGGTTTAAAAAAAAAAAAGGATGTGAGGCATAAAAGTGCAGTAGTAAAAACTATTGCTGAAAACACAGTAATGATGTTGTAAATGTCAAATTCAAGATATTTTAAAACCCAAACTTAAGAAACTACAAACAGACCCGTGCTCAAACCTGCGCAGAAACCTCCAATTTCGTGAAAAAAATGAAGCTAATGAAGGAGCAAAAAAATGGATGCATGAGGCTAACAGCAGAAACATTGAAAGTTGAGTAACTGTGTGTGTGTGTGTGTGTGTGTGTGTGTGTGTGTGTGTGTGTGTGTGTGTGTTTGTGTGTGTGTGTGTGGGGGGAGGGGGTTACTGGGTCATCTGCAGTCTGTTGTAAAGTCTGCTCAGCTTACTGAAACGGACATTAGAAATGACACAGAACTAAGTCTTAAAACAAACAGTAAATTATGTCAATTAAGGAATGATTTACTTAAAAATCACTGCAGTTTACTTCTTTCCTGAAAAAGTCCTGATTATAAACATGCAAGATTTTGTCTCGGCCTACATATTTATATTATGTATAAATGCAAATATGTGTATCAATATAATATCTCAAGAGACACTAATGTTAAGCGTCTTGAGATAACACTAAATGTGATCTGGTGCTATACAAATACAGATTGACTGACTGATTGATTAAAAGTGGTTCACATTGGCTTTTAGGGCTTTTTCACATTAGGCCCACTTGTTTCGAACCGTACTGCGGCGCGGTTCGCCCCCTCCCCCGCTGGCTTGCATCCACGCTTGCAACATCGAACCGCGCCCGGGCCCACTCGTGTATTTACTCAGTTTGAAACAGCAGGGGGCGATATGCACGTAACTGGTTACCAAACCTGCTAAGGAGGAGAACAAAGAAGAGGCTACCATGGTAACCATTTCCTACACCAGACAACCAATGTTTACATTTCGCTCTCTTCTACATTTTCCTTCAAATGTGTTTTTTATCGTGTTTGAGACGGCATCAGCGACCTTCTGGACCCTCGTAAATCATCGTAATCCTCAACCAGAATAAACAAATCGACAAATTGAGTAAGCAAAAGATTCAACCGCGGGATTAAAAGGAAGTAATGCATCAAAAGTAGATCGGTTCAGACCACTTTGTTTCACACCATTGAAACCACACCAAATGTAGGGCACCAAAGTGCGGTGGTTGCATTCACATTGATACTAACGTACCAAACCCTGGGCCAAAACTTCTTTGGTGCGCTCTAAATATGGTTGGTGTGAAAACACCCTAAATCTACAATATTGCGGCAAATTAAATGTTTGTGTCTGCATTTGAGTGTAGGAATATAAATATTGTTACGATACTTTTCAAAGGCCTGTATTTTATGTATCTTTCTGTTAAATTATAAGCAATTCTGGGATATCATAAATATAAGCGTATGCCACATTATTTCAGGAATATGCCATCCAGCACCTGCAGCTCACTGATAACATTTTTATCTCTGGTTTACTCTACACAGATGGTCCAACATTTTTTCTCCTCGATATATGGCCGTCTTCTGTGACCATATCACAGAGAAAAAGATGAGGTCACCGTGGCGTGTGAAGGGTGACCGTTTTGTATCCTTAGATAGGTGTTAAGTCAGAGTATAAAAATACATTTTCTGATCTTCTGCTGCCTGATTCTGTTTGTGTGGAGCTGCTGTGTTTGTCTTCAGGAAGCTGACCCAGTGAGGCTGAGTTTGACAGACACTTCTGTGTTTGCGGTTGGTTTGTGGAGGAAACTCGGTGACAGATCAGCACTGTGCAGCAGGGGCACTCGTGTTCCTGAAGTTGCACAGAAGGATGCTTTGGCCTCTCAGTAGGCCAGCCTGTGGTTTCTCATATTCAAGTTATGAAGGGGGCAAAAACAACAGCGACCAAAACAACAAGATGGTAATCTTTGCAGGGTTAATATTATGTGTGGTACTACAACTCAAACCAAAACTGAAAACAGCCAGTGCACATAGACTAAGACTTGGACTGATGGGTCTAGTCAGTAAAGCTGTGCATCTTCACTCGTCTCACAATTAATGATTTATTTAATGATTCAATTTAACACGTTATCACAATGTATCATGGTAAAAAAAAAAAATATATATATATAAAATGAATAATTTTCCAAAAATACACCTCAAGGAGTGAAAGCTTAACATTACAATCAGGACTTTGGATGGGTCAGTGATTGTTGTTATTTAGCAATGTTATATTTAAAAACTCATACCTGTGGCCCTAACATCAAAGAACGCCACCTTCCTTAAATCATATATTTGTACGTGTATATCTAAAATATTATATTTTAATAGCTATTTCAATTTTAATTGGGTTAGTTTTTTTAATTCAGTCAGAAATTTTTCATTTTTCAATCAAAAAAGTTAAATTATTGGCATCAACATTGATTTTGATGCATTCTTGTTTTTTTTTTTTGCAGCTCCTCTTGCAAAAATGACATAAAAGAGATATATATGGAATTATAAGGAATGCTTTGATAAGTAAAAAGAAGCACCATCAGGGGAATTAATATATGAAAATGTATTAAAAAATATAAGCTAGTTGTCCAAAATAGAAATCTTAACATACAGGAAGCAATAGTTTGTATCGGCATAATTGTGGGATAAAATAACATTTTACAAGTCTTCAGTGGACATCTTCTGTCATCAGGAACAAATGAGACCATTTTTTGTGTAGTTTAGCCAGTAGAGACTACTTCAAAAATACTGAAATTATGATGCTAGACTCTTCACAAATGAATAGGGATGGAAATCAAAAACCAATTTCAGTGGAGAATCGTTAACAGCTCCATCAAAGAATCGATATCATTAATCTTTTTGCTAATCAATTCCCTTTATTTAATTTAATTACACCTACTGCACAACCTTAAGTGAGTGGAAACACCAGCAACTTGCAGAAGCAGTTATCAAAACTGTGATGTATGTTTGGCATTGTTGCCACTGAAAATCAGACCATTGGCCCACGTGCAAAATTTGCTGGAATCGATAAGGGAATCGTTAAAGAATTGGATCGATTAGCAGGATCGTTAACAGCATTGGTATTGATAAAAATCGTATCAATTCCCATCCCTGTAGTTTGCAAGAGATGAATAATCTCTTGCAAACTACAGTTATATTCATCCAACAGAGCCAAAAAAGCTTGAAAATAAAACAAAAACTGACTGGAACAAAATGTCATGTGGATCACTTATGGGTTAATAACAGCAGGGGGGATTGAATCAATGAGACGAATCTAAGAAAAAATGATCAAATCTGCTTAATTTAGAAATATTTATTGGACAGAATGTTGCCTTGCTCTGTATGGGCCTGTTGATAATCAGTTATCGGAGAGCAAGTACATTTTAGCTTTTTAAATGAATAAAAATATCATAAATGATTCAGATGTCTTAAGATTTACAATCCTGGTATCCAAATACTTGTTATCAATGTTCTGTCCCCAAAACTGCCCCATTTACCTTTTTTTCCACCATATTTGTAACCACTAAAAGCATTCGTCCAAGGGACCGACCCGGTGACATGAACAGGTGTAACAAACACAAAGTGCCTGCATGGCACGGCGGGAGATGATATCAGTGTGGTTTGGCACAGGTTTTCATCGTGTCCTATTTTCTTTGAACCAGGTATACTGAGAAGTGACTGATAAGTTTCTTCATCAGAAGTTGTAAATATTTCAAAGAATGTTCCTGATCATAAAAACACATCTTTGAAAGGATATGATTCAGATAAACCCTCTTTGCTCTCCTCTAGAGTGAATTCATCTGTCTTCGGCATGTCACAATCCTTCTCGTGGAAAAATAAAATTAGAAAAAATAACCAAGACTCCAAAGCAAATCAGATCAAGAAAGGTCAATTAGTGGTTTAAATCAGTCGTCAAGATTACTTAGCTTTCCAACAAAAGGATTTTATGAAAATGTACGTCGATAGACCAACACAAAAGAAACATAAAGGGATAGTTCAGGCTTTGTAAAGTGGAGTTGCTCGAGGTCTAAGGCATTAGTAAATATGATTGACCATAAAGCAACCTGCCAGCTTTGTTTTGTTATGATTTCATCTGCAGTCAAGTTGATATCTGTAATCTTTTATAAACTTTTAATTAAGACTGGGTTGCTTTGGTGCAGACCCCAAGTGGCCACTCATGGAACAGCAGTTTTTGACAAGATTCAGAAATGACTAGACATTATTTTAAAGGTGCTATGAGGAGAATCTCTTATCAGCGACATTAAGACTCTGCTACCCATGAGCACGCGCAGCGACTGTCATAATGCTGCGTTCCAGTAACCTCGGAACTGGGAGTGACATCATCTCCGACTTATCGGCGTTCCAGTTGAAGTTGGAAAAAAACATGCCGATCTACCAGGCTACTGTTGGCTGTTGTTAGCACGCTCTGTGTTGTATGAAGAATGTGATTATCACTATGGCAGCATTTTTGTAAATATCAGTCTAACAATACCAAGTATACAGCTGATCTAGAGCGACACACCCCAGTCAGAAGTGCAAATAAATTGATTATTACAGGAGCTAAGTAACTGTTCACACTGGGGGCATCCATCTTCGATTGTCAACTCAGGGGTGGCGAGGTTTCACCGAGTTCCCAGTGGGAAATTCCGACCTCGGGGGGCATTCCAGTTGCAGTTTCCTACTCCGAACTCGGAAAGTCCTACTTCTAACTACAACTGCAACGCACCAAAAGACGTGACCCAAGCCAAAGCGTGTGTTTGTTGTGATGTTAATGAATGCAGCTCGGACCTTCCTCAGAACTCTGCATTGCTTTACAACTTCTTTTTTCAACAACTTACAGGATGCAAAGCGACGAGGTAATGTATCTCTTTCTAGTTACGTAGCGGTAGTTTTTGATGTGTGACAACAAGCAATTTTTGGAAGACTTAGTATCGTAGTTTTGTAGCCAGCTATATATCGCTACTTACAGCCTGGTGCTCTAAGACGTGTAATATAAATAATAAAATAATATAAATTTGCTCTAGTTTTAATTGTCTTGCTCCCAAAGTTGAGTATCCAGGCCAGTCCAGCCCTGTCCGACCCGACCACTTAGCTAAGGAATAGCATTTATAGATAACCTATTTTGATGCTATAAAACTCATCTTAAAGTATTTCGATCAGGCATATATCTAAAAGTGATACTTTTTTGTAATTACTTAGAAACTCCTCACAGTCCCTTTAAGCCTTTACAAAAAAAGTAGCAGAGTACAGTCCAAGTCCATATGTTCATCAAGTCCTTAACATCTCCTTTAGGTCTGAAAAATTGTGTTTGAGTATTTTACAAAGAATATTACACAACAGGGGGACACTGTCTGAAGTATCTATGAGGTCACATATTTATTCTGTTTTACCAAGTTTACATTTCTTGCCTAAAAAAACCTACTCAAATATTGAATTCCTCTATTTATTCTCTGCTCCAGATAAGCTATTTCAGCATAAAACCATCTAAGCCAGGGGTGGGCAACTTTAATTACGAAGAGGGCCACATAAAACCATTTTTCCCAGCCTGAGGGCCACATTGTTACAAATTTTGAGAAACTCTCGATGAGGAAAAAAAATGTTAGATAAACATCATATGAGAATATAAATTTGTCATAAAATCATGATACCAATATTCATATATAACAACATAAATACAAGTTAATGTGCATTATCAAATGAGCTTGCCATAGAAATCAAGCAAATTTAGCTAACATACATGGAATTAAAGCCAATGAAGCTATTTTTCAATCAATAAAATGAGTGTATTCAAATTTTTAATAGATATTTTTTAGATATAGTATTGAGTAATACTTGATATAATGTTCAAAGGCTTCATAAAAGAGATTTAGAGACACTGTTATAACAAAGTAAGGTCATAAACAACTTACATAAGCCAATAAAATACCAGTCTAGATTATATAGAATTATTTCTATTGGATATCTGAATTTTCTTTATATTTACAACTGCTGGTTGCCTCCCAGTGTCCGGTTTATTTACGTGAATCTCGGCCCACTTCCATCACAGGAATAACTGCTCATCAGCTGAAGCACGACGTTTAGAAAATGTCAGTGTAGTGTCCAAATGTCGCTTGGTCATTCCCTATATAGTCCACTATATCGCATACCCTCTAGCAACATCATCAGGGAAATGTATCAAACCTGCTGTTTGTGGAGCACATTTTCTAAAATGAAGCAAGCAGCAGAGACAGAGGAAGGATCAGTCTCATGTAGGGGTGTGCGATATGACGATATAAAATCGTTAACGATTATAACAATTCAATATCGTCATAAAGCAGAAAGATCGTCAGATCGTCTGTGTGGGCACAGAGACTTTGACACGGACCCGACTAGCCAATCGTAACACATTTAGCGCATGCAGTGCATGGTAGTATCTCCTGTTTGGTTATGTAGCATGAAGCCATGGCGGAAAGAAAAAAGGAGATAAAAGCTTGAAGATGTCTGAACAAAAATCTGTTCTAAAGCAGCTGGATTATTCACTCAGGTTATAGACATTTCAGTTAAATAACTTTTGTTTTGAATTGTTGCACTTTAAGAGATAATGTTGATATTGTTGTTCAATATCTTTTATGTTTATATTTATTGCACATTTTTATAAAACTGCACTATTTAAATTAAAATCTGTTCAGAAAGTTTCTTTGGCTTTAACTATCCTTTTTTTTCTTTTAGGGTTTTACATGTTTTATATATTAAACATAGGGAAATAATGGTCAAACATGCAAATTAGTCTAGAAAAAAGAAAGTAAAAAAGAATCGTGATAAAATCGTAATCGTGATTTTATTTTTAAAAAATCGTGATATGATATTTTTGCCATATCGCACACCCCTAGTCTCATGTTGGGGGCTTGTCGACCAGCTGTGGACATGTTTTGTGTTAAAAACATTAAAATGTATTTTGCATAATAAGTGTCATAAAGGCCTTTGCAGACGTGATTTTTGTGTTTAATTAATTTGCACATAGTCACTGTATTTGTACGAAATAATATCCTAGAAGTCAATCTGTAGCTCTGCACCATCTCTGATTAATACTGTAATATGACTCATTTTGACTCAAACGGACTTTTCATGTCCTGACTTCCACTTTAGAAAAAGCTCACTTCCTGTTGTCAGCTCAACTGATCGCTTTGTGCCAGCCCCCTCATCGCTGCTCGATCTTATCGACCCATGCCATGAAACCATAACAAATGACCCACTCTGCACAGACACACAGGAGTTTGGTGCCATGGCGGTTTAAGATGTGTTAATCATCCTGTTGAACCAATAAATCATGATTTTTTATATAAACTGGGGGATATTCCTTCCGAGCCTGTGGATAACTTTGGGCTTTGTGACTGTGACATTCTGCCAGGATGGGACTGTCAATCATCTGTCAGAGGAAGGTGGGTCTAAATATTGGTTTAACATCTTAAAGGTTAAAAAGGAAAAGTAACATCAGCTCGATTGACTGCTGCAACAATCTCACACAATCTGATCGTCAACTAAAATATTGGAGGTTATCAAGATTAAACTGTACAATCCCACATTTGAATGTCTTGTTTTGTGTCTTTAAATAAGTTACTCAGTGCAAGCTACAACACATTTAATAAACATAAATTTTAGGGACCATGGAAAAGTTTGATGCAGTTACAAAGCCTTGTTTTCTTAAATTAAAAACTGTACTATTAACATACGAGGTGGATGTTGTTTTGTAGAAATAATAATCCATGGACTGGCTTATTATTAGTGTTACTATAATTACTGATTTTCTTTTTTCTTGTCCATTCTGCATAATAGTTTATTTATCATTTCCTATTGGACCTGTTTAATTTAGGTGTCTTTTTCTCTCACACCCCATTTGTGGTTTCATATTTTTGCATCCTGTTCTTGTAATAACTGTGGCAGTCAGGACGTTTAAGTGAGTCACAACGCTGTTTTTATATTTCACTCATGAGTTGAGATGGGAAATCAATACGTTTTATTAATAAAAACTTCCATTACGGATTCTGCTTATTGACTGGATTCTTAACATTCAAGTCTTGAAGATTTTCAGTGTGGACAAAACTTGGCTTCATGGGTTTTTAACAATACAAATGTCAAACAAATCACTCCTGATAATCAGTAAAGATGAGAGCTTTTGCAAGCTGTTGCTGCATCAATTCACTGTTTAGTCAAATAATGAAGCAACGATTTTGACCACTTCTGTCTCCTGAATGTCACAACTCCATCTTCGACTTCTTTGTTATCATTTCAGTTGACTGTTTCTAATGAGAGCATGATGTTCTTGATGAGCAAGTAATGCAAAACTACATGGAAGGAATTGATAAGGGGGTTCTTTGAGCTTAAACATGAGCTAGAAAACACTCAAACCTCCTCCAAAGGAGCTCCCATACAGCTGTTACATCTATATGCAATAGTTCTATGATAAAGTTACCATCATAAGATTATTCATGACCCTGAAAACTCAGACCTAGCACTCAGAATCACGCTGATATCACTATTACACAGTTATTGAGCAAAATGATCATTCACTAATGGCACCACCAAAATGTAATAAAACAAAATAATTAGCAAAAACTGTATCAGGGTTCCCACTCTTTTCTAAAAATCATTTTCCAGGACTTTTCCAGGGCATTTACCTGTGTCATATAACCAACTGAAGTTACATGGTTGCTGTGGGCAGTTTTCAATTCTAGTTAGCCTTCTAAAAAACAAGACTAGAGGTTGATGAACATTATCTCTAGCGACTGATCATATTGATCTTAGAGTTTTTAACTCTCCATTGTCTGTTAGCTATCTGTTTAGTCTGGCTTTTACGTGTCTTTCTATCATAAATTTATGGTTAAACATATATTTTTTTATCTTTATTTACTCTGCTTTTTATAAATATATTTTGTTAATTTAGCCAAATTTTTATTTTGTCTTTTTTAATTTCTTTTTGTCCTCATTGTTTTGAGTTTTGATATTTTATACCTTAACTTGCATTATTTTACCTATTTACATTTTCTGGCTACGTGCACATTAGTTACCAAGCACATTTTTACTTCATTTCCGATGTTTCAAGCTAGAAGGAAGACAAATAATTTTCCAGGACAATTTAAGCTTTTCCAGAACATTTCACTTTTTTCCTCATTTTCCACATGTTTTCCATGACTGGAAAATAGGGCAATAATTTTCCAGGTTTTCCAGGTTTTCCAGGACGCGTGGGAACCCTGTGTATTTCTGATGGTTTGCTATGTTGTTCAGGATATTTAACTTGATTATCTTCTTGTCTCTGGATAACAAAGCTGGTTTTAAGCCCCAGGACCTATAGAGGGTCAAGGGTAATAAGTGCACAAACAATAAAATTAGATTATTTATTCATGAGATGGAAAGACTTACGTTCCTTCTCAGACTTTAAAAGGAGTCCACAGGCTTGTGCTCTCCATAGCAAAGTTTTTACTGATCTGGATATTTGTAGTTTGATATGGACTGGTAACGATGTTCATGCACTGTGCTTTGTTGTTCTGTTGTTTTTTTATGTTTACTATATTTATCTGTCGGTGAATTTTAAAGAAAGACCAATAAATTCTTAGGATCCAAAAGTTAGATTATTTAAATATCACTGTAGTTGCTAGCATTTCATATCTCAGACTGATATGTTAATGTTTCATTATTTAATGTCACACGGTTACTTTTGGGAATATAGCAGTGTTTACAGGAACACAAAAGCCAGACTGTACATGCATTTAGCCTGCATTCTTTACTTGCTAATCTGTGCCTGCTGTATTTTCTAATTTAGACAGGACAACTGCTTGAGCTCTCTTAAAAAATAAAACTGGACATTTTTAATGCCGAACTGGAAGGAAACAGGATGAAAAAAAGGACAAAACAAATCACAACAGTTCTAATTAAATATGTTTAAATGGTTAAAAATGTCTTAAAAGGAGGTGGTGGGCTCTGAAGCTGTACTGTCTGCAAAACATCAGTCTAGAACAGGGGTGGGCAACTTTAATTACCAAGAGGGCCACAAAAAAACATTTTTCCCAGGCTGAGGGCCACAGTGTTTCAATTTTTCAGAAACTCTCTATGAGAAAAAAGAATGTTGGATAACCAAGACATGAGAAAATAAATTGGTCATAAAATTAGAATACCAATATTCATATACAGTGTTTCCCCTATAGTGTATTTGGGAGGGCGCCCCGCCCCCCCAACAGACACACCCGCCCTGCTTACAGGATTCAGACCGACGTACATTTAAAAAAAAATCATATTTATTTTGATCAAAGTTCTTATGACAGAGATTCTTATCATATAAAAAAGCCAACTAGAATCTAATAAGAGTCTAATGTTGTGTCGCTATGGTTTGCTTGCATTTCAATAAAATGCATTTTTCCTCTCCGCTCATAACGCCTCATCCTCCGCTCCTCTCGCACAACACCGATAAGCCGCGCGGCAACCAAACCGTCTCTCTACAGGCGGAGCCCCCCCGACATGCAGTCTTTTTCAAGCGGCTGCTGACACCGCGGGCCGAGACGTAGCGGTGATTCAGCGAACGTCAGAACAGGGGCCTCCTAAAAGTGTCTCACAACATTCCCTTCCCTAAAAACAATTCAGTAGAAATGCTTTCCCAAGCGGCGACCGCTTCTGGGTCCTAACGCCGCGGTCAAAACCGCTTGCTGTGTGCTGCCTGTCCCTCGCTGAAATGACTGGAGGCGGCGCCTTGCCGCGCGGCAGTGTGAAGGGGAGGAAAAGACACACACACACTCACACACAGGCGGCGGAGGAAGGAGCGACCATAACGGTAAAAAAAACAAAAAAACAATTTAAACAAACATTAATGGATGACCAGAAGTTTACCAAACGATCTCTCCAAGCTAAAATCTCAGTATTTTTAAGCCAACTGCCCTTACCAAGAAGGGAAGCACAGCGAGCAGTGTAGGAAACTTTCAGCATGTAGTTTCTCCTTATTGTCAGTCACTTGCTATAACTTTATTAAGCATGATTCATCTTCTCTCCACTTGCTGAGCTT
Organism: Scarus forsteni; assembly: GCA_036419115.1. Lineage (NCBI taxonomy): Eukaryota > Metazoa > Chordata > Actinopteri > Labriformes > Labridae > Scarus > Scarus forsteni. The sequence continues at coordinate 47,274,828 of JAZDUH010000136.1, forward strand.
ACATGGTTTCATGAAATGCTACATTCTTCCTGTTTTTTTTAAATACTTTTTATACTTTATGCAGGGTATTTTAAATATTTTTGAGAATGTTGTAGTTGTATGAAAAAGGGCTCCATTGCCAAAAAAAGTGAACAAAAATCAGTGTTCAATATTTATTCAGATCCTTGTGCTCTTTAATTATGATATTACGGAGCATTTTTGGCGGACTACGCTCCCTCCAGCACCAGTCCCCCCCCCCAAGGCAATGAACCTAGGGGAAACACTGATATACTACCAGTTATTATGCATAATTAAATGAACTTGACATATAATTCAAGCAAATTTAGCTAACATACATGGAATTAAAGCCAATGAAGCTACTTTCAAATCAATAAAATAATGAGTGTTATTCAAATATTTAAAGCTCAAAAAATTATCTGTTGCCATTATACTGTTATTATAGTATTAGTATACTTGATATAATGTTCAAAGACTTCATAAAAGAGATTTAGAGACACTGTTATAGCAAAGTAAGGTCATCATCAACTTACATAAGCCAATAAAATATCAGTCTAGATTATACAGAATTATTTCTATTGGATATCTGAGTTTTCTTCTCATTTACAACTGCTGGTTTTCGGGAATGAATGGCGGGCCACATTTAGCGATGTGAAGGGCCGCACTTGGCCCTCGGGCCACCACTTGCCCACCCCTGGTCTAGAACAAGCAACCAAATCAGAAAGTGTTTCTCATGTTTGTTTTTCTCTTTTTGATGCAGATATTTTGCTCATGAAAAATGAGCCGGATCCTAAATGTTTCACCCGCACAGAGAGAGATTTCACTTGTTTCTTTGAGACTGAAGACAACAACAAGACTTATGATCTGCTCTACAGGAATGAAGGGTATGTTGCACGCAGTCTGTCGAAAACATATCTGTCTTAATTTGGACAATTTAAACACTATATTTTTATAGATTTGTGAGGAGATCAAGGTTGGTTCTCACTCTTAACACTCGTGCAGGTCTCACTCAGTTATTCCTCAAGTTAAAAATGTGGTAAATAGGAAAAATTTTGCTCTTCTAAATTATTCAAACAGGTGCTGAACACAAAATCTTTTTCTAATTAACCCTTTCAAGCACGAATTACTAAATCAATTTGTCGGATGTTACTTTCAAACAAGTTAAAAATCATTTTTAATTTTTTCAGTGTTACATTTTGAGGGAGTTATGCATCTGCCCACCACAGTGGATACCTTGCAGCAACGTTATAAAAAGTAATTTAGTGGAACTTAATACAGATCCACAAATGTCTTTGACAAACATTAATTAAAGGTAAATGTAAAGAAAGGGATATATCTGAAGTATATTTATTATCGCTGATTAATCTAACCATTCTTTTGTGAATCCCACCAAAATTATAAAATAAAAAAGTATGTGAAATCTTAATACAGGCATTATGTCCAATTTATGATGGAATATCTTAATATGGCAAAAAAAGACAAAAAAGACAAAACTTTTATGAAACTTAAGGCAAGGGTTTACCACCTGGTTGTTGGACATGGCACTGCAACCTAAAAGATATACATTTATTCCAAATACCTGTAGCGGACACAGTGATATTGTTGATCTGGTATGGTCCAAAATCTTAATATTTTATTCCAAATTACTATAATTTTACAATCTCCGGTATGAACACACATGAAGACTGTCCTCTACAGCTCAAAATTCAGTTACAGCAACAAAAAATAGCTAACTGACGATTTGTGGAGCCTGATGACCTGTGGCTCAAACTGTGGTCACCACAGAACTCAAGCTCACTTTTCCATGCTGGATATCTTTTGCAGAAGCAGTCGATTAAACAGTGGACTTAAATTAGTTACTGTGGCACTCTAGGATTGTGAGGTGATGTAGTAAGTTCGCTGAGGTGTTTTTTTTTTTCTAACAATAATGTTCATAATGTCCACATGCCTCAGACGGATCTCTATGTCAGTCAAGGCCTTCCTCTGTGGAGTTTGCATATTCTCCCACCTGCATGTGTTGGTTGGCTGGTGACTCATAAATATGACTGTTAGTGTGAACACTTGTCTGTCTCTCTATGTGGCCCTGCGATTGGCTGGTGACTGGTTCAGGGTGTACCCCCCCCTCCCTCAATGCCAGCTGATACAGGCTACAGCCCTCGCAACCTAGGAAGGGATTAAAGGAGGAGATAATGGATGAATGGTAATGGATGAACGGATTATTTCCTCTTTTAAAACTTCTGTTGCACATCAACTGCCTTAAAATTATGCAGTGACAGTCTACGCTGGCGAGCTCTTTTACCTAAAACCAGAAGTGAAACACAATTTTTCTCAAATTAGCTGAATGGATTTTTCACAAGTGTCAGTTGTACTCAGTTGCACTCAGTTTCAGTTTCAGTGTTTTGAATCTGTACCTATTTTACTGGTTTATTTATACCTGAGTTTTTTTCAGCTGCTATTGAAAACATCATTTCTTCTTGCGGTATGACTCAAACACTTTCAAAACAAATGTATTGGTCCACAGGTACAAACTTTGACTCTCATTGCGAATTAAATTCATTTTTACGAAGCCGCCTGTTCATCAATGAAAGAGTTTTAAACGCTGGAGTCATCTGTTGAGTTTGTGGAAAGCATCTAAGGGCGTTTTCACACCAACCATATTTAGTGCACACCAAAGAAGTTTTGGCCCAGGTTTTGGTACGTTAGTATCAATGTGAATGCAACCACCACACTTTGGTGTGCACCAAATCAGCCTGTCAGAGACCTCCATGAAGGGGTGGTCTCGATCCGCTCCATCTCCCTACATTTGGTGCGGTTTCACTGGTGTGAAACAAAGTGGCCTGAACCGATCTACTTTTGATGCATTACTTCCTGTTAATCCCGCGGTTGGATCTTTTGCTTACTCAATTTGTCGATTTGTTTATTCTGGTTGAGGATTATGATGATTTACGAGGGTCCAGAAGGTCGCCAATGCCGTCTCAAAACGATAAAACACACATTTGAAGGAAAATGTAGAAGAGAGCGAAACATAAACATTGGTTGTTTGGTGCAGGAAATGGTTACCATGGTAGCCTCTTCTTCGTTCTCCTCTGTAGCAGGTTTGGCAACCAGTTACGTGCATATCGCCCCCTGCTGTTTCAAATTTAGTAAATACACAAGTGGGCCCTGGCACGGTTCGATGTTGCAAATGTGAATGCAAGTCGGGGGGGGGAGCACGGTTCGAAACAAGTGGGCCTAATGTGAAAGTGCCCTAAAAGTGCTTCCTTGGAAAATTCTTAACTTAATAGAGTGAGACATCAGTCATCAGCTTAAACTCTTATCAAAAATTCTGTTTGTGGCTTAAACAGTGATAAAATGGCTGTACCCTCAGATTATTTCGATCCACATCAATGTATTCCAGCACATAGTCCATATCAGAGCTTAAAACAGACAACAATGATTGAACAAACTAATTTATTTTTAATCACAGACAAACTTGCAAAGGAGCGTATGTGTTATAATTACACGATGGAAGCTGCACCACTTGAAGTGAATGTGTTTGTGTATGCATGTCCGTCTGCTTCACTCTGCTGTGTTTTTTGTATCTGTGTATCTCTGTGGCTGGGTGCTCAAATAGCTCCCAAATTAATAAACAAATGCTCTACTCTACTCGACTCTACCCGGCTCTACTCTACTCGCCTTGTGCTGCTTTTCCATTAGCCCCTGTCGCCTGCCCAATGGGGTGCAGTGTCGCTGAGCTGCTCTGCGGTGACGTCATTTTGAGCGCGACACAACAATCTGTGGCTTTTTGTCACAAACCGCGTAAAAAAAGAGAGCAGGGGAAGGCTGCAGGTGGTAAGAAGAAATACCCCTTAAGAAGCACAGGAGAGGAATGAAGCCGAGGACGAGAGCAATCAAGCTGCAAAGAAAAGATGTATGAGGGTAAGCTAACGGTAGCTACCGCTAGCATGCTAGGTCGTCGCGCTCATGTCTCATTGATGACAACATTGTCTGACCAATCAGTAGCTGGCAGTCGGTGACGTCATCATTTAGTATCGACTCAGCTCGGTTGGAACCAGAGCGGAGTAGGTACTAAAACTTTTGGCTAGTGGAAACACGCCGCAAATTGAGTAGGGCCAAATCGAGTAGGGCCAAGGCGTGCTAGTGGAAAAGGGCCAATAGTCACATGGTCTATCCACATGCCTATTTTTATTTTAGTTCAATGTGACTATTCAGTTTTCAACAGTTTATTGTCTACTGGTGTACTTTGACAGCCCTTCAACCAACCTGTGTGACAACCAACCCTGGTCTCCCCTATGTGCCTATCAGTCACTGGCTCCTCCAACTTAAGGTCTTTTCACATGTCTAAAAGCCAAAAGGAAACAGCATCATCTGCTTCTTTATTTTATCTTTTCCTTGCTAAATTTAACAGTCATTCTACTTGCAACTTCTGTTTTAAACCAAGTCTTGTATTCATCTAAAGCATGTCATCTTTGAAGCACATTTATCTTTTACAGTCGTAATATATTTTACAGTATCTGTCATTTATTCCATTACAGCCTGCGTGGAGAGAAAAGTTGTGAAATGTCTGTCCAAAGGAGAAAAAAGGGAAGTGTCCTCCACATGTGCTCATTTCCTGAAGGGCATATTTTTATGTATGTGGAGACTCACCTTGAAGTTGAGGAGCGCAGCACAAACACCAGCCTGTACCAGCGGACTGTCTCTGTTGAGGACCACTGTAAGACAAAAGTTATATTTCAATTAATTATTTCAGCTCACTAGCAGACAGGTAAACACTTCACAAAAATCCTAAACTTGGCACATTTAGATGACCGAGTGAGGAAACAGCAATAAAGTTTAACAGGAATAAAATCCCCCAAAAATGCATGAAAGGAGCAAATGAAAATATATTGTACCAGTTTAAATTTGGATTGGAGAGTTATATTTTGTGCAAGTATCAGATCATTTGGATCATCTCACTGCACTTCTTTTTCTGGCTTTTTAAGGACTGAATTAAGTTTTAAAGGAGGCTATTATCAAGCTTCACAAACTTAAGGATGAATTAGAACTTACAACAGAAAAAAGTTTTTTGCATGAAAAACACACCATAGTCAAAACTGAATTCTCTGAATAAAATTAAATAAAAGAATGCCTGCATGTTCCTGAACATGGTTTGTTGACCGAACTTAACCCTCAAATTGACATAATGATCATAAGTTATAGTTTATACATCACCACATCGTACATGAGCATTGAAAATACAGGAAGCAAACTGCCGTATCACACAATAAGGCATTCCTTACCCTTGTTTTGGGGTAATAATTGTCTTAACCACCATTACTTTTAAAATAAAACTTACTCTCTAATAATTTTTACTCATGTCTCCCTTAGCCCATTGACCCTTATTATATTTTCAAATAGGCTATAGCCTAACTTTATTTGGAAAGATGTCATACAGTCTATAAATTAACAGGAACATATACAAGAAAATGCACACCAAAAAAATTAATAAAGAGTCCATTAACTTTGAATTTAATCATGTTTCTTAGAAAAGGAAAAGGGAATATGATAACAAGGAGTAAAAACTAGTGTGAACAGATCAGGAAAAAAGAAGAAGAAAAAAATAAAATAGAAAATAAAAAAGAGAGATACATAAAAAGAGAAAAAGAGGGATTCCTAGCTCTTTACTACAAGGAAGGCGGATCGAAGCTGCATCCATCAACATATGCTGCGTTCCATTTACCTCGGAACTGGGAGCTGGGAAATGGGAGTGACGTCATCTCCAACTTATTGGCGTTCCAGTTGAAGTCGGAAAAAAACATGCCGATCTACCAGGCTATTGTTAGCTGTTGTTAGCACGCCCTGCGTTGTTGTTCACAAATATCACATGAAGAATGTGATTATCACTATGGCAGCATTTTTGTAAATATAAGTCTAACAATACTATGTAAACAGCTGATCTAGAGCGACACACCCCAGTCAGAAGTGCAAATAAATGGATTATTAGAGGAGCTAAATAACTGTTCACACTGGGGGCTGCCGTCTTTGATTGTCAACTCAGGGGTGGAGAGGTTCCCCCGAGTTCCTAGTAGGATATTCCGACCTCGGGGGGCGTTCCAGATGAAATTTCCTACTCGGAAGTGGGAAATTCCGACCTCCGACTACTACTGGAACGCACCAATAGAGCGGTCTATCTAAATGACTCAAAAACTACAAACATGGCGGTTCTACTCAGAAGCAGTTACAACGTTTCCAACTTTAACGTCTTGTTGTAACCTCTTGTCTAAAAATGTAGTCTTAATTGAGTGATATGATTAATTTAGTCCTTATGGCTGTGGAAACAGTGCACCAGTTATTGTTAAATACGAGAAAACGTCCACAAATAGTGGCGTTAGGGTCACCGCCATGTTTGTAGTCAACTGACGGTTCGTCAGCAACCGTCCCTTTCAACACAGAAAAACAAACGTTTGTGTTGTACAGCTTACTGTAGCAGCTAACTGTAGCTTTTGTGTCACCAATAAAGTGTCAAATGCGCTGTTTTACCTGTTACAAGCGGCGGAAAACGTCCTAGCAAAAGAGTGAATCGAAAACCCTTTGACTTGTACTAAGTGGAGAATCACAGCGTCATATTTGAAAATGAGACGCCGCCTTGAGTGTGACGTCACAGAAAGAAATGGCTGCCATATTAAGCTAATCACAGGTAAGCGTTACATCCTAGCTCGCTAGCTACTTTTCCAAAATGTTGCAGACAAACTTGAGCAGTTTAGAAATAAAAATAAAAAATACCCCAAATTTGTCTCTAAGGTCTCTGTTTTTGATGTAATACAATCAAACAGGCTATAAAAATTGTTAAATTTTACAAACAGAAGTACTGCTGAATTGGAATTAATTTACACAAACTGTCCTATCACTTATGTTGCCAACATGAATCACTTTACTTCAAAAAACAAAACACAGAGCAGACTGTATGCCCAAAATATTGATGGTCTAGAAAGAATTATTTTTACTGCAGAGAAATGCATAAAAATATTATACACTATCTAAATAGTAGAAAGACAGGACAGCAGCTCTCTCCATTAAGACTGTTGTTGATAGAAAATGTTGATTTAAAATAATTAACTAAATAATTTCCATCTTTTTTGGTCAGTCATTATCAAAATTGTGGAAAAAATGCTCTATCTTTCACTGTTAAATCCTTTCAAACATTCCTGGATCCACACCAATTCAGATTTCCATTAAAATTGGATCAATTCTCTCTTGTGTCCTGATCAACATTCCCTGAAAATGTCATCAAAGTCTGTTGAGAACTTATTGATTTATCAGCAAAAATGTGGAAAACTGCCCTAATTCAAAATGTTATCAATTAATTAAAAAAAATCCCAGATTCAGATAGCCGCCAAAATGTTATCATTTCGTTCTTTTGCCATGACCAACATCTCCTGTAAATAATTATAACTTTTTTAGTTCACCAGTTGAAAAAAACAAAAAACACTGGCTCTGAAATTGTAACATTTAATGTGTTATTGGTGTTTTTTCTTTCCTTTTTCATTCTCTAGATCTGCTGCGACCCCCTTTTAATGTGTCTCTACACCAAAACGGTGAACCAGGACAGCTGCAGATTTTCTGGGACTCCAAGTTCCCCAAATACTGCACAGACAAAGTGATGTATGAAGTACAGTATGGCTCTGAAAGTATGGGAGAGAGGACACTGGATGAGGTATGCACACATTAACTCTGATTTTTTTTTTACTCACTAGCATTAGAATATTTTATTAGGTTGAAAGATCTATTAGAGGCTAAAAAGTTTTCTGGGTAACTTTACCTATCAAATCTCGAATTAAGACTAATTTATTTCTAAGTTTAAGTCAGTAGATTTGTTTTGAAAAATATATTTTGTCTGTACATTTGTTTGTAATGGTGTGCGGACATATGGCTGCCTGCTTCGTAACTTTGTAAGCTTTTTTGGTGGGAAGAAAGATTTCAGTAGTTGTATTCTTTTGTTTAAATCAGAGCTGAATACATTTAAAATTAAAAACGTCAGTCAAAAGCACAAGTCACTGTATTAAAAAGAACAGTTAAATTGAAAATATAACAAAGTTTTAAAGTTCACATAGTAAAATAAATTTCATCAGTTGATTTAATAACAAAGGTAAAGCATGGAGCAGTATCTATTTTATCCATGCAGTATCTATACCACTTATCCCTTTTGGGGTCATTGGGGAGCTGGAGCCTATCCCAGCTGACATTTAGAGAGGGGAGGGTTACACCCTGAACCGTTTTCCAGTCAATCACAGGGCGACACAGAGAGACAGACAACCATTTATGCTCACTTAAATGATGAAGTACAGTTTATTTATACAGGACATTTCATACACAAGAAAGACAACATAATGTACCACATAAGTCAACTAAGCAGTGAACCAATTAATATGTCTTTCTTTATATCACACAAATTCTTATGTGCTTTCTCTCGTAGGGATGCACAATATTATCAGTACAGTATCAGAGAAATTTGTAACTACATTTTCAGCCAATATAAATTGACCATTCACATCTGGCATATATATACCATATTAAGCAGAAATATCTCCAAAATAAACAAATGTACCATGATGCTTCTCCTTATCATCACTGCATGGGTACATTTAAAAAGCGAGATGTTCATTTTTTAAGAGTGAAATGTTATTTTCCTCACACAAACAGATTCTTACATTTAAAGTAACAAGTCCATTTCTGTGAGGTTAAGACTGCTCTTGATGAAAAAGCAATAATGTGTCTGGAAATATCATATATTGGAAATCAGTTAAATTCCAGTATCATGCATCCCTGCTCTAGTGTTATTACAAAAATAAAAAAGGTTAAGACTGAATTCTAGCATTATTTTATATTAAAAATCCCATTTGGTTTCTGTAAATAATACAGGAATGTTATTACATTAATACTGGGAGTATCAGATAATGGTCAATATAATGTATGCACCAGCTTAATTAAAAAAAAAAAATCTGTTTTCCAATTTTTTTAATGTGACACTGACTTATTTATTGTGTTATTGACACACACTTGATATTTTCTTTCCAAGCATGCATGCTGTTATTGTTTGATGTGTAATTATAGTTTTCTGTTTTATTCCACAGTAGGCTTGTCAGACTGTTAAAGTGGGTGAAAAGTGACATGGATAGAATTTTAAAGACTGTTGTTTTAATTTTGCAGGCAGATGTTGGGGACACCCTCGATCATCTGGTACCAGGGGAGGAGCTCCATGTGCAGGTCAGGGTGAAGTGCGCCTATGATCCAGATGAGGGACACTGGAGCAGCTGGTCTTGGCCTGGGAGAGGTGTTGTCCCCCAACATGCAGGTGAGTATGAAAAAAGAAGAGGATCCTGATTTTTTTTTATCCTACCAAATTACACCGTCTGTAAAAACATGACCATGACAGATTGTTTTTACTCTCACTTTTAGTTGATATTTCATTGATTTGCTTCACCTCTGATCTGAAGTACATCACCTGTGAGTGGAACGGGAGCAGATACGATGATCAGAACAAGTACAAGCTTTTCTACCAGATGGGTTCCAGGTACACGTGAAATGTGATCATTCATTTGATTAATTTACAAAATAAACTCAAGTGAAGGGTTTAGTAAACCTGCAAAGGTCAGCAGATGAAAGATTTTTCTTCTGTAGACTCACAGATGTAAAGATGAGTTTCTTATAGAGTAGACTGTGTCAGGGTTTTTTTGAAAACCAAAAACTAACAAAAAAAGGTGCAGGACCCAAGTGCAGATTAAACTGAGGTGGGCTTTACACGAGTACGAATTTGTAAGACTCCGGTAAAATAAACTATCGATCTGGTGATACTGACACACGGAGACGCGTATTTGTCCATGAATCCGCATCTGTATTGGAAAAAAGTGGATATCTGCGCTATTCATGCGTAGTTGGTATAAACAGATAAGTCTGGAAAAAGCGGTGACCTCATAGCACCCGTCCCTCCCCAACTCACGCTGTCACACACACACACCAACAACAACTATGGTGGCAGCAGCAGCTATAAACATTTTCACACCAACACACACAGAACAACCAACAACACCAGCTACAGCAACAACAGCAACAAGTGCTCATGCAGAGAGCATGTTACGCGCATGAGCACTTGTTGATGTTGAATCCACCTCGACCGAACAGAACTGTGATGTTACGATGTGTAGTAACCCAAGAACTACATTACCCAGCATGCAATATGGGTTAGGAGCATGCATGGAAACCCACAGGTGCGCGGATTTTTGCGTTCTCAAGTAAATACACAAGCCTATCTGTCGATGTGTAAACAACGATCCATGTTTTGATGCCGACGCCAAGACAATACGGTGCCGTCCTCGTGTGAGGAGGGCCTAAGATTGGCTTCAGTGTAAAGTTAAAAGGGGATTATAAAACTCAAAAAAACAAATCCTTAGCAAAAAACACAAACACAGCCTTTAACAAATGGCTCAAAAATACAAAACAAACAAATGACCCAACACAGAGAGCTGAGAACACAGAGACTAAGGCCCCATCCACACAAATACAAACCGAGGTTTGTAATCTGCGTATCATCCATACGAAGACAGCGTTTTGGGGGTCTGTAAACGATCATTTTTTAAACCAGGTTCCAGAGTGGGAAGATTTTGAAATGCCGTATACGCAGCTCCGTGATTACTAGCTCTCCGTAACTCTTCACATACGCTTACGTCATAGTTTCATATCTTCATTGACACACGCACTCAACGCAATAGCGTCAACATAGCATTTATATGCTGAAGAAGCTAGTGACTACATAAACGTTGCAAATGCAAAATCTCCTCAATCACCACCCATCCACACAAATCTCCTCAAACGTTCATCGAGGACACATCACGGTGGTCTCTGTTTACAATCTCTGTTTGCAACTTTTGCCGCAAGTGTGCATGTCCACTGTTTTTTCGTCTGTTTCCGCTTGTTTCCATCATATCGTTACAGCACCCCAAGAGGTCTGGCATGTGTTTTACAGCGTTTTCATGCGTATCAAGTGCATTCATGTGGCCATTTCTGAGGACATCTGATAGGCATCGTTTGGAGTCTCTCTCAATGTCATTTTGAATGTTAGGAGCCACACACCTAAATTGAGACAATCACACCAAGGTGGACGGTGCCATTATCATCCTGAAATAGCTCTGTTCAACATGCACTTTTACTGTAACATGCACCAGACATGTCTAATTCATTTCCAAGATGAATTCATTCATTTGTTCATTCCTATCGTGTTTACATTTTTTGTGTGATATGTAGGCCACATGAGCCCCACGTGAATTCCTGTCACAATTTTAAGACCCCCCCAGCCAACAGAAAGAAAGCAGAGGGGAAAATAACTGGGGAGGGGGGGGCTTGGCTTCTCCCCCAGATTTTACTCCTGCAGAGGAGCTGGCCGAGAGAGCTCATTGGTCAGTGGGTGGGGTTTTTATAGTCCGCAAGTGTAATCTGGAACCTAACCTGCCCCGGAGCAGGTTAGCCGTTCAGCGTACGTTGCCATGGAGACTTGCCTCGCTAAGAAGTGAACCCGTCTCGTAGAACAGGGAACCCGGAACCTACCCTCAAAGTTACCTCGCTAGGCAGTAATCCTGCTTCGTAGAACAGGTCCCCGAAAACAGGATCAAGAAAGCAAAAGGGAAACACAAGAGGTTTAACCAAGGGACATAATAAAAAATGAAACTCAAGGCAGGGAGTATCATGACAGACTGTTGGATTTAAGATGCAGTGAAAACATGTTACATATTATGTCATTGTGTTAGTTTGTGAACAAGATGAATTAAAAAATTTATGAATGTATGTAGATGAAATTTTCTGTACATGTTAGTCATGGTGCAATAATGAAATGATTATATTTTGGAGGTGATCTGAATCCTGATGTTGGTCCAGGATTTTTTTTGATTATTTCTTGACATTGTGAGATACTATAGGGCAGTTTTCCACATTTTGACAAATACCTCAATCTAGAGCTGGGCAAAAAATCGATTAAATCGATTAATTTGAATTATTTTCTGCAGAAGATTTAAAAATTAAAAATCGAGATTTTTTTTCTTGCCTTAGTCCAATTGTAAGTAGTTGCAATTTTCGAAAAAAATTACAATTTTCATGATGGTCAGCCTTGTTGGGTTTGCCCAAGCACTTTTATAGGCTTGTATTTCATATTTAAGTAGATTAAATATTGATCAGAGAGTTTCATGCTAATGCTGTAAAAATACCTCAGCCTTTTAGTGTTTATGTAGACAAACCTGCCTACGTTTATACTACATAATCAACCTTTTATGACCCAGACTTTGACTTTAAGAGGGAAATATTTAGACAACATAAAGACAAAACTTGATTTGTTTCATTTTTATGTCACTGGGAGTTTTGTTTCTTTTAAGGAGGGAAAAATCAATTAAAATCGTAAATCGAGTGTTGTGGAAAAAAAAATCAGGGATTTTATTTCTAGGCCATATCACCCAGCCCTACCTCAATCAGTTCCTAAAGCTTTGCTGAAATTTTTAGAGAATGTGAGTCACAAGAAAGAGGACAGTTTATTTTGATTGAGATTCAGGAATTTCTTTATGGATTTCTTACCAATGGGAGATACTGTAGGGCAGTTTTCCACATTTTTAACAAACACATATGTTCGAGACAGATTGTAAGACCTTTTTAATGGACTGTAGATCATGTCACAAGAAGAAAGTGATAACATTTTTGTGGTGATTGAAATCAGAGTGCAATTCCAGGAATTTTTAAATGATTTGTCGACAGAGTGAGATTGGGAATGTTTCCACATTTTTAACAATAAAATACGAAAATGTTCAAAATTCACGGCTGGATTTGTGCTCCCTGAGCTCTTCTGGTTGTTTCTGCAATCTCAAAACAGTGGGTTTACACACAATACACAGGACAGCAAAAGCATGACTGTTTAACTTTTGTCCACTGTCATTTTCTCATTAAATATTTCACAGTATTTTTGGTAGAATTTTTATTCATTGCTCACTAAATTCAATTGACTGACATGACACCACACTTTCAGGAAAGGTTTGAGCTGGACCAAGTGGACAGAGTGCACGGGGTGTCTCGCTGACCAGGATTCGGTTGATCAGTGCTGCTTCTATGACCATGTATCAAAAAAAGTCAAAGTGAAGCTCATCAGCACGTCGGCGCCTTCCACCAGGACCTTTTACAGCAAAGAGTTTTCCCTCCAAGACAGCAGTGAGTGAATGTTTCTGACTTCTACGACTGTTTGGTCTCTGTTTTTTTTTTTATTTGACCCCTGTTAGCTACTAAAATAGGGACAAAGAGATGGCAGGACTTCAAAAGAGAGAGAGTTTAAATAATTCGCCTTTGGGTCATTCTACAGAAATGTGGATTTTTAGGATGGCAAAATGTCTTTTGTTTTATTTCTTTTTTTAACATTTAAACTTCAGCTACATTGTTACATATGCCATTGACTTTATGAATACACATAAATGAAAGCTTAATGGTTTTTTGTTTTTTTGGTACATTTATCACAAAACACCATTTAATAAAGTGTATCCACACCTCTGATTGTCACTGGTGTTCCTTATTGTTACCCATAGTAAAGGTAGCACCAGTGACAGTTTCACAAAAAAATGCCCTTTAACAAAATGGCTGCTGCAGAGCATGACACAGCATGTTACTAATCTGATCTATTCACTAAATTATGTCTTCTAAATACATTTTTATTTGTTTGCAATTCCCTGCCAATAAAGTTGGTTACACCAGTGACGTCAACTAAAAGCTTCATATGAAATCATGAGATAAATGTTAATATTTCTGAAGACTGAAAAGGACAATGTTCTTCCCAGGGTCCCTCTTCATAGATGTTCAAGAAAGAGGTCAAAGGAGGTCAAGTGATGTCATCAGAGTGATTTCTTTTTCCAAAATAAAAGACTTTTGTCACATGGTAAAACCCGTGACATGACTGCAGGGGATAACTACTTTTAAATATATTTTATAATAATTATTTGGCGTTTTGTTTTAAAATGTAATTTATATCATATATTTGATAGTTATTTAAACATTTTTGTACTTTTTTTTTTAGACATGAAAATGAGTAAAGCGATCCGCACACCAAAAAATAGCTCCCAAGAAAATTGTTTATTTGAAAGTGATGTTTCGAGCAGAACCGCTCTTCCTCAGACTTTTCCAAAAGTCCGGACTTTGGAAAAGTCTGAGAAAAGCGGTTCTGCTCAGACTGGATCCAGCACCCTACATAGGATGTGCGTGCCAACCCTTTTATTTTTCAACTTTTGTACTTTTTTTTTTTAAGAAAAACATATGTTTATACTCAAAATACAGCACTTTCTCTCCATCAATGACTGTGGAGACGAGCACTTTTGTTGTGGTTGGGGTTCTAAATAACTGATTAAAAAGCAAATATTACCAAGCTGATGGCTCCAAATACTGTGGAAGTTGAAATAATATGTTTTTAAATAATGTACTTTAAAAAATCTAACACAAACTGTTTTCTTCAGGAGTAATATATCTCTTAAGGCTAAGGACAGAAAAATGCATGTTTCTGTAGAATGGGCCCTTTACAGAAATATTACTTAAAAAATAAACTATTATAAACTTTGATTAAGCAGTTGTGATCTCATCAGTGACTCAACTAAGACTTTGGTTGTTTATTATTTTTTATGCACATATAGAATGAAACATAATATAAAAAAGGAGGAAAAATAATACATAATATATTAATACATAACTAAAAAAAACATTAACAAACAGGAGATGTGCAGGAGCGACCCGTAAGGGCTTATCGAGTGGCCCTCCCAAGAAAAGAACAAGAAAAAACAGAATCTTCCAACAGTTCAGACTAATAAAATTTGGTCAAACAGAAAAATGCTCAATTCAGTGTTCGCAAAAGAAAGATGGGAGAAGAGTAGGATAAAAGAAGAAAAAAATATGATGGTTATGATGGTGCACTGGTTAATTGATCCAATAAAAACTGTGTGGTTTGTTTCTTGAATGGACACAAACAAATGAAGATGTTTTTTTCTGGCTTTGAATTGATTTCAATCCACTATATGTTTTTTGTTTTCAGTCAAACCTTTCCCTCCAGCTCACCTGAAAGCATCAGTAGAAGGAGAAAAGCTGTGTTTGAAATGGGAGGCTCCTCTACCGTTGCTGTCGACTGATCTGCAGTATGAGATTGGCTACCAGATCAGAGGGAGTGAAGAGTGGATGGTAGGACAACATCAGTGGCAGCATAGTTGTATATCATCTTTGTCCTATTTTGTATTTGGATCCTTATTGTCTATTGCATATCTTTAATGTTTTTTTCAATTTGTTTTAGCAATTTTATTTCCCTTTATAGCTTTTAGATTAATCTGCAACTCTTCTGCAGAATTGTAATGTAAGAAATATGGTGGCGCATACAGTATACATATAAAACAGGTGGTCATCTAGTTGTCATTCTTCTTCTTACCACTAGATAGCACCATAGATCAGAATTTTCAGTTTTCAAGTTAAAAGGAAAAGCTTGTCAAGATGATTTATTCTATCATTTTGATTCTAAAGCTTGAAATTGAAGGAAAATACTTACATCACATGGATTAAAAATAGTTGAATAAGGCATATTACCTGAAATACATTTAGACAGAAGTACAGAAGCTTGACAAGAAGGCAAAAGAATATCAGTGTTGTAATTCTTTTCGGGTCAATCCCTCCTTTCCATCCACAGATGAGACTCCTGAAGAGTTCAGAGAGCCACACATGTCTGGATGCTCCTGCAGGACGACAGTACAGCGTGAAGCTCAGAGCTAAACCTAATGGATCTGTTTACTCAGGCCACTGGAGCAACTGGTCTGAGGTGCTTAGTGGTGATGGACCCACTGACAGAGGTAAACTTCTGGAAAGACCTACAGCACCAAAAGAAATAATATTTAAACACATATCATTCCACAGATCATCTCAAAAAAGACCAAAATAAAAATTTTAGCACTGAAGAAGCTGTGGAAGGCTCAGGTATTTCATGGTTTAACCCTCTGACTGGCACTGTAACCGTGTGGTTGACTTTTTGCTGCTCTATCAGTGTATTTAAAACTCTGAAAGCCCATTTATGTCTATTTTTCCTTATACGCCTCTCTAAATTGCATTTCTAACAATATGTATCCACTGGGAGGTGCTGCTGTTCATGAAAAATTTTTTTGAAATGTAGAAAAAATCAAAGTGATTTGTTGCTGTTTAGCTCCGCAGAAATATAACAGTAAGAGCATACATCAGAGTAAGAAAATATCTTTCACATATCTCCAGATCTTCTAAAAATCATAATTTAGTTGAAAGAAATAAATTTGCAGATAAAAAGAAGTAATCTGTGATTCTTCAGAAAACTAAGTCAGCCGCTAAATATCAAACTTTTGCTCTCTGTGATGTTCTCATATGAAAAAAACAACCATTTTGTTGCAGAAATTAAATAAGCTCATTCATGCCCTGGATAACCTTTAACAGGTATGCCAACCAGCAGGTTGATGCATATCTGCTCCCTCACTGGGTAATTTGAAAAGTCAAACTGGAAATGTCGCAAAATGAAGAGCGAGAACCACAATTTTACCAACAAATCATTTCTTAAAAACGTATTTCTTGGTTTGGAAGTCAAAGGGTTAAGGGTGTGATACTGAGGATTTGATCCACATGAATAAGATGCATTTCTTTCTGTTGTTCTTAAAAACTTCTCAACTTTAAAACATTATAAATCATCTTTGCAGACCTGCTGCTGATGTTGTGCATTCCTGTATCTGTACTGATAACCATCATCCTCATCATCTTACTCTACAACTACCACAGGTAAGACTGTTTTTATCTTACACAAAGAGGCTGTTTTTTACACTGCCACTCAAAAATACCAATGCAGGACAAAGTAATGTTTTGTACAGAGGTAAGAAAATGTTGAATAGTCTTCTATCAGAGGTCACAGGTTTAACCAGTAAAACAGTTTTTAAAAAGACTCATCTCAAATATCAAATGTTAAGATAATCTTAACAGTCTGTCCATTGTTTAACCTAAAGTAACATGCTGAATCTGTGATTATCTTTAGAAGTATTTAAGCTGTAGTTCTGTTCTGTCAAAAGTGGCATCATTCATTTGTATAATTGTTTTTGATCAGAATTAAATAATTGATGTATATATACCCTGATTTTTGGGCTTCTAAGAGACTATCACTATAACTGTCAGGTTGTTGCTGTTTTACTGCCTTTATTTTTTATTGCAGTTTTTTTTGGAATTTGAATGTTGTTGGTGTATTTTGTGGATTGTGTTTTAATGTGTAGGTTTTTTTTAAAGATGCTATGAGGTGTTTCTAGGTAATTACAAAAAACTCTCACTTTTAGATATATGCCTGATTGAAATACACACTTTAAGATGAGTTTTATAGCATCAAAATAGGTTATCTATAAATGCTATTCCTTAGCTTCATGGTCGGGTCGGACAGGACAGCACAGGGCTGAACTGGGCTGGCCTGCATACTCTACTTCGGGAACAAGACAATTTAAACTAGAGCAAATTTATATTATTCAGACACGTCTTAGAGCACACATTACCTCGTCGCTTTGCATCCTGTAAGTTGTTGAAAAAAGAAGTTGTAAAGCAATACAGAGTTCTGAGGAAGGTCCGAGCTGCATTCATTAGCATCACAACAAACACACGCTTTGGCTTGGGTCACGTCTTTTGGTGCGTTCCAGTTGTAGTCAGAAGTAGGAATTTCTGAGTTTGGAGTAGGAAACTGCAACTGGAACGTCCCCCCGAAGTCGGAATTTCCTACTGGGAACTCAGTGAAACCTCGCCACCCCCGAGTTGACAATCGAAGATGGATGCCCCCAGTGTGAACAGTTATTTATCTCCTGTAATAATCAATTTATTTGCACTTCTGACTGGGGTGTGTCGCTCTAGATCAGCTGTATACATAGTATTGTTAGACTTATATTTACAAAAATGCTGCTATAGTGATAATCACATTCTTCATGTGATATTTGTGAACAACAACGCAGGGCGTGCTAACAACAGCTAACAATAGCCTGGTAGATCGGCATGTTTTTCCGACTTCAACTGGAATGCAGATAAGTCGGAGATGATGTCACTCCCAGTTCCGAGGTTACTGGAACGCAGCATTACGACAGTGGCCGCGCGTGCTCATGGGTAGCAGAGTCTTTATGTCGCCAGTAATAGGTTCTCCTCACCGCACCTTTAATTTAAACTTTTATTTTCACAAAATAAAGAATTCTAATGAAATCAATAAAATCAGTGTTGCTGTTACATTATGAAACATTCAAGACTCTAATCACCAGCAATGTCCCATCCTCTCTATTATATAAAATTTGTAGTTATTTGTGTTTTTTTAATAAAACAAAAGTTGTAACATGTATTAATCTGGTGTTTATAAGTCAAAGTCCTTAAAAGTATGGAATATATTTGATAGTTTGGCAAATAAAAATATTAATAAATGATGATTTGGTAGTTTTTGTGAACTAGTTTGCCTTGTTTGAGGGTGTAATATTTTAATTCTCTAAATGCAAACCACTAATGCAGCACATTATTTGACTTTTTCCATAACTTTGTGTTTTTACAGAGAGCTGAAGCTGTATTTCTGGCCACCGGTACCCAACCTCAACAAGGTCCTGCAGGGCTTTTTGACTGAGATCGATGGGCAGAAATGGGTACTTTTTTAAACTGCATCCTGATGTTTAATATCAACTATAATTATTAAACCATAGTATCAGATAACTAACACAGATTATAGATATTTACGGACCAATGAAACAAAGAACAATAAAAAGAAACCACAAAGTAAAAGTCTGTAGCAGAGCTCAGAGCCTAGTATGGACGATTTAAAATCTTCAGTATAAATGACTTCACACTCTCTCCACAGGATCTTTCAGTAACAGCAAAGCAGTGCCCTGAAGAAACCTGCTCCTCTCTGGTGGAGATCATGACTGCTGATGAGTTTTCTGCACTGAAGAAGCCATCGGGGGAATCACCTCAGCTCTTGTCATCAGGGAGTGACCTCTCCGGCAGTAACCTGACTGACAAGTGTCAGAGCGAGGAGACCGAAGTGTTTCCAGATTACGTGACCCTGAACAGAGACAGCATCATCCTCTGCCCGAAGGGGAACAAATACGTCTACGAGCAGTTCAGAGGAAAAGAAGAGCTGATCCAGACGTGTGTGTCGCCCTGCAGTGAAGCTTCAGACTGTTTCACATCATGCATGGGTACAAACTACCAGAACTACTCATACTTGGCTCAGGCTGGGTGGGTGGATAGGTAGATAGATAGACAGATAGATAGATAGATAGATAGATGGATAGATGGATAGATAGATAGATAGATAGATAGATAGATAGATAGATAGATAGATAGATAGATAGATAGATAGATAGATAGATAGATAGATGGATGGACGAACATGTAGATGCTGGATAGATGCATGAATGGATAAGACAGATGGATGGATAGAGATACTTGGCTGGATGGGTGGGTTGATGGGTAGAAACATGAACAATGGATGCATAAATGATTAGATAGAAGGACGGATGGAGTGATGGGTGGATGGTTAAAGGATAAGTTCGGTTTCTACAGCTTTCACATTGTTTACAGAATGAAGTAGAACAATATACTCACCCAGAAGTCTTTCCTGATCCAAACAGTGCTTCGGGAGATATTTAGATTCAAAGTCGAGCGGCGGACATCCGTATAATGGTAGCACATGGGGCATGCATAGCGCGCTCCTAAAACTGCATTAATCGTCCAAAAACTCATTAGTTTCACAAATATTTTATCATGGTCCGCTTGCGCTACTCCTCCAAGACAGTCCAGGGTCGCTCCACCCATGTTTTTGTGACTCTGCTAACCTCTGAACTGGAAAGATTCTTCACGGCTGCCGCGCATGCGCAGTACGGCTCATTGTTTCAGGGGCGACCACCGCCACAACTTTCTTCTTCCAATTTTGTGCAAAATGGATGAATATCTATCGGATGAAGATGTTGTGGAGGAGAACTTTGAATATGATGGGTGTCCTTACAGTTTCGAGCCAGAGTTTACAGATGAGGAGCTCATCGAAAGGAGGAAGCCGTACTGTGCATGGGTGGCAGCCGTGAAGAAAGTTTGCAGTTCAGAGGTCAGCACAGTCACAGAAACATGGGTGGAGCAACCCCGGACTGTCTTGGAGGAGTAGCGCAAGCGGACCATGATGAAATATTGGTGAAACTAATGAGTTTTTGGACGATTAATGCAGTTTTAGGAGCGACGCTATGCATGCCCCGTGTGCTAACATTATACGGATGTCCGCCGCTCGACTTTGGATCTAAATATCTCCCGAAGCACTGTTTGGATCAGGAAAGACTTCTGGGTGAGTATATTGTTCTACTTTATTCTATAAACAATGTGAAAGCTGGAGAAACCGAACTCATCCTTTAAAGGCACAGATGTATGGATGATAGATGGTGGATGGATCCATAAACAAGCAAGATGGTAGGATGCATGGAGTAATGGAATGATGTATTAAGAATGGATGGATCCATTGATGTATGTAATGATGAAAGAGTTGGATGAATAGAAACATGGAAGATAGATGCATAAATGGATAAAACTGAAGGAAGAAAGGAGTGATGGGTGAATGGGTAGATGCAGGACAGGATGGATGGATCTATAGATACTATAAATGGGCGGGTTGATGGATAGAAACATAGATGATACATAAATGATAAACTAGAAGGAAGGATGGAGTGATTGATTGATGGATGGATGGTTGCATAGAAGAGGAGGTGCGTAGATGCATGGGTGATGTGTAGATGGGAGGACAGATAGAAACGTGGATGATGAATGGATCCATGAATTAATAAGATAGAAGGATGCCAGGAGTGATAGAAGGATGTATCAATGAATAGATGTGCAGGTGGATGAATTGAAACAAGATGGATGCATCACTGGATGAATGTATAATTGGATGGACTCAAGTCCTAACTGAAAAGCTGAGCTTTAACAGCCGATCATTTAGCAGGTTGATAGGCAGAGGAGTAAATACACAGTAAAAAGGCTCTAAAATATGAATATAATGTATATAACTTTATTACTACAATTAAAAACCTCTCATTGTTCATTTATTCTCATTCTGTATGCTGTGTATTTATCCATGTATAGGGGCTGTGTAAAACTGCCATAGAAAATCCCACATGATGTAAAGTTTTGTTTTTGTATTCACTGTAACCGAGGTATTGTTCTGTAATTGAATGTAAGAGCTGTAAGATTTTACAATAAACCAAAGACATTTTTAATCACCTGGTGAAGTTTCTCATGTCAAAAGTTGGACAGACTTACACCTTTACAGTCACAAGATGGCAGCAGAGATCAACATGCAGAGATGAGGTCTGCATCTGCACCAACTATTCTAACCAAAATTATCATATTACCTCACCTGAATTAGCCTCAAGATTATTTTTTATGTACCAAAAAAACTATCAAGAAAATAACACATACTAGACCAGATCTCTGTGTTAATTTATTTCTCATAGTGAACAGAGGCGAAATTTAAATGACTCAAGACAGCATCACTCAGATTTTGTGTAAATGTAAGAGAACTAAAGTGGAATAAAAGCAAGGGAACACTGAGGTTGGTGTAAGGCAGGGGTGGGCAACTAGCGGCACAGGGGCCACATGCAGCCTTCCACCTCACTAACTGTGGCCGGCCAGTCATACCCGAAAATCAACAATAATGTAGAAAATCCAGCCAACAAACAGATTATTTTAAGTAAGTTTTTGAAGAACTTTGCCGTAATGGTGTCTCTAAATCTCTTTCATAAAGCATTAGCACATTATATCAAGTGTTACTTAATACTGTCCTTAGAAAATTGCAGCGGTCAAGTATTTGTGCTTTAAAAGCTGAAAATACTCATTGTTTGGTTAATTGAAAAATGGCTTGATTGGCTTTAATTATGTGTAGATTGGCTAAATTAGCTTGAATCCTATGTTAAATCCATTTAACTATTCATTATAACTTGTATTTGTGTTGTACTACTTGAATATCTGTGTACTATATTTCTGACTACCATATATTTGCATATTTTTGTTTATCAGACATATTTTTTCCCCATCAAGAGTATCTGGAAATTTGACATAATGCGGCCCTCAGCCTGGGAAAACAGTTTTATGTGGCCCTCTGGGTAATCAAGGTTGTCCACCTCTGGTGTAAGGGATTGGTCAGAGGAGAAGAAGGAGCTCAACTGATATTTTTTAAAGGGGTCTAAAGGGCACAGACCTGATTATTTAAAATCAGACCCAGGCAACTTTCATATGTGATCCTGAATCAGGTCCACATCTGATGTTTCTCAAGGCGACCTCACTTTGAATGGTCATGCTGCATTTCATCTGACATTTACTTTATGAAAGTGAGAAACGCATCACATACCTGTGCCAGGTGCAGCAAGATCCAAGCTAAACAATGAACGAAACAATTCTGGAAGGACTCTGTCAGTGAAGCCGCTTACATCACAACCCCACCACTCCTGGCTCGGACTCACATCCACACATACCTCTGTACAGAGACAGCAGACACTGCTCCTCAAATGGTCATCATTTAAAGGTCTGCTCTCTCTTTTTTTAAAAGATTCTTCTCCTTGTCACTATATCATAATTCTGTCTGCTCCAATTGCACAACTTCAAATCTGATAGACGTTGATGCTTCCAAGTCCAATCCTAGTCTAAACTGCGATGAAAAACAAAGCTGATAGAACTCAAACCATGTAGCTGAGTTGAGCAGATGTCACTAACAGAAAAAACTTAAGGGGGTATGCCAACAGTTTTTGTTGTTCCGTACTCCGGCTCACTCCAGAGTTCATGACAAGCAGATAGACACCATTCTTGTGACCGTGTGTAGTTACGAGAAAGAGACAGGCAGAGCCCACCGACTGTTAATTAGCTTAGCTCAAACACTGGGAGTCAGTGGGTAGCATTAGCCTGCCTCCACGACATTCATTAGAATAACTCTTCAGCAACTCTAAATGGTCCTGTGGGCTTGAATTTTACCACATTGTGTTAAATTATCTATTTTTTAGACTAAGTAAAGACAAACCAACGCAGACTTGCTTTGTTTTGTTGACCTGCTTACAAGCATTTTAGTTATGTTAGTTAAGGCTAGACTTAAAACATTCCTCTTTGACAAAGCTTTCAGTTAGGGACCAGCTTATAGTCCATAAATTAGTCCATAAATTAGACTCATAGTTAAGATGCAATAGGCTTAGACTGCCGGGGGGGATCTGGCACATTGGGCTCTATCTCTCTCTCTCTCTCTCTCTCTCTCTCCACATCTGCCTTTGCCCCTTTCGTTTCCGCTCCTGTACTCGTCTCTGGCTCTTGTCTTGTAGGTGGCCTGGGATCCTTGGTGGAGACTTCCTGCTGCTGTGGAGCCATGAAGCCTCAATTACTACAATTACAAACATGACACATATTTGGCCATTTCATTAGGAGCATTTCATTCCCATTATCATTATAGCTGTTAATGTAGACATTAGCATGATCTCCATATCCATGGTTGATACATCTATAGTATCTATATTGAGCACCACATAGATAAACCATAAAGACTGACTGATTGATTGATTATGTGCACCCTGTGGTTTAGTTTTGTTATATCTCTTTCATAACTTATATACAGGACCATTTAGAATTGCTGAAGAGTTTATCAAATCACTGTAGACAGGCAGGCTAATGCTACCCATTGACTCTCAGTGTTTGAGCTAAGCCAATTAATGGTCAGCGAGTTCTGCTGTACAGTCAAAAGAATGGTGTCTATCTGGTTGTCATGGAGTTGGAAGTGAGGCAAGACACAAAAACAGAAAAAATGTTGGCATAACCCTTTAACATAAGCACTGGTAGGCATTTCTACTAAACTACTTTCAAAGGCAATGAGCTGTAGTTGGCTTTGAGAGCAGCCCTACTAGAAAGAGGGCAGGGCTTGACAAAGGGTGACTTCCTGGTAAGGAGGGGAGCTTTACAAATAGTAAAAAAAAAAAAAATCCAAAATCCAGCTTATGATGCCCAACAGCCCCTCATGTCTTATGTTTCTGTAAAAACCGAGTGAGAGTCAGAACTGGACTCTCTGTTAACTATGCTATCATGGTGCACCCTGCCAAATGCCTTCTGTTTAATATACTGCCACTGTCACACTTTAACGGCAAGCCATCATATCTACAGTGTGTCCGCCAGACTGTATGATATCATGACCATAAATTAGCCCAGATTGAGTGAGGCAATAGTGGAGGGTGGGAGAGAGCGAGAGAGCAAGAGAGAGGGTGAGAACGTCTGACGGAGTAAGACAGAGAAAGTTTTAAGAGAGTTTTCAGTGTTTACTGGTGTACAAGCCTCTCCTCCCAGCAGGAATTCTTTCCGTGTTTCATCACCACTGCCCATTTGCCCATACACAAACGCCTGCAGAGGGAGGCTGAATCACCTCCTGATGTCATTTCCTTAACTTTCACTTACAATCACACAGAGACACAGCATGGTTTTGGACGCGCAGTGCTCAAGCACGTACGGTTTATAGCCCATGTGCATGTTTAGTGTGTGTGCACGCCTCGGAAACAACAGGAGTGAGGCCACAAAAACAGAGTAAATCAACTTCATTTAAACCCCTGCAGGCTGTGAGGACTGTGAGCACGCATGGGCTCACAGCAAACAGAAGCTGTGGGCTGGTCGTGCATGCTGAGTGCGAACACTCAGTGCAGTCACATTAGGTGGGATTGGATTTAGAGGAGCAGACATCAGCTTCACAGCATGTTCTTCACAGGCAGTTTTGGAGTAAAAGCTGCCAGAGAGGAAAATAAAAAAGAGCCAATGCAATTTAACAACACAGGCAGAAGCAACAGTGTGAAGAAATAACAGCAACTTCAGAATCATTTAGTGCGAGGGAAGGCAGTGGATTCTCAGAGGTTTAGGAATTAAAGGAACAGAACAGCGGTAAAATGTTGGAATAACAAGAAACATTTTCAATCACTGACATGTAATTTAACATGTAGCTTCCTTGGTGCCACCTGTTAGCCTGTGAATCTCTCATTTGAAACTCAGAACAATACTCTGAAACAGCTACTGTATGAGACTATAGCTGTGTATCAATTCAGAAGCTGCATCCTTTGCTTGTCACACAAAACCAGAATGGATGAACAAATTTCAGCCGTTGACATGGAGATCTTTTTATTAATGGTCCAATAATATGCTAATTTGCTGCAGTTTAACATGGATCCTTGATGTCTTCATAAAAGTTAGTAACATGCTTTGGTCCAAAAATCCTATGAATAAAGCATACCACAAGCAATCCACACTCACATAACCCCTCTGTTCAGAATGGCTGGTTTTCAGGGCCGTCGCCTTCAATTGGTACAGAGCCAAGGCACCTTACATAAGGCAATTCACGACAGACATGCTGTAGAGCAGGCCTCTTACAGTCCTGAACACACATGAACAACAAATTCATGCCATTTACCAGATAACAGCAATCTCGTTTCCCCCAAACATTACAGGCTAACACACAGCATGCTAACCTCTGACTTCTCTTGACTAATGTAAAAATGCTCATACACTGAAGTTTACCCTTCAGACTCTCAACAAATGAACATTGACAAACATGCAGTGCATTTACCTCTGGTTCACTTCACCCTTCTGTTGGCATTAGCTCATAGCAATGAACAAAATAAATACCACACAGAATTAAAATACTCACATTTTCATCATCAGGTTTGGCAACAGATTGTTGGTACTGAGCCCAGATTCAGGGTAAGTTTAGTTTCCAGTCCTGTGTTGAGCTGACTGAAGTTGAAGAAGCAGTCAGACGTTAAGTGACTGGCTCACACATAAATGTTTTAGCCGACTGTAGCTGCTCATTCCCTTAAAAAATAAAACAAATCCACTGGGCCCTTTGGTCCTCTGAGGCTGGTAGCCTATATGTGAAGATTAATGAGGCTGTTTAAAGCTAACAACTGAGCAGTGACAGCTTCTGAGCCTAGACATGATGGACACCAATCTCTCACGAAGAATAAAAACAACATGGGTGCGCTTCATGGAGTTGGGGGTGGGAGGTACTCAGGTAGATGAATGAGATTAGGTATACAAATGAAATGCACTGTTACATAACAGTATATCCACAGACTCAACAGCCCACAAAATACTATGAGTTTACATTCATGCAGCCAGCCAATTACATATTTTTGTCTACTGTAACAATTTTTGGGCCAGGAGGAAGACCAAATACTCAAAAAATGTGTTCAAAAGCCCTAAAAAGTGTTTTTTTAGCGTAATATGTCCCCATTAAGACCTTGTTGTGATAAATTCAGTTGGTATTGGTCCAAGTGGATAACCTTTCCTAACAAACATACTGCATTTCCCAATAACCTGTTACTTAAATCCAAATACCTGTTGTTGTCTGTTGTGTTCTGGTAAAATATATCATTATTTCCATGAATATATCCAATAGCAGTTGGTTTGTACATATTTTCAATTGTATAACCACAAATGTAATTTGGTTTGTGCCTCCTGTCTTTTTGGTGAAAAACTCAAGGATAATGGATGCTCATTTGTTGTGGTTTTAAAGGCATCTTTCTACTGTTAAGTTCCCAAAACTACAGATGAAATTCCCCCAAAATATCTTTGATTGAAACTGTTTTATCAGACATGACTCCATTTTAAAATTGTTGTCCATAAAGTCACCTTGGAATCTAAAATTTAAACAGAAAACAAGGACACAGGAGCCAAACATAGAGCTGGAAAATATGAAAGTCGATTACAGAAGTAGCTGGAGTGTCTCCTGTTTGCAGCAGTTTTGGTGATAGGGACTGATCTCAATTTAAATGTAAAGGAATGCAAACAGTTCTGAAGAAATCCAAATATGTTACTCACAAATACTTAACTAAATTTATTTTAGAGTCTGGCCCCCATCATGTATGTCAGTAATGAACTGGCCCCTGGATAAATGTAGTTGACGACCCCTGCTGTACATAATTTGCAGACAGACAATGGATATGTTTTAAAGGTCTACATTGCATAAAACAGTACCACAGCTGTTGCTAACTTGGTTTTGTGGAACCACCTTCTGTATGAGACACTGGCTGGAGGGAGTCCATAATTATAATTTTATTTAAAACTGGAAACTGGAGCTTTACTGGGAAAGAATCCTGCTGTAACTTAGTGAGTAGTCAGCTGTTTGGCTGGCAGTTGGTGCTTGTGGAAAGCCCTGCCAAAAAAAAGAGATAAGAGATGAAATCTGAGAGCATGCAGGCTAACAAAATTGGCATTACTTTGGTAACCAAGAGGCAGCACTGACATCCAACAAACCTTTTTTGTCCTTTTCGAACATTTTGTATGGAGTTAGTTTGCAGCCTAAACTTGCAGAGTTAATTAGGATGGCTAAAACACTCTGCAAGCTGGTGGCACTTCAGACTAGTGCCACAGTCCTCACCCATATTGTGATTTTCAACACAAATATTAGTCCTCACTTTATTTCATCTAAATATTTAGATTCCTTGACCATGAAAATCAAAATGATATCTATTTTAGTTCAGTAGTTATTCACGAAAATCACATTTTTCATCATGGCAGATCCAGATGCTGATCCAAATCACTCTTAAAGTCTAATCATTTGTTCCTTGTCCCAATCCATACATTTCCTGAGAATTTCATTGAAATTTGTCCATAACTTTTTGAGTTATGTCGCTAACAGAGAAAGAAAGAAACATACGAACTAACAAACAAAAAACAGACGAGATGAGCAACAGTCAGTAAAGTAAGAGCACCTCAGGTCTCCATGTTTATCCTTTATTACCAATCCAGAAAAATCACAAAATCACCCCAAAGCAATCTTATCAAAAATCGCATACCCTCTGAAGGTGTCTCAAGAACATTATTATTAATCAGACCGTGCAGTCAAACATATTCATTAATTACACAATGCTGAGATGGTAGTTGGAAAATAATGTATAGTTAGACTCACAGTCAGCACCAATTGTTAAAAAATCAGCAGTAAATTAACACTCAACGTGAACACTTTTTCAAGTTAAAGCAGTTGCAGAATAATTTCCTTCATTTTATCCTTTTATACAATTCTCAACAAAAAAACAAACAAACAAGAAGTACCATTGGCATGATGTAACCAGATTCACAAAGTAAAATCACAGTTGAACGATGAATGTAAAAGATGTAAATCAACCCTTTCATTGGGTATGTTGAAGATAACTTCCTAAAATCTATCTGTGTTTGTTGGTCCAGTGATCTGTTTGTGCATTATTCTTTACGAAACAAATAATGAACATGATAATAATAATAATGAGCAAGTTTAGCTTCTACAAGTGTGGGTGTTTCAACTGGCACATGGTCAACTCTCCCTTTCACATTTATTTCACTTTTTCATTCTTTCTTTGTTTTTATAGAAAATATTTTAATACAGCCAAGCCCTAAGCAAAATTGATTTCAAAATAAATTGACCTCTTCCTTCAGAGATGACTATACCCCAAATTAGCTTCATTTTTGTCAGTAGTATTAGTTATTCACATTTTTAAGACATTTCATTGAAACTTCAGTGCTCAAGAGGGAAAGGGGCGACCTGAAGTCCCCTCCTAATTATTATTTTGTCTCTCAGCAGCAACACTCATGCCTATCCTATCTTCAAAGCAAGACCATTTTGCTAAACTTCAGGGTCCGTTTTAGTCGGATTCTGGGTTACCAAAGCACTGAGAGACCCCCTGGTGAGCATGCTCAGATGTTGGCCTTCTTGTTGATGAGCACAGAGCAGCATGTGAGGGCTCCGTCCACTTTGACCTTCTCCGAGTTAGACACGGGGATCAACATGTGGTCCTTCAGCTTCTCAAACACCTGCAAGACACACAGACAATACCCTCATTAGATTGATTTAGACTACGTTTACATGGAAACTCCTGACTTAGAGATGCAAAGATTTTTCCTTTGCGTTTTCAAATTCTTCTGCGCTCATACGACGCTGATGAGTCGATCCACAGTAGTATGCATGCCGGTTCAGTAGATGGCGGTGTAGGTTTGCAGAGAGGCAGCGCTGCTACAACACACGAGCGAAAAAGAAAAACTCTTTACAAACAACAATGGCGAATAGACGCACAAAGATGCAGGAGTTTTTTTCTGGACAACAAATCAGTTCGGACAACAAATCTGTCTGGATAGTTTTGTCTGGATGACAAACCGAGCACAGTAAGAGGCTCACATGTTACTCCACAGACGACCGAAGCTGTTGTTGTCCTTATTCGTGCGCAGCCTTCATGTGAAAGAGTACTGCGCATGCGGTGATGTCAGCGTTTCACCCTGAAACGTTCTGATACAGGTTTACACGGAGCTGCATGGGGAGCGGATTCAAATCTTTTCACTCTGGAGCCTGTTTTCAAAAGTTTCCGCTTTAGATTGAAACGCTAAACGCAAGGCCAAAACACAACAAAAACTTATTGGATTTGACCATTTTCTGCACCGTGTAAATGCAGCCTTAAATCTGGGCTGGTGTAGAAGGTAATGATCACACTAGGTGCTGATGAAGCTAGTGACCCTACTACCGAGTTGAACAAACAATTATCGAGCACACATTACAGTGGTCTCTGTTTACAATCTCTGTTTACATATTTTGCAGCAAGTGCGCATGCCCACTGTTTTTTTGTCGGTTTCTGCTTGTTTCCGTCATATCGTTACAGCGCCCCTAGAGGTCTGGCATGTGTTTTACAGCGTTTTCATGCATATCGAGTGCATTCATGTAGACGCACACATTTTCTGAGATGCCTTCGTCTTTATGACGATCGTTTTTGAAACTGTTAAGCGTTTTTTCTTCATGTGGATGGGGCCTAAATGAGATAGGAACGACCCCTGTTGCTTGCTGGGACAATCAACCCGGGTCGAAATACCAATTAAACCCTTTCAAACTGCTGACAGGAGCCGATTGTTACCGGGTTTAAACAGTTTTTTGGCCAGTCTGAAAGGGGTATCAGAAGTTAAGAGAGGAACAACAGAAGCTCCGTGACAACTGTCTGAAGAAGACTTGCTGCACTGCTCTGACCAGTGAAGACCTGAATGCAGCAGTGTTGATGCAGAGGGAGGAGACTGAAGGAGGAAGACACTGAAAAACAGCATTGGTCTCATTTTTAATAGCAATACCTTGTAAGTTGCAAACAAAAGTTATGCCCATGTTCTTGCTGCCTCTGTTACTTGTTTAGACACAGACTGATTTGTCACGCCATCATTTCGTAACAGCAAGCAGACAGCTTCCAAGGAAGTAATTAGAAGATGCCTAATGTCAAATTAATGGGCGCCCTGCACCCAGTGATGTTGAAGTATTCAGTAGGCAGTGTCATTACATAAAATCTGGAAATTTAACACGTAACAGACTTCAGCAAGTTGCCATTAAAAAACAATTCAGGCTATTATTTGTGAATCAATCACGTAGAAACGAGATGCTGTAATGGTGATGCCCCCCAGACTCTGCCTGGGCACCAGGTCTGAGAGCCAGGGTTTCAGGTCCAGCAGCCAGCTCACAGTGAGCTAATTAGAAAAAGCTGACGAAAAGCTCGACTGGCAGTAGTTAAAGTGAAGAAGGAGACCTTATGCAACACCTTCTGTGAGTTTGTTTACTTCTCATGTCAACGTGTAAATGTGCTGTGATTTAAAAGCCCTGCGGCCAGACACAAAAAGTGAAGTAGGAGAACAAGCATCTGAGGAGACTTCCTGCTCTCCCGACAAAAAGAAGTGAAAAATGATGGGAGTGAGAACTATTACGACATGCTCCAAAGACCCTCGTAAAGCAGTGTGTCACCCCATGGACATTTTCCAGAAGAAAACCAGCGTTTTCCTACAACGACATCCAAACCAGGATATTTTTCTCTTTAAACTCTCACTTCAACCCTGCTGTGATACTGAGCGAGGCCTGCGGCTCAGTTAAAGGGACCAACTAAACAAATTCTTATCTACTGATGCAATATGGCTGACGAAGGCGCCAATGATCCAATCTCCATTTATAAAGGCGATGAACTCATTTACCTCATTGCTCTTGACTTTATTTCAGCATTCGTGTTAAGTTATTTAAGCAATAGATCAGCATACTTCAGTCTTTTGTCACCTATTTACGCAACTTTAAAGCCATATTTCAGCAAATTTGAAGTTGGGTTGAATCAAGTACTTGACTTTTGTCAGTGAAGAGGCTGAAAGAGCTCCCAGCAGTTAAAGGTGTAGTCAGCGATCTTCTAATCTTCTAATCTAATGCACTATTTGTCAAAATCACCATATTTCTCCTCTCCATCCACAAGATGTCACCACTGACAGCATGTTGAAAAAAAAGTCCGGTTTCAATACACAGCCTTGGCTCTGAATTTCAGCAGGTAAATACTGTGGCTCTGGCCGAGTTACCAAAACAGGGTACACACCCCACATCCAGGGGGCGATCACACTCATGCGCAGATCAGACGGGGGGGGGGGGGCTGAAAACAGCCCAAAAAGAAAAAGGTCAGAGGAGCATAAAGTGAAAAAGAAGGGTGTTGCTTTCCGACGGTGGAGGGAACTCCGCCAATTGAAAGACCTGAAAAGGGACACGGATGTCGCCGTCTGTCTGCTGGCTGGGTTAGCAACATGTGCTTTGTGGTGCTTTGTGGTACAGTAACAGCCGTCGGGCATTCATCTTATTGTCTAATCTGCCAAAATGTACTGTTGTCATGATGTTATCAATAATGGCAGTCGAGTTGTCTGACGAGTCGGGGTTACCTTAGCTACGTTGGTGAGCTACGCAGTTTCTACGGCCGTTTCCATGACGATGCACGTCCATTAGCTTTCAGGGGTGGAGCCAGGTGTGAGGTATGAGGGGAGAAGTGGGTCTAAAATCGTTTATAAACAACCGCTCCACTCGTTTTCTCCCATATCGCTGACTAACCCTTTAAGTCCCTTGTGACCAAGCTCCAGGATCCCCTACATTTTATGACAGGTGCACAGGAAACTGAAAATAACCACTTGTCAACCACTTACCAACTACAATTAGGTTATCGGAATCTGACAGACCTACTTTTGTTGATATTGAAATGCTGTGAACATTCTTATGTTATAATACAGCCTAAATGAATAAAACAAAAGGTTATATGAAGCACAGTTATTTATTTTACATATTTCATATAGAAGTCAACACATTACATATTTACTGTTTATTTCACATTGTTTATTGTCAAGTTAATCATTTACATTTTGTTTAGATGTTTTCTTTAAATTTCTCATGTTCACTCACGTGGCATTCAGTAATGACTTATTATACAGTTTTGTTGCAGGCATTGCATCATTTAACACTCTTTTGGCAGGAATGCTCTCTCCGTTGCATTCATCTCTCTCCCTTGATTTTCTTGGTTGTTGCCGCTGTTGGCATTAATCTTGCGACAGCTGCCACCCAGGCTACTGCAGGTGGCAGTTCTCGTGAAGCTTTTTCTGTTTCGGTTTTGCATTCCGGAGAGGCTAGTGAGCAGTGTTGTACAATTTACTTCATAAATGTAATGCATTTTTTTTATTACTTGTTACTGTTATTTCATAGAGTAATTAGTTAAATTACTATATTACTGTATTTGAAATGTAAGGCATTACACTATTATCGCATTACTTTTAAGTTACTCTCATCAAAATAACAGGAAATATGGATTTGCCATTCTAAATGTAACTCATTACGCTCAAAAAGCTCATTAGCTCATTAGTGGAAGGTGATGTGGTGGCTAGCTGACTGAGTTCAGCTCAAGGCTAAAAACAGTAGAATATAATAGACATATTGATGCTCATGGCACAATACAAGAAATGATGATAGCAAAAACAGACAAAAGGTAAAATTCTGCTAAATTGTTTTAGAGATACTGTAACTTTAGGCTGATAGGGGAGGACTTTTTTCCTCTGCTGATCTCAAGGAGTATTTGGCGAATTTGTATTTAAGCAAACAAAAAAACACCTCTTCATTTCAGATTAAATGACGCTAAGTTTGGAGAGGCAGAGGAATGTTTGTTTTATTGTATTATATTACAAAACAGGAGATTTATGGGAGAATACGAATACAGGAGGACGGCGGGACAGAGGGGTAAAATACAGTAGTTTCCGGGCCTAAATGGGAGACTTGACAGCTATGTTTCAGTGCACTTTATTATGTTTCCAGGAAGTCTCTGTGTTTGGCACTATTTTATGATGCAGCAAATGGCGACATGTTCTTCTGCTTGTGTGCATTGATTCTGTTGATCTGCTGTTTGGGTCCATGGACTCAGGTAAACACAACAACAGCAGAGGAAACTAATCCTAAACCAAATATAACTGACTTTGACTTAAGTGTTGTTCCTTTTACTGTTGTTGGAAGGGGTTACCTTAATAAACTGGGGTATACAAAGGACGGATTTCTTTTAGCCATTCTGTTCTGTTTCTTGGCATTACGAAGGCTTTTTTACCTGAAAGACTTCTTCTCACTGGATATTGTAGCTTTTTGTAATCATCATCTGTAAGATCTTGAGACGCTTGTATGTGAAAATCCCAGTAGATCAGCATTTTCTGAAAAACTCAAACCATGGAGAACACGGTTGCATGAGGCTGAACACTCCTGGGTGAACGGTGACAAAAGTGCCCCCAGATTGTCATGGATGAGGAGTGGGCCAGCTGCTTTGTGATCAACACACAGCCCAGCCTTTTTAAAAACTTTTCCAGTGTTAATATTGTCCTCTTGCTGTGGCTTTGCGTGTCATAAATTTTCTCAAGGTGTACTTCCTGTTGTTGAGGTTTAAACCTGCCCCAGGTGTCTTAATGTTGTACTGCAATGTGTATTTTCAATTTGAAGTATGTTAACAGTTCAAATTCAAGTTTTCACCCCTAAGTTTTAACTGATATTTGAATATCAAGTATAAGGTGGCAGCCCTGACGTCCATACCTTTTAATAGGGGTGCAACGATACACATAATTCACGGTTCGGTTCGATGTGTTTCTATCACGGTTCCATACTTTTTTGATACAAAATATGAGAACTTTCAATGCCTTTTATACTTGTGATTTATTAAAATAACCAACATTTGTTTCAACTCAGAGCACATTTTCATTAAATTGAATTTAATGTAACTCTTGCAGCTAAACTAGGCACATTCTTCGGTGCATACTTAGAATAATAAAAAACAAAAACATCACCGTGTAAAAATAAGAATAAGCAAAAATTACATGAATCTAATAGAGAACTCACCCATCTTATATGCTGCATTCTTAGCAGCAGAGTAAATATTGCAAAGAACTAGCTATAAGTGTATCAAGTGCCCATACCATGTCTTGAAACCCTGCTTTATCCACAACAGAAAAGGGTCTCATTTCGATAGAAATAAAAGTAGCTATCGCTCAGACGATTTTCTTTGCCCTCTTTGAATCATGTGCTAATGGCTGTCTAAATGACCCAGGTAAAGTCTGTAGCATGTGTGCTGCTTGTTGTTTCTGTCTGGTTCCACTTGTTTTAACAGCAGGATGATGTCGGTGTTTGTTGGATATACCCCGATGTAGTCTAGCATCGTGCTGCACTTCCAACATACTGTTGTGTTGTTGTCCACGATACGCTTATCATCAGGGTCATACTTAACACGGAAGCCAAAGTAGTCCCAAACGCCAGATCTGAATGATAGTGGAGGGTCTTCTATATCAGCTGGAGGTAAAGCACTCGCCATGTTGCAGCGCCCTAGCTTCTCCTGTCTCAGCAGCTTGGCCGAATGAAAGGGAAGTGGCAGCTCAGCGGATATGTGCTCGACAATGCAGCCCAGAGTAGTCGAACGCAGATTCACTGAACTTTCAGCACACAGTACCTCGTCAGAAGTTGATCAAATAAATAAATACAAAATTACGTATTGTTCAGTTCATAGGTTGTACCAAACCGAGGCCACTGTATCGAACGGTTCAATACAGATAACATGTATTGTTGCACCCCTACTCTTTAACACATTGAGTTGTTGCTGTGATTAGCTGACTGGCTATTAGCAATAATAAGCAGTAGAAGGGGTGTATCTAATGAAGTGGGTTGTGATCGTATGTACTTATAGATCCATGTAAGTCAAATCAAGCCCCTCTTGATGAATGTTTTAGGGCCAACCTTCAACAAAACCTTGTTTGGTTCAGTGGGTCAACTGAGGGGAAGTTTTGCTTTTGTGTAACTCTTCCAGAATAACCTCAGCATGACCCCTGCTGTTTAATGCACCCCTACCTCCAGAATGTCTCTTGTTTTGAACGTTTCCAGCCGAGTTCTCATTACTGCGGTTCAGTTTATACGGCGGGTTGGGGGGTGTCATGGTCCTGCTCAGTGGGAGCTCTTATTTTTCCCTTTGCCCCCTGTCTGCTCCGTTTCTTTATCTTTACACTGAAAACTGGAGAGCCGTCGCCACCGTTACCCATTAAAGATGCCCGGTCTCCATCCCCTCAGACCCCTCCACCCTTCTCTCATGACCCCCTGCCTTTGTTAATGTGGAACTGTTATGTAACTGAGGGCTAAAAATAGACCAGAGATTAGGACAGACGTTGTTTAGAGTTAGAAAGCAGCAGGAATTGTGCAGAATGTCCCAAATGAAGTTGCAGAGGAATCTCTACATCTCTGCGGAGGAATGAGCTGAAAGTTCCCTTGGGAAACTTGAATGAACTGTAAAACTACTGTACAAGGCATTTAAGCCAACCATTAGCCCACTTTCCGACTGTTTCTGTTATGTCTTGCCCTCCTTTTCCCCACTTTCTTTAAGATACAGTTTCTTAAACACAAGTTTGGACCAAAAATTAGATTCCAGACCAATTTATGGTTGGTTTGAACTCCATAAAACTTGAAACCATTCATGGAACAAACGCATATTCCTCAAATGCTGCTCCAAATGGTCCGTCCAAAGGTGCCACCAAAGTAGGAAGTATGAGTTATAGGTCTTTATTATTGCCAAGTTGAATTCCCTCAGTTAATCTATCTGGAAAAAAACAGAGCTGTCGCCATGAACTTAAGTCCAAAGACACATAATTTTGTGAATTCTTCCTTCTATAAATAGCCGAAGGAGGTTGGGGTTTCAGCCACAGAGTACATTTTGAGGTCTGAGCACTGTCTCTGCTGATTGTAGGTTTCTGGGTTCGATCCTGTGAGAATCTTTTTGACTTGTTGTGATGTGAAGTTACCCCAAAGTATTCAAATAACACGGTTGCTGCTCAAGGTTTCCAAGCCCCAGCAGACAACACGGGACAATAACATGTCAGTCATGGTGGGCTACTGTGGAAAATGACATGCAAAACATGGATGCTGACTTCAAATAGGTCCAAATCAGCGGTTCTCAAATGCTAGAGCAGGAACATTGGTGTGCCTTGGAAGTCTGAACAACCAAGCTGCAACGATATATGAAGAAAACAGGAGGTAGCACACTAAAATGAAGGATGACTACCTTGTTTTGTTGGTTGCTTGTTACTGCTTTGCTTTTGTTTTTGTTTTTGATTTCTTTTTGTTTTGTTAGATCACCAAATTATGGCATGGAAACTGTTTTCTTTTGTAAAAAATAGAAGCATTTATGTTTGATTAACTGATGGAAAAGAAGTGGGACTTGATAAGTATTACTTCACGGCTACACTATATTCTTTCTTCTATTTCTGTGTCATTGTCTTTTTTGTATATATTTGAAATAAATAAGATTCAACTCAACTTAATTCAATACAACTTAATAACCACCACTAAAGAAGTTTTTAAATCTCTTTATGGTTGTCGATAATGTTGTTAATACACATTTTTAACAGCGAAACTCTCCTCTTTAGTCTGGGTTTGGGCTTATTATATTTAAAAATATTATTTCACCTTATTTATTTTGATCATCTTTATCTGTTGTATTTCTCAATTTCTGTTTTCTGAACTTTTTCCTTATTAATTGATTTTCTTTTCATTATCCTACTTAAGTAGATTTTGTTATGCATTTGCTGGTTGACTATTCCATTTTACAATATTATTATTTTTAATTGTACTTTATAAATTTGTGAATTTATTTTTCCCTGTAGTATTTTAACTTAACTTCATGTCATGGTTTTGTTGTCTTTTACTTTTCAGCCCCTGAATAGCTACGTCTCCTCATTTTTAATTCAAGGTAGCATTTCCTCAGTCTACTAATTCTGTCTTCTGTTAGAATCTCATCTTAATGTCTTTGTGTGTAAGTGTAATGTAAGATCACAAGGGTGAGTTGGGTCTTGTATTTTCATTGATTAAATCTTCTACTTTTTATTTTCTTATTTTTTGTTTTGTTTTCTTATGTAACTTACTTCAAGATGTTGTATAAAAAGTGCTATACAAATAAAGTTTAAATGATTGATTGATACATCTTTTGTCATATTAATACAGTAATTGCTGTAACATGCATAAAGAGAATATTCAGGGGATAAGAATAAGGTGTACCTTGAGATTTTGGCTTGGTATCAGGTGGGTCTTTTAGCTAAAATAGTCAGAAACCACTGGTCTAAATACACGACGAAATAGTTTAATCTGACACACCTGACAGACTGATCAATAAATACTAAATTGGGAATCTATGCTAGTCTTTGCATGAGCAGTTACTTCCTGCTGTCGTCTTGCTCCTGGCTCCCACCTCACTAAATCATGTGGATCCATCTGTACTGCAAGGTTAAAAACGATATGATCATACTATTAATTGTGGGTTTAAACATGGCTGTATTCAATGGGGTTGTAATAGTTCACAGAGGTCACGGTTTGGTTTGTACCTTGGCTGTTGGGATGTATATTTCTTGGTCCTTCTCATTTATGTATTATATTAGACTAGTTTTAATCGGTACATGATCAGCAGGATTCCTTCTTTACTGCAATCAACAAGCTTATCATACCATAGAAAATTCAAATTAAAGGGACTGGATTTTTTTTTAATGGAGTTGTGAGAGGCCTATAGCACTGGTAAATATGACTGCCAGTAAAGTAATTTGTGAGCTTTGTCCCTGAGGTAAGATATCTGGGGATGGACATAATTAACCTACTCATAAGTCAAAGCTTCACAAACTAAAACATTGGCATGATTGGACATTACAATAGGATTTTTTTTAACTGCATTTCACTGTAATTCAACAATGCCAGTGTTTTGAACTTTTGTGTCTTGTGACGTAGTGGTTCTGTCTCCACCATCAGCTGGCCAGGTCATCAAAATAAACCCTTATTTAAAAAAAAAAACGAAACTATAAATGACCAATTTTACTGAAGGCATTACAACATTATGCTAGTCATGTTTATGAGAGGATATCTTTATTTACAAGAGTACACAGAAAAAGAACTTAGACAAGAAAGCACTGCAGGACTGTGGTAAATGGAGGGCCAAAAAGTCCTGCAGATTTGTTGTGGATGAGGAGTGGGCCAGCTGCATTGCACATAATCAGCCCAAAGTACTACCACATGGTGCTCCTCCAATGTTTTGGTGTCAGTATTGTCTGTAGTAGTGTTGCCTGGCCTCTATTTTGTCGAGATGTACCTTCTGTTGTGCAGCTGTGCCCTCTATTGTTTACTGCTGCAGGCACCTAAATGTGTACCAGAGCTGTATAAAACATATTCAAATGCACATTTACAGTATTTTATTGCATGATTAAGTCTTGACTTTTCACACAGAGATAAAGCTAGATTAAAAACTAATTACATGTTTATATTTATAAAGATTGAGAGGCTTAATAAAAGGTTATTAAATGATGGAGGGGGGC
This sequence comes from Scarus forsteni, assembly GCA_036419115.1. Lineage (NCBI taxonomy): Eukaryota > Metazoa > Chordata > Actinopteri > Labriformes > Labridae > Scarus > Scarus forsteni. The sequence goes on from JAZDUH010000136.1 coordinate 47,313,540, forward strand.
TGGGATTAAATATGCGTTGACTTTTTCTCGCTCCTTTTCAGATAAGTAGCATTTATCCAAGTGCTAATTTTCCTTTTTTTTCCGCCTGTACTTTTACTTTATGTTTGAAATAAACTTATCAATCAATCAGTTCAAGTGTGGATTTATAACACCATGTTTGAAGAGACATTTTAATATCCAGTTGAAGGAGACAGCCCTATTCATGACTTCCAAAAACTGAATGTCTGAAAGATGGATGATGCATAAAAATGAAAATAAAAAAATCCACTGCAGGCACTAAAACCAAAGCACCAAACAGAAAGGCCCTGAATGCTCTTCAGTGCAGTCAGGTTGTATTTTTAAAAGTCTGACTCAAGCAGTGACTGTTTTTCTACATAAAGACAAACTGGATCTGCTGCTAATGCAAAAATATTGTTGCAGCTTAAGTGCATTTTCCAAAGATTTATTTCAGTTCACCCTGGGAAAAAAGTACCCATGATATTTTCCAACTCTCCAACATTTCTGTGCCTCAGTCTTCGTACTGAGTCATGTCCACAAAACGTCGCTTCACATGAAACTGCAGCCTCCTTTGTCTAAAAAAACACAAACTGCTGACAGTGCTTTGTGTTAAACAACCACACAGATTGTGCAGGGTTTCCCTCTGAAGCCACTTGTTTGTGTCAGAGGTCCGGACGGGATGGAGAGAAACAAAGAGAAGTGCCTTTTAAAAGTGAGCCACTAAACCAGGCTGCCTGCCCCGATGCTGTTTGTTCCTCCCACAGGACCTCAGGACTGTAAATTAACATGTGAGACAGGGCGAGTGTGCTGGGAAATGAAAGGAGCTTTTACCTTTGCACTTTCTGGATACTCCTGCGTTGTGCAGTGCAGCAGCACGTGACCTTTGTTCGGTAAGTTCATGTAGACGCAGTTCGCAGCATGGTCATCAGGCACTGTCAGTTTGTCATAGCGATGGTCGCTCATCTGCTGCATGATCTGCACCAAGAGAGGGGAAGAAGACAGCACAAGAGACATTTAACCCCCAATCAGGTGCAAACTTTTGTTTTGAGAATACATTCTTTCTTACATTAACCTCATTTCAGCATTAATGACAATACCAATGATGATAGTTTTGTTTCAATTAAAAGACATTCTATGTACAGTCTATGTTTTTAAAATAACCATTTAAAGGGATATGACAACTTTTGTTTGTTTTTGTCTTGCCCCACTCTTCAGTCCATGACAAGCAGCGAGACATGATTCTTTCCGCTGTGTGTGCAGTCACAAGGAAGAAACACTCAGAGCTTGCCCACCTCTAATTAGCTTAGCTCAAACACTGGGAGTCAATGGGATGTGTTAGCCTGCTTCTGCCTGCAGTCATCAGATAAACTCTTCAGCAACATCTATTTTTGGAGTCCGAAAGAAATACAAACCAAACTAAATCCAGAAGAATTCATCCTACTCTACTCTACTCGCCTTGTGCTGCTTTTCCATTAGCCCCAGTCGCCTGCCCAACGGGGTGCAGTGCGCTGTAAACAGCTAAGCGGCACTGCGGTGACATCATTTTGAATGCAACACAACAATCTGTGGCTTTTTGTCACAAACTGAGTAAAAAAGGAAAGCAGAAGAAGGCTGCAGGTGGCAAGAAGAAATACCCCTTGAGAAGCACAGGAGGGTTTTGGAAGCTATACAACAGAATGAAGCCGAGGACGAGAGCAATCGAGCTGCAAAGAAAAGAGGGTGAGCTAATGGTAGCTACCGCTAGCATGCTAGGTCGTTGCGCTCATGACTCATCGATGACGACATTGTCTGACCAATCAGTAGTCGGCAGTCAGTGACGTCATCTCTTAGTATCGACTCAGCTCGCTTGGAACCAGAGCGGAGTAGGTACTAAAACTAGCTTGTAGGGCCGAGTAGAGTACGGTCAAGGCGTGCTAGTGGAAAAGGGCCAAAAGTTGGCCATAATCCTTAGTACCAATCTTCTTCTACTCATAAATAGATTCTTATTTGTTGACCTATTTACAAGCATGTTTGTGCATTTTGTGTATGAGCCAATCTTATGCTACGGCCACACCGGACGCGAATTTGCCTGGACGCGCGTCGAGATTACATACAAAGTCAATGCAAACACGTGTCTTGACGCAAATTCGCCCCGGGCGGCGTGTTGGATGCGTTTGGCGCAGCGCGTCTAGAGCGTTGGACGCGTTTGGAGCGGCGAGGCGTTTTGACGCCCCAAACGCGTCGACGCTCGAGTTGAAAATATTGAACTTTTGATGCAAGTTCGCGGGGCGGCAGCCAATCAGCGATGACATTCCCCCCCGACGTCACTGATTTGATGACGTGTGACGCTCACGCCCCCTGCTCCCACTCAAGCCCCTCTCAAAGATGGAGGAGAGGTTTATCGGCGCTGTTTGCTATCATTCGGAGCTATACTATTCGGCGTGTATACTCTACAGAGACCGGAACAAAAGGAAGCAGGCTTGGGTGAAAGTCGCTGAGGAGACAGGTTTTGAAGGTAAGTTCTGTAAATATTCGTTTCCAGCTGGATTTGCCTGCACGGGTTATCACTGAGTCCGACCGGCTCCGGCTCTCTACTGCGCCTGCGCCCAGACGCGCGTCGTCCCTCAGCTTGTCATAATGTCCAGCGTCCAGCTTCAGGCGTTAAGCGCGGCGCGTTACAGGCTTAACGCGCGTTTAAATTCGCCAATTCGCGTCCGGTGTGGCCGTAGCATTAGTCTAACAATAGATAATGTAACATATTGTGATAAAAAAAAAGAATCCCAACAAGCACACAGGACTGTTTAGAGTAGCTGAAGAGTTTATCTGGTGACTGTAGGCAGAGGCAGGCTAAAGCTACCCATTGACTCCCAGTGTTTGAGCTAAGCTAATTAGCAGTGGGCAAGCTCTGTTCGGCTCTTCTTTGTTAGTGCATGCACAGTTGAAAAAATGATGTCTATCTGCTTGTCATGGACTCAGGAGTGAGGGAAGACACCAAAACAAAAAAAATGTTGGCATATCCCTTTAAATATGCCATTTGAAGTAGGGCTGGGCAATTAACAAGTTTAAATGTCAATCAATATCAAACAAGACAATCAAGCTGAAACAGTTACTGAGAAAGACAGACAACTATTGACACCCACAAGTTAGAGTCACCAATTAATCTAACAAGCATGCTTTTGGGTTTGGGAAGGAAGTAGAAATGCCTGGAATTCAAACCAGCAAAATTTTCCTGCAAGGAGCACCCAGTACCTGATGCACCACCGCAAAACCCTTTGTGAATCCTTCATTGTCTGAACACAAGTTCAGTGTGAAAGTGTAATCATACAACTAAAAAGGTGCTTTACAAGCGCAAGCAAATTTTCTTAATTTGAATTTCAAAATGTGAAGGTGGTTTTAAAAGCACCAATCTAAGCATTTAAAATTATGAGTCATTACAGCCGTCCGTATTTGAATATCCAAAATCTGCAGTTTGCCAGTGGAATAAACTGAATGGAGCTCTCTTGATTCCCACCCCTGCCTTAGACGGACCTTCATATCAGACAGAAACCAGAAGACCAAAGAACATCCTTTACACTACTCTGTGGGTGGGGGGCTGGGGAGGTGGAGTGGGCTTGATGGATAACACAGGAGCACTCGGACATTCTTCCTGCGCAGATGTCATGTTATTTATGTAACCTGAAGGAGGTGTAGGTGGGAGAGAAGAGGGCAGGAGGAGAGGAGGAGAGGAGGAGAGGAGGAGAGGAGAGGACGCCCATGGTGCCAAGTGGAAGTCGAGGAGGGGGGCTGACGGTCTGGAGGATGTTATGACCAGAGGAGGAACAGGTGCCTCTTAATGTTTATGAGGAGAACATCTGCGGACGGATACCTCCTAGACGAGCAGGAGGAGGGGGGCATGTTTGAAAAAAAGTCAACATTCATGGGAGGTATTTATGGAAGTGAGATTCTTAACAGATTTAGATCAGCTCAGTACACTTTGTGATGTCTT